>JAWNMN010000713.1:0-1200000 GCA_035044025.1 Drosophila paracracens
AGCACACGACAGTAGAGAGAGCGAGAGTAATAAAGCGCACACAAAACCGCTATAACACAACAAAGCAAAACGATCTTGCATGCAATGTGAAACAATGAGAGCGAGAGCACCAAGCGCACTCAAAAATAAAAACAAAAACAAAACACAGCTGTTAACCGCGCACTTTATGTTTACATAAATAAAATTTTTATTTGAATTCTAGCAAAATTACCGACAAAACACCCAAATTACCAAAGCAATCACCGAAAAATTAAAGAGAAAGAGCTCTGCAAAGATTGAACTGATTTTCAAGTGAAAATGTGAGCGCTTTTATAGCAGGTGGGCAATTCGAACAGATCATTTACAAAAGCACACCTGTTCCAGAATACAAAAGGTATTTACAATTAAATAAATGAGGTGCTCAATTCTGAATAAAGGTGCTATAAAATAATTGTTCAATAAAGGTCGACATATTTGCGTTGTATAATAAGAAATATATGTTGCTGTATTCCAAAGAAAACAAGTCTTTTTTTACCATTGCTTTTCTTTTTTTAAATTTAAACTATTTATAATTTGCTAATCATATTTAACAGCTGGGTCTAGGTTATCTCCCAGTCCTTATTATTGTAAATGAATTTTCCTGCAAAATCTCTTCCACATTCGTTTAAGTCTAACTGTTTGTAGCGGGGCAGACTTTCCTCCAGAGTTTGTGGTTGGGGGGATGATATCCGTTTTTATCTTGAGGCTTAGCACACAAAAAAAAGACACCTGTTTCTCCTTTCACTTGGTATATTCAACTTGTTTTTTACATGTTGCTTCCAAATAGTTCAGCACAAATATCCCTTATGTTGCTAAAGTGTGGTGGGTTTAGAAAGAGAGTTGCGGCAGTTCGCTGTTTATGGCCTACTTTCAGGCATGAACACCAACAATAAATTTGTATGCTCATAATAATTGTATAATAAAATTATTCCAAGGCTTAAAATTTGTTTCTATCAAGAAATGTTGATTAATAAAATATTGAATGTGGATGCAAAATTAGAAAGAAGAAATGTGACTAATTCTCTAGCGATTAGCGGCAAATAAACTTAAAACCCGATGAAAATAGCATCCACCCTCTGCTGAGATGCTCATTATTCAAATGGTGTATATAAATCTATATACACGCTATTTGAGTTCTAAATTCAGACTGCCCGCTCTGACGAGCAGGCCCTTTATTTATATTAAACGCTTAAACCTAAATACATAGAAAAAGTACACTATGCAGCCGCTTAAGGCGACTGCATTGGTCCCTTCTCGAGTGCGGCCGTTTGTAAGGCGATCGCTATCTCACTCCATCGAGTGCAGCCGCTTGTAAGGCGACCGCAGTCTCACTCCTTCGACATCTCTCTAAAAATAGCTTGACCCATGCAAGCCAGCCTCAAGTGCCTAATTTTGAGGGCGCTGCATGAGCCAGCTATCAGCAGCTCAGAGCGTCACATGTTCATACTCGAACACATGGTGTTATTAATAAAATAAAATAAACTTATGAAACTCACTTATTGAGCCCGCATATCTAACAAATGAGTTACTCAATTATGCAATAAACGCGATAAAAGCAGTGATGATTACGACAGAGTCCGCGTCGAGCACATAAGTAATTCATTTTTTAGTTTTGAAGTTGACTTTGATAAAGTCGGTTTACTTTGTGTAAAAATCAGTAAATTGTCGCTCCAGCTGGAAACAGCCTAACATCCTTGGAAGGACAACGCGCAAGTGAACAAAAGTAAAAAATAAAAGTGCCTATTAACTACTGGCCAACCAATGAATATCCTGTAGTCTCCAATCCCTAGCAATTATTGTCTGACTGATACTTGCGATGTCAGCATAGACTTAATAATTCCGCACTTCTCGACAATTGGATTTCAAACTGATTGAACTAAAACTAATTTCAAAATCGATGACTTTCTGTACATGGCTTAATCTCTAGATTAATAGTCATTTTCAGTTTGGAGACCAATTTAGCGATAAGTCAAATTTAATTTGTCAAACGATTTATATCATAATAAATATCTAATCCTATATTATATTTTATACTTTATCTTTACTATTTCAGCATAGAACTCAAATTCCTCAAGTATGTGGCGATCAGTTCTGCTAGTTCTGATAATTACAGAGTTTGTATTGGCCGACATACCAGGATGCGATTACTTTGATACAGTTGACTTAACGGACACCACAAAATACCCCAATGGATCATTTCAATACGAGAATCTGATAATTCCAGCCGATCAAACTGGTGAATATGACTACGAAATTCTGGTGGATGGTAAAAAGGAGGAGGTGAAAAAGCACCTGCGAGGATGTGCCTGTAAACTGGTCACCTGCCTGCGATTCTGTTGTCATATGAATCTGTTTCTGGTAGAGAATGAACGCACCTGCAGCGGCGACATAACCGAGGCAGTTGACCTTGATCCCTATGTGAACATTATTCTAAGGGATGGCAGGCAGGTGACTAAACACATACTTGATGATTTCATCGTACAACGTCATCTGCCCGTTCCTTGCGCGGCACGTTATGTGATGGATGCTGAGAATGAAGAGTATTATAATTGGACACTGTTCGAGGTTTGACTGGAATTAATTATGAAGTGTGCAGCAAATATATAAAATTCCCCATTTTTAAGAATGGAATTTTACAACTTCAGTACAATAAAGTAAATATGTCGAAGCAGCAATACTGTTTGCAGCCTCATCCAATCAAGGTCAGCGAAGATGAGGAGAAAGTAATGCTGGTGCCCCATCTTTGCATTGAGCCACTTCCAAGTGAATGGCTCAAACATACACGTAGGCAAAACAATAATAATTTATTAGTCAATGTGTTTGGCTAATGAGGTTAACTTTGTCTACAATCGCTTTCAGTTCTGGTGCTCTCAATAATTTGTTTAATCCTTACCATTATCGTTTACCTCTTGCTGCCGAAACTAAGAAATCTGCACGGCTATTGTTTCATCTGCTATATGATTTGCATAGCTTTGGCATTTACATTGCTGCTAGTCGAGCCTTGGATCCGGACAGTACCGGGCTGTATGACAAATGGTATGTATTGCTGAGTATAATCCCAATTATTATTAAGATCTATCCATCCAGGCTATGTGGGCTACTATGCCGTAATGGCTGGTTTACTTTGGCAGACTATCATCAGCTATGATCTGTGGACCAGTTTTCGTAACTATAACTCCATTGTTCAACGATATACGCACAAACATCGATTTTTAATCTATAGCATATATGCTTGGGGAGTTGCTGCTCTTCTAACGATTACCATAATAGTACTCGACCAAGTCTTGAATGAAAATAATAAAGAGCAACAACTGTGGAGGCCGGGAGTTAACTATTACAACTGTTGGATTAATGGTGAGTTTGGCCATAGAGCTGATCACCAGATGAGAACTATTCAAATATATATATATTAATGCTTACAGTTTTTGGTTGGTCGGCGATGCTTTATTTCTATGGTCCAATGGCGCTTCAGATCATTTTAAATTTGACAATGTTTACGCTAACGGTAAATTTAAATATTAACTTTCGATCCGATTGGATTATGCCATCATCTCTATTATGCCTCTCTTTTATAGGCTTGTACCATTCTGCGGGTGAAAAGAGAGCTTCAAAGCGTTGCAACACAATGCGAACGATCGCAAAAATCCTATAAACAATCGTAATAATTTATGGAAACAAAAAAACCTTCAAAATTTAAATCTATTCTCTCCACCCAGCTCCATTTTATTTGTGCGTCTATTTGTCATTATGGGCTTGACCTGCATCATTGATTTCTTCTCATATCTGGCGCTAACATTGAGGTGGACTCCGCTTGAAAAAATCGTTGAATTTTTAGAGTACATTAACATGGCCCAGGGAATCATTATATTCGGGTTGTTTGTTGTGAAGCGCAGTGTGTTGAAACTCATTTTGAACCGGTGAGTGGAGAAGTGACAGATAAGGAGAATTCCTTAATGTAAATATGTGTAATTTGGGGTTCCTCGAATATGGTAAAGCATGAAAGGCGTAAACTATACAACACTAATTTACTCAACTAACCATGAACATTTCGCATTATATTTCAATATATTTATTTTCAGATTTCGTCATGCTGACCAAAAGACACAAAACGGTGAAACAACCTAATTTCGAACATATAACGTCAGCCGATCGCAAGATCATCGGAACAGAAGATTTCCTGGCCCTAAGGAAACAGATAAAACAGATAAAAGATATTTCGAGCAAATGTAGTAAATTTAGGGAGAATCATCCGAACAGTCGAAATGCAATATAGTATATATAGTCGAGAGCTCGACCTCAACTGAACTGTTAAATATATTAATTATATTTATTTGCTCAAGATAAAAATATATGAGGGTAGATGTTGTTATAGAATAAAATCATCAAGTATGTGTTTCTCCTGCCTGCCATCCCTTAGAGTAATGCTCACTCAAATATGTACATAATTCAGATTACACAGATTAAGGCAATTGGTCAACAGCTATTCAAAATGCTGCCTGAGAAATATACTTTAATTTACAAACAAATATTAATGTAAATTGTTGTTAAATAGGTGATTAAAAACACTGCAAATTTAAAGAACGAACTTCACTTCTGAATGAAAACCACACAAATTAAAATCACTAGTAGAACAATATTTGAGAAATATATAATTTTAGACCATATTTATATGTAAACTTTTGGAATACGTAAAATATTTGGGATAATTTTTTTTGTTTGCAAAAAATGAAGCATACTTTAGGGCCGAATACTCAATTCACTCTAAGAATAATATTTGAGGAATCGAAACTTTTAAAACATGCTTGTGGGGTAAGTAATAAAATCAAAGGCGCTAACTAGTCCCAGGTTATGGTTAGGTTATGAAAAAATCTGTGGCAGCAATTTGCTGGCAATTTATGAAATTAGTTTCAGGCCAATGAATTTGGGAGCAGATAAGCTGAAAGTCTGTCATCATTACCACAATAATTTCAACTTATCAATTCTTATGCACAGTCTTTGAATTTATTTAAGTACTCATCTGTCCTTTCGATAAATATTAACGTGAGTGCCACAATCAGCCCGAGAATAACAATTGTCGATGCCATCACAGCCGACATAGGACATTGTTCTGACGGGTCCTGTCATTGCCATCGTACCAGTTCCCTCATCTCGACAACCAGCGCAACTTGCCGCTATTACTTTGAAATACGAGATCTAGTATTTATTATTTGCTAATTAATATTACATACTGACTGAGGCAAAAAAAGAATATTATAGGATGAGTTCCCGATTTCTTATAGCCCAACACACTTAAGTGTGCCAGGTCAGCGGGGAGAAGAACAAATTTCATGTTGAATAAATTTGTTATTGTCTGTGAAATTTGAACGGGCTTTTAACTAACGCCAGCTGTCAGCCCGTTTTAACATAAATTATAGTGGAAATAAACTGAATCTTTATATTACAATTTGCTCACCCTGGCTTGAACAATTTTCCTTAATCCCACAGAAGTTCATTTTATTGATAACTCGCTTCGCTTTTTCCAATTATTAATGTTATTTTTGCATTCACTATATTTCCATATCCTCCACATTTGGGCTTGAAGAACAAGAGGTTCAAAATTTGAGATACATCGCATAGCATAGATCCAAAATACCTTCCACATTTTTATCAACAACTATGTTGTTCCTCTGAGATGCTTTGATTTCTATACCATTCCAATTCTGAATTTATATCGATTTGAATTCCGGTTCTTCCGCCCAACCCGAAATTGTCCGCTGCCCTTTATGGGACAAAGACAATGACAAGGACACACAAGACAAGGACTGCTGACAAACTGAGAATGAAATGCCTCTTTTATATTTCAATTCGATGTATTTCGATATTCATATGTCGTTCCTTGCAATCTCAACGCCTGCAGTTCTGTTGGCAAAGCTGCTGATTGCAATAGCGATTGTTGTTGCCACCACATCCGCGATAGGACATTGGCTTGCAGGTCCTGTCCCGAGAGTCGTACCAATACATGTTGTGATTGGCATTCCAGTGGCAGTTCTGGTTGTTGTTGTGTCCGTCATGTCTGGGACCATGGCACCACAGCGCATTCCCTTCAGAGAAGCAAAATGACAGATGCAGAATTATTTATAAATACCTCAATTACTTACGTGGAACAGCACCGCGGCACTGGGCATAAGCGTGTGCCACAAAGAGCGCCAGACATGCGAGGATCAGAGTGAATTTCATTTTAGCTCTGCAAAGATTGAACTGATTTTCAAGTGAAAATGTGAGCGCTTTTATAGCAGGTGGGCAATTCGAACAGATCATTTACAAAAGCACACCTGTTCCAGAATACAAAAGGTATTTACAATTAAATAAATGAGGTGCTCAATTCTGAATAAAGGTTCTATAAAATAATTGTTCAATAAAGGTCGACATATTTGCATTGTATAATAAGAAATATATGTGGCTGTATTCCAAAGAAAACAAGTCTTTTTTTACCATTGCTTTTCTTTTTTTAAATTTAAACTATTTATAATTTGCTAATCATATTTAACAGCTGGGTCTAGGTTATCTCCCAGTCCTTGTTATTGTAAATGAATTTTCCTGCAAAATCTCTTCCACATTCGTTTAAGTCTAACTGTTTGTAGCGGGGCAGACTTTCCTCCAGAGTTTGTGGTTGGGGGGATGATATCCGTTTTTATCTTGAGGCTTAGCACACAAAAAAAAGACACCTGTTTCTCCTTTCACTTGGTATATTCAACTTGTTTTTTACATGTTGCTTCCAAATAGTTCAGCACAAATATCCCTTATGTTGCTAAAGTGTGGTGGATTTAGAAAGAGAGTTGCGGCAGTTCGCTGTTTATGGCCTACTTTCAGGCATGAACACCAACAATAAATTTTTATGCTCATAATAATTATAATAATTGTATAATAAAATTATTCCAACGCTTAAAATTAGTTTCTATCAAGAAATGTTGATTAATAAAATATTGAATGTGGATGAAAAATTAAAAAGAAGAAATATGAGCTATTTTCATATTAAAACCCAATGAAAATAGCATCCATCCTCTGCTGAGATGCTCATTGTTCACATGCTGTTATTAATAAAATAAAATAAACTTATAAAACTCACTTATTCAGTCCGCATATCTAACAAATGAGTAACTCAATTATGCAAAACATTTATATTTATAAACGCGATAAAAGCGATGACTACGACAGAGTCCGCGTCGAGCACATAAGTAATTCATTTTTTAGTTTTGAAGTTGACTTTGATAAAGTCGGTTTACTTTGTGTAAAAATCAGTAAATTGTCGCTCCAGCTGGAAACAGCCTAACATCCTTGGAAGGACAACGCGCAAGTGAACAAAAGTAAAAAATAAAAGTGCCTATTAACTACTGGTCAACCAATGAATATCCTGTAGTCTCCAATCCCTAGCAATTATCGTCTGACTGATACTTGTGACGTCAGCATAGACTTAATAATTCCGCACTTCTCGACAATTGGATTTCAAACTGATTGAACTAAAACTAATTTCAAAATCGATGACTTTCTGTACATGGTTTAATCTCTAGATTAATAGTCGTTTTCAGTTTGGAGACCAATTTAGAGATAAATCAAATTTAATTTGTCAAACGATTTATATCATAATAAATATCTAATCCTATATTATATTTTATACTTTATCTTTACTATTTCAGCATAGAACTCAAATTCCTCAAGTATGTGGCGGTCAGTTCTGCTAGTGCTGATAACTACAGAGTTTGTAGTGGCCGACATAACAGGATGCGATTACTTTGATACAGTTGACTTAACGAACACCACAAAATACCCCAATGGATCATATCAATACGAGAATCTGATAATTCCAGCCGAACAAACTGGTGAATATGACTACGAAATTCTGGTGGATGGTGAAAAGGAGGAGGTGAAAAAGCACCTGCGAGGATGTGCCTGTAAACTGGGCACCTGCCTGCCGATTCTGTTGTCATATGAATCTGTTTCTGGTAGAGAATGAACGCACCTGCAGCGGCGACATAAGCAAGGCAGTTGACGTTGATCCCTATGTGAACATTATTCTAAGGGATGGCAGGCAGGTGACTAAGCACATACTTGATGATTTCATCGTACAACGTCATCTGCCCGTTCCTTGCGCGGCACATTATGTGATGGATGCTGAGAATTATGAGCATCATAATTGGACACTGTTCGAGGTTTGACTGGAATTAATTATGAAGTGTGCAGCAAATATATAAGATCTTCCTTTTTTAGGATGGAACCTTACAACGTCAGAGCGATAAAGTAAATATGTCGAAGCAGCAATACTGTTTGCAGCCTCATCAATTCAAGGTCACCGAAGATAAGAAGGAAATAAGGCTGGTGCCCCATCTTTGCATTGAACCACCTCCAAGTGAATGGCCCAAACTTACACGTAGGCAAAACAATAATAATTTATTAGTCAATGTGTTTGGCTAATGAGAGGTTAACTTTGTCTACAATCACTTTCAGTTATGGTGCTCTCGATAATTTGTTTAATCCTTACCATTATCGTTTACCTTTTGCTGCCGAAACTAAGAAATCTGCACGGCTATTGTTTCATCTGCTATATGATTTGCATAGCTTTGGCATTTACATTGCTGCTAGTCGAGCCTTGGATCCGGACAGTACCGGGCTGTATGACAAATGGTATGTATTGCAGAGTATAATCCCAATTATTATTAAGATCTATCCATCCAGGCTATGTGGGCTACTATGCCGTAATGGCTGGCTTCCTTTGGCTGACTGTCATCAGCTATGATCTGTGGACCTGTTTCCGTGACAATACTTGCAATGTTCAACGATATACGCACAAACATCGATTTTTAATCTATAGCATATATGCTTGGGGAGTTGCTGCTCTTCTAACGATTACCATAATAGTACTCGACCAAGTCTTGAATGAAAATAATACAGAGCAACAACTGTGGAGGCCGGGAGTTAACTATTACAACTGTTGGATTAATGGTGAGTTTGGCCATAGACCTGATCGCCAGATGAGAACTATTTAAATATACAAATATTAATGCTTACAGTTATGGGTTGGTCGGCGATGCTTTATTTCTATGGTCCGATGGCGCTTCAGATCATTTTCAACTTAATAATGTTTACGCTAACGGTAAATTTAAATATTATCTTTCGATCCGATTGGATTATGCCATCATCTCTATTATGCCTCTTTTTTATAGGCTTGTGCCATTCTGCGGGTGAAGAGAGAGATTCGAAGCGTTGGAACACAATGCGAACGATCGCAAAAATCCGATAAACAATCGTAATGATTTATGAAAACAGAAAAATCTTCAAAATTTAAATCTATTCTCTCCACTTAGCTACACTCTATTTGTGCGTCTATTTGTCATTATGGGCGTGACCTGGACCATTGAAATCTTCTCATATCTGGCGCAAGGATCGGAGTGCACTCCGCTTAAGAAAATCTTTGCAGTTTTTGATTACATTAACATGGCCCAGGGAATCATTATATTCGGGTTGTTTGTTGTGAAGCGCAGTGTGTTGAAACTCATTTTGAACCGGTGAGTGGAGAAGTGACAGATAAGGAGAATTCCTTAATGTAAATATGTGTAATTTGGGGTTCCTCGAATATGGTAAAGCATTGGAGGCATAAACTACACAGACGATGGCAACCCTTCAGATGAAGAAGAACTTGTATTCCAAGAAAGGAATGGTGCTCAAAAGTTCGGACCAACTATTGTGTATTAGGTAATCTCAATTCATTCATGTTTGATATCTGTACTAATTGGTAAAGGTTATTTTCAAAGTTCTTGCTTTTGAATTTCCTGGTGTTGTGGCTTGATTGAGTTAGTATATTAGTGGATTGTCCACTCGCTCTAGTTTTTATTTGCTGTTTTAGTTGTGTTGTCCATAAAAATATGACTAACAACTATGCAACACTAATTTACGAAACTAACTAACTAATATATTTATATTTTCAGATTTCGTCATGCTGACCAAAAGACACAAAACAGTGGAACAAACAGCTCATTTCGAACATATAACGTCAGCCGATCGCAAGATCATCGGAACAGAAGATTTCCTGGCCCAAAGGAAACAGATAAAACAGATAAAAGATATTTCGAGCAAATTAGTAGTCCGCGAATGTAGTAAATTTAGGGAGAATCATCCGAACAGTCGAAATGCAATATAGTATATATAGTCGAGAGCTCGACCTCAACTGAACTGTTAAATATATATTAACTATATTTATTTGCACAAGATAAAAATATATGAGGGTAGATGTTGTTATAGAATAAAATCATCAAGTATGTGTTTCTCCTGCCTGCCATCCCTTAGAGTAATGCTCACTCAAATATGTACATAATTCAGATTACACAGATTAAGGCAATTGGTCAACAGTTATTCAAAATGCTGCCTGAGAAATATACTTTAATTTACAAACAAATATTAATGTAAATTGTTGTTAAATAAGGTGATTAAAAACACTGCAAATTTAAAGAACGAACTTCACTTCTGAATGAAAACCACACAAATTAAAATCACTAGTAGAACAATATTTGAGAAATATATAATTTTAGACCATATTTATATGTAAACTTTTGGAATACGTAAAATATTTGGGATAATTTTTTTTGTTTGCAAAAAATGAAGCATACTTTAGGGCCGAATACTCAATTCACTCTAAGAATAATATTTGAGGAATCGAAACTTTTAAAACATGCTTGTGGGGTAAGTAATAAAATCAAAGGCGCTAACTAGTCCCAGGTTATGGTTAGGTTATGAAAAAATCTGTGGCAGCAATTTGCTGGCAATTTATGAAATTAGTTTCAGGCCAATGAATTTGGGAGCAGATAAGCTGAAAGTCTGTCATCATTACCACAATAATTTCAACTTATCAATTCTTATGCACAGTCTTTGAATTTATTTAAGTACTCATCTGTCCTTTCGTTAAATATTAACGTGTGTGCCACAATCAGCCCGAGAATAACAATTGTCGATGCCATCACAGCCGACATAGGACATTGTTCTGACGGGTCCTGTCATTGCCATCGTACCAGTTCCCTCATCTCGACAACCAGCGCAACTTGCCGCTATTACTTTGAAATACGAGATCTAGTATTTATTATTTGCTAATTAATATTACATACTGACTGAGGCAAAAAAAGAATATTATAGGATGAGTTCCCGATTTCTTATAGCCCAACACGCTTAAAGTGTGCCAGGTCAGCGGGGAGAAGAACAAATTTCATGTTGAATAAATTTGTTATTGTCTGTGAAATTTGAACGGGCTTTTAACTAACGCCAGCTGTCAGCCCGTTTTAACATAAATTATAGTGGAAATAAACTGAATCTTTATATTACAATTTGCTCACCCTGGCTTGAACTATTTTCCTTAATCCCACAGAAGTTCATTTTATTGATAACTCGCTTCGCTTTTTCCAATTATTAATGTTCTTTTTGCATTCACTATATTTCTATATCCTCTACATTTGTGTTTGAAGAACAAGAGGTACAAAATTTGAGATACATCGCATAGCATATATCCAAAATACCTTCCACATTTTTATCAACAACTATGTTGTTCCTCTAAGATGCTTTCATACCTATAACATTCCAATTCTGAATTTATATCGATTTGAATTCCGGTTCTTCCGCCCAACCCGAAATTGTCCGCTGCACTTTATGGGACAATGACAATGACAATGACAAGGACACACAAGACAAGGACTGCTGACAAACTGAGAATGAAATGCCTCTTTTATATTTCAATTCGATGTATTTCGATATTCATATGTCGTTCCTTGCAATCTCAACGCCTGCAGTTCTGTTGGCAAAGCTGCTGATTGCAATAGCGATTGTTGTTGCCACCACATCCGCGATAGGACATTGGCTTGCAGGTCCTGTCCCGAGAGTCGTACCAATACATGTTGTGATTGGCATTCCAGTGGCAGTTCTGGTTGTTGTTGTGTCCGTCATGTCTGGGACCATGGCACCACAGCGCATTCCCTTCAGAGAAGCAAAATGACAGATGCAGAATTATTTATAAATACCTCAATTACTTACGTGGAACAGCACCGCGGCACTGGGCATAAGCGTGTGCCACAAAGAGCGCCAGACATGCGAGGATCAGAGTGAATTTCATTTTAGCTCTGCAAAGATTGAACTGATTTTCAAGTGAAAATGTGAGCGCTTTTATAGCAGGCGGGCTATTCGAACAGATCATTTACAAAAGCACACCTGTTCCAGAATACAAAAGGTATTTACAATTAAATAAATGAGGTGCTCAATTCTGAATAAAGGTTCTATAAAATAATTGTTCAATAAAGGTCGACATTGTATAATAAGAAATATATGTTGCTGTATTCCAAAGAAAACAAGTCTTTTTTTACCATTGCTTTTCTTTTTTTAAATTTAAACTATTTATAATTTGCTAATCATATTTAACAGCTGGGTCTAGGTTATCTCCCAGTCCTTATTATTGTAAATGAATTTTCCTGCAAAATCTCTTCCACATTCGTTTAAGTCTAACTGTTTGTAGCGGGGCAGACTTTCCTCCAGAGTTTGTGGTTGGGGGGATGATATCCGTTTTTCTCTTGAGGCTTAGCACACAAAAAAAAGACACCTGTTTCTCCTTTCACTTAATATATTTAACCTGTTTTTTACATGTTGCTTCCAAATAGTTCAGCACAAATATCCCTTATGTTGCTAAAGTGTGGTGGATTTAGAAAGAGAGTTGCGGCAGTTCGCTGTTTATGGCCTACTTTCAGGCATGAACACCAACAATAAATTTGTATGCTCATAATAATTGTATAACAAAATTATTCCAAGGCTTAAAATTTGTTTCTATCAAGAAATGTTGATTAATAAAATATTGAATGTGGATGAAAATTTAAAAAGAAGAAATGTGAATAATTCTCTAGCGATTAGCGGCAATTAAACTTAAAACCCGATGAAAATAGCATCCACCCTCTGCTGAGATGCTCATTGTTCACATGCTGTTATTAATAAAATAAAATAAACTTATGAAACTCACTTATTGAGCCCGCATATCTAACAAATGAGTAACTCAATTATGCAAAACATTTATATTTATAAACGTGATACGTGAGTCCGCGGCGAGCACATAAGTAATTCATTTTTTAGTTTTGAAGTTGACTTTGATAAAGTCGGTTTACTTTGTGTAAAAATCAGTAAATTGTCGCTCCAGCTGGAAACAGCCTAACATCCTTGGAAGGACAACGCGCAAGTGAACAAAAGTAAAAAATAAAAGTGCCTATTAACTACTGGTCAACCAATGAATATCCTGTAGTCTCCAATCCCTAGCAATTATCGTCTGACTGATACTTGTGACGTCAGCATAGACTTAATAATTCCGCACTTCTCGACAGTTGGATTTCAAACTGATTGAACTAAAACTAATTTCAAAATCGATGACTTTCTGTACATGGTTTAATCTCTAGATTAATAGTCATTTTCAGTTTAATTTGTCAAACGATTTATATCATAATAAATATCTAATCCCATATTATATTTTATACACGATCCTTACTATTTCAGCATAGAACTCAAATTCCTCAAGTATGTGGCGATCAGTTCTGCTAGTGCTGATAACTACAGAGTTTGTATTGGCCGACATAACAGGATGCGATTACTTTGATACAGTTGACTTAACGAACACCACAAAATACCCCAATGGATCATTTCAATACGAGAATCTGATAATTCCAGCCGATCAAACTGGTGAATATGACTACGAAACTCTGGTGGATGGTAAAAAGGAGGAGGTGAAAAAGCACCTGCGAGGATGTGCCTGTAAACTGGGCACCTGCCTGCGATTCTGTTGTCATATGAATCTGTTTCTGGTAAAGAATGAACGCACCTGCAGCGGCGACATAAGCGAGGCAGTTGACCTTGATCCCTATGTGAGGATTACTCTAAGGGATGGCAGGCAGGTGAAAAAACATATACTTGATGATTTCATCGTACAACGACATCTGCCCGTTCCTTGCGCGGCACATTATGCGATGGATGCTCAGAATTATGAGCATCATAATTGGACACTGTTCGAGGTTTGACTGGAATTAATTATGAAGTGTGCAGCAAATATATAAGATCTTCCTTTTTTAGGATGGAACTTTACAACGTCAGAGCGATAAAGTAAATATGTCGAAGCAGCAATACTGTTTGCAGCCTCATCAATTCAAGGTCAGCGAAGATAAGAAGGAAATAAGGCTGGTGCCCCATCTTTGCCTTGAACTCCTCCAAGTGAATGGCCCAAACTTACACGTAGGCAAAACAATAATAATTTATTAGTCAATGTGTTTGGCTAATGTGGGTAACTTTGTCTACAATCGCTTTCAGTTATGGTGCTCTCGATAATTTGTTTAATCCTTACCATTATCGTTTACCTTTTGCTGCCGAAACTAAGAAATCTGCACGGCTATTGTTTCATCTGCTATATGATTTGCATAGCTTTGGCATTTACATTGCTGCTAGTCGAGCCTTGGATCCGGACAGTACCGGGCTGTATGACAAATGGTATGTATTGCTGAGTATAATCCCAATTATTATTAAGATCTATCCATCCAGGCTATGTGGGCTACTACGCCGCAATGGCTGGCTTCCTTTGGCTGACTGTCATCAGCTATGATCTGTGGACCAGTTTTCGTAACAATAACTCGCATTGTTCAACGATATACGCACAAACATCGATTTTTAATCTATAGCATATATGCTTGGGGAGTTGCTGCTCTTCTAACGATTACCATAATAGTAATCGACCAAGTCTTGAATGAAAATAATAAAGAGCAACAACTGTGGAGGCCGGGAGTTGCCTTTTACGGTTGGTTGGATTAATGGTGAGTTTGGCCATAGAGCTGATCACCAGATGAGAACTATTCAAATATATATATATTAATGCTTACAGTTTTTGGTTGGTCGGCGATGCTTTATTTCTATGGTCCAATGGCGCTTCAGATCATTTTCAATTTAACAATGTTTACGCTAACGGTAAATTTAAATATTACCTTTCGATCCGATTGGATTATGCCACCATCTCTATTATGCCTCTCTTTTATAGGCTTGTGTCATTCTGCAGTTGAAGAGAGAGATTCAAAGCGTTGGAACACAATGCGAACGATCGCAAAAATCCGATAAACAATCGTAATGATTTATGGAAACAGAAAAATTTTCAAAATTTAAATCTATTCTCTCCATTCAGCTACACTCTATTTGTGCGTCTATTTGTCATTATGGGCGTGACCTGGACCATTGAAATCTTCTCATATCTGGCGCAAATGTTTAAGTGGACTCCGCTTGAGAAAATCTTTGCAGTTTTTGATTACATTAACATGGCCCAGGGGAATCATTATATTCGGGTTGTTTGTTGTGAAGCGCAGTGTGTTGAAACTCATTTGGAACCGGTGAGTGGAGAAGTGACAGATAAGGAGAATTCCTTAATGTAAATATGTGTAATTTGGGGTTCCTCGAATATGGTAAAGCATTGGAGACATAAACTACACAGACGATAGCAACCGTTCAGATGAAGAAGAACTTGTATTCCAAAAAAGGAATGGTGCTCAAAAGTTCGGACCAACTATTGTGTATTAGGTAATCTCAATTCCTTCATGTTTGATATCTGTACTAATTGGTAAAGGTTATTTTCAAAGTTCTTGCTTTTGAATTTCCTGGTGTTGTGGCTTGATTGAGTTAGTATATTAGTGGATTGTCCACTCGCTCTAGTTTTTATTTGCTGTTTTAGTTGTGTTGTCCATAAAAATATGACTAACAACTATGCAACACTAATTTACGAAACTAACTAACTAATATATTTATTTTCAGATTTCGTCATGCTGACCAAAAGACACAAAACAGTGGAACAAACAGCTCATTTCGAACATATAACGTCAGCCGATCGCAAGATCATCGGAACAGAAGATTTCCTGGCCCAAAGGAAACAGATAAAACAGATAAAAGATATTTCGAGCAAATTAGTAGTCCGCGAATGTAGTAAATTTAGGGAGAATCATCCGAACAGTCGAAATGCAATATAGTATATATAGTCGAGAGCTCGACCTCAACTGAACTGTTAAATATATATTAACTATATTTATTTGCACAAGATAAAAATATATGAGGGTAGATGTTGTTATAGAATAAAATCATCAAGTATGTGTTTCTCCTGCCTGCCATCCCTTAGAGTAATGCTCACTCAAATATGTACATAATTCAGATTACACAGATTAAGGCAATTGGTCAACAGTTATTCAAAATGCTGCCTGAGAAATATACTTTAATTTACAAACAAATATTAATGTAAATTGTTGTTAAATAGGTGATTAAAAACACTGCAAATTTAAAGAACGAACTTCACTTCTGAATGAAAACCACACAAATTAAAATCACTAGTAGAACAATATTTGAGAAATATATAATTTTAGACCATATTTATATGTAAACTTTTGGAATACGTAAAATATTTGGGATAATTTTTTTTGTTTGCAAAAAATGAAGCATACTTTAGGGCCGAATACTCAATTCACTCTAAGAATAATATTTGAGGAATCGAAACTTTTAAAACATGCTTGTGGGGTAAGTAATAAAATCAAAGGCGCTAACTAGTCCCAGGTTATGGTTAGGTTATGAAAAAATCTGTGGCAGCAATTTGCTGGCAATTTATGAAATTAGTTTCAGGCCAATGAATTTGGGAGCAGATAAGCTGAAAGTCTGTCATCATTACCACAATAATTTCAACTTATCAATTCTTATGCACAGTCTTTGAATTTATTTAAGTACTCATCTGTCCTTTCGTTAAATATTAACGTGTGTGCCACAATCAACCCGAGAATAACAATTGTCGATGCCATCACAGCCGACATAGGACATTGTTCTGACGGGTCCTGTCATTGCCATCGTACCAGTTCCCTCATCTCGACAACCAGCGCAACTTGCCGCTATTACTTTGAAATACGAGATCTAGTATTTATTATTTGCTAATTAATATTACATACTGACTGAGGCAAAAAAAGAATATTATAGGATGAGTTCCCGATTTCTTATAGCCCAACACACTTAAGTGTGCCAGGTCAGCGGGGAGAAGAACAAATTTCATGTTGAATAAATTTGTTATTGTCTGTGAAATTTGAACGGGCTTTTAACTAACGCCAGCTGTCAGCCCGTTTTAACATAAATTATAGTGGAAATAAACTGAATCTTTATATTACAATTTGCTCACCCTGGCTTGAACTATTTTCCTTAATCCCACAGAAGTTCATTTTATTGATAACTCGCTTCGCTTTTTCCAATTATTAATGTTCTTTTTGCATTCACTATATTTCTATATCCTCTACATTTGGGTTTGAAGAACAAGAGGTACAAAATTTGAGATACATCGCATAGCATATATCCAAAATACCTTCCACATTTTTATCAACAACTATGTTGTTCCTCTAAGATGCTTTCATACCTATAACATTCCAATTCTGAATTTATATCGATTTGAATTCCGGTTCTTCCGCCCAACCCGAAATTGTCCGCTGCACTTTATGGGACAATGACAATGACAATGACAAGGACACACAAGACAAGGACTGCTGACAAACTGAGAATGAAATGCCTCTTTTATATTTCAATTCGATGTATTTCGATATTCATATGTCGTTCCTTGCAATCTCAACGCCTGCAGTTCTGTTGGCAAAGCTGCTGATTGCAATAGCGATTGTTGTTGCCACCACATCCGCGATAGGACATTGGCTTGCAGGTCCTGTCCCGAGAGTCGTACCAATACATGTTGTGATTGGCATTCCAGTGGCAGTTCTGGTTGTTGTTGTGTCCGTCATGTCTGGGACCATGGCACCACAGCGCATTCCCTTCAGAGAAGCAAAATGACAGATGCAGAATTATTTATAAATACCTCAATTACTTACGTGGAACAGCACCGCGGCACTGGGCATAAGCGTGTGCCACAAAGAGCGCCAGACATGCGAGGATCAGAGTGAATTTCATTTTAGCTCTGCAAAGATTGAACTGATTTTCAAGTGAAAATGTGAGCGCTTTTATAGCAGGCGGGCTATTCGAACAGATCATTTACAAAAGCACACCTGTTCCAGAATACAAAAGGTATTTACAATTAAATAAATGAGGTGCTCAATTCTGAATAAAGGTTCTATAAAATAATTGTTCAATAAAGGTCGACATATTTGCATTGTATAATAAGAAATATATGTTGCTGTATTCCAAAGAAAACAAGTCTTTTTTTACCATTGCTTTTCTTTTTTTAAATTTAAACTATTTATAATTTGCTAATCATATTTAACAGCTGGGTCTAGGTTATCTCCCAGTCCTTATTATTGTAAATGAATTTTCCTGCAAAATCTCTTCCACATTCGTTTAAGTCTAACTGTTTGTAGCGGGGCAGACTTTCCTCCAGAGTTTGTGGTTGGGGGGATGATATCCGTTTTTCTCTTGAGGCTTAGCACACAAAAAAAAGACACCTGTTTCTCCTTTCACTTGGTATATTCAACCTGTTTTTTACATGTTGCTTCCAAATAGTTCAGCACAAATATCCCTTATGTTGCTAAAGTGTGGTGGATTTAGAAAGAGAGTTGCGGCAGTTCGCTGTTTATGGCCTACTTTCAGGCATGAACACCAACAATAAATTTGTATGCTCATAATAATTGTATAACAAAATTATTCCAAGGCTTAAAATTTGTTTCTATCAAGAAATGTTGATTAATAAAATATTGAATGTGGATGAAAAACTAGAAAGAAGAAATGTGAATAATTCTCTAGCGATTAGCGGCAATTAAACTTAAAACCCGATGAAAATAGCATCCACCCTCTGCTGAGATGCTCATTGTTCACATGGTATTAATAAAATAAAATAAACTTATGAAACTCACTTATTGAGCCCGCATATCTAACAAATGAGTAACTCAATTATGCAAAACATTTATATTTATAAACGTGATACGTGAGTCCGCGGCGAGCACATAAGTAATTCATTTTTTAGTTTTGAAGTTGACTTTGATAAAGTCGGTTTACTTTGTGTAAAAATCAGTAAATTGTCGCTCCAGCTGGAAACAGCCTAACATCCTTGGAAGGACAACGCGCAAGTGAACAAAAGTAAAAAATAAAAGTGCCTATTAACTACTGGTCAACCAATGAATATCCTGTAGTCTCCAATCCCTAGCAATTATCGTCTGACTGATACTTGTGACGTCAGCATAGACTTAATAATTCCGCACTTCTCGACAATTGGATTTCAAACTGATTGAACTAAAACTAATTTCAAAATCGATGACTTTCTGTACATGGTTTAATCTCTAGATTAATAGTCATTTTCAGTTTGGAGACCAATTTAGAGATAAATCAAATTTAATTTGTCAAACGATTTATATCATAATAAATATCTAATCCTATATTATATTTTATACTTTATCTTTACTATTTCAGCATAGAACTCAAATTCCTCAAGTATGTGGCGATCAGTTCTGCTAGTGCTGATAACTACAGAGTTTGTATTGGCCGACATAACAGGATGCGATTACTTTGATACAGTTGACTTAACGAACACCACAAAATACCCCAATGGATCATTTCAATACGAGAATCTGATAATTCCAGCCGATCAAACTGGTGAATATGACTACGAAATTCTGGTGGATGGTAAAAAGGAGGAGGTGAAAAAGCACCTGCGAGGATGTGCCTGTAAACTGGGCACCTGCCTGCGATTCTGTTGTCATATGAATCTGTTTCTGGTAGAGAATGAACGCACCTGCAGCGGCGACATAAGCGAGGCAGTTGACCTTGATCCCTATGTGAGGATTACTCTAAGGGATGGCAGGCAGGTGAAAAAACATATACTTGATGATTTCATCGTACAACGTCATCTGCCCGTTCCTTGCGCGGCACATTATGCGATGGATGCTCAGAATAATGAGCATCATAATTGGACACTGTTCGAGGTTTGACTGGAATTAATTATGAAGTGTGCAGCAAATATATAAGATCTTCCTTTTTTAGGATGGAACTTTACAACGTCAGAGCGATAAAGTAAATATGTCGAAGCAGCAATACTGTTTGCAGCCTCATCCAATTCAAGGTCAGCGAAGATGAGGAGGAAATAAGGCTGGTGCCCCATCTTTGCATTGAGCCACCTCCAAGTGAATGGCCCAAACTTACACGTAGGCAAAACAATAATAATTTATTAGTCAATGTGTTTGGCTAATGAGGTTAACTTTGTCTACAATCGCTTTCAGTTATGGTGCTCTCGATAATTTGTTTAATCCTTACCATTATCGTTTACCTTTTGCTGCCGAAACTAAGAAATCTGCACGGCTATTGTTTCATCTGCTATATGACTTGCATAGCTTTGGCATTTACATTGCTGCTAGTCGAGCCTTGGATCCGGACAGTACCGGGCTGTATGACAAATGGTATGTATTGCAGAGTATAATCCCAATTATTATTAAGATCTATCCATCCAGGCTATGTGGGCTACTATGCCGTAATGGCTGGCTTCCTTTGGCTGACTGTCATCAGCTATGATCTGTGGACCAGTTTTCGTAACAATAACTCCATTGTTCAACGATATACGCACAAACATCGATTTTTAATCTATAGCATATATGCTTGGGGAGTTGCTGCTCTTCTAACGATTACCATAATAGTAATCGACCAAGTCTTGAATGAAAATAATACAGAGCAACAACTGTGGAGGCCGGGAGTTAACTATTACAACTGTTGGATTAATGGTGAGTTTGGCCATAGAGCTGATCGCCAGATGAGAACTATTCAAATATATATATATTAATGCTTACAGTTTTGGGTTGGTCGGCGATGCTTTATTTCTATGGTCCAATGGCGCTTCAGATCATTTTCAATTTGACAATGTTTACGCTAACGGTAAATTTAAATATTATCTTTCGATCCGATTGGATTATGCCATCATCTCTATTATGCCTCTCTTTTATAGGCTTGTGCCATTCTGCGGGTGAAGAGAGAGATTCAAAGCGTTGCAACACAACGCGAACGATCGCGAAAATCCGATAAACAATCGTAATGATTTATGGAAACAGAAAAACCTTCAAAATTTAAATCTATTCTCTCCACTTAGCTACACTCTATTTGTGCGTCTATTTGTCATTATGGGCGTGACCTGGACCATTGAAATCTTCTCATATCTGGCGCAAATGTTGAAGTGGACTCCGCTTGAGAAAATCTTTGCAGTTTTTGATTACATTAACATGGCCCAGGGAATCATTATATTCGGGTTGTTTGTTGTGAAGCGCAGTGTGTTGAAACTCATTTGGAACCGGTGAGTGGAGAAGTGACAGATAAGGAGAATTCCTTAATGTAAATATGTGTAATTTGGTGTTCCTCGAATATGGTAAAGCATTGGAGGCATAAACTACACAGACGATGGCAACCCTTCAGATGAAGAAGAACTTGTATTCCAAGAAAGGAATGGTGCTCAAAAGTTCGGACCAACTATTGTGTATTAGGTAATCTCAATTCATTCATGTTTGATATCTGTACTAATTGGTAAAGGTTATTTTCAAAGTTCTTGCTTTTGAATTTCCTGGTGTTGTGGCTTGATTGAGTTAGTATATTAGTGGATTGTCCACTCGCTCTAGTTTTTATTTGCTGTTTTAGTTGTGTTGTCCATAAAAATATGACTAACAACTATGCAACACTAATTTACGCAACTAACTAACTAATATATTTATTTTCAGATTTCGTCATGCTGACCAAAAGACACAAAACAGTGGAACAAACAGCTCATTTCGAACATGTAACGTCAGCCGATCGCAAGATCATCGGAACAGAAGATTTCCTGGCCCTAAGGAAACAGATAAAACAGATAAAAGATATTTCGAGCAAACTAGTAGTCCGCGAATGTAGTAAATTTAGGGAGAATCATCCGAACAGTCGAAATGCAATATAGTATATATAGTCGAGAGCTCGACCTCAACTGAACTGTTAAATATATTAATTATATTTATTTGCTCAAGATAAAAATATATGAGGGTAGATGTTGTTATAGAATAAAATCATCAAGTATGTGTTTATTCACCTTCCTGCCATCCCTTAGAGTAATTGTTATTTATTTTATTTATTCTCAACTAAGATCAGTCGACACAAAAAATACAAAAACTTAAAAAATTTAATTTAATTTAATTTAATTTAAAATTAAATTAAAATTACAAACAAATTTCAAAATAAGAATGATTACAATGATTTCTGGGGGTATTTAAATGTTTTATATTTAAATTAACCCAGAAAAAAACCCAATCAGACCAAAAATTATTAGTAAGAATTAGTTAGTTAATTAAGCCCCACCTCAATGTTCCAGGCAAAAAAGTTATTCACAAGTTTCAGTAAATACTAAAATATAAAATTCAAAAGAAAGACTGTCAACGTATGTATATATAGTTTAGAAAGTTTAGTATTAAGACCTCAAACATTATGATACACTAGAGAATACTAGAGAGGATTTTAGTTTTTTGATGCAACATTAGAAGAAGAAGTACCAGAAGGATTCAGAGGCAATGTAATAGGAGGCCGAATACGTTTATTATTATTTGTATACTCTTTTATAACTAACCCCTTCGGCCAGAAATTAGCACAGCAAATTGTGCCAAATACTTCAGCCGAAACACTTATTTTAAAAGAGGAAATTTCTCTTTCATAATTAAATTTAAATTTTTCAACCAATATCCCAGTAGATGTCACTTTAGCCTGTATGTATGCATTAATGTCATCCACTGATATATCAGGGGCAAGACGCGAAATAAAAATTTGCTTTCTAGGTGCAACCGCTATAAGATTCCTAGGAGCACTGCTAGAAAGAGTGGGGGAACCGAAACGGGCACAATGGCCTGTGACACAATTGAGCCACCACTGTTGATTGCAGGTGGTGCAGGAGAATTAAACTGCATCAATTGCTGACCATTATCAACAGTGGGTGGCAGCGGAGCAGGGGTCACCAACAGAGCCGGGGCCAATAAACCTGGTTCCCGAGACCAAGCAGACTCGGCCGATTGCTTCTGCTTAAAAGACTCATTCAACAGTTTTACACTATTAAATTGACTCTCAATGCCATCAAAATCAGCACTGAGCTTACTAAAAGCTAGACGGAGATTGAGAAAGCCCCATCTAGTTTGCCTCATAAAACCCTGAATATCCGACACCGTCTCGCGGCATCGCTCGCAACACCACTTTAATCCCGACTTATTGCTGATTAAATCCCTTACCCGTTGCGTGAAACCAGCACATTTAACATGCATCACGTTATCACACAACCAACAACAGACGAAATCAGCCTTTGGGTCAGCCTGGCACTTGCAGCTTTTTAGGTAGCACGCAGACATACTGAATTTAGAAATAGATATGCCCAAAAAGAAGAGAAACTAGACAAAGATTCGGCACAGCATTGAGAAAATAAGAAAACAAACAGCGCACAAGAGATGAAATAGATACAACAACACCAAGATTTGGCGCTGTAAGAATACCTACGAAGAGAGACAAAACTTTGAACAGCTGAAAACAACAACACGTGCAAACACAGTTTCGAGAGCACACGAAAGTAGAGAGAGAGAGAGAGTAATAAAGCGTTGTTAGAGCACACGACAGTAGAGAGAGCGAGAGTAATAAAGCGCACACAAAACCGCTATAACACAACAAAGCAAAACGATCTTGCATGCAATGTGAAACAATGAGAGCGAGAGCACCAAGCGCACTCAAAAATAAAAACAAAAACAAAACACAGCTGTTAACCGCGCACTTTATGTTTACATAAATAAAATTTTTATTTGAATTCTAGCAAAATTACCGACAAAACACCCAAATTACCAAAGCAATCACCGAAAAATTAAAGAGAAAGAGCTCTGCAAAGATTGAACTGATTTTCAAGTGAAAATGTGAGCGCTTTTATAGCAGGTGGGCAATTCGAACAGATCATTTACAAAAGCACACCTGTTCCAGAATACAAAAGGTATTTACAATTAAATAAATGAGGTGCTCAATTCTGAATAAAGGTTCTATAAAATAATTGTTCAATAAAGGTCGACATATTTGCGTTGTATAATAAGAAATATATGTTGCTGTATTCCAAAGAAAACAAGAAGTCTTTTTTTACCATTGCTTTTCTTTTTTTAAATTTAAACTATTTATAATTTGCTAATCATATTTAACAGCTGGGTCTAGGTTATCTCCCAGTCCTTGTTATTGTAAATGAATTTTCCTGCAAAATCTCTTCCACATTCGTTTAAGTCTAACTGTTTGTAGCGGGGCAGACTTTCCTCCAGAGTTTGTGGTTGGGGGGATGATATCCGTTTTTATCTTGAGGCTTAGCACACAAAAAAAAGACACCTGTTTCTCCTTTCACTTGGTATATTCAACCTGTTTTTTACATGTTGCTTCCAAATAGTTCAGCACAAATATCCCTTATGTTGCTAAAGTGTGGTGGATTTAGAAAGAGAGTTGCGGCAATTCGCTGTTTATGGCCTACTTTCAGGCATGAACACCAACAATAAATTTGTATGCTCATAATAATTGTATAACAAAATTATTCCAAGGCTTAAAATTTGTTTCTATCAAGAAATGTTGATTAATAAAATATTGAATGTGGATGAAAAACTAGAAAGAAGAAATGTGAATAATTCTCTAGCGATTAGCGGCAATTAAACTTAAAACCCGATGAAAATAGCATCCACCCTCTGCTGAGATGCTCATTGTTCACATGGTATTAATAAAATAAAATAAACTTATGAAACTCACTTATTGAGCCCGCATATCTAACAAATGAGTAACTCAATTATGCAAAACATTTATATTTATAAACGTGATACGTGAGTCCGCGGCGAGCACATAAGTAATTCATTTTTTAGTTTTGAAGTTGACTTTGATAAAGTCGGTTTACTTTGTGTAAAAATCAGTAAATTGTCGCTCCAGCTGGAAACAGCCTAACATCCTTGGAAGGACAACGCGCAAGTGAACAAAAGTAAAAAATAAAAGTGCCTATTAACTACTGGCCAACCAATGAATATCCTGTAGTCTCCAATCCCTAGCAATTATTGTCTGACTGATACTTGCGATGTCAGCATAGACTTAATAATTCCGCACTTCTCGACAATTGGATTTCAAACTGATTGAACTAAAACTAACTTCAAAATCGATGACTTACATGGCTTAATCTCTAGATTAATAGTCATTTTCAGTTTGGAGACCAATTTAGCGATAAGTCAAATTTAATTTATCAAACGATTTATATCATAATAAATATCTAATCCTATATTATATTTTATACTTTATCTTTACTATTTCAGCATAGAACTCAAATTCCTCAAGTATGTGGCGGTCAGTTCTGCTAGTTCTGATAATTACAGAGTTTGTATTGGCCGACATACCAGGATGCGATTACTTTGATACAGTTGACTTAACGAACACCACAAAATACCCCAATGGATCATTTCAATACGAGAATCTGATAATTCCAGCCGATCAAACTGGTGAATATGACTACGAAATTCTGGTGGATGGTAAAAAGGAGGATGTGAAAAAGCACCTGCGAGGATGTGCCTGTAAACTGGTCACCTGCCTGCGATTATGTTGTCATATGAATCTGTTTCTGGTGGAAAATGAACGCTCCTGCAGCGGCGACATAAGCAAGGCAGTTGACCTTGATCCCTATGTGAACATTACTCTAAGGGATGGCAGGCAGGTGACTAAACACATACTTGATGATTTCATCGTACAACGCCATCTGCCCGTTCCTTGCGCGGCACATTATGCGATGGATGCTCAGAATTATGAGAATTATAATTGGACACTGTTCGAGGTTTGACTGGAATTAATTATGAAGTGTGCAGCAAATATATAAAATGCTCATTTTTTTAGGATGGAACTTTACAACGTCTGAACGATAAAGTAAATATGTCGAAGCAGCAATACTGTTTGCAGCCTCATCCAATCATGGTCAGCGAAGATGAGGAGGAAGTAATGCTGGTGCCCCATCTTTGCAGTGAGCCAACTTCAAGTGAATGGCCCAAACATACACGTACGCAAAACAATAATAATTTATTAGTCAATGTGTTTGGCTAATGAGGTTAACTTTGTCTACAATCGCTTTCAGTTATGGTGCTCTCGATAATTTGTTTAATCCTTACCATTATCGTTTACCTTTTGCTGCCGAAACTAAGAAATCTGCACGGCTATTGTTTCATCTGCTATATGATTTGCATAGCTTTGGCATTTACATTGCTGCTTGTCGAACCTTGGATCCGGACAGTACCGGGCTGTATGACAAATGGTATGTATTGCAGAGTATAATCCCAATTATTATTAAGATCTATCCATCCAGGCTATGTGGGCTACTATGCCGTAATGGCTGGCTTCCTTTGGCTGACTGTCATCAGCTATGATCTGTGGACCAGTTTTCGTAACAATAACTCCATTGTTCAACGATATACGCACAAACATCGATTTTTAATCTATAGCATATATGCTTGGGGAGTTGCTGCTCTTCTAACGATATCCATAATAGTAATCGACCAAGTCTTGAATGAAAATAATGAAGAGCAACAACTGTGGAGGCCGGGAGTTAACTATTACAACTGTTGGATTAATGGTGAGTTTGGCCATAGAGCTGATCACCAGATGAGAACTATTCAAATATATATATATTAATGCTTACAGTTATGGTTTGGTCAGCGATGCTTTATTTCTATGGTCCAATGGCGCTTCAGATCATTTTCAATTTAATAATGTTTACGCTAACGGTAAATTTAAATATTAACTTTCGATCCGATTGGATTATGCCATCATCTCTATTATGCCTCTCTTTTATAGGCTTGTGTCATTCTGCAGTTGAAGAGAGAGATTCAAAGCGTTGGAACACAATGCGAACGATCGCAAAAATCCGATAAACAATCGTAATAATTTATGAAACGAGAAAAACCTTCAAAATTTAAATCTATTCTCTCCATTCAGCTACACTCTATTTGTGCGTCTATTTGTCATTATGGGCGTGACCTGGACCATTGAAATCTTCTCATATCTGGCGCAAAGATTGGAGTGGACTCCGCTTGAGAAAATCTTTACAGTTTTTGATTACATAAACTCTGCCCAGGGAATCATTATATTCGGGTTGTTTGTTGTGAAGCGCAGTGTGTGGAAACTCATTTTGAACCGGTGAGTGGAGAAGTGACAGATAAGGAGAACTCCTTAATGTAAATATGTTTAATTTGGGGTTCCTCGAATATGGTAAAGCATGAAAGGCGTAAACTATACAACACTAATTTACTCAACTAACCATGAACATTTCGCATTATATTTCAATATATTTATTTTTAGATTTCGTCATGCTGACCAAAAGACACAAAACAGTGGAACAAGCAGCTCATTTCGAACATATAACGTCAGCCGATCGCAAGATCATCGGAACAGAAGATTTCCTGGCCCTAAGGAAACAGATAAAACAGATACAAAATTTTTCGAGCAAATTAGTAGTCCGCGAATGTAGTAAATTTAGGGAGAACCATCCGAACAGTCGAAATGTAATGCTTATATAGTATATATATTCGAGAGCTCGACCTCAACTGAACTGTTAAATATATATTAACTATATTTACTTGCACAAGATAAAAATATATGAGGGTAGATGTTGTTATAGAATAAAATCATCAAGTATGTGTTTCTCCTGCCTGCCATCCCTTAAAGTAATGCTCACTCAAATATGTACATAATTCAGATTACACAGATTAAGGCAATTGGTCAACAGTTATTCAAAATGCTGCCTGAGAAATATACTTTAATTTACAAACAAATATTAATGTAAATTGTTGTTAAATAGGTGATTAAAAACACTGCATATTTAAAGAACAAATTTAATTTTTAAATTAAAACGACACAAATAAAAATCACTAGTAAAACAATATTTGAGAAATATATAATTTTAGACCATATTTATAATAATAATAATAATTTTTTTGTTTGCAAAACATGAAGCATACCTTAGGGCTGAATACTAAATTGACTTTAAGAATAATATTTGAGGAATCGAAACTTTTAAAACATGCTTGTGGGGTAAGTAATAAAATCAAAGGCGCTAACTAGATATAGAAAAAATTTGTGGCAGCAATTTGCTGGCAATCTTTGAACCAAATTTGCTATATTGGCGAAATCAATTTCAGGCCAATGAATTTAGGAGCAGATAAGCTGCCAAAAATAAAGACGTTACTCGAATTGCATTTAACTTTTTTGAGTGATCCAAGAACCAATATGTGAAATGTTAAATTTTCAGCGATTTCAGTACTCATTTGTGCTTTCGTTAAATATTAACGTGTGTCCCACAATCAGCCCGAGAATAACAATTGTTGATGCCATCACAGCCGACACAGGACATTGTTTTGACGGGTCCTGTCATTGCCATCGTACCAGTTCCCTCATCTCGACAACCAGCGCAACTTGCCGCTATTACATTGAAATACGAGATCTGTTGTAGTTGTATTCCTATATAAAGAAGGAAGCGTTTGATAACTTACATGATTACTATTCAACACCTGGGCCTAAGTGTAGGTCATGTGAAGTGAAGGCAACTGGCGTCGCTTTTTGATAAATGGTTTCTGTGCGTCTCTTTTGGTGAGCAGCTTTTGTTGTTAGTTTTGCTGGCGGCGTGTGTTTTTTTGGCATTTATAAATTTGTGTATTCTTTGTTATTTGTTTCGTTTTGCGTGAAATGAAGTCATCGCTTCAAAATACAAATAGTATGTGTATATAGCCAGGTTCTCAGAGGCTCCAATCTTAGTTAGCGGACAGCTATTGACCATGATTTATGAGCTCAATTCTTAACTGCAACCTTTTTGTGACTTTACGGCTTACATACATACCTGATTTGCTTTGAATATCTACTGGGCATGCCTTTAGCATATTTCACTCAAAGAAAAAGCTCACTCATTCGCATTTTGTGTAAATATCACTCATACGCCGCGTGTGCTTGCGGGTCCCATTTTCGACGCTGGCTGCGCAGTTGACCAAACAGTTGAGTGTTGACATCGACGGCAAACGCGCGCAGCAACGGCAAAAATAAAAATAAATAAATATCTCGATATTGTGAAGCCAAGAGAAACATTAGAAAATATTTTAAAAATATATAAATATTTTTCATACTTAATTTAACAAGCAAAAATAATGTAAGTTTAAAAGTGCTTCTAGCTTTAAAGAGCTACACACTTATACACTCACACACACACAAGTGACAGCATCGCAATGACAACAAAAGCTGTGCCAAGGATGCCTTTCGCTGCTGCAGCAATTTCAAGTGCTGCAACATGACCCAATTGTCTGCTTCAAAATACAAAATGGAAAATAAAATTCGTATTTTAAACTCAACAATGGCAGTGAAACTCAGCGTTAAGTGCGTAGCATTGGCTTAGACGCAGTTTCAACCCCCCTCACCAGCCGTAACCCACCTCCCCCTTCATCAATCTGCCCATTTCCGTTTGTATGTATGCGGCGCTTGCGCGTTCCTGAGCTCCTGCTCCTTGTGGAGCAGCTGCCTCAAAGGTTTGGGTTAGGTAGCGTGATGTCATCTAAAGCTGCTGCTGCTGCTGCTGTTGTTGTTTACAAAGAGTGTGTATACTGACAAATACACACATGCATGTACACTGAGAGAAAATTACGGATCAATCATTTTATTGCTTTTGCTGCATGTGGAACTAAAGGGATGGTATCTGCTCTTCGTTCGTTCTTAATTTCAGTACAAAATACAAATATTTGTATGTATATACACTGAGAGAAAAATACCGAACAAGCATATTATTGCCTTTGTTCTTGAAATTGCATCAATTTTGGTTTAGTTTCTGCTCTTCGTTTTTAATTTCAGTACAACACACAAATACTTAATGTTTATACACTGAGAGAAAAATGCTGAATAACCGTGGAATTCTTAACACCTTTGTTCTCCAAAAATAAAGTGATATTAAAAAAATAGTTTCGTTCCTCATTTCAGTACAAAACATTTTACAATTTTTCTCTGAGTGTATGTCTATGCCTATGCGTAAAGCAAAACTGACCCCATACTCAATGTTTTGTATTGCGTGTTTCTCGCGTGAACCCCCCGTCAGCCGACTCCCCTCCCCGCCACCCTTCTGTCGGTTATCACGCTTCCTGTTTCCAGCTTGTGTTTTACACACACTTAATTTATGCATTGGGGCAGCAAACATTTCATATTTTTACCATAATATAAATAATGTGTATATAGTGTATTGAAGCAGTCACTCATGATGTGACCTAAATTTCATCTCTTTCCCTCTCAGCTCTTCCTCTCTCTCTCTCTCTCACTCTCTGGTTTTTTTTTATGATTATTACTTTAGGCATATCTGGAATTAAATTCATATTGCTTGTTCCAACTTTGGAAGAATCTAATTACAATTTTGGACTGGCGCGCGACGCGCTAAAAAAGCTCAAGATGCGGAAATTGTGAAATGAACAAAAAGAAACAAATTTATATAGTCATCTATATGTGTACTATATATATATTTTATATGTATTGTCTGTCTGCGTTCATTAATGTTCTGAACACATAAAGCGGATTATGGAGTTGTCGTTGTTTGTTTCTTGGCCAGATTGTCTGTGAACTGTTGCCTGTTGTGTCTGTTGCCTGTTGCGAGTACCTTTTTGTCTGAGTTTGTCTTTGTAGTTCATACTTATTTATGGTTTCCAATTACCAGCGAAGCAAAAAGGGCTCCGACCAGCTCTGGCTTGTAATTAGTTTTACAACTGGCATTTGTGGAGCGATATATATATACTGTACTGTACGCTAATCTTAACACATGAGGCCGTTTACCTGGCATTAGTAAGACCACACAAGTCATTATTAAAGTTTCTACAATGAAAGAGAAGTGGCAAAATAAAATGTAGTTTTATAATCGGGTTACAAATTTGTCTCAAACGGAAAAAGAATGGAATATTCAATAATATTATTTTATTTATTTGTTTAAAAATTGAAGAAACACTTCATACGAACATAGCTTAATCAATTTTAGTGGAACATACAAACTTAACTTAATCATTATTTGCAATAATTAACAACGCATTTGGCTGCAAGAATGTTTGTTTTTACTAGTTTGGCTTAGCTAATTTGTGTGTGTATTTCACAATTGCATCTGTAAATGTGGTTTAAAGCATGCCTCACCCAAAAACCAAGCCCCGACGACGTAATTTGTGGCGCGTACTGATGATGACATAAGCGATTCGATTTAGACAACCAACTAAGCCCCTGCCCGCTACCCCCTCCCTCAACCTAGCCGCCTCGTTAGATTAAAAACGACATTTGATACGCTTCACGGGTCGCTGCATGAGTTGGGTGCAGGGGCGACTTTGAGACTCTGTGTGCAACCTTGACCCATCCAATCTTATCGGCAAGCTCATCGCATTCAATTGCCTGGCATCCGCATGCAGCCATAACTGGACTATGCATGCCCAGCAACGATCAGATATACTTACTATATATATATATATATAAATATATATGCGTACCTTAACGGGCGCATAATTAATGATCGAGCCAATTAAATGTTTGTTAACGGTTTATGTTAAACCAGCATGTAAATAAATGTGCTTAACATCTTAGCCCCATCACAGGGCCACAGGGCAAAAAACGGTACGGTTAATTATTTACAAAACCCGTATAGATCTGTGCCGTTAACTGAGCAAAGTTGTGCTAGAATTAATTTGCAACTCTATACTTAAATGTGAACTTTAAATATTAGGCTTCCGGGTTGGAAATTCTGACTAATAATAACTACAATAATATGAGTTAATATTCAAAAAAAAAAAAAAAATTACATTTCCGATTGTCATGATTTTAAATGGTGTTTGCTGATCGCTGAGCGGATTGCAGCCCTTGCCTCCTCCTCCCCTTGGCTGCCTAAATATTCATTTGAATTCAAATGTTAACGCTAATGAGCAAGATTGTATGGGTAAGTGAGCAAGTGAGCTGGGAGAGCAGCTGTATGGCGTCACTTGAAAGCTAGCTAGATCGGCATAACCTTCCGCACCTAATTATCGACCAATCGCCAGTCGCGAAAGCTTCCATTCCACTCGGTTCTGCTGTTGTCAGCGATAGCTGTATGATATCATCGGGTTAAAGAATGTATTTTAGCTGCGTAGATGCGATAAGCTATCTATATATCTATATATAAAGAGTTATAAATGTGCTTTGTTTAGATTTGAGTAATTATTATGGTCATGGGCAATTGAGACCAGGCACAATGCTAGTCAGTGTCGTAAGTCACAGGTGAGATGAGTGAGCAAAGAGCCTGGCTAAAAGGTTGCGTGCAGACCCAAAATGGAATATGAACTTTGACGCACATGGCTAATTTGTGTTGTGTATTTCGAACATTTGCAGAGTGAGCAGCATGTCGGACGCAGCAGAAAATGGAAGCAGTGCAGCAGCAGCAGCTGGAGAAGCACCGGCCGCAGAGCTGGCCGAGCTGGCTCTGGAGGAGACCGCACCGAAAGTGACCTTCTCGGATCAGTTCAAGGCGTTCTCCAAGTTCGGTGATACCAAGTCGGATGGCAGATTGATAACGTTATCTCAGAGCGACAAGTGGATGAAGCAGGCAAAGGTGATCGATAAGCAGATCACCACCACCGACACCGGCATACACTTTAAGAAACTGAAGGCCGTGAAAGTGACGATCACCGACTACAATAAATTCCTCGAAGATTTGGCCAAAACGAGAAAGGTGGAGCTGTCGGAGATCAAGAAGAAGATGGCCAGTTGCGGTGCACCCGGAGTTCTGCAGGTTTCGGTGAGTGACACTGAGACTCCAATCGAAATAGCATAATAATCGAAATTTAAACTTCTCCGCAGGCTGGCAAGGCTGCTGCCGCTGTGGATCGTCTGACGGATCCGAGCAAGTATACGGGCTCCCACAAGGAGCGCTTTGATGCCGATGGCAAGGGCAAGGGCATTGCTGGGCGACGCAATCTGGTCGATGGATCGGGCTATGTGAGTGGCTACCAGCACAAGGACACCTACGATGGCGCCCATTAAAATAGGATTAGTCTCCTCACACACATCCCCCAGTGTTTTGTCTCATTCTGTGTCTAATTTATTACCTGTTTTTCTAATGGTAGCACTAGTTATTTTCGTATTTCCTTTCATTTTCCTTGCTACAGAAACTAAGTTGTGTTTAAGTGCTTAAAATAAATTTATATTACTTAAATATGTTTGGTTTTATTCTCAATTTTTCAATTTTTCACTTTTTTTTAATCATTTCCACTTTCGAAAAGGCCCAAAAGTTCAAAAAAGAGTTTACACATCCACATTTATATACATATGTATCTCGATAAATACAAAAGTATATACATATATATATATATATACAAAGGCATAGCACAAACTTTTAATAATACACTTTACAAAGATAATTCATAATTTAGAATATATACCAAAGATATACGAGCATTCCAGACCATATGTATCGTTATTTCAAACTCGAATAAAGTTTAATACAATCGAATAAATACTCTTATGATTGAAAGGGCTTAGGGATTTAATACTACACTCCTGGAAATCGTGTAAGTTTTCTTCAACTATACACAGAAAAAAATTGACCGGAATTTTAGAAAATCGAGAAATCGAAAAGATACTGATAATGAAATTTACTGGCTCTATTTTTATATTACACTTTAATATATATAATATTCTAAATAACGAGGTAAAGTATGGGGAATTTCAAAAATTGAGTGCGATTTTTTTTCAGAGTTGGAATATATATCGACCTTTGCAAATGATCGTTCAGAGCAGGTGGTTTTGGGGGGCACTGACAAGAAAACCGACCTCGTCGAAAATCAGAGCAGTGTGAAGCAGATCAAATGATCAAATGATAGACAAATCCATTGCATTGGCTCGAAATCGATAGCTGCAGCAGCAGCAGCAGCAGCTTTTGCATAAGAGGCAGTTTTGTTGGCTGGCTATCGATCGGTGCTAATCACAGATCAGATATAAGACCACATATCATATAACGTGCCTTTGCTTAAATGAACACTAAATCGCCAGGCTATAAAAGTCGCCCACATCGTCAGCAAGGCAGCAGTGCATCGCAGCCAGCTCGAGAGATTGCTGATAACTGTGGATTTCATACGGCAAACACTACGTACAGCATCTGAAGATCAGCAAGCAGCAGCAGCAGCACCAGCAATGACTCTTCGTGGGAAGAATGCAGTGGTGACGGGTGGTGCTGGTGGCATAGGTCTCCAGGTGGCCAGGCAGCTGCTGGTTGCAGGAGCAGCAGTAAGTTGCTCGGTTAGATGACCAAATCAAATAGCAAACTAAAACCTTTTCTCAGAGGGTTGCCATCATCGATATCCAGGATAATCTGGAGGAGTTTGTCAAGCTGCGTGCAGCGCATCCAACGCAGAGCGTGATGATCATCAAAATGGATGTTGCCAACAAGAAGGGTGTCGAAGCCACCTACGAGGAGATCAAGAAGACCTTTGGCAGCATTGATATTGTGGTGAATGTGGCTGGCATATTCAATGACAAGGATGTGCAGCGCACGCTGCTAGTTAACCTGGTAGGGGAATCACAATACAAGTCATGGCGACAACAGTCTAACCCATCTCTTCCACAGGGCGGCATCATTAACTCCAGCTTGAGTGCTTTGCAGTATATGAGCAAGGAGCATGGCGGCAATGGTGGCATTGTGGTCAACATGAGCTCCGTTGTTGGCTTGGATCCCATGTTTATTATACCCGTTTATGGCGCCACAAAGGCCGGTATTATAAACTTTACTCGCTGCCTGGGCGTGAGTAAGCCTCTAAAGCATTGATAAAGCACTCCTCTTAGCTCTCTCTTAAATATCCACGCAGAATGACAAGTTCTATCAGCGCTCTGGCATAAGGTTTGCCACTGTTTGTCCCGGCGCAACGATGACGGACATGTTTACAAATTTCACGGAGAAAATCATCTTTCCGGAGACGAGCGATGAAACCTATAAAATCTTGGATCGTTTGAGTAAACAGAGTGCCACAGATGTGGCCCGTTGCATTCTGAATGTGCTGGAGAAGGAGAAGAATGGCGCCGTCTATGTGATTGAGGGCAAACGCATCATTCCCATGGACATGAAGCCCTTCTGGACGGGCAAGGAGCAGGCGCTCTAAAGCTACAAAGAAATATATATCTAACACTTATTTACAAACTCAATTGTTGAGGGTAGTTTTTAATAAAGAAAGCGAGCATACTGTAGCGGCCTCTAATCTTCTCGCCAGTTGACCAGCACCTCGTCCGTGCGGTATCGTTGCGTTACAAATGAATCCTCGAAGGGCATTTGCGTGCCCGCCTTAAACATCTCGGCGCCCGCATGGGCTATCATCAGACCATTATCGATGCAGTAGCGTTCGTCGATGGCAAACAGTTTGCCGTTGCGCTCCTCGCACATGATGCCCATCATCTGCTGCAAGCGCTCGTTGCACCCAACGCCACCGACGATGAGCACCTGCAAAATAGAGCACTTAGTGAGTATAAAGTAATCTCTGAAAGACTTACCTCATTGGATTCGCAGTGGGCCATGGCGCGTTCTGTGATCTCGACAAGCATGGCAAAGATGGTCTCCTGCAGCGAGTAGCATAGATCCGCCTTGCTATACTCGGGCTCTGGTTCATCTTGTGGCTTCTTGCGTTTATTTCGTCGCTTTGCCGGCTCAGCTAGCTCTTCAATGTGTGATAAAATGCCCGAGAAACTGACATCCATGCCTTTGACAACGTATGGCAGTTTTATGTACTGTTTGCCCTCCTTAGCCAACTGTTCGATGTTGTAGCCCGGACTGGGATCATTGGACAGCTTGATGATGCGCGCAAATCGATCCAGACAATTGCCCACAGCAATATCGATGGTTTCCCCAAAGATGCGATAACGTTTATTGGAGTAGGCAATGACTTGAGTGTTGCCGCCGCTCACATACAGCACAATTGGATTCTGGGCGCCGGTTATAAGTCGCCCCATCTCAATGTGGCCAATGCAATGATTGACACCCAGCAGCGGTTTCTGCCACAGCAGGGATAACGTCCTGGCCACAATGGCGCCAACTAGCAGAGGCGGCGCCATGCCAGGACCTTTTGTGTAGCAGATAACATCCAGATCGGAGGGCTGAAGCTGCGCCTCCTTCAGACTCGCCTGCACAAGCGCCAAGATCGCCTCGCGATGATGTTTTGCCGTCTCCTTGGGCAGAAAACCTGTTGCACCGCAAACAGTACTTAAAATAGTCAAAGTTTAGCTTAAGCGTGTACGTTACCTTCACCGGGTGGTGTTATGTATGTGCGCCGCACATTTGCCAGCACCTTGCCATCGTTGATGATGCCAATGCCAATTTTATTGGCGCTGCCCTCAATTCCAAGAGCGCAAACCATAATTGTTTATAGCGCCTCCAGAATTCTTCTTCATCCACCCGATAACAAAACAAATGCTATCGATAACAAATAAACATATGTTGCAGCGTGCAACGTGAATGGCAATGGCGCGCCACTGTGTGTCGGCGTAGTTGTGTGATTGTCGCTTTTTTAATAAGAGAGAAAAATGTAGTGAAATCAAAAATCAGTTCAATTATTGCAAACATTTTGTATTTGTTCCTAATTGAGGTAATTAAAAAATGGAAGCGGCTGAAAGCCCAACCACTGAGTCGGAGACTGAGATTTGCAGTGAGCCGAGAAAGCAGACGCTCGAAACAATAAACACAAATGGCGCCGACGTGGATGCAGATCCAACAAGAGCAGAGAAACAACAGCAGCAGCTGGAATGCGAGAACAAAGCGCAAAGCGAAGAAATAGCAACAACAACAACGAATGAGAGACAAGAAAGCACAGATAAACAAGTTAACAATGAGTCTGACAGGGAGCAGAAGAAAGCAGAGCAGTCGCCACAAAAGATCAGTTTCGCTGAACTAAAAGCGCAGGCTGAGCATGAAGAGGACAGGAGTAAAGAATCGGAGGCGCCACAAAATGACATCCTCTTGCATGTGCCGTGCTTGGCCCAGCTGGAGGAGCTGCGTCGCAGCTATGAACGCCAGCTGGAACAGGTGCGCATGGCTAATGCGCAAAAGGATAACATGATGACGCTGCTGCAGCGCGAGAATGGTATCTTGGAGAAGGAGAAGCATGCGTTTCGCAACGAAATGGATCTCGCCAACAAGGAGAAGGAGTCGACAGTCATCAAGTTTGCCATGAAAGAGAAACTACTCATCGATGCCAAAAAGGAAAAGGATGCCATCGACAAGCAACTAGCGGATGCCAAGAAAGAAGTGAAAAATGTCTCCATACGTTTTCAGGGCGTGCACGAGGAAAAGTCCCGTATGACCTACATCATTGATGAGAAGGTAAGTAATTCCCGAAGACTAAATTTACATTCTAATCCTCGTCCGCTTTCACAGTGCAACGAGGTGCGCAAATATCAGCGAGAATGCGAGAAGCTCAAAGCGGAAATGGCTCATTTGGAGTCCCGGCTCAAATATCATGCAAACAAGCTGAACATTGAAGTGGAGGCCAAAGCGGTTAGTCCTGCCTAAAATACATCCTATAACCAATCTTTAAATGCTCTTCCGTAGAATTTGGAAAGAAAGCTGGAAGAGGAACGCAATGCGCCAAACAAACTGGAAGAGAAAGCTAATGGTAAAACTTGATTGAATACTATATGTAAAGTTTAAAAAGCTTAAATTTAAACTCTTACAGAGAAGCTTAAAGTGGAGTTTGAGGCGAACACAATACTCCTGAAACATGAGATTATGCGCAAGACTGAGGCGCTGGACAAGCTGACCAAAGAGCACCAAAAGCAAGCCGATGCTTTCAAAGAGCTGCAACAGCAGCTACAGGAGATTAATGCATCAGTAAGATTATAGAATATATAAATATATAAATAATAAATAATTGACATTGTTTGCTCCTGCAGCATGATCAGCTAACGGAGGAGTTTAAGGAGCTGCAGGCACAGCACAGCTCCGTGGAGGCGGCCTACAGTGACGAGCTGTTGAATGCAGCCAAGTTGCACAGTCAACTGGCCGAGTTGCAACTGCTGCGCACCCAGAATACAATGTACGAAGTTTTATGCCAATTAACAAAACGTCAATTTCTAACTATACCTTTCATTAATCCGTTAACCCTGCAGCAATGAGCAGAAACTCGCAGAGGAGCAGTCGCGTGTGCAACAGTTGGAGGCCAGCGCACTGGAGACTGAGGCAGACCTGGAGCAGCTGCAGCAAAAGAAACAGGAGCTGCTCAGCATCAACAAGGAGATGAGCGAACTAATTGTCAAACTGCAAAATGATATCTGTCTCGCCGAATCAAAGGTAACCAAAAAAAATAAGTAAAAAAATTACCTGCCCCGGGTGAGGCTCGAACTCACGACCTTAAGATTATGAGACTTACGCGCTGCCTACTGCGCCACCGAGGCGTTGGAAGGCGCAGCGTGTCTAATGCAGTCAAATCAAAATCTTTTACTAATATGCATTCTATATTTATCTGCTAGGCACAAGGCCTTGAGGCGGAGAGCAAACTGCTCAAACAGGAGAAGCTCACGTACGATGCTAAATATGCTGAGTTGGAGCTGCAGCTCAGCGCTGAGGCAACCGAGAAGAACGAGGAGCGCCAGTTGCTGGCCAAACGGCTCTCGGAGAAGACCAAACTCTATGAGTTGACCAAAGGGAAATTGGATAATGTGCAGGGTGATTTTGAGGCGACGCAGCATAAGAATGCTACACTCCTCAAGGAATTGCAGCGGGAGCTGCAAAAGTATAAAAGAGGCATAGTGGACACGAAACCCTTGGGCTACTGCAGCAACTGTCAGCAGGCGCTCAACGGTTACGGACCAGAGCAACCACAACAACAACAACAACATCAGCTGCATTTGCAACAACAATTTCTACGCACGCACAGCCGCACGAGTAGTCAGAGCAGCGTCCACAATGGCAGTCGACGTGCCAGCGAATCTTCCGAATCGGAGACGGTGGCCAGCAGTGTGACAGCTGTGCCCCAACCGGATATGCAGGCGGTGCCGTCCAAGAAGGTGCTGGTGGAGCGCATACTCCGGCTGCAGCAGGCCTCAGCACGCCAAACGGAACGCATCGAATTTCTGGAGAATCACACAGCGATGCTCGTCTCGGAGGTCCAAAAGAAATCGAAGGTGGTGCAGCACTATATGCTGCGGGATCAGACAGCGGGCGCATTGACCTCCTCCAAGAGTGATCAGAACAAGAGCGAGTTGGTCAAATATGGCAATGGCGTCATGGCTGCCATCTATGGCGGCGTGAAGGGTGCCGAGAACAAGAGCATGTCCCTGGAACTCTCGCTGGAGATCAACAAGAAACTGCAGACGGTCCTGGAGGATACGCTGCTCAAGAATATAACGCTCAAGGAGAATCTGGATGTGCTGGGCCTCGAGGTGGATAATCTGACGCGTAAATTGCGCTCCTACGAGCTGAGCAAGTGACTCGGCAGTGATCCCAATCCACACGCAAAGTATTCCATTCCATGTAAATAGAAAACTAGTTAAACAAATTCGTTGTGCTTAAGCTAAACGTGTAAATTAAAAACTAGTATTTAAGCTCTAACTAAAAGTAAATATTAAATTGAAAGAGCAGCACTTATGCCAGACTAATCTAGGAAGATAAATACAGGAAACAAGCAGAATTTGACTAAATTTTAGTTTGTCTAATTTCCAAGTTAAGTAAAAAAGTTTAAATAATTTCGACAGGCACATTTAAAACTAAATATTTAAACTCCAACTAAAAGTAAAAATCAACATTGAAATAAAAAAGGTTTTTCAACTAGAATTAGTTGACTAACTTTAAGTTTTGCCAATTTCCAAGTCAAGTCAAACAATTCCAATATGCTTAAAATGTGTACATTAAAAAGTAAATATTTAAACTCCGACTAAAAGTAAATATTGAATTGTAACTCCATTAATTGTAGTAGTTTAATTTAGGAGGATGAAAATAAGAAAAGGTTTCTCTCTTTTTGTAATTTCCAAGTTAAGTTAAACAATTTCCATGTGTACATTAAAAGTTTATTAATCCAACTACTACAACAACAAACAAATCCTTTTATTCCTCACAGCAGTCCCTCGTAGAGCTTGGCGCTGACTGGTGCTGGTTTGCCCACATCCATGGACATCTGAAGCGTGGGCTGCTCGCCAGCTTGAGCCAGGCGAGCGTTTTTGTTGTGCGTCTTCTTGAAGTGCACAGCCATTTGGGGATTCGCCTCGCCGGTCTCATCTCTAACATACTCCCGCAGCAGTGGCGGTAAATCCAGCTTTGTGGGCAGCACAATCGACGACACCTTCTTGGAGTTGGCCAGAAACTTCTGCTCCTCGCTGAGGGGCACCAGTTCGTAGTCCGCCTTGTAGCTGGTGCTGTAAATCTCGACTGGTTGGGGTTGCGTGATTCCGCGCCACGTTTTCTCCACAGTTACGCGCACCTTGCGCACCTCGTTTGGCTGTGAACAGCATTATACACATGTTATATATATATTTATCTCTATGTGATTGCTTCACCTGCTCATCTATTGCATGCACTTTTAGGATTCTCATGTAGCAGGGCTCCGGATAACGTTGGAACATGTTACGTATAACCATGCGACCCACTCCCCAGTCCGGCAGATTGCCCACTATCTCCCAGAGCGTGTTACCGCGAAAGTCTGTGGTGCGTCCAATGTATTTGATTGCTTTTTGGCTCATTTTGAGTGTATCTGCTTTGGCTTTAATTAATAAATAGTTGAAGTATTGAAAATTATAATAAATTTGTCCCGGTGTTCTGCTTCTTCTCTCAAATAAGACATTCACATGTTTATGCGCACAGCTGTGAGTAGCATGGTGTTGCCACTGTTTGCATAAGTATGGCGCGAGAGCGCACACAGTGGGGTTGGCAATGCAGAGTGTATTTGAACTTGCTCAGCGTAGAAAATGAAAGAATGAGTGTGCTGCAGCTAATTGGAGTAAAATACAAGTCAATAATGCGATATAGTATGTTACATTAAGTTTTGTATAATGGCAATATCAAGTTAAGTGAACAACTAACGCAATTGCTAGCAGTGCTGAGCGGAATTTTTGAGATTGTAATTGGAATTGGAATGCAATGCACATTGTGATGAGCGAAATTTATCGATAACAGCTCTAATAGTTCTTAGCCGGCGAATTGCAGCTTGTGTTGTGATTTATTTATTTTATTGTGATTTTGTTGACTTGTCCATAATATAATAATTAAAATTTAAGCATTTACAATCTATTGGAACGCATTAATCCAAGTTAGGTAAGCTGCTAATTTATCACTTTTAAGTTCTGCTAAATTTGCAGGTTATGTAACCTTTTGACTTGTTTACATATTTCTATTAAATACATAAATAAGTAAGACTTGAAAATGTGGCCTAACCATTGCGATGATGTTCCTCGATGACATCGCTAGCCGAGTGACCGACACCACTGGTGTCAATTTGCTCATCGTACGACTCTTCCAGTTCCTCCTCGTGCCGGCTGTGCTCGTGCTGATTGGCGCTCTCGTGGAGTCCAATTGTGGCATGTGCACCCGCCTTGGATGCGTTCACCTGTGCGGCTGCCGCCGAGGAGGCTGCCTTGACCGCCGACTCTTTGGTGGCCGCAAAATCGACGCGTGCCTGCTGCAGCTGCTCCTCCACTTGCTCCAAACGATTTTTGGCCTGACCCACCATTGTTGCCTGCGAGCCGAGCTGATTGGACACCTCGCTGGCCGTCTGTTCTGCTTGCTCCAACACTGCCTTGGCATTGTTGACCGCCGCAGTTAGCACAGAGATGTGATTGTGGGCGGATTGTGCGGTTTGCTGGGCCAACTTGGCCGACACTTTGGCTGCCTTGAGCTGCTCCAGTTCGCGGGAGAGTGCTCGGTGTGCCTCCGCTGCCTGCTGCTCCAGTTCCTGGAGCAATACTTGTTTGCCAGCCAGCGCTGCCTGCGCAGTTGCCGCTGCCTGCGTGGCAGCCTGTGCCAATGTATTTTTGGCTATAAATGCAGCTTGCTTGGCTGCCGCATGTTGATTGGCCACGGCGCTGTGCGCCTGATCCGCAGAGCCTTGGGCTATGGAGCGCAGACCGCTGCCAATGCTATAGCCAGACTTAGTGCTGCTGCCATGATCCAGACTATTGTGGCTCTTCGAGCTGCTGCTGCTACTGCTGCTGCTGCTGCTGCTGTAATGCTGAGGATGTTGCTGTGGATGTGTATGTGGATGTTGATGTTGTTGCTGCTGATGCAGAATCTGTTGATGATGATGCAGTTGCTCCTCCTCGTGATCGTCGTGTCCTGCGCTCAATGCGGGCTCAAAGTAACTGCCATGCGAATGGGGATGTGGCTGCGCTCTGTAGTAGTAACCATTGCGCTTGTTCAGCCTGCCCCAGGCCTGGACACTAAACAGCACTACACAAATGATGAATCCACATTAATCCTTAAGCTGTGCACTACATTTGCCTTACTGATCTTACCTATGAGCAAGCATTTAAATTCCTTGTAGTACATCGCCCTGCTGCTGCTAAAACTGCATTAACATCTCAGTCGACAGCCACATAGATTTTATATACTCCGACTTGGAGTTCAGATTCAGCTTCAGCTTCAGCTCCAGCGATGCATAAATTTTTAGTAGTGCGGAAAGTCAGTTGCGCATTTTGAGTTTAACGGTCTCTCAACATGTTATGTTTGTAATCATATTATTTTCTGGGCGCGATTTGAATATCACACTAAAGAGCTGGGCAATTTCTAGTGAGGAAGCGCTTTGGAAATTGTGCGAGTCGGTTTTCGGATGGCAGTCATTTTAATGCCTTATTGGCACGGCTCTTAGTTATGGGGTGGTGCAAAGTGGTTGCCTCTGCCCAAATCCATTTCAATCCGTTTGCTTTTGCTGGTTTAATATGTAATTTGCATTTTAATTGCGTTGCGCCCCATTTTAATTGATCCCAACTTGCTTATTATCGCATTTGAGTTACTCTTTTTCTCTTTAATTAATAAATTTTTAAAATTTCATTAATTATTTCGTTTTGCGGGTGAAAATGTGACTTTTATTGTCAAAAATACTTTCTGCATTTCAGGCAAAATTAAGATAAAGATTGTGAAACAGATTATGGAATTTGGAGGGTTTATGTTGGTTTTTACTGATATTTTTGAGTATTAAAAATTAAAAACAGGGTATAATATAGATGTGCAAGCTCAGGAAAAGGCAGAGGAAAGCATTCAGTTTATTTAATCTTGGTCAGCATCAACAGCTCAGTTGATATAGCCCTGTCCGTTCGACCATCTGTATAATCAAGCTGATCTCAGAGGCTATAAGAGCCAGAGAATTTAAATTTGGAATATACCCAGTTAAAGTTAATCATTTTATTGATAACTGCTCCCATTTCACGAATATCGACACTAATCGATTTCAGATACCAAACAAAGACATAATTTGAATATATGTATATAAAATACTCATAAATATTTTTAATCAAGAACTGATTTTTGCTCAACCTAAACGTATTTTGTAACTACTAACTATTTACCAGCCGATTGCAGGGTATCTTCTAGTCGAGCTGCCTCAACTAAAATATGCTAATTTGGGAAGTCTTTTGCTCTAGAATGATTTTGTCATTCATAAGGGTTTCAAACTGGGACAGTCTTAAATTAAGCTCAAAGTAAATAACTCGCAATTATTTTTCATTTCTCATAAATTAATTTATTTAAATAGTTTTTTTTAATTTATTACATGTATAAAAAATAAATTAATTAATATAAACACAACTACATATCTTACACAATTCGCAGCTTGAATAGACTGCAAAACACAATTGATTTCATTGAAGGCACTCGGTAACAACTCATTCGACAACAATCGATCGAGGCTCGATTGTTGTGTGTTGTGTGTGGACAAAAGTGTGTGTGTGGTGTGCGTGGGTCATAACAATAACAAGGTAATAAGGTAATAAGAAAAGGCCTAAGCGTACATAACGGCAGCAGTAACGGAAACGAGCGAGATAACAACTCGAGTGCGAGCCAACAAAGTATTATCGAATGAGTTTTGAAGAGCACAAGAGAGTTACGTAAATGACAGTTGGACAGATGGACAGTTGGACAGTTGGAAATGACTGCTTCAAAAGTGAAAAATGAATTCATCAGAGACATCGTCATCGTCGCCATATCTTATGTCCCCCACTTGCTCGGTGCTGGCATCGCTTAATCATTTGTAGCTTTGCGTGATCTGGTGAATCCAGGGCAGGTAGGCGGATACCTTCACATAGACACCGGGCACATTCACCTGGCCACAGCCAATGCCCCAGGAGACGACGCCGACAACATTCCAGACACCATTGCGTTCGCAGACCAGCGGACCACCGCCATCACCCTTGCAGGCATCCTTGCCCTCCTCGCCGCCGGCACACACAAAGCCGGGATTCAGTTTGTAGCTGTAGCCAAGACGAGTGTTGCGCAACTGGGCCTCGCACTGGTGATGAGACAGTATGGGCACATCGACCTCCTTGAGGATGTTCTGGTATTTGCCATGCTCGCCAAAGGCATCCTTGCCCCAGCCAGTGGTCCAGCAGCGTGCATTGGTGAAATCTGAATGCTGATCGGGCAGACAGGCGGGGCTAATGTGGGGATTCTTGGTAAAGTCGACGGGATGATCCAGCTTCAGAATGGCCAAATCATTGTCCAAAGTGCCGGCATAGTACTCGGGATGGATGTGCACAGAGACAACATCGCGTTCAATGTACGGGAAGAACTCCACATCATGGTTGACATCCCATTCGCCCAGACGCACGCGCAGATCGAAACCATTTTGACTGAGGATGTGGATGGAAATAGGCATAGTTGAGTCTCGGATTTCTTTGGAGGTGGTCAAGTTTTAACTTACGATTTAATGCAATGGGCCGCCGAGATGATGTGCTGGGCGTCAATCAGGGTGCCACCGCAGGCATAGATCGACTCCTTGGGATCCTTCTTCAGAATGGCCACATGCCAGGGATACTCGCCGAACTCACTGTCGCCATCGACATAAACGGGGTTCTTAATGCGACCCGTAATGCCAGCGGCATTTCTCACACCGCAACGACCCAGCTGCTGCTGGGGTGGAGCCTGGGGACGCAGTGGACGCCGGCAACAGACCTCATTGATGCGACAGCTCTTCTCTGCGGGTCGGTTGCCATAATAAGCGCGCTGCAAGGAGATATGGATGAGAGTAAAGGATTAGCTTGTGCTCAGATAGATATGGAAAGTCCTACACTACTACTAAATATCTGCCCTGATCTTGGGTTACCTGCTCCGCACTCAACTCAACCTCTAGCTCATCAGGATCACCAACGCTGCGTCGCCGACGATCATGTGGAAATGTGACAAAATCGTTGCCCGACGCAGCACCTGGAGCTGGCGTCGGCATATTATAAGTTGGCCCCAAATTCAATTGCTTGCCACGACGACTGGGTGAGGACCAGTCGGGTGAACTGACATTGACGCTGCGCTCGTAATGCTGGGAGTAATCTCCGTAATTGCCAAAGTCGCTCGAGCCGGAATGAATCGAATTGAAGGAGTGATCGAAAGAGCTCTCTGGATGGGGGTAGTCATTGTGCAGGTGCTCAGATTGGTAATGATGATGGTTCTCTGCCGGATATAGGCTAGGTCCACTGTGATACTCAAAGATCGGTGTGCTCGGCACCATCTCAACGCTAAAGTGCTTAATGTGTGGCGGATCGGAACTCTCGTAATGATGGTGTAATGCTGGTGGTGGTGCTGGTGCGCTGTAGTAGTGCTCTGGATGATGATCATGATGATCATGGTGATCATCATGATGCTCGTAGCCGGTAAAGTGATCATGATGATCATCATGATGCTCGTAGCCGGTGAAGTGATCATGATGATGATAATGCGTACTGTACACTTCGGCGGGCTTCTTCTTGAAGAAGTCACCCACTTTCTGTATGATGTTCGCATTGGGCGTCACATGGAGATTGACAAGCGGCTTGACTACCTTCTCGCCGTAGTCGGTTTTGCTGACTTGCACCGAGACGAGCGGATTCACATTGACCAGGCCCAGATTCAAGCCATTTGGCCCCAACGAGCCAAAGTTGGGATTCTGGGCGGGATAATAATCGCCGAGCACATTGGCCGGATAGCCGCCCGGATAGCCAGCCGAGGGATAGGGCAGCCCGAAACTAACACCATACGTGGGCAGCACCTTGCGCTGTATCAGCTCGATGGCTTGGAGCGCTGGCACAGCTAGCGGCGATTGTCCGAGTAGCCCCTGACGCTGCAGGAAGAAGTACGGAATGTGGACACGGAGTTAGGATGGCTCCCAAAAACAGAGCAGTGTTGGACGTGCGACCATTTGTGATGAACCCCGTGCATGGTTAGGCTGGTTTTAGTTGCAGTTGCAGGATTAGTGACGATCTCGCGGTGGCAACACCAACCTACGCAGAACGGAGTCGACGACGAGCGACTGGTTTTATTTTGAGTTTGAGGTTTGAGTTTGAATTGAGCATGGAGCGTTGAACGATGAGTGTTGATTGGAGTTGTGTGTTGTGTTTTGGGGTGTGTATGTTTTGTTGTGTGTATGTGTGTTGCATGTTGTAAGAGTCTCTAATCTCTAATTTACTATGTGTCAATTGCATTAGTCGGGCAGTAACTTGAACTAGAGGATTGGCTGGAGGGGATTTAAGACCATTTCGTTCACTTACCCCTTGGGCATCCAATGAGAGATCGCCGGTGTCTTCTTGCTTGTTCTCGGCATCGGTCTGGCGACGTGTGCGTTTCTTCTCCTCCTCAACCTTCTTGTCATCGGCCTTGGTATCGGCCTTGGCGGTAGCATTGGTGGCTGCATCCTCGCTCAGTGCTTCAATGTCCTTGCCCAGATTACGGGGATCAATGGGTAGAATCAGATCCTCCTTGCGACCAATGCGATCGGCGGCGGGGCACTGAGAGATGGGCACGCACTGGCAATCGACGATTTGTTGGCGGGATGTGTCATAGCCACCCTGGGCACCTTGATAAACACCACCCTGGGCACCTGGATAAGCACCACCCTGTCCACCTTGCACACCGTAGCCCGAGGAAATACCATTGTACTGACCGGAGGCGCCACCGTTCTGCAGCTCCTTCTTGTAGTAGTCGGGATTCTGGCTGTGATAGCTGCCGCTGGGCGAACCACTGAAACCGTTCTGGCCAAAACCGCCAGATTGCGACAGGCCGGAGCTGCTGCCATAGGTGCCCAGACCGGATGAGGGCTTGTACAGATCGCCGTTGGGCTTCTGCACCGGATTGTAGCCCTGGGAGAGCAGACCACCCTGGGAGGCACCGTTGAAGCCGGCATTAAAAGCATTCGACTGCGAGAAACTGCTCGAGCTGGTCGCTTGAGCCTGTGGTGTATACGTGGCCGACGATTGGGCCAGGGCGCTAAAGTCGGTGTTCACAGTGTGGCCAGCACCAACGGGAATGGGAACGCTGGGAATATTGGCACCCTCGGCGCCATCCACATGATGAAAATGATGATGCACATGCTGTTGCAGACCCGCATCGATGGGTGCACCGACAATCACTTTGGTGCTCGATGACGTGGCTGCTGCAGAAGATGATGCGGATTGCTGGGAGTAGAAACCGTTGAGGGAGGAGCTAGCACCCTGGATCTTCTCGGGATTCTCAAAGTTGTAGGGTGGCCCACCGCTGGAAGGGCCATGATTGTAGACGGGGCCAGGAATGGGTCCGCTTGATCCACCAGTGTAAAGAGGACCGGGTGGCTTGCTATCGTAGATCAGAGCACCAGGTGGTGGCTTGGTGAAGGTAACGCCATCAGAGTCAAATGCAGATGGTGGTGGATGCTCATAGACGGGGCCAGGACGGTACAAACTGTTCATGGGTGGCTTGTAGGAGACCTCGTAGCCCACCTTGCGTGGTGGACCAAATGAGTTCATGGAGCTGGACGGTGGTGGGCCAAAGGAGTTGGGTGGTCCTCCCATCGGTGGACGACCGTTGAAGTAGCTCGGTGGTGGCATGGGTTTGGCGGGTCCATAGGGTCCGCCGCCAAAGCCCGACGGTGGCGGTGGTCCCTGTGCATAGATGGTCGAGTAGAAGGGACGCTTCTCCTCCGTATCGCAGCTCATCAGTCCGAGGCCGCAGAGCTTGTCACGGATCAGATTGCGTGCCTGCTGATCGTTGCCCTCGTGCAGAGCCTGATCGATATTGCCATCGGCATAGACAGCATCATAGTCACCAATATTCCGTCCCTCGCGGCGCGAGTTAATCAGCTGATCAATAACCGTATCGATTTCGGTGGCATTACTCTGAATGCTGCCTGCCTCATGCACGGCATAGTTGCGTCCCTGCGCCTGCTCCTCAGCGGGCTTCTGTGCATCCGTAGAGCGTCTGCTCAACATGGATGAGTCGGCTGACTCCATGGGCGCCCACTCATTGCCCCAATTAGAGTCGGCGGCAATTAGTGTTGCACTAGTCGCCACTAGCACCAGCAACCAAGTCATTCTCATTTTCTGTGAAGCAAAAGAAAGATGATTTTTTGTTGGTTATTACATAATCGGCTTGACACCATTTCTCATACAACTAACTGGTCATTGTGCCAATTTGGATTACTTGGCCTAAACCCGCTTCCCCCGCAGCGTTGGCTTTGGCAATCGACAAACTGGTCTTGCAATCTTCGCGCTGACTCACAAACTTGGCCGTCTCTTTGAGAAAGACAAAAAACACTTTTACTTTCGTTCGAGGTCGCAGACCGTAGACGACTGCTGCCTGCCTCTCTCTCTCTCTTACTCTCTCTCTCTCTCTTTCTCTCTCTCTCTCTATCTTTTGTGAGGTAATTTTAGCTGTGAGATTTGGCAAGCGGCGAGCTGTGATCGCTCAACTTGATCTCCGACTTGACAGCTGGTTGTGTGTCCGTTAAGATTGAAGTCGGTGTAACGCTGTCTGCATTTTCGTAATGCCCTCCCTTTTTTATGCTTTGTTTTTTATTGTTTGCCAGCTGCTGCTGCTGCTGCGTGTTATGTCATTTACGTTTTTTACGTTTCTTTAATGTGTTTTTCTTTTCTGGAGCGTGGGTTGCGAAGTCTCTGAAGTCTGCCGTGATCTTTGGCTATTTTATTTTTTCAATTTCGGGTTATATAAAGCGTAGCTTTTTGCGCTTTTGAACGGAAGTCGTGTGCAACGTTGCATTGCGAAAATAAAGGCAATTTGTGTGCCTCTCTCTCTGTGTGGGTGTGTGTGTGTGGCATGGGAGTTGTCTTGGGATTTGCGGAGAAAGTTTTTGATATAGGGCCTGGGTCATTGACTCAAACAAATCGAATGCAAATTAGTTGCTGTTTGCTGCACTTCAAAATTAATTAAAGTGTTCGAAATTATTACTTAAAAGTTTTTTTTTACTCAGTTTTCTTTTATAAAAACATTTAAGATATATATTTAAACCTTGTGTAAGGTATAAAACATTGGAAACTTGAACTTGGTATTTAATGATCTTAAACTTGAACATTTTCTTCGAGTGTTTGATTTTGATTGCGATAATTGTAGTTATTATCAAACTTATCTTTTACTTTAACGATGTTGCACTTGAGCATAGTACTAATATTAATAATATTAATTTACTCTTTCTCAAGTTAAGATCTTGCACTTGTAGCTGTGTTCTGTACTATAATTTCTTAGATATCTAGAAATATTCATATTTGTAGCCTCAGTTTTCTTAGTATTTTCACTTTAATAACATTTGCTTGTCACTTGTCACTTTTTGCTCTGATTTTGTGCGCACTTTGACTTACCTTTCGGTTTAATTTAAATATATTCCACAGTGTTTGTTAATTGTGTTGTATTCCTTATGTAAGTGGTTGCTCTTATCCTTTCACTGCACCACTGCACCACTGTGTGTGTCTGTTTCGTTTGTTGGCGACTCGTTCACTGATTTCGCTTTCGACTGCGCCGCACATTTTATACAAAAGCTGCGCATGCGCGACGCCGACGTCGCTGCCGACGTCGCTACCGCTGCTGCTTGTTGCCCCTTTTGCGAATTGTTGGCTCAAAACAAAACAGAGAGCCTTCCCAGCAGCTCTGACTCCAACTGATTTTCGGCTCGTTTTCTGGCTATGACGTCAATCTCTTAATTTTTGGGTTTTTTCTTTTTCGATTGGGTTTGCGAGTTGCATTCTGCGTATCAGCGAAGGTTAAGATGAGCTCTTTGCGGAAACCTTAGCTTGATGATCATCGTCCAATTCACAATTATTAGTTGACGTTGCGGCAATCCAGCAAAACTGTGAGTGTAAACCATAACCATGGCTCATAAAGCAATCAAACAAAAGTGAGCATATGTTGTAAACATCTTACGTCCCAAATTAGCGCTTTATGTTTTCATGTGGGACGCATCGCGATGTCCAAATTTTCACCATCTACAGACTAACACTTCCCGCTTAAGGCGCTGTTGCCCAACAACAACAACAGAAATAACTGAAAAAACGTATTATGAAATTTTGCAATTATTAATTAGGTCAGCAACACTAAATGACCCAAAGAGGGGCAACTGGGGCAACGGGCTGACTCAACGATGAGCTCCTCCCGCCTCGGAAAGGGCAGCGCTTCAAAACCGGATCTGTCTGAAATTAAAGCCGCAACTTCGGTTTGAGCGTGTTTACCCCATGGCCAGTTCAAACATCTCACGTCAGTCAGTCGGTCAGTCATTCATAACGCATACTCGTGAGTGTCGTCGCTTGTATTGTCACTTACCAATAATTTTCTTTAACGGAATTACCCCGAGTTCAAATAAATTAACAGAGTCTAGCATGATTACACTCTGAGAAAAAAATATACATTATAAAATTGTGGAAACAGTATTTAGGAAAGCATCTCCGAGTTCTTAATGTATAAAATATAATTTATCTTATATGCCTAAGGCAATTTTATTTAATTAGAACGATCTCCACAAAGCAACAATCTTAAAGATAAAGTTTTCCAAATGACCAGAAATAAATTCTGGTTTTCTGAACGATTTTCAAAATAATGCATATTTTTTTTCTAAGTGTACACGCGTGCCAAATGCTGATGATTCGCTGGTACGTTTATTGTGTGTGGTCAGTGATATTTGTGAATCAGTATTCACCAGCTCACTGAGTGAATGAGTGAGTGTGTGATTGACCTTCCTGTCGATTGGCAAGCGTTTAGACCGGGCTTAAGTGGCATTTTGTGTTAACCATTCCAAGAAAGTCGATAATGTGTGTAAGCGGGACGCTGCTCCGCTTTAATTATGCTAATCAGTGCAATCAATTCACTCATATTATCTCTTCTCGCTGCTGTTTTTCTTAGTTGTTTGCCAAACCAATTGTTTCGCTAGGTTTTTTTAGTTTTGTTTTGTGTTTTTATCAACAACAATGCTTTGACCGTCGGGGTTTTTTCTTGACTCAGTCAAAGTTTCGACTGAATGTTTGATGGAGCTCTGTTTGTAGACACTTCCGAATTTACTTTTTGGAAATTGATTAAATATTTGCTGGTAAATTCCCATTAACCGCTGCTTGAACTTGAACTCTGGTTGTGCACGACAGCGTGTGTGTTGGCGTGTGTAATCGGGGTTCAGGGTTTCAATTGATCGCTGAACTGTCATTTTTAATCGAATTACTCTCAAGTTGATCTGTTATTGAGATTAAACTATGTAACTCTCTCTGTAGAGTAAAAATATGAAAAAGAAAATACCTATTTTAATTTCAGCTTCTTAACTCTTTCTATTTAAAGTTGAAGTTAAGATTTGTGTTCAGAAAATCATGTTTAGATTTTTGAAAAAACAAGTAATACTAAGATAGTGGAACCAGAAAATAGTAATCGATATCAATGATAGTCTTATCGTATGCTAGTCAAATTTAGACTGCCACAAAAAGAGATTAATTCCGTTCTGAACTCTAGATACAAATAATTTCTACCCCATTCCAAACTCTGTTTCGGACAAAGATTTATATATTAGTGATCAAAGTGGAATACCAATATAATGGGTTTCTAATAATATAATCGATACTATCGATAGTCATGGGATGTAATTTTTAACCATCTCTAGCTGTCACAAAGTTGACAAAACGATTTTAGTAACCCAAAAGACGCTAATCTGCGCAGATTTGTTCATAGCCCATCCCTCTTCATTCCAACAGTTCAAGTCCCAAATCGTTTGTCTTCCTCTCTCTCTCTCTCGAACTCACTCTGTCTCTTAAATCGAAGGTCTTGTTTTTATATGCGGCTCTGTGTGTCAATTGCTCAATAGGCAACTCGAGGCAACTCCCACTCATAGGCACAATGAACAGCTTCGCATTTGCCAAATTTTGTTAATCTGCGAATGGCGCTGCAAGTGCGGCAATATTTATAGGGAAGTTTTCCTGTAAGCTGCAGTTGCAACCACAAAATAATATTGCAACTGTGCCACGGATTTTCCCAAAATCGAATAATGAGGCTTGGAAAATCCCGTAGAAGGCAAATGCAACAAAAGACACAACTTCAATTACCTGAGTTAGCCTAGCCAATTCTCAGCTAACAGCCGGCCGTCAGGCCTTGGGGAAACCCCAACTAAAGTTTTGTGGCAAGCCACCACGCAGCAGCTCTACCGGTCTCAGTATTTGTATTTTGCTTTGTGCTTAAATTTTGTATCTCTCTGTTTTCCTCTGGCTTACATAATCCATAAACCATGCCTCAAATGCAGCCGACTGCGGCACGCGATGCATTCGAGCAGAGAAAATTGCTTGTTTTGTGATTCATTTGCTTAAAACTCGACATCGGTTGGGGTATTATGATTTTGTGAGCTCCTCAAGCCATATATACATATTGTTGTTGCATATGACCAGCTGAGGCAATTTTGCATTTCAAGCTGACTGTTTAATGTGAACTGGAGTTGTTTAAATCAGCTACTTTTTTGTCATAGTTTGTACAGAAACTAGAACCAATTGAATCGGTTGAACTTATGATAAATTTAATAATTGCAGCAAATGAAAAGCCGTATTCCGATAGAGTATCAAATCTACGACAATCTCTTTTTTATTGTATTGATTGAATTTATTGTTTTGATTCGTTTTGCTTTTTAGTTTTTGGAATTGTGTTTCGTGCACGCCGCTTGAATTTGAATGAGCATTTTTTGGTTTTTTGCGGCATTTGTTTTGCTTTTGCGAAACTGCATGTAATAAAAATGTATTTCTTTATTATTGTTGCTGGATTATTGTATTTATTAGTTGGTTAATCGTCAAGGTCGTTCACCCACATTGTGTGCCCGGCATGATTAACCAGGCAGGCCCATACCGGATTGTAGGGTTTGGGCTATGTGACTCACTATCTATCCGAGCTGCTGCTGCTGCTGTTGCTGCTGTATGTTGTCTTTGATGTGTACAAACTGTCTTGTGCAATGCTTGAATTGTAACACCCGCATAGTTAAATAATTGCCGTCTTCGTTGCCCTTTCACTGAGAGTCTGTGTGCGGCAGGAGAGGAAACAACAAGCAACAAGTCGTCTCAAGTTGAAGTTAAGACAAAGTTTTTCTGGCCTGTTGCGCCAGACAAACGCTGTTTCCGGCGCCAAGAAAAATGTACTCTTTTGGCTAAATACAGTGAAAGCCAGCCCTGCTGCAAGCCCACATATGTAGTTGTTAATCATTTGTGGCAGCTTAAATGTTGTTGCTCAGTTATTGTTTCTTAACAGTCGCTGAGATTGCATAAATTATATAATTTACTTTATTATTGTTTTTGTAGTTTTTGCCATCTCATTTTTTTTTTGTGAAATTGCTCAGTTCTGGTAAACATTTGTTCACTTTGGCTAAGTGCTGTAGACTACTCTGATTGCCTTGGCCAATACTCAAAGTCCTCTTGTCTTCTCTTTTCTGGTCTGCTTAAATTGTCTTCTTTTATGCGTATTGTATGTGTTGTTGTATACAAGCCCGAAAGGGACCACCCATTGCCATTGCCCAAGACCAGGGAGCAGCCTTTGGACAGGATTTGGCTGTGGCTTTGGCATTGGCTGCGATGACAGCATAACGACGCATTCAAATGCTTCTCCATTGAGATAAACAAACAAACCGATTACCCAGCGGTGAGCTGACATTGCCCAACAAATATAATATAGTCGAGCCACTCTCAACTGCCCTGAACCTAAGCAAACCATTCGATTGTCCACCCGCAGTGATAATTACGTGTAATCAGCGTAACAGTGAGCATCTACGTCGATTCGAAGCGTAGTAGATTCCAATGAACTCTGTCCCGGCTTAAAGTCTGTTTTCGTGTAGCAGCCTTTTGGGCGCCTCTTTTAAAGTCTACAACGAAGCGACATCTAGCGGTCGAAACTGCCAGTTGACTATACAACTTTGGCATACTTTTGTGCGCCAGCGAGAATTGCATCATACCGGATTTAGTCTGCAAGTGACAGCCATAAAAGGGCTGCTCTGAAGAGGGTTGCACTGCGTAGCAGTTGGACTGTGGTAAGGAAAACAAAGCAGCGCAAAGCGAATCAATAATTGTGGCAGCTACTGTGTAGGTATATCTTGATACTTTGCCATTTACGTTTTTTGTCCACTGGAATTCATTGAATTCTTGCAAATTTTATATAATCTGCGTGGGCAACAATAGCCGCAACAGGTACAGAAACCACAACAACTACAACATTCATTGAACATATGCCACAAAAACTGTGCAACTGTGCAGCGTCAAACTGCAGTTGTCATTGCCACTCGAGACGTGTGCGAGTCATTTTGGTCTGGTTGTAGACAACAAAGTTGAGCAAGTATTTGTATATTCATTTATTCTTGATAATTTTATTCAATTCGATTTATGGCTTACTCTGAATATTGGAGAACATTTGTACATAACCATGAATTTGCTGATAACAATAACAATATTTACAATTGTCTTTATTAATTTCTGATATGTCTGCTGATATTGATTGATGCAAAGCTAGACTCTACTCTCAACAAGTAGTTTAGGTTTATTTGCGTTTTATTGGAAAACATCCACTGAAAATGGTGTGTTGCTGCTCATCAATTTCTTACACACTCTTTGGCGCCAATCAGCGCTTGACCCTCATGAATCCAATCAAATATCTCTTTCCCTGTTTGCAATTCGACGGTAAACTCCAAAAGACATTTGAACTTCCCACAGCATCGCTTTCAGTTGTTTGGATTGGATTATTATCTGCAGCTGAACATCGGATTACCTTAACCCTTTGCTGCAGTTGTTGCATAATCATAACAATAACCAATGTTTGCGGTCAACTTGCGGCCATATGTGGCTAGTTTTTAACCTTTGGCACCAGCAAGTGTGCATTGACTGTGATTTGATACATTTTGATACATCGGGTTCAAGGTTTTCAATTTCAAAAATATTCTTTATACTGCTCACTTTTCGCGCTTCGCTTTGTGTGTCATTTGAAACTTGTATGTTGTAGACAATTCCAGTGGGGCAACCACCTGGCGTGCTGCATGGCTTCTTCTGTTGCTGCTTCTATTTCTTCTAGCGAATTGTTGACAATTGTGTGTCGGCCTAGAGATGTTACTTAGAACCCACACACATTTGTGTATTCATCTACATATTGGGTTAAAGTACTCTATCTGTTCGGTACCTGACCTGACCTGACTGCAAGCAAATCCGAGACATTTACCTTAGCAGGTTCAACAGTTTATTGGCTCTATTGTGACGTCACAGTTACCTTAAATCAACGGTGAAATGTAGCGCAACAATTTAATTGACAGTTTCAACAATATGCCTAATCGTCAAACTGTTAGCCATGCGTGAAATTTACCTCCCCAATAAAAAAGCAAATATAAACAGACAAGGATTGAAATTTTGGCATGGGTTGTTTCTCAGTCAATTGCCAGCTTTCGAGAGCACAATTTACTTTTATTTGAGTGTGTAGAAATCGAGGGTGGGTGCGGCAATAAAGTTAAATAAAATATCTCATTTTTGTAATGTAGAGTAGTGCAAACGGTGGAGCTCTAATCAGAGACTGAGTTGGACACATACTCCACCCAGTTCATGAAGCATATCTGCTACCCAATAGTTCGCTCTGGCTCAAGCTCAAGACTCCCAACAATGAGCACAAAAATATTTGAGAACCTCACTCAGCAGTTTGCTCTTTAAGGATCTGATGATTTACTTTAAAAGAATAAACAATAAAAATTGCAAATGCGAATTCTTTATTCCAAACAAAAAGTAAGCAGAGTTAAAAGTAAGAGATAGAGATAGATTCTAGAAAATGGCAGGTATAGTGTCAGAGGCAGAAATAGAAGATGTGTTAGCTAGAAGAATACATTTTTTTTTAGTGTTTTTTTCTCTTTGGTTTCAACTTGCTGCTGCTGTTGTTGTTGTGCTCCTTTTGTGTTTAATTGCGGAGCAGAATAAGGCGAGGATCAGCGGCGCTGAGAGTCCACAGCAATGGTGGTTGCTGACGCACGAGCTTGGTGGTGCGCACGGCTGGTGCCACAATAGGCGTAACCACACGTCGATGATCGTGCACCACTGTCTGACTCTGATGCGAAATTGCCGTGGGTACATGCTCCACCACTTCACCCAATCTGGCCAAAGTGGGCTCCTGAATAGTGAGCACACTGCGCAGACCCGAACGGGTGGCCAGAATGAGAGGCAGTGGAACTGAGACGGGCACCAGCTGAGCATCGGCAGCAGCATCCGCACTGGAGCTGGAAGCAGCGGAATCAGATAGTTCCTCCAGCTGCGGTTCAGCGGAAGAGTTGGCGCTGCTCTCCGAAGCAATCTCAGCGGATTGCTCCTCAGGCAATTGCAGAGACAACGGAAATTGCTGCGAGGACTTGCCTGTGCTCAGCGCCACAAGATTTGCCGGCCATTCCAAAGTGCCAGCTGTGCAGGCGTCCAGGAAGACGAGCACAACAGCAAAAAGGCTCAGTTGCTGGAGGGAAGGAATTAAGATGTTGATTTTAACTCGAACTTAGCCTAACTTACCAGCTTGAACATGATGTCAGATCTCAAGTGGGAACTAGGTGAAGGTTGATAATTAACTGATGCTGTACTCGCGAATACTGTCAGCTTTTATAAGGTGGATGCCTGTCTCGCCCCATTGGATCAAGAAATTTGAAACCGACAACAACGTCAAACGAGAACCGGACATATTTATTACTAAACATCTTTTGAAATTTGAATACAGAGAATACAGAACATAGAATATAGATACGATTTATTGTTCAATCTAGAGCAAATCCTTTGGCAGCTCTATATCACACTTGTGCTGATCCTTTAGCCAAAAGTTCTCCAGATAAAAGATGGGATCCCTTGGCTGTTCACGTGCCAGCCCGAGCATGCCCTCCATCAAGATGGGCACCACCTCCTGTTGCAAATAGTCCCGTTGCTGTGCCCCTGATCGATAGTAACTGGGCTGATTGCATGTGGGTTTGTCAGCGATCTTTGCTTCCGTTGGTGGTTTCTCTATGGGCTCACACACAACTGGTTTTGGTGGCGCTGGTGGTGTTCTTTTTGCCACTGCTTTTGGCTGCTTCTTCATGTCTTTCGAACAGCATTTTATTTTCTTTGATATATTGGAGCCTTGTTGCTTGTTCGACATTTTTGTAATATTTTGAAATGTTTTCAGAATGCTCAAATGAAATGTGAAAGCGATGCTAATATGACAAATAATGGTGACTTATTCCCATAAATAATCGACAAAAAGTTGTCAAATATTTGACTATGAGTTTTTGACAGCTTGAAACTATTTAAGTTGAAACTAGTTGGCTTGGATCGATACAATCAAATTTATATGTAGGTCAATTAAGATATTGTATGAACAACTTATTTAATTTGAGAAAGATCAAGAAAAAATCACTCTTCTTTTTAGGCAACTTACAACTATATCATATAATTTGCATTGGAAAAATCGCTTGAAAATTGATTTGTTGAATAATGTATATCTTTTTATAGTCTTTCAACATATATAGCTTATTATTATATTATAAATACAATCTCTATAGTAATATCTCCCGTTATACCCAGCAACTACTTAACTGAGTTCAATGGGTATAAAAAAAAACTCAACTTTTATTTGTTTTATTTTTTAAACACAATGCTCGCATTACTCTCACAGTACACAAACACATATACAGACACATACACATACAAATACACATACACACACACATGCACATACACATACAAATACACATTGCGCTCCACGCGCCTGCAATTCAGCTTGTTTCTAAGCCGCTTAGCTGCTAGATGCTGCTGGTTGCTGCTGGATGCTGCCACGCTCTTATGTAATCGGAGCTGTCGAGCTGTGCAACAAGCAAATGAAGCGAAACATCTGCCAATTGAATGGGCACTGCTTGCCCTGCTGTGCTCGGTGTGGATGGGTAACTTAAGCCGCTTAGTAGCCGTACTTAGCAGCACTCCCCCATCCTCTGCTCCTCCTTGCGCAATGCCTTTGCCACTGCTCCATGCTGGCTGTCCATGCAGATTCAAATAAATTTGTTAAACGTCTTGGGACGTCGCTTGAAAAATTTGTTGAAATCTGCATAGTGACCACCAAAGAGGGCATAGCTTAATCGATTCTCCAATCGCCAGATGAGATGATCTATGCGGCAAAACAATGCCATATACTTGAAGCAAATCAGCATGAGTAGGGCATATAAGTGCAGCTGTTTCTTGGCCAGGCCCAAAAGCAATCGGCTCTGATTCAGCTGGAGCATAAAGAGCCAGGACATGCCCAGAGACACCTTGGAGTTGCTGCAGGTCATGAGTTGAGCTCTGATATGCTAATATCGAGGCAGACTCACGTGCTCAGCTTCACATAGGCGGCGTTGTTCAACTGACAGCGATTGATGAACAAGGCAGCCACCGGCTTCAGGAACTCGGCGCCACTGCCAATCACAGTGCCAACAATCAGTATTGGCACCATCGCATTATTGCCATACATCTTCGCCGCAAGCTGCACACCCCGCTCGATGTGCAGCATTTGACTGATTGCCGTGACAGGAGCAGCCAGAAGTCGAAACAACACAGTGCCAGCCAGGTAATGAGCACAATCGAAAGGACTGTAGAATATAAGATACCAGGCAGCCGAACAAAGCACTATATCCTGGATGTTGCTCAACGGTTGCAGTGGCAATCTACCCAGCAGCATGTTGACCAACATCTCGCCTGCATAGGTCAGCAATAGATTCGTTAGCCAGAGCACAAAGGGTCGCTGTTTGGTTGAACTCTTGGCCAGCTCCTGGCGCAACTGCAGCGCTACAAACGCATAGTCCATGATGCGAAACAGAATGTGATTGTTGCACTGCTGGAGCAGCTGAAGCGAGTTGTTCATCGGCGTTGGGATTAACATTCTAGCAAATCTTCTCCACTTGAATTTCGTGACAAAATATTCAAATTGTTTACTTAATTTACACAACATAACAAAATGCTTAAACACTAAACAAACTTTAACTGAGTGTGCGTGTGTGTGTGTGTGTGTGTGCGTGCCTCTGATTTCTGAAGCCGTTCAACAGCGAGGTGTAGCTTAGATTGCGCACTGGCTTAATTATTGGCAGCATTTGATGCACCACCGGTCGGGCTGCATAGGTGAGATGGGCGGGCGTGTGACCCTCCAGCTGTTGCACCACTTCCCCCTCGCGGTGGCTGAGCGTGGCAAGTGTGGTAAGCGTGGTAAGCGTTGGTGGCAGCTGCAGGATTTGTTGGTGTGGCTGGCTCAAGCGCTCAAAGCTCTGATGCGAGATAGCACTGGCTTCACTTTGGCCAGCTCGACTGTGTAGGATGGTCGCCGTCCAGGTGGGCTCAAGTGCCACCAGCAGCAGCAGCAGCAGCTCAAAATCCATGATGGGAACGTCAAGTGTCGAGTATGGACAACAAATAAAGCCAACTAGCTGGCTGCCCCAAGCGTTTTTATACTAGCTAATCGGATTTGAAAAAGACTCTTGAAATGCTGCAGTTAAGGTCGCCAGCAGCCGAACCTTTGATAATTAATTAATCAAAGTAGTCGCAAGAAAAGAGTGCTTCAATCGAATCCAATCGAACGGAATCGAAACGCAGCTTCTCTTAGAGCTTCAATTACGCGCCTCCGGCTAATTGTTGCGCGGGGAGGCAAACACGCAGCTATGGAGACGAAGGTGGCAGCCTCAGAGAGAGAGAGAGAGAGAGAAGCAAATAAATAACTAGCCACAAAACAAATAGCTAAATAATCTCCAGTTGTGACAGCTAGACGTACAGATACTCTGCAATAAAAACAAATTGGAGATTTGGAGATATTCTCGGGATATATTCTCCGGTCGATATAAATAACTAAAATATTTCTTTGAATGTGTTTTAAATTGATTTGATTATTATGATTGTAATGCGATTTCAGCGATTAGCTGGGCTCTTTATGTAGCTCTAGAAGAGGCTTGCTTAATTGAAAGCTACCCTCTATAAAATTCAGTGTATTACAGGGTATTCAAAAGCAAAAGATTTCAACTATTACCAAGTTGCGGAGCGGGGCGTCCAACCTTCAGCGGGTTGCGCATGCGCTGCCAACTCGCACCACTCACGCCACTCGCACCACAGCTTGTTGCTCAGTGTTGTTGCTGCATGTTTTCTATTGTTGTTGCTGGGGGTTAGTTGTTATTGTTATTGTTATTGTTATTACTACAATATTTGCGGCATTCGCTCGTATTTATTTATACATTTTCGTGTTTATTTCTTTACGTAAAGCGTCCAAGTTGGGACACTCCCACAATTGCAAGATTAACCAGACAGTCACCAGAGGCGTCGTCTCTCCAACCACATTTGTCATTGCATCCCTCTGGCGTCCGCTGACTAAGCCAGTGTGGCTGGCAACAATTGCTTTACTGTGATTTCATGGCACAGCAATTCACACTGGCGTTCAGTTTGACTTTGCCACTCGCTCCGCTTTGAGGCTGGAAAACTAACCACCCGCCCACCATTTCTTCTACACACGACTATGCGGATTTTGGTGAGCTTGTGCCCTAAATAATAAATATTGTATTGCATTATATTTATGAAATTCTAATGTTAGTTGCTTTTGGGACTGTTTGCTTTGGCGCTGGCGAAGTCGGCACCGCTGCTCTTGATTGATTCGGCACCCTCGGTTGTCTCCTATCAGGGCTCCTCGCAGACGCACACCAGATTTGTCATTGCGCCCATGGGTCGTGCTTTGGGCTACGTGGAGCCCACTAATCTAAATCGCACATTCCACACAATGCCCGACAAGGATATTCATGATCTAATCCAGCCGAGACCTGTTTATGTGCCCTAGTCTACATCTTTAAATGTCATTTAGTTGGGCTGTGTCAGTGTACATATATAGAAAAGGTTCTCTATTCTGAGAAATACAAATAAAAATCAAAATTGAATTGTCAGCTACTTTTTGTCGGATACACACCTAAAAATATATCTCTAATATTACTGGCTCACACATGTCGCTATTACTTCACGGTACCATGTTCAAGTTGCTCCTAAACTCCGGGTCAGCCCTTGAGGAGTCCGCTTTGGCTATGCACGAGATGTCGAATCAGATGTGGCGTGCCGAATATAAAAATCCTCTGCTTGCCGCTTCAAATATTGGCTGCGATCTGCAGAGGACCAGCTTGGACTCGGAGAGCCAACAAAGTGGCAAAGGAACGAATCACATTTATCATGAAATTGAATTTCTGGAAATCGCTTCGGACGCGGAGAACTGATTGCCATCTTGCGGCAATGACGCATAACTCAAATTTTAAATGTTTTTTCTTTCTTTTCGGACATTCTCAAATCTCATTCTAATAATCGTTGGGTGATCTCGCTCTAAGTGCTACTGGATAGCAACTGAGCTGCCCCAAAGGAATCCACTGGCTCTTTATACTTACTCTTGTGTCACAGTTGCTGTCTCTCTACCTATCGCTCTCTCTCTCTCTCTCTCTCTCCGTCTCTCTTTATGGCTCTATTTGTGTCTCTCTCTCTCTATTTATTTTTATGAAATAAATGGCATTTCATCTTGATTTGTTCAATCTGTTAGCTTATTTTGAGACCTTCCAGAGCTGCTCCAAGTCTTTGGGCAGTTTTTCGAATGGAGCCGCAGCGAAGGTTGTCACTTTTTTTTCGCTTTTGACTGATTGTCGTTGGCAATTAAATATATAAAACAAGAATGACAACAAAAAAGTTTTGTATACAAGAAGCAAATTGATAAAGCTATCCGATCCACTAGACTGACCACTCTGACCTATGCGCTGGCTGCAGCAAAAGTCGAATATATTCCAATTATATTGCTAATTCTTACTTCCACTTCCCCATATCTTATGTCGATTTGTGATTAGTTGATTAGCTGTTAACTAATCTTCAGGCCTCTTTTGAGGAAGCTATTATTTCTATTTATATCAATGTTTTTCAACATTTGCTAATTTAACACCAACGGGTATAATTTAGCTTATGCGATTTTTTTTCGGATGATTCGACAGACCAACATTTTGACGCGTGCCGTTCTTTGGCATGATTTGGCTATGCCAATGAACATTGCAGAATGAGATGCGCAACAGAAATCAAAAAAAACAAACGAGTTCTTTGCAAATTTGCGCTGGGCCTGTGAACTGTTTGCTTGGGGTCAACTTTGGCAAAAATTTTTGTTATAAAATGCCGATTGAGATGATCCAACAGCAACAGTCACTCGTCAGCTTCAATTTGAGTAGCAAATCTAAAACCAAACTTCCCAAAATGTTCCGCATTGTAAGTAGCTGAAGTCTGCAAGGAAGATCTCCTCCAAGAACTGCTCTAATTCCTTATTTCATCCACAGATTGTTATCTTCGCCCTCGCTACCATTGCCGCCGCTGCACCTGGATACGTGCCACAATATGTGGCTGCACCCGTTGTTGTGAAACAGGTGGTTCCCGTCGTGCAGCACCATACCTATGTGGCTCCAGTTGTCGTCAAGCACGTGGTTCCCGTTGTGCAATATAAGACCGTCATCACTCCGGTGGTGAAACATGTTGCAGTTGCCCCAGTTGCACACTCCTACCATAAATATCCCTTCCACAGATTTTGATTTCTGATTATTTGAATAAAAATGATAGTTGTTGATTGAACCTAAATAATTGTGTATATATTATTATTGAATTTGTAACATTTTAGAACCGTATAACTATAGGATGTGTCAAGGACATCTCTGGAATAACTTAAAAAGGATTTATACGCCCACTCTTAAAGACCTATGCTCTGCTTAAGGTGGCTGTCTACCTAATTGAATTTAATCGATTTTATTTTAAGTTTGTGTATTTGTCTAATTTATTTTTAGAGAATTTATCATTAAAGTTTATCTAATGAGCATTTGATAATCTTTCTGTATATATTCTATTTGACTGGTGGTATGTTTAAATGAACTATATGTTAAAAAGTATATTTAATTTAACGCCGTTTGAAAAAAGTGCTATTCTATGTTATTCTAATCATTAGTTTTATACTTCATTCGACAGAAATGTCATTTTATTAGACGGTTAGGTTTAGATACGATTTTCCTACTGTTGGTCAGGAGATAGTTTTGCTATGAGACTCTTCAGATTCTCAACACTGCGACATTACCTTTCTACAAGCTTCCCTCCATTCTGGGATCGAGCATGCGTCCTATAATCTTTATCAGCATCCCATAAGTGAGCTTAGCACTGGTTGCAGAGGCCAGATAATTTTATCGTCATCCAATAGCCGATTTCCGCTTCTCATTTGATGTCCTAAGAATCGGTCGCATATGTGCCTGGATATGTGATAGCTTGTTACCAAATAAATACAGTGAGACTTATGTGATGATGATGATAATGTCTGATGGGCTGTAATCGTCTGCAAAATGATGCACATTTATAAAATTGGCCAGTTTACCACCTACTCTTGCACCCAACCAGTTATAATCAACAAGAAATGTGCTAAAACTGCTTTGTCATTATTTTTCGGTTCATTGTAACGCAAGATGAGATTGTTCTTCATTTACAACTATCACGAATTTATGTGTCTATCAATCTGTGTATTTATGTGCGTTTGCAGCAATTATCAACTTGGCATTACAGCTTCGACTGACTATGAAAATCACGTCCGGCTTACTAAATAGTTTGAGGAAGCAACCGTTTCACTTTATGCTCATCTGACACCAACGGGCACAATTATGTTTTAGCGATATACAAAAGCGAGATGATTAATTGATGGCAAAGCATCGATTTGCAGTTTGTGTTCGTTTAGTTATGTTTGCTTGTGGCACACTCTTGCTATATAAAATGCCGCTTGAGGTGCTCCAACAGCAACAGTTACTCGTCAGCTTTAATCCGAGTAGCTAATCTAAAACCAAACTTCCAAAAATGTTCCGTATCGTAAGTAGTTAACAAGGAGAACTCCTCGAAGAACTCATTTCATTCTTGGTTCCATTCATAGATTGTTATCTTCGCCCTCGCTACCATTGCCGCCGCTGCACCTGGATACGTGCCACAATATGTGGCTGCACCCGTTGTTGTGAAACAGGTGGTTCCCGTCGTGCAGCACCATACCTATGTGGCTCCAGTTGTCGTCAAGCACGTGGTTCCCGTTGTGCAATATAAGACCGTCTACACTCCGGTGGTGAAACATGTTGCAGTTGCCCCAGTTGCTCACTCCTATCACAAATATCCCTTCCATTGATTTTAACGTATTGTTGACTATTTGAAAAAAAATGATAATTGTTAATTGAACCTAAAAAACTTATGTTTTTATTGAAATATTTATTTAGGTTCATACAGACAAAAGGACAGACATGGCTAAATCGACTCGGCTGTTGATCCTGGTCAAGAATATATATACCTTATGGGGTCTGAGATGCTTCCTTCTGCCTGTTACATACATTTGCACATAACCATCATGCCCTTTTTACCCAATTTTAATGGGCTCAGGGTATAATTAGTGTTATTACAAGTAATGTTTTCGCCTTATTGAGTTTAAATTTATAGGCCTTGTTATTCAATAATAAATTGTATTTGTTTATTGTTGAATACTAAATTGAAAATTGAAGTTTGATAAGTAAATTATACTTCCTTTTGATAATGTATTCCATCGATTTGTAATGGCGACACGCTATCCACTATGATGTCTGTAACCAGAGTCTCCCCAGCTATATGTTAGCCAGTTCAAGTTCAATGTTGACCCCGCAAAAAGTAAACAGGTTTTCTTAATTTTTTTTGCAAATTTGTTTTGGGCTTGTGTTTGAGTTTGTTCAATTGTTTGTTTGCAATTGTTTGTGTTTGCTTGAAGGACACTTTTGCTATATAAAATGCCGCTTGAGGTGCTCCAACAGCAACAGTCACTCGTCAGCTTCAATTCGAGTAGCAAATCCAAAACCAAACTTCCAAAAATGTTCCGTTTCGTAAGTATTCGGTGTCCTACGGTAAGGAAAACTCCTCGAATAACTCTTCTAATTCCCGATTTCATTCATAGATTGCCATCTGTGCCCTGGCCACTATTGTTGCCGCTGCGCCTGGTTTCGTGGAGCAGCATGTTGTTGCAGCACCCGTAGTTGCCAAGGTGGGTCATGTGGTGCACAGTGCTCCGGTTGCCACTTCCCACCAGAGCATCACGCAGGTCCACAGCCATGCCGTCATCACACCCGTGGTTAAGCATGTCACTCCTGTGGTTACTCACGTTGCTCCCGTTGTACCTGTTGTGAAGCATGTGGCTCCCGTTGTGCACCACCAAACCTATGTGGCTCCCGTTGTGCACCACCAAACCTATGTGGCTCCCGTTGTGCACCACCAAACCTATGTGGCTCCCGTTGTGCCAGTCGTCAAGCATGTGGCTCCCGTTGTGCACCACCAGACGTATGTGGCACCAGCCGTGTCCGTTGTGAAGACTGTGCCCCACGCCGTGTCCCACCAGAGTCACACACAGGTGCACCACCAGAAGACCATCATCACCCCAGTGCTTGCTCCCGTCATCAAGACCATCGCTACTCCAGTGGTGCCAGTTGTGAAACATATTGCCGTTGCCCCAATCTCCCATGTCTATCATCATTAGAAACTTTGCTTATTGCTTTTAACGGATTGTTGACTATTTGAATAAATGATAATTGTTGATCGAATCTAAATAACTCATCATTTTTTACTCTATGTAATCTCTATATTATAGATTACTAAAGTAGCTCAAAAGGGATTTTGCAAATTTGAAATGCCTTAAGTTCCATTTGAGTTCATCGTTAATAGAATTCCATTTATCAATTTTTTTTTAAATATATATATACTTTTTTGGATTTAGTTTTTTAAAAGGTATCTATTGAGAATTTATTAGACTTTCTCTATATATTCTGTTAAGTCAGTTCAAGTTGAGTTCCTCTTTAAAAGAATTCCATTTATCGATGTTCTTACATTTTTTTATTAGAATTTTTGATTTACTTTTTTAAAAGTAGTATAAGAGTTCGTTGCTGAGCGCCGGTTACTCTCAACCTAATTGGCAGCTGCTCAATGACAAGAGTTTGTTTTATTCCTTTTTTCCGCCAAAAAACAATTTAATTTATGTTCGATATATTTAAGCTCCTGTTAAGTTTCAGCACTTAACAGCTGTTAGCATAGCCCACATAACAACCCAACTACTGAGATCAATTTAGAAAAACGCTCTTAAGCGCTGACAACAACCACTGTTAATGCAATTATTTCGATCATTTAAAGTTGCTGAGTGCCTGTTACTGTCAACCTAATTAGCAGCTGCTCAAACAATATTTTATAACAAGTAAAAATTATTGCCTGAAAATCCATATATCGATGTATGGGCATAGCTCGAAACTTCAAAATGCCATAACTTCGTCAAAAATCAACTTAGACTAAAAAGCGAGGGCTTTTTGATCATGGTTTTGCCCCTAAATCAATCCTACATTTAAAATTGAAAACGTGATTTTCAGTCGGAAGACAAGTAAAAATTATTGCCTGAAAATCGATATATCCATATATGGGCATAGGTCGAAACTTCAAAATGCCATAACTTCGTCAAAACATTTTTGCAAAGATTTAAAAATGCTTCAAGTTAGAATTTCACATGTGAACGCTTTTTTCTTCGAGTTTTCGTATTGTTCCCCGACTAAAATAACAGGCGAACAGAAATGTTTAGTTAAACGATTTAATTGTAGAATAACCTCAAATACACGCTATTCAAAGTATGCAACAATTTCTTTTCAATTTAGCATTTAAATCGAACCGCTTAGAAGTATGCAACACTTCGGCAGTCCGATGTTCGCAGCTATCATTCAAGAACGGTTTTATTTATTATTAAGTTGGGCCGAATCCTGGCGGTACTGCAATACCAGGCCAGCCCGCGACAGAGGTGGAGCATGCTCCTATGAAAATAAAAATCAATATTTCACATTTGATCGCTTTTTTCCCACTCAAAATAACAGGCGAACAGAAATGTTTAGTTAAACGATTTACCTGGAGAATAACCTCAAATACGCGCTCTTCAAAGTATGCAACAATTTCTTTTCAATTTATTTAAATCGACCTGCCTAAAAGTATACAAATACTAATTAACCAATGCTATGAAAATAATAATCAGCACCTAACAGTTCGTTGCTGAGCGCCTGTTACTGTCAACCCAATTAGCAGCTGCTCAATGACAAGATTTTGTTTTATTCCTTTTTTACCGCCAAAAAACAAATTTATTTATGTGCGATATATTTAAGCTCCTGTTAAGTTTCAGCACCTAACAGTTCGTTGCTGAGCGCCTGTTACTGTCAACCTAAGTAGCAGCTGCTCAATGACAAGATTTTGTTTTATTCCTTTTTACCGTCATAAAACAAATTTATTTATGTGCGATATATTTAAGCTCCTGTTAAGTTTCAGCACCTAACAGTTCGTTGCTGAGCGCCTGTTACTGTCAACCTAATTAGCAGCTGCTCAATGACAAGAAGTTTGTTTTATTCCTTTTTTTCCGCAAAAAAACAAATTTATGTGCGATATATTTTAGCTTCTGTTAGGTTTCAGCACTTAACAGCTGTTGGCATAGCCCACATAACAACCCAACAACAGAGATCAATTTAGAAAAACGCTCTTAAGCGCAGACAACAACCACTGTCAATGCAATTATTTCGATCATTTAAAGTCCGCAGCTAAAAAGTATGCTGTAAAAAGTATAAGAGTTCGTTGCTGAGCGCCTGTTACAAATTAGCAGCTGCTCAATGACAAGATTTTGTTTTATTCCTTTTTTTCCGCCAAAAAGCAAATTTATTTATGTGCTATATATTTAAGCTCCTGTTAAGTTTCAGTACCTAACAGTTCGTTGCTGAGCGCCTGTTACTGTCAACCTAAGTAGCAGTTGCTCAATGACAAGATTTGTTTTATTCCTTTTTTTCCGCCAAAAAGCAAATTTATTTATGTGCGATATATTTAAGCTCATGTTAAGTTTCAGCACCTAACAGTTCGTTGCTGAGCGCCTGTTACTCTCAACCTAATTAGCAGCTGCTCAATGACAAGAGTTTGTTTTATTCTTTTTTTCCGCAAAAATCAAATTTATTTATGTGCGATATATTTAAGCTCCTGTTAAGTTTCAGCACCTAACAGCTGTTAGCTTAGCCCACATAACAGCCCAACTACTGAGAGCAATTTAGAAAAACGCCCTTAAGCGCGGACAACAACCACTGTTAATGCAATTATTTCGATCATTTAAAGTTGCTGAGTGCCTGTTACTGTCAACCTAATTAGCAGCTGCTCAAACAATATTTTATAACAAGTAAAAATTATTGCCTGAAAATCGATATATCCACATATGGGCATAGGTCGAAACTTCAAAATGCCATAACTTCGTCAAAATTCAACTTAGATTAAAAAGCGAGGGCTTTTTGATCATGGTTTTGCCCCTAAATCAATCGTACATTTAAAGTTGAAAACGTGATTTTGAGTCGGAAGACAAGTAAAAATTATAGCCTGAAAATCCATATATCGATGTATGGGCATAGCTCGAAACTTCAAAATGCCATAACTTCGTCAAAAATCAACTTAGACTAAAAAGCGAGGGCTTTTTGATCATGGTTTTGCCCCTAAATCAATCCTACATTTAAAGTTGAAAACGTGATTTTCAGTCGGAAGACAAGTAAAAATTATTGCCTGAAAATCGATATATCCATATATGGGCATAGGTCGAAACTTCAAAATGCCATAACTTCGTCAAAACATTTTTGCAAAGATTTAAAAATGCTTCAAGTTAGAATTTCACATGTGAACGCTTTTTTCTTCGAGTTTTCGTATTGTTCCCCGACTAAAATAACAGGCGAACAGAAATGTTTAGTTAAACGATTTAATTGTAGAATAACCTCAAATACACGCTATTCAAAGTATGCAACAATTTCTTTTCAATTTAGCATTTAAATCGAACCGCTTAGAAGTATGCAACACTTCGGCAGTCCGATGTTCGCAGCTATCATTCAAGAACGGTTTCATTTATTATTAAGTTGGGCCGAATCCTGGCGGTACTTCAATACCAGGCCAACCCGCGACAGAGGTGGAGCAAGCTTCTATGAAAATAAAAATCAATATTTCACATTCGATCGCTTTTTTCCCACTCAAAATAACAGGCGAACAGAAATGTTTAGTTAAACGATTTACCTGGAGAATAACCTCAAATACGCGCTCTTCAAAGTATGCAACAATTTCTTTTCAATTTATTTAAATCGACCTGCCTAAAAGTATACAAATACTAATTAACCAATGCTATGAAAATAATAATCAGCACCTAACAGTTCGTTGCTGAGCGCCTGTTACTGTCAACCCAATTAGCAGCTGCTCAATGACAAGATTTTGTTTTATTCCTTTTTTACCGCCAAAAAACAAATTTATTTATGTGCGATATATTTAAGCTCCTGTTAAGTTTCAGCACCTAACAGTTCGTTGCTGAGCGCCTGTTACTAATTAGCAGCTGCTCAATGAGAAGAGTTTGTTTTATTCCTTTTTTTCCGCAAAAAACAAATTTATTTATGAGCGATATATTTAAGATCCTGTTAAGTTTCAGAACTTAACAGCTGTTAACTTAGCCCACATAACAACCCAACTACTGAGATCAAGTTAGAAAAACGCTCTTAAGCGCAGACAACAACCACTCTTAATGCAATTATTTCGATCATTTAAAGTCCGCAGCTAAAAAGTATGCTGTAAAAAGTATAAGAGTTCGTTGCTGAGCGCCGGTTACTGTCAACCTTATTAGCAGCTGCTCAATGACAAGAGTTTGTTTATTCCTTTTTTTTCCGCAAAAAAAACAAATTTCCAGGATATGCTCCGCAATGCCGATCCCAATAAGAATCATGTACCACTGTACGTTTGCGCTCAGGAGTGGTAACTGTCCAACCGTCCGACTCAACAACACGGTCATACCTCAGGGGAACCATGTTCGCTTCCTGGGCTTGTATCTGGACAGAAAACTTACCTGGCGCAAACACATACAGATCACCGCAGCAGCGTGTAGATCCAAGAGGGCGAATCTCAACTGGTTGCTGAAGTCATCCAGCAAACTCAGCTTGAGCAACAAGCTGGTAGTGTACAGGAGCATCATCGTGCCCACATGGACATATGGGATTCCATTTTGGGGCACAAAATCGTGAATTAATCAAATTCAAGTCTTGCAGAACAAGGTGCTAAGGGACATCTCTGGTGGTCCACCCTATGTGAGCAATATTACGCTGCACAACGACTTCCGTGTACCGTCAGTCTTTAGTCAAATAAACCGACATACACGTCGTTACAATGACCGGTTGCATAACCATGTCAACGCATTGGCCACGCCAGTGACCTCTGGACGCTAATTGTTAACGTTAATGTGCAAAAATGTTATATCTGATCTTATAATAGATGTTATATGTTAAATCCAGTTATATGTTTACGTTATTTAATTTTTAAATTCCCTGTTACTATTTATACTTTGCACAAAACAATATTTTATAACTTTTCATTAGGTTGATTATTATTAAAATAAATTGCTACATTTAAAAAAAAAAAAAGTTTTTTTATAGGTAAAATTTATTAGACTTTTGGTGTATATTCTGTTAAGTCAATTATTATGATTAACTATTTAACTATTTCCATTCCACGTTTTTTCCACATTTTCATTCAGTTTTCTACTTCTATGCTTTTTTGCAATTGAATGTTTTTCTCAGAAATTCTATTTGTATCTCATTTCATTTACAGTTTTTGCCACATTTTCAGTTCACTGCAACACGAGCAGAAATAGCTGCATAATTGTAATGATTGTAGTAGTTATAATTGTACATTTAGTTCCCAGTAATGCACATTTTTTTGTCACATTTCCATTCACTCGAGATTATAAGCATTTGATAACATACGCCTTTGAAATGCTTACAAATCATTTGACGGATGCATGATATTTGACTATTAATAGTGTTGCAAGCAAACTGTTGTTGCTGTGGTGTCATAAGCTGCCTGCCACAAATACAGATATTGTTTGCTTAATGCTTTCATTAATTTAGCTATAAATTAATTGTAAAGGATTGGAATATAATGAAATAATTTGTATGTGTTCTATTTATTCGCAGATGGCAAAAATATTCGTATTCAGCATTTTACTTGTGGTAGGCGGTGTAGGCAACTGGAGCGCTGACCAGAGTCTTGAACAGAGGAGCCGAGTGCACCACAGGCACAATTGGAGCAGCATGAACCACTGGGACAGAGTGTACCACTGGAGCTGCATGAACCACCGGAGCAGCAGCATAGGTGCTCACAATTGGAGCAGCATGGACAACAGGAGCAGCATGGACAACGGGTGCGGCATGAACAATGGGTGCGGCATGGACAACGGGTGCGGCATGGACAACGGGAGCAGCATGGACAACCGGAGCAGCAGCATAGGTTTGAACCACTGGAACCTTGCGCACCAGATTCACATTGCTCTGATGAGTGATGGCCGAGGATGCACTGGTGTCCACATAGGCGGTCTTCGTCAGCACAGCGGGCTGAACAATCGAGTGCGTAGCGGCCACGAGTCCAGGAGCAGCGGAGGCAACAGCAACGCAGGCAAAGAAAGCGATCTGCAAGGATTCAGTTGTGGTTATTCAATTTGTGATTTGAGATTTGTTGCACTTACAAATTTGAACATTTTTGTGTTTTGGGTTTTTGGGTTGGTTTGTGAGTCGATTGCAACTGTTGCTGTTTGGGGCAATGATCGACTGCTTTTATACGTAGCTGTACAGTTGTTATTTGACCATTTTTTTCTGGTTTGGTAATTGATAATTTCAATTCTGGTTATTTGGTGTTGGGCATGAACTTGAGCCGTTAACCGGTTTCTGGCTTCTAAGCCTTAACAAACTTCAATTGGGAAGTTCATTAACTGACCTAGGTCTGCCATTGTAAGCTTCTTTTGGCTGTGTGTGTGTGTGTGTGTGTGTAATAGGAAGCTAAGTACTTACTTATTGTGCTTTATCACTGTTTGTGTTGTTGCTGCTGCGCACCCACTGACAATCGATTGAGTCGACAATGAGAGCCGTAATTGGCCTTAGCTGCGGGTTTTGCTTACGTAGAATATGAGCAGCTTGTGTGGGCGGTCCTTTGCTTATCCTTTGGCTTTGGCTTTATCCTGGCATTTGCATCCTTATCTTGGTTAGCAATGACATCTTTGCTGGCATTTTGCATTCACCATATCCTGCTGCAGCCAGCTAATTAAGTTGCCATCTATCTTTCTATCATGTCTCCTCTGAGTATATACGGAGTCTGTCTGTGTCTGTGTCAATGATTGAGTTATGTGAATTGTTGCTGACGTTGTCGCCCCTTAATCAATAAGATATTCTTTGGGAAGAAGAGAAAAAAGATGCGCTTAACTTGATATACTGAAAAGTCAAGGCATTTTGCGCAATCTTGTACTTGTATGTGGGCCACATTTGTGTTGCAAGCACTAAGAAACAATTGTGATGCAAGCATTAAAAAAATATATATATATATATTTCACAGTCTGAAGCAATTATTGTGAAACAATTTTATAAGCTATTAGAAATATAAAAAAAATCCTATCTGCGCGCCTTTTATGAAATCAATTGTAACCAGAGTTAATATTGAGCTGCAACATAATTGTTATAACAACAACAACGCGAGTATTAAATGTCATTAAGCATTTAATGAGACAAGTAATCCTCATAATAGTGATTATAAGACAACAGAACTTTTAATATCCCATAACAAATAATTTATTTATTTATTGGGCACAGTTATTCAATGATGTCAAGTCTGGTTTCTTGTGTAAGTTTTGCAGTTTTAATTGTCTCATAAACCTGACTGAAAGAACCGCAAAAAATATGCAAGACAATGAATGATTTGTCTAAGCGATAGAGTCATTAAAGCAACTTCACACACAAGGTTCCGGGTAAAGCTTTTTAAAGGTCATATGTATATACCAGTTAACCAATAATATTATTCGGGAACTCATAGAAACTGTTGCACAGCATGTTTAAGTGAATCAACTACTCCAACTTAAACTAAAGAAATCCACTTTGAAACCCATTAAAATCAGTTATCAGATCTACCACTTGACCTGGTTTTTTTCTTTTTGTGGAACTGACCCTATTCATTAATTTCCAGAACACACCTGAGAGATGTCTGTGTAAGCCTCAGCTTTTATTCATAGAAGGGGCGCGGAGTCACAAACAATACGTAATAAATTATACACATTGCAATTGGAACTGCAGCAATCAAATTAAAGCTAAAATTGCAACATCGACAGCCGCTTTGAGTTGAACAAAGATCCAGATTGACGGGAGCATTGTTGTTGTTGTTGTAGTTGTTGCTGTCTTTCAGTTGTGATTCATGGCCAAAAGCAAAACAGTCCAGACCTGACATATGCTGTTGGTTGTAGGAGCCATCAAACCCTATACAAGTGCAGCTGCCGCCGTTAAGTGCCTACTTAAGGGGCACTGTGTCTCAGGCAGGCCCTATGTCAAGGTTAAACCATGGACCGGACGACAAGCCCCACGCGTACTTAACCCACTATTTGTTTCTTTTTCTTTTTTTTTTGACAAGATCTGTATTTTTTATTTTGTATTTATCTTTTTGTGTTTGGCTTTTGATTCGCTGCTCGCCGTGACAGTAAAACGTACTTAAGATAAACATCTCTGAAGTAAAGATTTCGAAAATGAAATACGCCGAAAAAAATAAAATTCGTCAATCTTCAGCGCTGCTTTTAATGGGCTGTATATCCTAACTGCTGTGGTTTTAACTGTGGTTCAAGTTGTCTTCTTCTGTCTGCTTCGAGTTTGTATGAAGGTTTTGATCAGGTTTCGCACACAGCTTAAACAGCCACTAGAATATGGGCCAAGTTGTTGGTCAGCCTCAGCAGGTGCTCATCCTGTGGCCTACATTTGCAAAGCTTGCATAGCTTGTCAAATTGTGATTGATTCTAAGTTAACTTGTTATAAAGAAGACTGTTTTAATATGTTTCTTATTCAAACAGCATTTCTTTGACTTACTTCCATGCAAAAACCTGTATGTTGACCACACAATTTGGCTAACTGTTGCCTCTTGAGACCTTCAGTTAATCCAGCGCAACGAATTGCCACAAATGTTATTTATTGTCATTTAATAATTTGTCAACAATTTGCTCAATAATTTAACGCACAGCAATCAATTTGTCAATTTTTTCGCATTTGCTATATAAATGCGTCTTAGGCCTCAAAATTTTATGAGTTCTTACTGGAGTTCCCTAGTTGGCAATTCAAACTAAGACTAAATCCAATTCAACTGCCCAACAAAATATGCATAGAGCGGTAAGATCCTATACAAAATACCCTATATACTTTTAACTGGATCTCCAAAATACGCTTTCCTACTCATAGTTGCTGTACTCCTTGGCTGTAGTTGGCTGGCTTGTGGCACTTGCAACAACTGGAGAGTGTTCATCGTCGCTTCATCTGGATGCACAAGCTATGGTTTGCTCTTCGAATGCAGTGGCTTGCCCAGTGATGCAGCTCGCATACTGCAACAGCTGCCACCACAATGGCACCTACTTGGCCATATTACAAACTTGGCATGCGTCACATTTAAGCCACATTTACAAGTCATCAGTTAGCTTAGGTTAAAAAGTATTGTTAGCTCTGCATTGTTGTTGATATTTTATTGAAATAAAAAAGTGTTGAAGTTATTTTAAATCATATTGTTTACTTCATTATTATTATTTATTAATTTCTTATCATTATAGCTTCAGTTGTCTCAGTTGAGAAGGCATTAAAAAGTTTTTTTTTTCATTTCAGCAGATTCTTAAGTGCATAAAGCTCTTTCAGATTTTTGCTCCTCTGATAAATTAGAAATTTTAAATAATGGCAAATATTTAATCCTTATTCCTTATTCTTCGCTTGCTTTCAATGTACAAAGTCAAAAATTTATGATTCAATAATACTTTTATATTTTATTTGTATGTGTTTAAAAAAATAAGTTCAATTCAAATTTTAATGATGCAGAGTGTAGGCCAAAGGAGCTGAGTGCACCACTGGAATCACAGCTGGAGCAGCATGGACAGCGTGAACAACTGGAGCAGCATGGACAGCATGGACAGCATGAACAACTGGAGCAGCATGGACAGCATGGACAACTGGAGCATGGTGGAGGACTGGAGCAGCATGGACAGCAACAGCAGGTGCGGCATGGATGGTTGTCTTCAGAACGGGAGCGACGACATGCTGGATGACTGGTTTGCTGTGCACCTGGGTGATGCTCTGATGGGAAACAGCCGAGGGTGCACTGTGGACAACGGTGCCCACCTTAGCCAGAACGGGCTCATGGATCACAGAATGGGTCTCAATCAGACCAGCGCTGGCGGAAGCAATCAGCAGAGCAATAATAGCGATCTGTTGATAAGGGATAATTAATATCATGAGAGATTTATGCTCAGAGTCAACTTACGAATTTGAACATTTTGTGTTTGTTTTTGTTGTTGTGCGTAGAAGCTGACGTTGCTAACTGATGCCGTTGGGTTCTGCGCGAAATGCTTTTATAGCAGCTGGCAGCCCTGAGGGCTCAGTGTAGGCGATATCAGGTCGTCCACCTTGAATAACACTTTGATAAGACAGCAGCAGCAGCAGCAGCAGCAGCCGCGCCTGCGTTTTGTGTTTTTGATTGTGTCTGCAGTAGTCGGAAATAATTGCAGACATCACGAATCGAATCCAAACAAGTTGACGTCGGGCCTGAGATTCGGCTTGCTTTGGTTTGGGGTTATGCTGAGTCGTCGTGAAGGTTATTAATTTTTTATTTTTCTGGTTGTTGGTATCTTTTGAGTGTGTTTGACAACTTCCCCATTTTCTGTTTCTGGCTGTGCTCGTTGCTCGTTCTATATAAACCCAACTGAAGACTTACAAAACATCATCAGTCTTCGACTCGAGTCCAACTTGCAAACACTAAATCAAAATGTTCAAATTCGTAAGTTAACTTTGGGCTAAGTAAATATCTCTGGGCATATATTTAATATACTTCTACTACTGCTACAGGTCGCCGTTATTGCTCTGCTGATTGCATCCGCCAGCGCTGGTCTGATTGAGACCCATTCTGTGATCCATGAGCCCGTTTTGGCCAAAGTGGGCACCGTTGTCCACAGTGTACCCTCGGCTGTTTCCCATCAAAGCATCACCCAGGTGCACAGCAAACCAGTCATCCAGCATGTCGTCGCTCCCGTTCTGAAGACAACCATCCATTCCGCTCCTGCTGTTGCTGTCCATGCTGCTCCAGTCCTCCACCATGCCCCACTTGTCCATGCTGTCCATGCTGCTCCAGTTGTTCATGCTGTCCATGCTGTCCATGCTGATCCAGCTGTGTTTCCAGTGGTGCACTCAGCTCCTTTGGCCTACTCTCTGCACCATTAAGTTGAGATTTGGATACAAATATTGGCCATCGATTGTGATAAGAACTTTATGATTTTTTGTTTAAATAAACCTTTTTCGTTTCCTTATGAATTGTGTCTGTCGAAAGGCTATTAACTTGAAGATGGTGTCTTATACAAGAGTCTTATACGCAGTAACTTGCAAAATTAAAGCATACTTTCAGGCTGGCAGTAAAAATTCGTTCATTTCGCTCGCTATAGGAATTATTCTGTAATGGGCATTTTATTGCATACAATTATTTGTTTAATCTAAACATTTTTTTGAGTATTTTTTGTTTGTGTGGTTGTTGCTGTTGTTTCGATAAACAGGGCACGTGAAATTTCAGCAGGGTGAATACAATGTCAGGAGGGATTAAGCGGTTGGCGGCATTTGTGTGTGATTTTGTGTATTTTTCTGTTGATGCTACAAATTGTTGCACAACTTTTACCACAGGCTCTTGACAATGACAGGCGAGGGATGCAGCTGGCTGACGGACACGTGAGAAACAGCGCCAGGCACAACTCCGACAATATGTGGAGCAAGGATTGGTCCTCCAATTGCTGGTCCCCAGAGGCCAGGTCCGACAATAGTGGGTCCCCACAGGCCAGATGGCGCCGGAGCAGGTGCGGGTGCTGGTGCGGGTGCTGGTGCGGGAGCGGGTGCAGCAGCCACCAGGCAGAACAGAGCAACGAATACGCACTGGATGTGGAGGGATTGGATTGACAATTACAAACGATTTGTGATTTATATAGAGCCATTAACTTACCAGCTTGAACATTTTGTTGTGTTGATAGTTGGCAACGATTTGACATAAAAATGCATTCAACACTTGCCTATTTATACAAAATCAGTAACAATGATTGCAGTGCATCAGTCGAGTGCATATTTGTTGTGCCTGTGACTGTGTGTGTCAACGCCTCTGCGCTCGACAACCCCATTTGGCCTGGCAACAAACACAAAACAACACAACACACCACACAACGTACACACACACTACACACACTATATACAAGAGGCACACGCGATACTTGATGCATTCATTGACTTAGAAAACCCTTCCGGGGCCAGGTTCTCGTTCTCAACTTACATACACTCAAAAAAAATCTCAAGGATATGAAGATTTATAAACTTGACAACAATTTTTTAAGAACAAATGTTAGCTTTGTAAAATGCTACTTCAATTAAGTGTGAAATCTTTTATATACTATATATACAATATAATTACTTAATCTGATTATTCAAAGAGCCTCAAATTGAGACTTGCGGGCTTCATAAGAATCTACTTGAGTCAAAATTAAAGCACTTTTTTCTCAGTGTACGTTCCAGTTCTGAACGGCCAGTTGTGCTTGACTGTTCGCATTGATACGCTAAGACGTCAACGGCGTTAACAGGTTATGGACATGCCTATAACCAATAATGCTCGAGTTCGATCCCACTCGTGCAACGCGGCGTATGCTTGACATTGTGTTGCATGCGTTCCGCACCTCAGTTTAACGCTGTGCAGCTGACCATAGGAAAACAAATCAACAGATAAACGCTACAACACCAAAGTGCTCCACTCTTAATCATATGGCTAAAGAAAGACTATGTGTGTGTGAGTGTGTGTGTGTTTAAGTGTGTGTTTGTTGTCTGCTCTTTGCACTTTTGGCTCGCATAAATTAAGCCAGAGCTGTTGGCACTGCTTGATTAATGTGGACAGTTCTGTTAGCCAATTGTTTTGAGATTGTCTTGTGCAATATTCAAACAGTTGCACATCATCCAATTCGCTTTCCAACAGAAGCTTCAAAAGCGTCACAGTCTCACTTGGAAATAATAAAGCAATCAGAAAGGAAGCAATTATAAAACAAGGGTTGTATTTAAGATAAATTTTAAATAATTATCTTGTTAATAACCGCTTGATATTCTTGATTGCGAAAAGACTGTTACTTTTGACTTAATATATATTAACAAGTGTTGACTTGGAGGCAACAAAAATATATTTCAAATTTCCTTTGTATTTTCGAGCCTTAAATTCATCTTCATAGCTGTTGAAGTGTCTGAGATTGCAGCTTACAGATTTGAATGGAAGTGGCTCTTCAATAATATATGTAAGTACTCCACTTAAATGCAAATTTATTCTGTTTAAATAGGGTATTAAAGTTGAAATGTTTTAGTTCTTTCCCTGTGCGTTTGTTCCTTTCACAAACTTTGTTGTGGTCAGCAAACAATTCTGGTTTGAGCTCTACATTTAATTCGATTTTAATTGGCTAAGCATGGAAATAATAAGCGGATTAATGCTTAAAGCACTTATTCCCACACTAGAGAAGCTTACGAGCTGTGGCAATAGAGCTGCATTAAGTCAGATTACCTAATTGGGGCGTAATTTGACTAAACACTCTCGATTTACTTGGACTTATGGGGCGGACAGGTTGCCATTAGAAGAATATAAAAAGCGATTGATTCATTACTTGTAGCTGCTCGCATTTGGCTGTGAATAATGGCAATACGATTTGCATACAACTTGTGCTGCTTATGCAAACAGTTGTGCAAATTTCAAAAGAGATTGAACTTGAAATTGTGCATAAAAGAGGCAGCTTCAATGCAACAAATTGGTCAGTGTTTCGTAAGTGAAAATGAAGTCTTAATCTGTGACTTTTCCAAGAACTGTGTGTGTGTGGGTGTGTATCTTTCAATCTTCAGCACCATTTGTGGCACTCTGCACTCGCTTTGCTAATGTGTCTCATTTGCATAACACAGAAACTGCATTTGTTGCCACACACACATGCAGCTGACACGTTGCCTGCACGTGTGTCAGCAACGCTTTCATAAGTATGGGAAAAGGTCCAATAAACGAACCAACACCAACAGCAACCAACCATTCAGTTTACGCTGTCTGCCACTGGTGTCGTTTGACACCAAGTTGATTACATACTAATTATGTCACCTGCCTGGTCGCTTAGGCTTTGGCCAAGATTCAGCTTCTCACAGTTGACAGAGATGAGCACATGTTTAGCTTTGTTGAGGTGCTTCAAAATATTTTGTGTACATTTAGAGCATATCGCACTTAAAGAGCGATTAAATATGCTGTATAAATATTATTATGAGTGTTTGATGCATAAAGCGTTTTTTATGCATACATTAAACTTTAAATCTGGGCTATGTTTAAACTATTTAATTAATAACTTTATTTGTGATCGGACAGAGATTTCACAGAGTTATGTAAAGTAGCGATAAATTGTCGAAATTAACAGCTGATCATTTAAATTAGTTTGACCAAACAATGACATAATGATTGGTTATTATTGAAGGCATGTTTTGCTATACCAAAAAATGTATACTAATATCTGGCTGATTAAAATTTGTAGCAGTTTTTTTAATCACTTTATTATTATTTGTAATATTACTATATTACTATATAGATACAATTGTTGCTGCTTGCCAAGGCATTGTATAACATGTTAAAATGCTCTATTCGAGATAGCTCGACTGGGAGATAGCCTGCATTCAAGTAGTTGCCTATTGCCAGATGAACAACGCTTTTAAAAGTGGGTTGCGGTTGTTCAAAGTTAAGGCGAGAAATATGCCTTCTGTAAATGTGAAAGCTGCATCTTAATTAATTTTGCCATTATTAATATCGGTAATCGGTTTTTATAGATATTCGCAAAGCGGTGGGAGTTTTCGCTGGCTATACGATAACTTATATTTTCTAGCACTTATAGTCTGTTAGCTCAGCTTCTTCATATAGATCGACTCGATTATTGATACTGATCAAGAAAGTATTTAACTTTTCAAATCAGAGATGCTACCTCATTCTCGATAGGTCCAGGGTATAAGCAGAATATAGGAAAAAGTGTGGCAATATATGGATAATCATTTACTTCTACTGCTGATTGTTGTTTTGACGTCACTGTCGTCAGATATCGAATTCGTGGCAGATACGTAATTAAATGCGCCATTCATTGTTGTAAATACAAATTGGGAGAGTAAATGAAAGCAACACTAATATAAAAACATAATATTTATTTAATTTTTATATACATTTGTTGTTTCAAAAAGTTGGACAACAATTTGTACACACATACATACACAGCAAGTCAGCAGGCAATCGTTAGATGAGGGTGGGTGAGTGGTATGGGTTGTGAAGAACACGTTCAGGCTGAGTCAGTGGTTTAGTGCAGATGGAAATCGTGATGGTGATAATGGAAGGGATCGTATGGATGATAGGCTTTGATAATAGGCGCCGCATGGTAGCTAATTGGTGGATGCACCACAGTCTTCACGACAGTGGGCAGTAGCACTGGCTTAATGATGTGATGCGGCACGGTGTGTACCACCGTCGAGCTCTGATGCGAAACGGCAGCGGGTAAATGCACTATTTTGGCCACATGCAGCGGCTCCACGTGGTGGTGTGGATACAGTGGATACTCCGGATAGTGGTGGTGGTGGCCATGTAGGTAGCCAGGACGTGCAGCGGCCAAGGCGCACAGCGAGAGCGTTACCAACTGGAAAGGCAAGCAAGTGATTGAAAGGGGCTCCTTTTTTGTGGTTATCCTGTCTGCTTACCAACTTCAGCATTCTTGTGGGTGTAAGTAATCCTTGTGAGTGGGTGAGTGTCAGTGTGTGGTGCGCGATGACTTGCAGCGTGCAACTGATGCCATCATAATACCAAGCAGTGTCTTTTATACCTTTGCCGTCGTGCATCAGTTGCCACTGGTTGCTGCCCCCAGCCGTAGCAGCTGCCGCACAACAACAACAATAGCTCCAACAGCTGCAGATGCTCTCATTGTTTGTCGCGATTTTCCACTCCGCCACCATCACCATACCACCACCACCACCGCTATCACCACCGACGTCGCGACACCGCCGGCAAAGTGCCACCTTGCCATATCCGCGCTGCCGGCGTTAACAAAGTTGCCACGCTGCATCCGCAGTCGCTGTTGCAGTTGCAGTTGCCGTTGTAGCTGCAGCAGACGCTGTAATTGTTTTGTGTTTGATTATTGCTTGACTTACACTAGCCTACAAAATACAGATCTTATGCCTTGCCTGATTTCTAAGAGTGTTTACATCATTTGTCTTAAATATGTTTCAAAATCACTTTTTTGGCTTAAGTTTCTGTAAATTAGTTTTTCCAACTCAATAATCGAACTCTTTAGTTAGCCATCTGAGCACTGAGAATTCTCAACTCAACCTAACTATATAAACACATTCTATATTCCATTCTATATTGTATTATTCCTTGTGTTATTTTGTGTTATTTTCGCTACCTAAGTTCTCGTTAAATATTTAATAGTTCTCCAAGTTAACCCTCTGATCTGTGGTATCTCGTGGCTTAACCTATGTCAACATGGTCTTATCCTTAGCTGACTGTTTATTTTGTGTCTTTGATCACAGGGAACTATGACCAACACCTCAACTACGGCTCAATCAAGCGCGTCTTTTTATTTGGCATCTTTGCAGTGATTGCGCTTATTGTTGTTGCTGTGCAACTGTTGCCATTGGTAATTGCCAGTAGTTTTAGCCATGTCTTTGCCTCTGTCTTTGTCTCTGTCTCTGAGTCTTTGCTTTAGTCGCCGCAATTTGTGCCTTTAGTTCATCGTACACAGTTAGTAATGGCAGCAACTGTTGTTGTTGGTTGCTTGCAACACATGAGTGCCAGCATAATTTATGCCAGTGTTACATTTGCCTGCAACGACCTTGACCAGCCAGCCAAAAATTGTTGTTTGGTTTTGCAGTTTTGTGAATACCTTTTTTTTTAGTTTTTTGATGTCTTTTGGCAGTTGCAACGGAAATTCACACTCGCCAATTTAATTGTGCTGCCGTGGAAAAAAGTTGCAACTCTTGTTATCTTCATAAATGTAGGCTGAGAATTGTCTATGATATGTGAAAAATGTTGCAAGTGCCACTGCTTGCCACTTCTTGTAAACTGTGAGCACCCAAATGAGCTGTCGTTAAGTGTTTGCTTAGGATTAAAGTAAGTGCATTTGTCGATGATATTTATGGCAAGCAATTGCAGCTACACTGACTGCTAAAAGTTCATGAACACTGCAACTGGAAGCTCGTTAGAATGTCGCCGCAACTGGCAGGCGACAAGTGCAGCAGACTCGACGCGAAATGTCAACTGGAGCGACTCGAAACGAGCGAACTACTTCTGATAAATCAGCAATTGAATATGAAAACATTTGCACAGCAATTCGCTTTGGCAATTCGCCCGTTTGCCTGTTAGCCTGATAGCTTGATAGCCTGTTTGGCAATCTCTAATCCCTGGCCAATTGGCCTGACCTGAAAGTAACACACCCGAAAGCTGTAATAAATGCATTGGCTGTTTTCTTATCTCTACCAGGAAGCAGTGCATCTTTAGCTATCTCTCTCTCTCTCTGAACGAATAATAGAGTGGCTTTGTTGCATGCAACAATATGTTGCAAGCGATGTAGTTCACTGGGTTAGTTGTGCAGCTTTTATTGGCGAATAGCCTTAAGCACCAACTACCAATTTCAATGTTATTGCAATGAACACTTTGCTCACATCCGCCGTTGACCAGCTACAGAAATGTCATTGCCTCAATTGATGGACACATTTGACCTTAACAACAAGAACAGCAGCAACAGTAACAGCAGCAGCAATAGCAACATCAGCAACAGCAGCAAGCAAATCTTTGATAATTTGCCACCTGCTGTTGGCTTCCACTTAGATTAAGCATACGCCGCGGTGTCCAGCTATGCAAAATGCAATCGTTTCTTAAAGCTTTAAACTGAACCAAAATGCACAGCTGCTAAGAAAAGAGCTCAAATCTGTTGTCGTTGTTATTTGCGCAATTTGCAAACTCTTTTGCAAAAGTTTTGGCCAAATCGCACCAGGCGCCGGCTGACTGAATGCCCAAATAACTAACTAACCGACTGTCCGACTGACACCTGAGTGAACTATGTCAGCCGACGACCAGGACAGCTCCCATTTGTTTTCTTGTTGGGCGGCAGTTTACATGTTCGAACAAGCACTTGGGGCCAAAACCTGAACAATGCTGAAATTTGATAGATTTGCATGAGAGCGCTAAGATCGGCATACACTTAAGTACAATACATATGTTTATGACAGATAAAAGCAGCAAGATATATAGTTATAGATAGTGGATATATATGAACCCATTCATTTTGCTGGACTGTGCAGGGAGTGCCTCTTAAAAGTTAATAGGCAGGGTATCTATGTAAGAGTCTTTAATATTCCCTCATTTTGCACTACTGCACTCCAACTCTATTGATAATTTGTTTATATACATATATATAACCCAATCAAATACAATTTAGCACTTAACCAAATCAATCTTATATACAGGATAGTTTCCGTATAATTCGATGAAATTCCAACTCCATTCATGATTTGTATATACATATATCCCAATCAAATACAATTTAACATTTATTTATATCAATCTTATAAATTTGCCATATTTAATTTATTTCCGTATTCTTGCGTTGTCTGGCAAATTCTCACAAACGCCGGCGACCTTCGAGCCAATTAAGTGTGGCAAAAAAAAAAGATAAACAAGCTAAAGTTGAAAAAACGGTGACCATTTCGCGTTGATTTTGAAATGATCAAAGGTGACGCAGACAGACGCCTGGGTGAACTGGAAGCAGTGTGTTTAACTATTGTAATTGCTCCACTTGGCTACTTGGCTTTAATTAAAAGCAAAATTAAGTTAGTGAACAGCCGGGGCTGCCTAGTCAACTGGTTACTTAAACGATACGACAGATTAAACGATCCACAGCCAACTTTGCATTGTTCGCGTTTGGTTTTTAGTCATTATTATGCAAGCAAGCTAACGAGAACTGGCACAAGACTGTCCCAAGCCCGAACCCGAACCCGGTTCCCCAGATCCAGATTCAGATTCAGACTCAGAGTCAGACTCACAGTGTGCATATGTGGGTTGGCCATAAGCCGTACATTACCCTCCAGCTTGCCCGGATATCGGCGCTAAGGAATTTCGTTGAGAAACCTGAACAACAATTGTGTTGAGCTTGTCTGGCGCTCACCAAAATAGATCGCGAAAATATCTATTAAAAAGCACTAAAAGAACTTTGTTACGAAGCACATTTCGAGCAGGGAAAGAAGGCGCGACGTTAACTATGATTATGTATCTGAATTATATGTCGCCAGTTTTGCAAATATTCATCAATCATGCACAGATAAATATATATAGATTGTAGCTGACAAATGGTCATAACGGCGACAGCAGCTCACAGATTGTAGAATGGTGTTGTGTGCGACAACAATTGTTGCCAGCCAACAGTTGCTGCTGTGACTTATTACAAAAGCGGAACTTGTTACCTGCCTAGAGACAGCCACTCTCAGAGAGAGGAAGAGAGAGACAGACAGTTAAAGATAGAGAGAGAGGCAGACAATTACATGTTCTATGTGGGCAGACATTGTCTTGGTTGTGCAGAGATTAGCATAACAGGAAATTACAATAATGTTGACTCCGTCAGCAAAGGAACGCAATCAGTTCTTTTGTATTCATTCGCTTGCGGCATTTATTATGAAATGTAACATAATGTGTGGAATGTTTCGAGGAAGACTGTTTTGATTAAATGTCGTCTGCGGTTGTTAATTAATTCCTTTTACTTGCGGAAATCATGATTGGCTAGGGTTTCCTTGGAGATGTGCTTATCAATTAGGCACAGCTCTTACTCTCCTGGACCTGCTGTTACTCAATATTACATATCAGATTATTACAGTTATCTTACATCTTTTAAATATAAATAATATCTTTCATCAAAAACAACTCTTCCTCTCTGTTGGTCTGATAGGTTCTACGTGATCTGCAAACCCAGCCAACAAGATGCCTTTCTCGAAAGTTAATTAATTCTTTTGACTGCCATAAACAACGAATCGCAAACGCAAGCAACAACCAAAGCTATTTTGACAGTGACCATCGTCACGCACTGAACTTGAGCCACTTCTGGATGTAGTTGTTGTTGCTGTTGACAGTGACAATTGCGTAGTGGTTGCCGGTGGTTGCCGTTGCCTGCTGGCTGCTGGTGCGTGTGTGCGAAACACGAGTTACATTTTCACGGTCAACTTTTGCGTTGCGGAAAAATGACAGCAAAACCAGACACTACAAATTTGTGCACGTTGCTGCTGTTGTTGCTGGGTGTGTTGCAAGTGGCAGACAACTAACCAGCCAACTGGCGACCAAGTGCCCAACTGCCCAACTGGCCAACTGTCTGATGGGGGCAATCGGCTGGCTGTTGACTGGTTTTATTTTTTAATGGGCGGAAAAACTGTAAACGAAAGTGTTATTGTTGTTGTCGGTGTTGCTGCTGCTGCTGCTGCTGCTGCACCACTCGGACAATCGGGTGGGTCGCCGTCGGCTTTAGTTTTTCAGGCTTTTCTTAACGATGTCTGTGCAAAAAAATTATTATTATTGTATTTTGTGCACTCAGTTTTTGCCTCAGTTTTTGGATTTTGAATTTTTATCGTGTGTGTGTTTGTTCGTCCGTCTGTCCGTCTGTGCTGCTTTTTGTGTGTATAAAAGCTGGCGTGGATTAACAGCTAGCAACAGTCAACAGCGACGCGTCAACACAGACCCAGGTTCATTTCTAATAGCTCCAAGTAACTACCAGGATTAGCAAAATGTTCAAGTTGGTAAGTCAAACCCAAATTTAATTGCTCTCTGCCAGCTACTCCAACTCCGGCTGACTCCAATTCCAGGTGGTGTTGTCTGCTCTGCTCGCTGTAGCCGCTGCTCGACCGGGTTATCTGGAGGCAGGTCCTCTGCTGCATAGTTATGCGGCTCCTGCCTTCTTCCATGAGCCGGCACTGGCCCATGTGGGCTCCATTGTGAAGAGCATTCCGACGGCTGTGTCTCATCAGAGCATAAGCCAGGTGCACAGCTCCGCGCACATTGTGCAACCGATTGTGGCACCCGTGCTCAAGACTTATGCAGCGCCCATCATCAAGACCTATGCTGCTCCAGCTCTGCACACCAGCTTCGTGGCGCCTTCATGGGCCTCCCATGGCTGGTCCTCCTGGTAGACGCATTAAACTCTTTGCCTTGTGACTTGTGACTGGATGGAAAGGAACTTCCCGTTTTCCCTTTTCTGCATTTTGTTCTCTATTTTCTCATATTTTACTGATGTATATAAAAGTCTATAATTTCATAATCCAAACTTTTGTAGTTTTTATTGCCAGTGTTGAATTTTTATTGCTAGTTTTTAATAACTACTTGAAATTAGTTTTGCAAACGAAGCAGCAAATAACTCGAGTACTGTATTCTTTTTTAATTATTATTCAAATCTACGCTAAGCAAAGAAACGATGAACGTCTTTAGATCAGCTATAGTGCCAAAGGTACAAAATTAGATTTAACAACATGTTCAGCAGCATTCCCCTCTTAGCAATCATTATGCCACCTAGCCACGGGCAATGACTCAGCTTAAACTGTATAGCTTATACCAAACTGGAGGCAATGGTCACTGGTGTGAATGCAAAATGCACTTGTATTCTCAACATAATTTTAATAATAATTTTTGGATATTTTCTTCAAATTACCAAAATGCATTTTGGCCACATTTGGGTAATAAAGCAGAGTCAAAGCATTTCAAATTGGAACTCAGAAAGTTATTTATGCTTGACTTGTTCTGTTTAACTTCTGGTCGAGCTTATAAGAATCACTGAGAATTGCATAAAAAGTAGCCTCTGCAGAACGACTTTTGGCTTAGTTAATATCTTAAGTAAAAGCAGCTAAGTTGCCAGTACCTCATTGAGGAAGAGGCTTAAATCAAGCAGGAATGCGATGTGCACCAAGTTTTGTAGTGTTTCAACACCTAAGAAATACTTTAATCGAGCACAAAATAGTGTTTAATGTTAAGCAGTTCATCCCTGGGCACATTGATAACAGAAACCCTCAACTCTCACAATATTCAACCAATCGAGCAGAGGTATTTTCTTATTCCTCAGTCGAAGGATAGTGCTGCTCAAAGGTTCGCTGATGAACCAAATAATAATAGTTATGATAACTTACTCTTTGCGCACGTAACTGAAATCCAAATTGAAACTGAAATTGAAATTGTAACTGAAATTGAAACTGTAGCTTAAGCTGAAACTGAAATTGTCGAAATGTAAACCTTGCGGCTGACCCTGAAAGAACACTCAAAGTGCAAGTAATGCAGTTAAGAGGAGAGCAGCAGCCGCAGCAGCAGCAGCCGCAGCAAATAAAGGGCCAAGTCTGTGGCAGCTAATGGCCAAAAGTGGCAGCTGGTCAGTAAACTGGTTGTGGTTTCTTGGTTTGTCAACATTTCAATTGCTGCGGTTTAAAGTTGAGCCCGCCCCACCGACGCTAATTGCTTATTGAAATCGGGCAGCGTTTGTGAGAATTGAATCTGATACGGTTTTTATATTTATTTCGTGTATTGTGCGTATGTGGCGTAGTGAAGGTCGATCATTTTATTTTCATTGTGGCTAACTACTATATAAACATCGGCTGCAGCTGGCAGACCACAAACAGTTCTCGCTAGAAACCCAAGCGCACCACATCATCATCAGTCAATACAGACCACACTTTAATAACCAAAATACTTAAATATGTTCAAGTTGGTGGTATTGTCTGCTCTGCTCGCCGTAGCTGCTGCTCGTCCCGGTCATCTGTATGAATCGCCAGTGGTTTATGCCGCTCCAGCCACCACCATTGTGCAGGAGTCGGTGCTGGCCAAGGTTGGCGCTGTCGTGAAGAGTGTGCCCACTTCTATCTCCCATCAGAGCCAGTCGGTGGTGCACAGCTCCGCTCACATCGTTGAGGATGTTGTCGCTCCCGTCGTCAAGTCAACGCCAGTGGTCACCTATGCTGCTGCCGCTCCAGTGGTACACAGCACCTATGCTGCTGCCCCAGTGGTACACAGCACCTATGCTGCTGCCCCAGTGGTGCACAGCACCTATGCTGCTGCCCCAGTGGTGCACAGCGCCTATGTTGCTGCTCCCGTTGCCCACATTGCTGCTTCCTCGCCGCTGACCTACACCGCCACAGGAGTGTGGTAAAATGACCACCAAGAACCACCCGCCCGATGACAGTGGGGCGTGCATTTCGTTGGACGGCTTTTGTGATACGAATTTGAATAAATGAAAATGTTTTGCTTTGAATATCGATTAACTGTTGTTTTTTCCGGCTTGCAACTTGTCCTCGCTTATACATTTGCAGGTCCTTGGCCTTAAGGTCTTTACACTGTCAGTCACGTAGCTCCTTCCGCTAATAGAGCCCGGCCAATAACAGCCGTGTAAACAAGCAAAAGTATAGTTATTGGAATATCCAGCTATGTGATACCCGTTCTAATGATTTCTAAACTTGTCTTAATTTATCTATCTATCAATATCTAGAAGTATCCATAAAGTTTTCAAGCTGTTTGATATACTCTTTGATGTATTTTCTATAGTCTTTCAAATCTATTAAAATACTTAATTCTCCCTTGAATATTCTGATATTAAATCTTGGATAGCCCCATTTTAAGTGTAATCTGTCAGTTGGCAAACCTTACTTGATGCACCTTAAATTTCTTATTATTATATTAAAACATCCCAATCTGAAGTTGTTACTGAGAAACCTTGGTTAATAATTCACGTCACAAGTCACTCATCAAGTTCATACAATCTCTGACTATATTATATTATCTATGCATATTCATAATGAATAACTTTTGGCCTCAATGATTTCCCTTCTCAGTTAGTAAGTATATAATAAATATAATATATATATAAACTATAAGCTGACTTTCGTCAGAATTGCAGATGTTGTCCAACTGTATGTATTATGCTCAATTTTATGGTGCCACTTTAGATTACAGGGTATACAGAATAAATAGTGATAGTTGCCGCAGTTGTCGCTAGTTGTAGCAGTGCAGGTTCAAGGTCCACAGGCTGATGAACTTTCAACGCGGATAAATGAGCAAAACAGAAAGTGCATCGCATGTTTGCAACTGCTGAAAAGCCTTTATTAAACCTACCGAGTGACAACTGGCTTAAGGGATACGCGAACAGATGTATTTTAATTTCCGTCTTACAATGTAGACGACTCCGTGTTGCTGAGCTGTAAACGGCTTAACACGCCAAAGGGGATCACCTCAAGGGGTATGGAAATGATCTGATAGGTTGTCTCAAACAGGGATTTAGCCGAATCGGGCACATTAATCCGCATTGAGTCGTAAAGGTTGCGTTTTACGACTATGTGCTCTGAGCTGACATCCTCGTTCACTACTCCAATGCTAGCTGCACCACTCGGTGGACACAGCTCCATAATCAGCAGTAACTGGACAAAGAAGGGAGTTCCTTATTGGCTAAGTCAGGGCGTATTCCTAGTTTAATGCTCACCGCACTCAAACAATATTTTACAGTCATCACTTTAAAACACTTTTGCTGCTTGAAATACAAATTCAACTATCGATTAAAGAAAGCATTTCTCTGCCTTTTATAGATCTCAGTGCACTGACGAAGGTGTATGGGATGCCACCTGCTATTCCTATTATTCTATATATATATATATTGTGGTCTGTTTACACAGTTTGTAATTAGATGCCAATGTACTCGAAGCAATGCTTTGACTTTGGGTTAGCTAACCTCGTCCGGTTGACGTGCGACTAATGAGCCACGCTTTGAAAATGAAAATAAGAGTGGGTTGGGTTTTTTCTTTATTTTTTGGTACTGCAAAATAAACTACTTAAATGCGTACCAGAAATTGGCAGCGAATAATAATCTGGTTTATGGTCGGCACACTGAGAAAAAGAGAGAGAGAGAGAGAGGGACAAGAATCCGTTGAGGCACGTACGCGTACTTATTGTATTCACTGTGCGTGTGTGTGCACCTTAAAAGTGAAGTTCAAGTATAAAAGACGGCGACAATTTAGCAGCGGGCACAGTCTATCCCACGACACAAGTCAAAGAACCACTCACAGCTCCCTCAAAATGTTCAAATTGGTAAGTAACCAAAAAAAATGAAGAACCAAAATGTTTTCAGTGGTGCTAAATTCAATTGTTAATTTGAACACAGTTCGTTCTCGCTGCTCTGCTCGCCGTGGCTGCTGCTCGTCCTGGTCACTTGGCTGCCGCACCACTCGTCTACAGTGTACCCACAGCCTATGTGCAAGAGCACGCCCTTGCTAAGGTTGGCGCCGTGGTGAAGAGTGTGCCCACCGCCGTCTCCCACCAGAGCCTCACCCAGGTGCACAGCAGCCCCGTCATTGAGGATGTGGTTGCACCTGTGGTGAAGACCACGCTGCATGCCGCTGCTCCAGTCACCACCTATGCTGCAGCTGCTCCCGTTACCACGTATGCTGCAGCTGCTCCTGTCACCACTTATGCTGCTGCTGCTCCCGTGGCCACCTATGCCGCTGCTGCTCATCCCGTGGCCACCCATGTTTCTCCATTTGCAACTTACTCAGCGATTGCACCTGTGGCCACCTATGCGGCACTGCCCTCTACCTACACCACCTATGGAGCTCACGGACCCTACGCAGCTTACTCTGCACCACTGACGTATGCCGCCCGCGCCTGGTAAAAGACAGCAAGAGAACGAAAGATTTTGAAATCCACCGGTTGTTGACTTGTGTTGTGTTCCCACAAAAATAAATCAGACTCGAAATATAAAATCCATCAAACCAAATTATTTATTACAAAGAAGAGAATATTCGACAATCTTCACTTGAGATAGATGCTGGGGGAGTAGCTCAGGCCACCATTCCAGCCAGGCTCAAGCCACTCGCTGCTGCCGTAGCTGAGCGGACTGCTGCTGTAGCTGAGCGGACGGCTGCTGTAGCTGAGCGGATGGCTGCTGTAGCTGAGCGGACTGCTGGCATAGCTGTAGGTGGTGGCAGGGTGGTGGTATGAGTTCAGCAGTGGTGTATGGTGTTGCTCGTAGATGGGACGCAAATACGGACGTTTCTCGTGCACCACAGTCGAGCTCTGGTGGGAGACGGCGGCTGGCAAACCCAAATGCTCATAGCCCAGCACTGTGGGTGCATATTCAATAGTCTCGTAAGGAGGCAAATAACTCGGACGTGCCTGGCTCGAGGCGACAAGAGCCGCAAACAAAACAAACAACTGCAAGGAAGAAATTTGGGTTAGTTGTTGTTATCCAATTGGTATCCAAGTTGTTGGCTGCCTCACAACTTTAAGCATCTTTGAAAAACTCCGGTGAACACACTGCAAGGGCGGTAGCTGAGGAACTGTGACCCAAACTGAAGAAGCACCGCAATTTTATAGCACAAGTCGAGGTGGTTTCTTTACGTTAGAATTGGCACAGACAATCGAGCCATTCAAGATCTTCCCAAGCTCGACGGCTCATTAGTAAACCATTTGGGCGTAACTGAGGCAGCTAAGTGGCTTCAGCCAAGGCAACCAAACTTGGCTTAAAACCTTAAGCAAATCGCTCAGTTAGTTTTCTTTATGTTTCGCCAGCTCCTGTCTTGCAAATAGTTATCCACCCACACTCTGACCGATCTGTGGCCATAAATCAGCAGTACGCCAAGCCGGCTCGCGCTACTGCCCGAAAGCCTTACCAATTGTGCGGTGCCAGCTACCATTTGATTCCACCCACAATTTACTATTACTTGGCGCCCAAACAAGGAATATGCAATGCTCCACTTACCAGTCACCAGTTAACTAGTTAACCAGACAATGAAGTCAGCTAAATTCGCATTAGCATATAATGCCCACACATCTGTGTAGTCGTATTTCCCTCTTCTAATATTCCACGCCACGGTGCCTTTTCCTGAATGCTATTTCTTGTCTGCCTCTCAAGTTGTTCGCAGCTTGGTGCTTTACTTCTGCATAGAGATGCGCAACTTGACCCGACTCACGAATCACGATTAAAAGTTGCATAAATGTTTATTGGTTAACAAAATAAATGACTGCTGTAGAACTGCGATTATGTATTGTTTGGATTTAGGAATATTATTAATCAATAATAATTATCAATCAATAAAAATATGTGCTATAATATTCGAACTACTGGTTTTAAAAATACTCTTTTTCATAAATTATATTACCATATGTTTTCCCTTGCTCACGCGAAAAACACTACACGACACGCAGTCAGCGCCAATTCTTACCGCATGTGTCGCCAGCTTTGCATGGTTTTTTTTTTGTTAATTTTTGTAGACAGCTGAATTCCCAGTACATTTCGGTTGACCTCTGGGGCCTTTAATTCAATTAGATACACGCAAAAGCTGAAATCAAGACACCAAAAGCCATAACAGCTCGCTGGCAGCCACTCAACATTATAATTAGTGGAGTAGTTGTGGCCACTTGTACTATTGTCTGTATCTGTATCTGTATCTGTATCTGCTTCAGTCTCTGCTTTCTGTCTCTGTAGGCAAAGTCGAACACTTGGCCAACAGGCCAAACAATGCTAAGAAAACATCTTTGATTGCCCTAAGCGGGGCTGAGCATAAAATCTTTTGGCTTTTCAGCTGTGGGTGTAATTGAATTGGACATACTATTAAAAGACGTTTTCAACTTGACCCACTTGAGTATTTGGTACTTTATACTAAGACGATTTAGTTGGCATTCAAAGCTGTTTTTTTTTTTTTGCATTAATATGAATTTGCAGCAAAATTGTAGACTACTTTTGGGTGCCAGCTGAAATGGAGCTGAACTTAAAGCTTTTTCAAGCTAAGCTCAAGCTTTGACTTGAATCTTAACCCTTGCAAGACCACTTGGCTAAAAAGTTAGATTTACTTTTCTGATCAATTTTTGCTTACTGTCAAATGAGTTAATTAAGCTGGAATTGCCCAAAATAGGCAACAACTATTATTAGGTTTGTGCTTTGGGTGTATTTGGACTGCCTATCATAAGTAGTTGTTAGCACTTATATAACCATATTAGCTGCATCAGCTAAGGGGAAAAATACTTGCAGTAATGTGTCAACAATTCTGCGGAAAGTCCAATTTTCAATCGTCATAGATCGCTGAATTCACTTTGTAGCATGCCTCGTTGTCATTTGTGGCAAAGAGTTTTTATTGCTAATAAATATATATATAGTTGATTTTAATTAATGACTTATTAGTGCGTTGCCCACCTTCAAGGTTAGCGGTAAGATCAAAGATTGTTTTATTAGTTAGAAATTGCCTAGCTATATGTAGTGATTTATTTATAGGTAAAATTATAGTAAGTCGATATTTGAGCTTTAGTTCTTAGGATAACTCTCTTTCGATTTAGAAATAGTGGGGGAGCCTTTGTCCAGTATAATAGATCTAACTAGGTTGTTAACGGATAATAGCAAAAATAAAACATTTTTATCCCTTAGACACAGATTGCTCTCTAAATTGACATTCATCGGTGTTAACTTGATATTGAAATAGATATACTATTTTCAGTCTAAATCTAATTTGGTTCTTAGCTCGACTGCTGATTAGTTGTGGGCAATGCACATTGATATGATGATGGATTGGCGGGCTCGTTTGCTACTTAAATAGTTTAATTAATAGTAATTGACAAGCAGCTGCCCGCTGGGACTGACCAGCAGGCTGAGGGGGCATGTGGCAGGTGCAGTCAGGCTGAACGCAACATGTGGCTTAATTAGCGTCGGCAACTGGCAAAAGTTTTGGGCCGCATTCAATTTGAATTGTTGTTGCTTGTAGCTGTTTTTAGCTGTTGGAAAATTGGATTATATTAGCGGATATGTCTGCCTGTCTGTCTGGCTGTCTGCCTTTCTATTGGACGGAGTCTGAGCCCATATCAGCTAGCATTAAAAATCAGTCATACGCCGCGTAATCAGGCTTAGCTGTTTATTGAATAACCACTTGCGATGTAAATGGAAATCAGTTTTCAAACATTTGTGGATGTTTTTCGGGCTTTATTCATTTTAATTCAATCAATAAGCGACTTTTTTTAAGTTTTTTGCGCGGCGCTTACCAAAACACCAGTTTTGCCAGCAATGTTTTTGTCTTAGCAACTTCCTCGATTACAGAAGTTTTCGAGTCGCTTTTGTTTAAACCGGATCCGGCGATTTCAGTGCTGGCCTGGCTCTCAATCATCGTGCAACACGAATTTAATGTGTAGTTTACCGTCAGCTATCATTAAGTCTAATTGACTTTTTATAACCGATTGTGTTCTTATTTCTTTTTGTTTGCTCGGCTGCTATTGCAAATCATACACATGACGAAAACGATGATAAAGAGTTTGGATTAGCATATCGACTCGACTTGAGCTCTATTACTTGGAATAGCATTTTGAAAAAAATGTGATTCCAATTTAAACGAAGTATTGATATGCGAATCAAGCCAAATTTTGACAAATTTATAGCTACGGAGAGTTTTAACAAAGCACTTTTTGAGAATTTAATTTTCACATGAATTTCGAACTAGAATCGCGTTTCTAACTTTGCATTCAGCTTGATCTAGCTGTCGAATTTCATTAATAAGATTGATTATTTCTCTCAGTGTTCGCACTCTATTTTGAAATCAAGAGAGTGGGGTATTTCTCTGCCGCGGGCACCTTCTACAGGTGTTCGAGATCACAGTAATATTCACATGATTATATAGAGCACAACAAAGACAGTTTCACGTTCGGGGTGAGTAATCCTGATTTAACGATTCGCTCGATAATCGCCACGAAATCTCAGAAAGACGCAATTAGCAGGCAACAACAAAAAGCGAAAGTCAATCATTGATGATGAGGAGAGCTGGAGTTAACACGGGGCACCCACTTGTTGAGTGGATTCAATTAATATGACAATAATCGGGCAGCTAAGCTCCGATCAACAACAGCTTAGGACGTGTGGGTCTTGTGGAGCACATAAATCACTTGACGATGGCGATGTGTGCATGAAAAATGCGCTGCAATCATTTGCATACAATTTGGTGACAAGACAACAACCAAATCACCTGGGGTGTTTGCAAACTTAATTTACGAGCTGAACAAAGGGGCGTGGCTTCTCTTGTTGCTGTTGTGGCTGCTGCACAAATTGGTTGAGTGCGTGTGTGTTTTTGAGATACATTTTGAGGCTGCTGCGTAAACTACTTAATTATGAGGCCAACTCTGCAATTTGCATTGAGACGGTAAACGCAACTCATTGAAGCTGTCAAATAGACTCAAGACTCAAATTAAAAATGCATGGCCAACATCAACGAAAACAGCAGCTGTAACTACGTGTCTATGTCCTCAACAAACTTGGCCAGAAAGGCAACAAAACGCTATTGCAGATTTCAAATTGAAGGTGAGTCCAAGTCTGACACAGCTGCCGGACGGACAGGAGGTCGCTTTTAATGTCATTAATAAAATGGCAAACGTTTATTTAATGCTCTCATTTTAGGCATTGCAATTTTGTCAATGAAAATTATATTATTGGATAGATGATTTATTTTTTTAACATTTTTTAATATACTTTTTTTGGTTTCTTGTGAAGAGTCGATGCAGCCAGAAGTTTGTCCTGATTGTTGCAATATTTCCATGACTCAGCTAGGCTTTATAATAAAGCAGGTTGAGTAAATGATTCCGCTTTAGAAATGTGATTTATTTACAATAGTCAATGAGGCTCATTACCAGACTATTCGAAGTAAAAAGCAGAATTCTGGTTGACTTTCATTGATCAGACTTCATTTTCTCCTTAAGCATAAAAAACATGGAATAAAGAAGCATTACTATAAAAACTATCGGAACTTAAATATATCAAAATAAGTACCATTGGCCATTAGAGTATTTAAGCTTCTTCAACTCAACTTAACCAATATTTTTTCCCTCATTTTATAATGGCTAAAATGAGTGCTCGTCGCATGGGTTGTTCGGTTTGCGTTCGAGTTTTGCTTTTGCCTTTGCTGTTGATTTGAAGGTATTCTAGCAATTTTGTCTTGCCATTGTTACACATTTCAGTCGTTGTTATTATTATAGGTTGTTGTTGTTGTCATTGTTGTTGTCATTGTTGTTATTGTCGCATGTAATGTGCACGACATTAGCTTGGCTGCCACAATGTAGCAGCGACGACCTTGACCGCGTCCACCATGTGGCATACTTAATTGGCGGACTCGATTGGCCGCGTCACCGTTGCGCACCGTACAATTATGCAAAACTCAACACTAATTAAAAAACGAAGTAAATAACTTTTTTGTTGCAGTAATTTACTTTACTATTGCACGCCAATTAAACAGTGCTGCTGTAGCCCTGCCAAAAGATTTGCAAATTTCCAGCGATTTCGTATTGCATTTTCTACGAAAGCACACACACACACACACACACAAGCACACACACGCTCACACATTAAGAGTCGAAACAGTCATAAATTGAAGGCTTTTAATATTGAAGTCTGCTTGATTTGTGTTGCAGTGTTGCAGTTACAGTTGTGTGGCATGCCGCCAATCATATTGACGTTGCCCAATGTAATGCCAGCCGTAAAGCCATTAAAATGCAATTACAGACCACAAAGAGGGCCAGCACCACAGCACCACAACACCACAGCACACACTCAAAGTGGGTGGGTGGGTGCGAGACATGCACGCAATGTGGTATCCTGTTTTAAGTCAATCTCAGTCGATCAGTTTGATTTTTTCTTTGCATTTGCATTTCAATCAACTTGTGGTTGTTGTTGTTGCTGGTGGTGCGACACATGCACAAATTGTTGTCTTGAGGTGTCCGGTGAAGGGTTGAGCTGCCGTCAATATGCAGATTTGGTCAACGACCAAAAAAAGAATTGTCCACCGCCTTGATGTTGTCTTATTTCTTTCTTACTCGAGATTGATTTATGCGCCATAAACTTTAAGCGCGCTTTGTGCGCAGAATCAAAACTCTCAGCAGCTGCCACTCAAGGCCCCTCTTAGCAGCAGCAGCAGCAGCAGCAAATGCAACAAGAGGCCTACGCCCGATTATATAATCGTATTTATCACGATGGTATAATATTTATGCTCTTTGCATTTGCATTGATTATGCTGCGCAGTCAGCTACTGATTCTGCCAGATTTGTGGCCAGATTGTGATGAGGCGTGCCCCGTGAGAAGAGAGTAATGCTGGCAGCCGAGCGGTGTGGGGTGGTGCAGCTTTTAGGTGGACGGTGCAAGAAATTAAGAATGGCTATTAAGAAATCTGGCAGGCCATTAAAACGAGTGCTCCAATATGATTCAAACATGGACTGCATTTTATTTATCACTTACCCTGGAAAAATCAATATATAAAGAAGGGGTGGATTAAAATTGAGGGAATGTATGTAACCAATAATGTAATCGAATGGCTGAGCAGCAATAGAATTAGCCACATCTATTTGTTTACATATATTTTATTATGCAACGACACTGAAATCGGAGGTTTAAAAATTGTCGTAGCATTTTTAAGATATTGTAAATAATCTCTTATAAATTTATTAAGCAAAGTGCAACTTCAGTTCCATAACCTTAATATTAAGTATACGCACAGTTTTACTTAAAGCAAACTAATAATAATTCTCTAGAATAAGAGGATATCTTTAAAATAAGATATAATAATAAAATATATTTATCCTAATCTGGATCTTAAGATATTATTCTTCATCTGTCTGACTCGGCTTTTATGTAGGATATCTCTTTAATTATCATACTCCGAGGATGCATTACGTGTTTAGCTTTTGTAATTTATTTGCATTTGCGATGCGAATTGATTTTCGTTGGCTTGTTGCAAGTTACGCATACGCTGCTTGCGCCAGCGTGGCAAGCGATAAGAAATCAGTTTACGAAAAATTAATGTACAAACTTGCAACAACAAAGTGGCAGGCAATGAATGCATTGACTGCCAGCTGCCGACCGTCCACTTGGCCACTCGCAATTTGTTGTCAGTTATTAACCAGTGCGATTTTTCAAGCACTATTTGTGCGTATTTAGACGGGAAACGTAGTAAATAAATTGGTTGCCTTATTTTGATATTATTTTTTTGTGTTTTGCATGCCAAAGGGGAGCTGTGAATGGGTTTTCTACACCTACGGCTTGTGCGCTGTCAATCAGCTCCGAATGCTGATTGATAATCATGTGCGTGTGTTTTTGATTTAGAAAGGAAGCTGTGGAAGCTGTGGAATACGCTCCATTGCACAAATGAGCATTTGACTGCCAGATTGTTTGCCATGCGAGTTAATTGGTCGTGTTAGGTAAACCGCAGATTACAATAAACGCCAAGAGAAAAACCACAGCTTGCAACAATGGTGGAAAACAACTCGCTTTTCACACACAGTTGGGGTGTGGATTGCATTGCCATTAGATTTCCGGCTGCAGTCGGAACAATTTTGCAAAGACAAGTCACTTAAAGTAAAGCCAGCCACCAACTACTTAATTCAATTTGCTCATTTTGTGGACCATGCGGAGTTTTCAGGTTTGCCTCGTGAAAAATAGCGGCGCGTGACTGATTTCTGTGGCACTGCACTAAAGATCGAATCGGCGATCGTATCTCTCTCAAAGTATATTCTCAACAACAAACTGCTGCCGACTGCCGACTAACGCCGAAGCTGAAGACAACTTCGGACAGGGCGTTCACGCTTTTGATTCGCTCAAGCATTCGCACCACACGAGTGGTTGTTGTTGTTATTGTTGTTGCTGCTTGTCTTGGCATTGTCTATGTGCGGTTTTCAGAATATTTCTCGAGTTTTGATTTTCGGTATAAATATGCCAAGCTTCGCTGCTGTTTAAACATAACACACTCAACTCTTCAGCCAAGAAGTAGCCACCAACAATCATCATGTTCAAGCTGGTAAGGATATGCACAGCAAAGACTCTCGACTCTCCTTGCCGGCTAACTGCAACATTGTTATCCTTTTAGATCGCTATTCTGTCCGCCTTGTGCGTCGTTGCCAATGCTGGCGTCATTGGTCCCTACAGCCATGGTCTGTCCAGCTACGGTCTGGGCTATGGAGCTGCTCTGGCGCCCGCCTATGCTCCGGCTGTCTACTCGCATGCGCCGATCATCAAGAGCTATGCCACGCCCATTGTGCATGCACCCATCGTGAAGACCATCCACCCGGTGGCCACATCCTATGCCAACACCTATAAGGTGGCGACCAAGGCTTATCCTGTCGTGCATGCCGCACCCATCTATCATGCACCCGCTGTGGTGCATGCCGCACCTGCTCTGCACACCACCTCCACCTATCACGGTCATGGAGGCTATGGCAGCTATGGCGGCTACGGCAGCTACGGTCTGGGCTATGCTGGCTATGGAAATGGTTATCTCCACTAAATGCACTCACCCACTCTCGAAAACCTTTTGACGACCCAAAGGACCACAACAACAACTACAAAATCTGCATATCGAATCGGATAAACCCGATACAGATGCCTCAGTATAATGTTCAACACTTTGCTGCAGAGCTTGAGTCGTGTATATAAAAAACAAGAACAAATTTAAATTTCTATCATAAAAGCCTCAAAGTGAGAGACAGAGACGGAGATAATAATAGAGACACAGCCTGAGTGTGAAAGAGCAAGAGAGACAGAGAGAAAGAGATCAAGTTAATGCTGTATATAATAATTTTTTTGTTTTTATGCAATGCTCGTGGTTTCGACTTAAGTTAATAAAAATCGATTCAAAACTATAAACAATAGATCAATGTTTTACTGAATACACTGGGAAAAGAGGGGGCTACTTACCAAATTACTTAACTATTAATTGAAACTAAGCTGTCAAAAAGGCTTAAGCGTAATTGGGTATGTCTAAAAATATCTTAGATAAGATATTAGCTAACTGATTTCTTAGAATTATAATTAAAAGTAATTAAGAATCTTGGAAAACCACAATTTGAGCTGCAAGAGAGCAGTAAACAAAGCTCGGAAAGATCTTAATTTGAGTGGTATATTTTTAAAAGTCTTTAAGAAAAGGCAAACGTTTTGAGAAAAACCTAAAAGTCTAAAAGGTATTTCAAATGCAATCAAGTCACAAAGTTATTTTTAGCAAATTTGTGGCACTAAAGTCTTCTAAATAATGTTGTTGACATCATTTTTACGAGTTGCACAACTGTTTCATACTTTTAGTGGTAAGTCATTTTTTCTCTCAGTGTTAGCTGTAAAGTGTTGAAATTACCCGAGAGTAAAAAGTGGATTACAAGTGCCAACGCCTTGCAATTATGCGACACAAGTGTGTCGGGTTGGTGGGGCAAATGGCCAAGTGGTTGCAATGAAAGTGCGTCGAGTGGGGCAATAGAAATAATTATTTATTGAAGCCCGTCCGTCTTCAAGTCCGCCTGTGTCTGTTTGTCAGCTAGTTTTTAAGTTAAATGTATTTCAATTTTTTTTTTTTAATTTTTAGTTTATTTCGCAATTGGGCGGGAAATGGGTGCAGATCAAAAGTAGGGTAAAACGCAAAATATGTCACTTAATTTGTATTGGCCAAGTTAGTGAGTAAGTCGCAGCTGGAAGTGGTACTAATTAAATTGTAGTAGAGTTCACCAAAAACAAGTTGCTGTGAATGAAAACGAATCCAACACGACAAAACAAGACACAATTCTCTCAGGGATTTGCTTAGTAGCGACTAACTATAAACGATACTGTTATTGTTATTGTTGATGGTATTGTGTGGTGGCAAACAATGCCTGCATTGTTGTTGGTGCTGCGGCCTTAGCAGAATGTACAGTAATTGTGGGCCAGCCACAAGATACAAAAACAGCCAGATACAATGCAAATTATCGGCATAAATTATGACCGATAATCGTAAACTATAATTTTATTATTATTATGTTTATATTTATGCTTGTTTTTGATAGACAACGTTGACACCCGTCCGATTGTCTGATTCATTGGCCACTCAAGCAGCATCGCCAGCAAAGGCCACCACCACAATTTGGCAACGACCTTCGGTACAGTTCAGTTCAGATGTGATTGCAGAAGGGGCGTGTGGAGCTAGTCAGATGTGGGCTGCTTCCTACTTTGCAATTTGCGCATTGAATATGCAGCCAAGCGCAACATTGTCTCTGCCACAGTGCACTTTGCCGCTTGACGAAGCGAGGAGTGGCAGGCAGAGGGTGGCAGACTGTGCTCTCATGGCACAGTTACCTCCCGTTGTTTTCCCACACTGTGAGGCCACGAGTTCGAAACACCTGCCCATGGAGTGAGTGCTTTTTGAGTGCACTCTGGGCTTTGAGTTGAGTTCATCAGCTTAAAAGTATTCTTTAAAAATCTAATTACTTATGTTTGTCTTTGCAGGCTGCGTGCGTTGCATTTACATGTGCGTGCCACAGGCCAGTGCAAGGACCTCTAAAACCAGAACAAACAACACACACCAGCAATTTACAGCTGATTGCAAACAGAGCCGGAAGGGAGCAGCATACGTGCAATTAAAATGGCATTGAAGTGCAGAAATAGTGCTGCCCACGACAACAAGCTGCTGGCTTAATTGCAATAGGGTTGGACAGGGTCAGTCAACCCAATCTGTGCTCCTAGCTGATCCTGGCCCTTGGATATGAACGCGTCACACTCACTTCCCTACGCTCCAGTGACCTTGAAGCGAGCACTGACTTCATTTCACAGTTGATACCCTGTATGGATAGTCCACAAAAGGTATGTCTAATTTCTAGACAAATATATGTATCTTCAACGAGTTTATTTTATGCTCTATTTAAGAATAGTGCTTTGCACCTCAGCTTACTTTTTTTCTTGCTCTCTTTGGCTCGGGCTATATTCACAACTGATATCTACTTTGTTGACATTTTGTTGATGTAGATGCATTAAGCGAACCAAGCCCAAGTGCTGCAATTCACTTAGCAAAGGATTTGTTAATATTAAGCTGAAGCACGCGATATTGCTAGTGCGGGTTCAACGCCAGCAACACGCGCGGTAGGATTAACATTTTTGCCTGACGGCTTCCAAGGGGGGAGTAAGAGAGAAAACCAGAGAGTGAGAGAGAGAGAGCGTGGGAGAGAGAGAGGGAGATGATGAGCAGCAGCCAAACTTCAAAAGGTAACAATGCGTGATTGAATTTTCCACTGCCTGAGCAAGGCGCGTGATTCAAGTGTGGCAAACAGAATCCGCCAAGCGGCGGATGAATTAAGCTGGAGCCGGGGAGACAGGGGCACTTTTGCCAAACACGTGCGCCCAATTTAAAGCGCATTACGCGAGGGGCAACAAGTCGTCTGTTTGGCAACTCGACAAAAGCTGGCACTTTGCCTGCCCCTTGTTGTTGCTGACTCAAGTGGCATGTGCCGCACTCGATACTGCTCGCCGAAAACTCTCACATTGTCTTCTCACAATACCGCTAAACATATCGATTTCTGATTGCCATATTTCGTTATGCTAATTTTCCCAAACTTGTCCTGGCATTTTTCGTTTGCCTTTTTTTCTGTTGACATTTATTTTGCACACTTTCCTTTTGGAATTTAAAAACATACGCAAATTTGAATCAAATTCTGTTTGTTGAATTTTTCGCTAAATTAAATTGAATTTCGCTTGCGTTTAAAGTTTTAGTTAACGCATGTGTTTGTATTTGTTGCTATACAGTATGCACTCACTAAACAGACTTTTGTTGATCTTTGCTTATAATAAATATTATTTAGGATTACTGGTTATTTGTATATGCAGTTCGTTAATCGCTGTGCAGCATACTTTCGGGCTGGTTAATAAATTATTTGTATGCAGTCCTTTATTGTAGCACACTTCTGGGCGACTTAAGAAAATACAATAAGCTTACTCAATTTTCTTTACAAATTTTGAACAGGCTTTAAAAAACTTTAAAAAACCAAAAACTCACAAATATTTTTTCTGTAACTGTATCTCGCTTTATTCAATTGCGGCAGTAAGAAGCGTAGTCTGTTTTATGGCGCTATCTTTTGGGTGGGCGAAATTGTGTGAAATTTGTGGCATTTATGAGCAGTGGGAACAATCAATCTCAGTCGTCTTTTATATGGCATAAAGCGTGAGACGTGCTTGCAATTCCAGATGATGAACAGCTAACGGCTGGAACTGCAACCACTCTCACTCTCACTCTCAATAGCAACTTCTAAGCCAACTCTATGGAGGGTCTTCAGGTGGCAGCCCCTGATGGGATTGCGAAACGTGTCGCGTGCAGTTTGCTGCACGATTTGCTTGTCGTTGGGACGTGGTCTGTTTGCCTTTTGGGATGCGTGAAATGCTCCCGTAATGTGGAGTCTTAACACATTAACGTTATCGAATGCGAATGTATAAAAACCTACAATGTTAACCAAATCAGTTTATTTCACGAGAAAGTCTTCGACTGCGCAAACGTACAACACCAAACTGATTTTCATTGTCTGTAAAAATGTTGAAAATTGTAAGTAACGGAGGTAGTAAGGAGTGTAATTAAAGGATAATGATTCAAGTTAATAACTGCAATACTAGAGTACAAGTATTTTATGAAGCTGGTTTTATTATTTCATATTTAATTAGCTTCATCCTTCTTTTTCTCCTTGTCTGTTCTTAAAGCTGGCTCTGCTCTTGTTCTCTTTGTGCTCCTGCGCTTGCTCCCACGCCAGTGGCTTCTTTCATGGTCCATCTGCTCCTGTTGCAGTTGAAGCTGTTTATAGCGCACCACCTACGCTCAGCTATGCAGCTGCACCACCTGCATTCGTTAAGTATGCTGCACCACACCACATCGGCAGCTACGGTGCTGCACGAGTTGCTCCCGGCATTAAGTATTCGCTGGGCGCACCAGTAACTACAACAACCACCACATTTTCGGGCTTTGCTGCCCCACCGCCAGTTGCACACTATGCTGCGCCACATTATGCTGCACCACATGCAGTTGCACACTATGCTGCACCACCAGCAGTTGCACACTATGCTGCACCATCATCAGTTGTTCATTACGCTGCACCACCGCCAGTTGCTCATTATGCTGTGCCGCCACCAGCTGCATTGTTCCCAAAATATGCCGCACCACACGCTTACAGTTACCAGCCCACATATAATCGAGTGGCTTTCCATGCCGCACCACCGTCCGTTAGCTATGAGGCGCCAGCCCTGCCCTGTGACACCGCCTGGTGAGGAACACACTTCAAATGACCATATATCATATATCATCGCCGTCCATCTAAATATTGTTATAATCATCTTATTAATTTCAATGCTAATCGACAAGCGAATGGCGTATATTAGCAATTAATTAAGAATGATTTTAAGTTTGTGTCATTAAATATGTTTGATAACAAACATCTTCCGCGCAATTTATGCGCCATCGTTAAGAACGCAGCCGGGTTAATTATGCATGCGACGATCGTGCTCAAGATACACCACCAAGTGTGCGCAACCACAACAACCGCAAACGGCAACTCACAGATACAGTAAACAAATAAAAATATTAACAAAAAAAATAGCTGTTAATTCCATATGTGTAGTCGATCAATTCGATTGATTGCCGAAATGACCAACCTCAATGCGAAATCCATTGAAGTTGTCAGCTTTTAATCAAATCCAAATCCATCAAATGGGTCAGCTATTTGATTTCTGCATGAGGCAGAGGCAGAGGCAAAGTCAACGTTTTTATTACCACAAATTATAACTGAATATATTTCGTAGGAGGTCAGCTTAGCGAATCTCTTTTGATTCGGAATTTTTTATATAGTTTTTTGTGCATTGTTTTGGGTTTAGCGCTTGGCGCTTGGCTTCTGGCTCTCAGTTCTTGGCTCTTGGCATGCTGCCAGCAATTTGTTGTTCAGACTCGAGTCGGGGTTGCCGTCTCAATTAAGTACCCAAATAGCATTAGCATTAGACTTATTATCCAGTCAACGAGCTGGCCACAAAGTCGCTGGCTCAGCCGAGAGAGGCCGCTTTCTGGCTAACCAACTCTGCCTCTGTCTCCGGTGTCACATGACTATCGATTTGTATTTAATAAGCCCAAACTGCTCAAATGCTCAACATGCTTGCAAGGTGTCGACATTGTTGTAGTCGTTGTTTTTGCTGCTTTGCTTTGGCAGTTAACGCAAAATCAGGGGCGTGCGTTGAGAGGGGACCGCCACAGCTAACTCACACTTAATTTGCAATAATATCAATTAAAACAGGGTAGATTATGCAAATCATTAATGTATATTTATATTCATATGATAATAAAAATTAATTAATTAGATAAATGAATAAGCAAAAGCTGCTTAACGTACGAGGCAACCAGACCTTATTCTGTTGGCCCAGTATTTGAATATCTACATATATATCCATATATATATGTTTTTAATATTTATTAGAAAATTCAAATGAATTCCATAAACGTAAATGTAAACTAAATGCCCATCAGATCGGAACAATTAGTATCTTACATTAGCAGCTGCTTCCGATAATTTGTGACCCCCTTCGTCACGACCCTGACTGACTGACAAACTGACTCTATCTGCTTGTCTGTCTTGCTGTCTTGCTGTCTGCTTGGCGGCCAGTTACATAGTTCGAATGCCTATCGGAATGACCAAGATTGTTTTATATGCAAGGCAAACCAAATATTATCAAAAGAGACGCTGCTCAACTTAGCTAAAGCTAAAGAAGCAATAACAGCAAATGGCAAAACAGCTCTTGAAAAGAGCCAACAACTTAGCACAGATAAATAAGCACAGCCAAAAGATAACAACACAACTCAGCTGCAGTCGTCGCCACGAATTAAAGCAAAATACAAAAAGTAAGAAACAACAACTGCAAAACAGAAGCAGAATTAATAAGTTAAAGCATTTGGCCCAGCGCGCTAAGAGCCAATATGCCGTCAGAGAGTCAACAACGGCAAAAAAAAAAATAAAAAATAAAAAGTCAGCTAACGCATTTTGATGGTTACCCTGTAAATCAAAGATGTGGAAGGTGTCTTAAAATTATGTAAAATGCATATTTGATTAGAAATTAAATTTACTGCCTCCTAAAAGCAATCTGGGCAAGCATAACATTCTTTTATATGGTTCAACATGCTTTAAGTATCTGGACAATCAACATTTCTGTCACTAATGGAGTTGTCGTTTCTTAGCGCATTTTTAGGACACAGATATTCTGACGAGCTCTGATAAAAATTTATTAACTACCAACAAACACTCTACTGATTTTGAGGTTTAACTTTCAACTACAAAGCTGTCTGCTCAAGCAGGGTATCTGCTGGTCGAAGCACTGGAGTTGTTGGCCAGCCAGACTGGTCGACTCGTCTTGACTGTTTGATTGCTTGACTGGTCGAGAGCTGCTGCTCACCTGCACCTCTCTCGGACGGGGCAGAATTGAGCAGAAGCTCAGCTGTTGAGTTAACATATCTGGCGTATAAAAAGCATCTTCAGCTGGCGCACAAATTTTAATCAGCTCGAAAAGCTTCGTTCGTCCACAACAGAGAGAAACAAATCGCGAAATCGAATCACAACTCAAAATACGCGTGTTAAAAGTGCAAGTGAATAAAAATGCATTCAAATGTGAGTGCAGCTCTCTCTCTCCTTCTATCTCGCTCTCTCTCTCTCTCTTTCTGTGTTTGTGTGTGCGCTAATGTTTAACGATTTCTTTCAGAAATCTGTGGTTTATCTGCTGCTCATCGGGCTGATGATGATGCTGACGCTGTCTGTGGTGCTGGCGGACGTATCGCATCTGGATTACTCTAACTCAGCCAGCTCACAGTTGGGTGCCTATCATTATCCCACACCACGTGTCCAACTGCGCGAACATCGGTCGCATCAGCATCTTGCGCGTCAATTTGTGGATCCATCGCTGGAGCATGCCGCCTTTACCCAGGTGCTGAGCCGCAGTGGTTACGTCTTTGGTGGCAACAAGGCAGCTGTCGCCGCACCACTGAATGCAGCAGTTCCAGCGACGGCTCGCTCGATAGGTTCGCCAGGGGCTTTCCCGGATAGCAACTCACTGAATCTGAAGCTGCCGGTGCCCTTCGGCGCGGTGCCCCTGAATGTGGCACATCTGCCGTTGCAGGCAGGCGCTTCATATGCCACACTGCCGCACACTACCGGCCTCACCTCCTACGGCACGGCGCAAATTCAGCGACGCTAGCGATTCCAAAACACACTCATGTATCTGTTAAGCTTCAATCTTAGTTTATATTTAAATACTTAGCTAAAACCACAGAGCCAACTGACTGTTTAAATATATAAGAAACTCTGTGCATCATCGATAGTGAATACCTCGAAATAAAGTAAAAGCTACTTGCCATTCAAACGATGCTCGCGAGCATTTCTGTAGCTACAAAAAGATATGTATTTTAAATTGGATTTATGTAGCGGCCTATTACCAATCATGTATCCCAATCATGTTTCATCCATTGCCACCAAATGTGTTGTCTGATGTGTGTGCTGCATTTGCATATAAGTCGATTAGAAGGTCACCAACCGACAAAGATCACGAAAGACGTCTTCATCCACCGATCACACCTTTCACTCCCCAGCTGCTGCTGCTGCTGCTGCTGCTGCTACTTATCAAATATCAATGTTTTTTACGCTTGGGAGTGCGGAGGGTTCGGCAAATCTAAAATAATACAACAAAAAAACAATTAGCGTCTGCTCATTTGCATATAAGCAAGATTCAAGAGTTATTTTAATGCTCGAGGAGTTGATCGTAAGGCCTTAAACTTGACATTGATTTACTAGACGTGTATCTGCCACCATTTGCTACACCTTCCACCCCGTGGAGCTGCCCCATCGCTTAACGGATGTGAGATTAATCGCCGAACGGCACTCTAATTTCCATCCAGCTTAGAGCAAACTGCTTTTTTAATATAACTGGAATAACAGCTGCTGCTTCTAATAATACTAAACAAACAACATTAAAGTTAATAAGTGTTTAAAAATGCTGCCTACGCAGGGGTATATTTTTTATTGAGTAACGGTTTTATATATTTTTAAGCAGGCCTCGAGGAAGTGAGCGGCATATGTCATATTTCCGCATAACCATTAACGGACTAAACCCAACCTGATGGAAGTACTTCAAATCTGCTGCACTCAAGAATCGATTACAAATCCAAGAAGTGAGAGGTTGCTGCATTACTCCAAGCTCTCAGTTGTGTATGGATGACGAATATATAATACCCTTGAGTAAAAGCGATCTTATAGAATGATAAGTTCATAAATTATAAAACGAAATATTATTATTATTATTTTTAAAATAATCCAATAAAACTATTGTATTTATAATTTAAGCAAAAAAAAAACCTCAATCCATATCAAGCTAAATCAGAAAAGCTATAAGGATAGAAGTATCAACTTCTGATATCTATGACAAATAGTTGAGATAAAAATGTAGCATAAGATTCGTACAACATTCTTATACCCGATGCTTGAGCACTCTGTACAGGGTATAACAGTGCGGATACAGTTACATGCGTGGGGAGCAGGTAGCTGGCATCAAGCACAGATAACTTGAGCGGATCTGACGATCTGAGAAGGCCTTCAGATTAGCATCCGCTAAAAAAGAAAAAACAGAATACTGCAAAATAAGAAGCTGCGGCTGATGATAATAATGATGATGATTCATTGGCAGCACGTGACCCATCGATGGACGATCAGCGACAACCACAATCATAAGCAAAAATCGTAAGCAGAAATTGCTCAATAAGCCCGACAGCCGGTTTAAGCTGTTCGCTGACTGCTCAGTTCATGTCAATTAAAGGCGCTGAATGATGGCTTAAACAGATGGCTGCAGACACACAAAGCAGGCACAGGCACATCCTGTTGCCTCAAGGTCGTTGCAGGGATCCGATCCGAGTGCCAATTTATAATGCGGTGCGCTCCAATTGAAATATTTAATGGCCGGCCATTAAAAGCGGCACTAATGCGACATTTGCGAGACGACACGAATTTTATAGCCCACCTTTGGTTTGAAATGGGGCTAAAGGCACCGCCAATTGGCAGCCGCTTTAAACCGATACGCTTGTGACCCACTCGAAGCCACTGTCTGAATACAAATTGTAGCATTTTGCGAAATTGTACGATTGAGCGATTGACTCTGATTTGGACTTCCTACTGCTGCTGCTGCTTGTGCAAATTTGGGCCACTATCAAAGGCTAAACACGTAATGCTGTAGGAAAGAAGAAGAGACCAACAATATGTGCACAAGGAAAACTCGAGCAGAATGGGTGGTTCAGCGGTGCAGTGTGTGGCTATATAAGGCGCAGAAATGGCCCAAAACAGACATTAACAGTTCACACTTGTCAACCACAACAGTCAACATGTTCAAATTCGTAAGTTGGCTCAAATGCCTGGCTAACTCGCATTCCTTGACTTGTTGCATTTACTTTCAGGTCATCATTGCCGCTCTCGTTGCTTGCGCCGTGGCCAAGCCTGGCGTCGTTGCACCACTGGCCGCACCACTGGCCTATGCGAATGCACCACTGTATGCAGCTGGCGGCAGCAGCCAGGTGGATGTGCGCAACAACTATGATGGCTCTCTATCCTCCTACACCACTGCACCCTTCGAGCTGACTGCGCCCTACTCCAGCCGCTATGTCTCCGGCATTCCGGCTGCCTATGCTGCTGCTCCCTACGCCGCTGCCCCACTGGCTTCACCTTACGCTGCTGCTCTGGCTGCACCCTACACTTTCGGCGCTCCTCTCGCTGCGCCTTATGCCGCTGCACCCTATGCCGCTGCATCCTTTGCTGCCCCCTATGCTGCACCGTATGCTGCACCCTACAGCTTCGCCGCCCCAGCTCCAGTGGTGGTCTAGAAACATATCTTCGAAGATCTGAATTGTTTTCCTTAGCGAATTTTATATAAATAAAATCATGTTTACAAACTAATAACCATTGGGATTTCTTGGTGAAAATGGAAAAGCATGGAAATATGTGGAAAAGCTTTTTCCAATTAATTACGAATAGGCTTTAATATTTGAAGCAAATTTCCATTCGGAAATCAGCATTAAATATTGTGGGAGACGAGACAAGCTTTCAGTTTTTTATAGACGAGAAGGGAAATATGAAATTTATGCTTTTACAAAACCCACTTAAATGTCATCTTAAAAGTTTTATTTTTATTTTATTCTAGTTTTTATATATATTGATTTCAACTCTACCTGAAAGACCACTTTTCGTTTTGACCATATGCAAAGACTTTTAACAATGAGAAGGAAAAATTTGGTCGTTTATGAAGCGAGGCAATATTTTATTGATCGGACGTATTTTATTATGGATGTCATAAGCGTTTTCTATTTTGGGGCCGCAGACAAAACAGTCCAGTATTTATTATATAACAGCGAGCGGAGCAAGAAGAAGTCGAGCCAGCTCCAAAACAAGCGCATTGTAAACAAATGTAAGTCTGCGGCGACGACAGCAAAGTCACGATTTAAAGCAGTTACTACATCGGCTAACCAAAAGCGAGACGACGACGGGGTGTGGTGCATTTGGCGGTGTGTGGTTCACTTGCTGCACATCGAACGAAAGTGAAGAGCTGCACGTTAAATTTGGCCACTGGCCAAATTTGATTGAGGCTTTAGGGCTAGACAATTGGCACTATAAATTAATGGCCCAGGCCCATGGTCAATCATTGTTAGCCATTTCTTCGACTTGAGCGGTCGTTGGCAACTGAGCGCAAGGACAGCACCACCCACAACATTCTTCACCAGACTCCTAACAAGATGTGGCAGCTGAAATTGGTAAGACTACTGTGCAGCAAAGGGTCTAAAATCCTCTAACTCAATCGATTTTCTTTCTTTGCCAGACTTTCGTTTTGGCTTTGGCTCTGGTATGCATTGAGGCTAAGCCTTCGCACTTTGATCATTTCGACAATCATTTCGATCATTTCGAGCACTTTGAACCACTGCAACACCCGCTGCCGGAACATTTGGAATATGGCGCTCCGCTGCACTTGCAGGAATATTTGCCACCCGCACCACCCGGTCCCCTGCCTCCGGCAGCTGCTTGGCCTGCTCCCGCTCGTCTGCCTCCTGCAGCTGCTTGGCCTGCACCAGCATCATTCGCTCCAGCAACAGCATGGCCTGCTCCCGCTCCTCTGCCTCCTGCATCTGCTTGGCCTGCACACGCTCCACTCGCTCCGGCATCACTGTGGACAGCACCGGCTCCTCTAGCGCCTGCGCCCCTTTGGCCAGCGCCTGCACCACTCGCACCTGCGCCGCTGCTGCCACCGGCAGTTCACACTCATCTACTGCCAACCGCTGAGGTGCAGGTGACACAGGTGACACATGTGTTGCCTCCACCCACACTGACACAGGTGCTGCCGCCAGTGATCGAAGCGGTGCAGTTTGCGCCCAGATATCGCGTCATACCTGGCCCAAAGCGAACCACCCATCACGTCTCCATTGGCTACGTCTTTCCCAAGCTGCTGTCTGCACCACACGCCCACCTGCGCGCTCTGCCTCTGAAGCTGGCACATCACCATCATCATCACAAACTATTTTAAGAATCGGAGGCGCCTTTCTATCTGAATATCATCATAATCCAACCAAAGAAGCTTTGAGTCGTGTAGAAAATTATACAATATTCTTAAATTATGCAATTAAATATAAAATACGAAAACCAAAAACGAGATTTAAAATTTTATAAATATTATTGTATTAAATAATTTTAAGTATTGTTATGGCCGGAAGCACTAAGTTAAGGGAAGAACCTTGTTTAAATATCAAGGAGTTTTCGTAAAGAAGATCAGATAATATTCTATTAGATCTAGATAATCTTAAGCTGGAAGTAGTTCAGATTATATATATATTGAGTATATAGGCTTAATAAGATTTACTGGCTGGATTGTGTTGAATGCCAGCTGATAAATCAGGAATTCCGAGCACGGATAGAGGCAGTGAAAAAGGGGAAATAAAATGAGAGAGAGAGAAGGAGGGACTGTTGAACACGCGACACTTGCAGTGAGGAAATTGAATACTAATTAAAAGCAAGAGCGATAGAGAAAAGAGATCGATAGAGAGAGAGAGAGAGCGAGAGAAGAGTAGCCAGTTGGATGGTCACGTTGGTTAAATGCGGCTCATTAGTAGGTGAATATCGATGCCGCCAAATAAAAACATGCATACATAAAACGAAAACTTGCCCAACCGCCCAACGGGAAATATCGGCCAGCGCGGCTAAACTGTAGGGCCTAATGGTGCGGACGGGGGGTGGTGGGAGTGGTGTTGCTGGCTTGGCCTTTAGGCGTGCAATTATGAAAGTGGGTGTCGATAATACGATAATACGTAACAAGCGGCCAATTGATTATTAAGTACAGTGAACGCCCTTCGCACGGCACAGCCCCATATGTAGAAAGTCTTGCAAGAGTGGTGTATATTTCGGCACTTTGGTATGCCCCACCACAACCACCCAACACAGTCTGCGAGAATTATAAAAACGCCGAGCATTTGACAATTGGACATCAAAGCATTGTTAGCACTCAAACCAACCACCAAACCACCAAAAACTAAAATCCAAGCAAAATGTTCGCCAAAATTATGGTAAGTTGTCTTTTCTATCCTTGGCCAAAAGGATTTGGCTTTAATGCGTTTCTTTGATTGCAGCTCGTTGCTCTGTGCGTGGCTGGCGCTCAGGCGGGTTTGTTGCCCTTCGCTGCTGCACCTGCACATCTGGCCACCGCTGGCGTTGTGGCACCCTATGCCTCCAGCTTTAATGCCCATCGGATTAACCACGCTGTCGCCTTTCCGGTAGCACCACCAGTAGCACCAGTTGCTCTGGCAGCTCCAGTACCTGCTCCGGTTGCCTTGGCTGCACCACCAAGGTTTGCATTTGCTGCACCTGCTTGGGCTCCGGCTCCTGCTTTTGCTGCACCTGCCCCGGTTGCCCTGGCTGCGCCACCAAAGGTTGCCTTTGCTGCTCCAGCTTGGGCTCCGGCTGCTGGTTTTGCTGCTCCTGCTCTGGCACCTGCGCCTCTGGCTGCTGCTCCTGCTTTCGCTCCTGCTCCTCTGGCTGCACCCTTGGGCTTTGCCGCTCCAGCACCTTTGGGCTTTGCCGCTCCCGCTCCTTTGGGCTTTGCTACACCAGCCAGATTTGGTCTGCCAGCTGCGGCGCCTTTTGCTGCTCCAGTGCCGGCTCCCTTGGCCGTCGCACCTAAGTTCGCGCCTTCGCCTTACTTCTTCTAGAGATTCTAGAGAATCCTTAGACTTAGACAAAACACAAAAAACAGACTTAGCCCAATCCAAATCACACTAGAAAAGCAAAAATGCTTGGCGAATAAATTGTACAAATATTCACTTTATTTCGATGGCTTAACTTATTTCGGATTCCAATTAGAGTCTCACACTCTTCACGTGTCCGATGCGCTGGAAGAGGGGCACATGCTCGAAGGGTGTGTGGGAAATGGGCACCGAATCGTAGGTGACATGTGCGATCTTAGTCAGTGGCGCCACAATGGTGTAGCCAGGATGCTGCTGCTCTGCCGCGCTCCGCTGATGATGGTAGACTACTGCTGTTGGCTGATGATACACCAGCGTGGCAGCCTCTGCCTGCTGCAGGATAATGAGCACAAGGCACACTACATGGAAGATGTGGCCACGCATTCTGGGAGCTTGTTGCTGATGTGTCTCAGTTTCTGACCGCACCTCGACTAAGCGGAGCCACAAGCGACAACTTCTTGGGGCCTGCTCATGTACAGTTAGAAGCTGGGTGGCATCTTGAACCGGTTTATGAACTGGCTGCATTTTTACCCACACCGGGAACCAGTTGCAACACACAGTTCACACTCAGAGTGCACAGAGTTCCACACACACACACACACACTACAGTAAACAATCTCCACTCACACGAATTCCCAAAAACTCGTTTTCAAGTTCAAGTTTAAACACGCCGCTATTTGCTGCTGTTGTTGTTGTGGTTGTTGTTGTTGTAGTTGTTGTCGTAGTCTGCTCTGCTGTGGTTTATCAAAGTGTCAGTGACTCTTTTGTAGATCATATGAATGTAATTTCAGATTGTTTATTATACCCTCTACACATTAAAAATTCACTTTAAAGTGTGCAATATGCCGAGTTAAGTTGTTAAAAGCAAGTATGAATATTTAGTTTTGGATTGGGTTTAACGATCTCAAAGTGCGCTGAAAGCTATTGGTAAAGATTTATTCTACTTCTTTATCATTTATAGATCAAATGCTTATAAAAATAACGATTTTTCATCCAACAGGTGCAATATCTATGACATATTTATTAAACTGTATTAACTGACAGGCTAAACTGAAAAGCAGTTTAATTTTTGAGCGGAATTTTAAATTGATCGAAACTAATGAAAATATAATAAATTTAATTAAATTAATTATTTATGCAATTATTTGCAGCTCAAAGGGTAACTCAAAGTCGCATAAGTTGTCAGGTTATTTGTGTTTTACGATGAGTCGTTTGCATCTTTTACTATATTTTTAGGGGGTTTTGTTATTTGCTTTGGTTTATTGTCTCGAAGCGTCGATGGATTGCCCAATCTCTTTACGATCAACACTTTGAATTGAATATTTGCCTGGATTAACTAAATCTGCTCAATCTGCACTTTATACATAAATTATTGCGTCACAAGAGTAACTGTGAGAGCTCATGGACCTTATGCATTTATTCATATTGTTGTTGTTGCGGTCAATCGGTTCTGGCAAAGGCCATCAGCGGCTGCTTCGCACAATTGCTGCAATGTTTGGCGGCGCCGCAGCCAAAAGCCAACTAAGCCAAAATATAAAAAAGCCACGCCCAAAACTGGACTCGCTCGTTGCAAGCCACTGTGGCGTGCGATTTTGTGGCGTGTTCAGATTCAACACTTTAGCCAATTTACGAATTTTTGCGAATGCGTGCCAAAAAAAAAGTTGTCAGAACCGGGTGAAATGTCTTTGACCAAATGGTATACGTAAAGTGGGTTAAGCCCAGGCAGTCAAGTACTGTCCAAATGCAGTGGCCCATTAGATCATCGATATCCAATTTAGGAGTCAGCAGACATTTGGCTGCAACTGCTACCACGCTCGCTTCGATATAAAAGCCGCAAGCTTGGGGCAAATGCAGCACTGGCCACACTGCTGTGGAAGACTCACGTGGAAGGCAATCGACAAGGGGACGAGTCAAAATGTACAAAGGAGTAAGTAACTCAAAATCTAGAAACTCCAAATTACTCAGTTTATGCACAATTCTAATCCTGCAGCTTTATTTGATCGCGACACTCTGCTTGGCTGGCTGCCTGGCAGCTCCAGCGCCAGAACCTGCACCCGCTCCTGAACCAGCTCCTGAGCCAGCTCCTGAGCCAGCACCTGCTCCTAGCATTGGCCTGGGACATGATTATCTGGGCTACGGCGGACACTATGGCGGCTATCATGGCGGCTATCATGGTGGCTATCATGGACTCGGATTAGGTTATGGCATTGGCTACCATGCGCCCATCATCAAGACGATTGCGGCGCCCATCATCACCAAGACCATCATTGGCAAAAGCTATCTGGGCGGCTATGGCCTAGGACTGGGACATGGTTATCTGGGCGGCTACGGACACGGTCTCTATGGACACGGTCTGGGCTTAGGGCATGGTCTGGGCTACGGGTACGGCTATGGCCATGGCTATGGACATGGCTATGGACATGGCTGGTAGGCGTATCCGTGGCGATTGAGAACGTGTGAGAGTTGTAATCGAGTCAGTTTTCAAAACTTAGCATTAATCAGTCGAATCATTCTATCAATAAATTCGTAAATTGCTTCAGATTATAAAACATTTTTGAAACATTGAATCTGAAAAGGTGTTTTTAACTTTAATTTATCAATAAATTTGCAACTCGTCCGAGTACTAAAAAGTTGCTTGCAATTGCGTCATTTTTGCTTTAAACAATAACAATTTAAATTCAAATTTATTCAGTTGTTGACAAATCGATTATAAAAAAGTTCACACCCAAAACTCAACAAAATTCAACTGATAAATAATTAATAAAAATGCACACATTATTTGCTTCGATCATTAAAATATAATTTTAGAATTCGAATTCACTTTCTCGCAGAACTGCACAAATTGGAGGAGAAACTTCTCGATAGACAAATAAAAATAGGCAGATCCTTACCAGCCGTGGCCGAAGCTTAAGGCAGGAGCAGCATAGGATCTGTAGCCGAGACCCAGTGGGGCACCATGCGCCAGGCCGAGTGGTGCGTGCGACAGGCCGAGTGGTGCATGCGACAGGCCGAGTGGTGCATGCGACAGGCCGAAAGGTGCATGCGACAGGCCGAGTGGTGCGTGCGACAAAGCTGGAGCCGAATAGCTCAACCTGGATCCGAGTCCATAGGAGGACAGAGCAGGCGCAGCATAGCCGCCTAAGCCATACGAGGCATACGAGGGTGCGGCAATCGAGTGGCCGTAGGAGATAGCCGGAGCAGCGGCCAGAGGCAGAGACGCGCCTCCATGCAAGCCACCCAAGTAGCCCGGAGCAGCTGCAGCACTGGCCAAGCAGAAGACGGCGAAAACGAACTAAGAAGTGGCGACTTATTAATCATAATTCGTGCAACAGACGAGAGGCAACTTACATATTTGAACATGTTGCAAGGAGTTATGGAGTTTTTGCTGATTTACTCGTGGCGAGAACACAACGTTTAATAATGCTCGCTAACTGGGTTCAAATGCTTTTATAGCCAAATCGAGTCAGGCCCAAATAAAATCCAAATCGCAGGCCGCACGAGAACGGGCCCAAGTTGCACTTTTACTTTTGTTGCGCGAGGCTGCGAAACTTGGCGTGCATGCAAAGTGCATTTGGGCGCAGATAGTGGCATGGAGCATGGGCAGGGATAAGGGGGGGCAGTCAGCCAGTGGTGGCAGCAGACCCGCCCAAAAACTTCAACACGGCCAATGCGGATGCTTTGAATATAATATCTGTGTATATGCGACTGTTTATGTTATTATGTCTATGGACTAAGTCATATCATGGAATCTGTGAGAGAAAAAGGAAAAAAAAACGGAATTGCAGTTGAACGAGTTTTCCGAAAAACATTTAAGAACTGGTCGACGGTGGTGCATGCTGCGTGTGGTGCGTTTTGCTATTGCTTGGTTAGCGCAATGCGTAAATTGGCCATTTAGCATGATTTCCAAAGATAACGTTTTAATTACAGCGTTTGCCTAAATGCTTTGTTTTCAGTTCTTTATACATAGAGAAACTAAATTCAACAAAATAGGAAAATTCTAGAATTTAAATATTGTTTAGGAAATGTGGAAAACTTTGAAAATATATCAACTTTCGTAGGAGTTTTGAATTACCTTTTAAAAACTCTTCCACTTCTCTTACTTTCGCTCAAGCTGCAGCAAATGCAGAAGTCCTTTCAATGCCTTCTCAAAGTTCTCGTCTAGTTCTAGTTCTTTTCGCTCAGTGCACTTGTCATAAATCGCTGTTGTTAAGCTGATTGCTTGAGCCGGACTTCCATTTACATTATCTAGGGCAGCCATTTGTCGATAACTGATCGTTGTCTGCGGCTGCTACTCAGTCAGCGGTGTGGCAAGGTCAACGCCTAAGAGGGGCACAGTCGAGGCTCCCCCCTCGCGACGCCACTGTGCTAAACTTTAAATGCAATCATAAATTCATAGCTATCAAAACTCGGCGAGCACAATGCACAATGTTGTTTGTAATAATTCTAATACATGTTGCTGACAGTTAATTGGTAAATAGCCCCCTTCCTCTACCCCCTGTCAGCAGCCGCCAACCACCAGCCACCTCCTCTCCGCACGCATAACTCAGACGTTACACTTTACGTAAGCATTTAAAGTGGCTGTCTGCCTGCTGGCTAGTTGTTGCTCCCCAAACCCGCCACTTGGCCACTTGGAATGCCCTGCGGAGCAACTCTAAAATGACTGCGTAAATCTTAGCTAACCCCTACTCCCCCGCCCACCCCTGCCTATCCACGCCCTCGAGCAATTGGAAAGGCATTCAGGTGACAATGGAGAGGCCGAGACTGGAGACTTGGCTCTGTGATTATGCGTAACTTACGCCCATTCCAAAATAGTTGCACACTGCAAGTGGGCGATTTATTTTGGCTACTTTAATAGACCAAGTTCTCTATTTTTTTTTGATTTTTATACACTGAACCCATTGAAAATGGGCTGAAAGTGTATAATGGTTTTGTGCAAATGTATGTAACAGGCAGAAGGAAGCATTTCCAACCCCATAAAGTATATATATTCTTGACCAGGATCAACAGAAGAGTCGATATATATCTGTCTGTCTGTATGAACACGCAGATCTCGGAGACTGTAAGAGTTAGAGATGTCCAATTTGGAATATGGGTTCTCGTATACCAGGCGCAGATCAAGTTTCCTTTATTTGATCGATAATTGTCTCCGTTTCTGTAATATCGATACATCTAGATTTCCGATAGCAATAAATGCCACAATTTTAAAGACAGAATCTTCTTAATGATACATAATATCCAAATGCATATTATTGATCAACTTCTCAAATTTTATCAAGATCGGATAAGAAACACCCAAGTTATAGTCGAAAATGTCTCATATTAATTTCATTTCTTTAATTTCTTTGGGTGCAAAACTTTTAGAAGTGAAATTTGCCAATAATATTAGAATATATTTAACATCTGTGCTCAGGGTACATCGTAGTCGAGCTCTCACGACTACAGCATTCTCAGTTGTCTATTTTGTTGCTTTTAGCCGGTTTGCAAACGAACAGTGTGCGAAAAAAATTAGAGTCAATTAAATGTTTGTCACTTGTGCAACGCAACGAATTAATATTCAAGTGTGCTTGGATTTGCTTGCTTGGCAGTTGCTCAATAGTTGGCCATTAACTGACCAAAGACACTGTAGTGCCTGCCCAAAAGCTGATTAAAACGTGCGATCCCACTTTAAACGAGTTGTCTGGGAAATATTGTTAACAACCTTAAGCATTGTGGCAATTACAGGGGGGCGTTCCACTGGGCGTGGTTGTTGCGCCCTGCGTTTAATTTAGTTGGGCAGGCATTTTAATTCAAAATTTGTGGGCGTTTAATATCATGCAAAACACTCGAGAACCAGTTAAAATCTCGTCATTTGATTTAATTTCGAGCCAAAATTGACATTAGCATTTAATGCAATACATTTTGTTTAGCAAAATTGGAGGTACCACGCGGCGTATGATTAATGCGCACTTGCAGCAAGTAAGGAGTGGCAAGGCCCGCAAAATTGATTACTGAGATTAGAAAAAAAAAAGAAAAACTCTGTTTTCAAGTGGCGCCTTTTAATTAAATGCACCATGCTACTAGCTGGAAGAAGCACGAAGTAAAAACACGCAGAGAGCTCTGCAAATGGTGGCAGGCAAGCTGTTGCTGCCACACGCTACAACCGCGCCACATTTCAATTAAAAACAAGCTAGCGAAGATACAGCTGGGGTGCCGCAGCTTAAATATCCTATTTAAATAATTGACTTTTAAGAAATCGTTTTGATAAACATCATATTTTCTTACTTAAAACAATATTAAATTAGAGAAGATTTTCGAAAACTGCAAATATTTTTCTAGTGCCCAAATTCAGAATTCTCGTATATTTGAATTTATAAGAAATTTCTAATTTCTACAGATTCTTTCATGCTTTCTAATCTATCTTTCTTTTGGTTGCCAACTTTTATTTATATGCACTTTGCTTACAGGTTCTTAAATACCCTTTGTTGTCTCACATCCTTGTGCAGGGTATGCTTATTATTATGCTCGAAGCAAATAAATAGGACAGCAGTAGAGCAAAAGGATTATGCACTGCTTCAATGTCATCCTCGAGTGCCAATGAACTGTGCAGATTCCAGGGTCCAATGTAGGATGTTGTTTGTTTGTTTGCCTTTGTGGCACGTGTTGAATGCAATGCTCGATGGTTTTATTGAGACTTGATTATGATTGAAAATAGCTGCATGAGTCGAATATAAACACGGCTAATAGCAACAGCCTACGACGAATCAAACTGTTTACCCGCAATGAATAATTGAAATATTGGCAAAGCTCACGCACAAAAACCAGGGCCAAATATTTTGGTTTGTTTACTACCAAACATAAAAAAACAAAATGAAACAAGGCAAGGCCAGCAAATCCTAAACAAAACCATAAATTATTTGATTCTTTACAATTAGTCATGCCTAGACACTTCCTGGAACTTAAAACAGAAGCTGCCTTCGGTGTTTTATATTATCATAATTGAGTGATTCACAATACTCAGAAATGCCACAAACTTGGCTACTTGGCTTACGTGCCCGACATTCAAACTCTTCACCCGAGTTGCAAGTACGTATATAAAATATACACCTATATATATAAGTATATATATTTTCAATTTGCGTCTGCTAGCTGCGCATTTTAATTGTGTTGCACATAAAAATAGAAAACGCTTATAGGCTGGGGGAAGGATGCAACTAACTTACCCGCTGTGCCCTCAAGTTAAAGGCTGAAATGCAATAATAGCTGGAAAAAAAATGTTGGTCCATTTCCTTGCTCAGTCAGATCCTTTGGTAAAAAAATAGAGAAAAAATATACAAATAATAATAATATAAATAATTGTAATACGTTTTACGCAAAATGCATTTATTCATTTAACAATAATATTCTTTCAGCGTTGCTCAGCAAACCTCACATAAAACTAGGAAAGGATGAAACAAAAACCAAGAAAGGAGCAGCTTAGGCATGAAGTTAAACAAGAGCAGGATTAGAACACATATGGGGTCTTGTGGTGGTTGTCGTTGTCACTCAGTGGTTGCCTTAACGGTAGTAGGCGGCATAGGGGTATGCAGAGTAGGCGGAAGCATAGGGATAGGCCGAGTAGGGGTAGGCAGCAGCGGTGTAGGCAGCGGTGTAGGGTGACGAGTAGGCAGCGAGTGGTGCAGCGGTGTAAGCGCTATAGGCCAGTGGTGCAGCAATTACAGCGGGCTTGGCGGCCACACAGGCAACGATGGCGAACAGGCACAGAGCGAACTAAGGCAGGAATAATACAGTTATCCATATAGCTATATACAAACTATTAACCAAATTTTTCAACTTACGAATTTGAACATTTTGAAGTGTTTTTTTGGTTATTTGTTTTGATGAGCTGCTTGTCGGTTTGTTCTGAAGAACTTGACTGATGCCAGCAGTTAAAAATGCACGAACTTATATACGAAAAATGAATGGAACCCTAAAACTCAGGCAAACAAAAAAATAATAATAATTATTATGCACCACCAGACACCGCTGTCCAGATAGATGCTCTTGCTTGCCAATCAATTGACGCCAAGGAGAATCTCGGCGACAAAATTTGCACATTACTTTTAGTTTCATTACAGGGCTGGAGGGGCGGGGCAGAGAGCAACCAGAGCAGGCTAACCAGCCAATGCGTATTTTTAAACGCGTGACGACAACAGAAAAAAAAACAAATAAACAAAAAACAAATAAGCAAAAATAAAAAAATAAAAAAATAAAGCAATGATCAACAAATCAAGCTGTGGTTCGATGGCTGCACGTGCTCCGCATACCACATAAGTGAACATGAGACATACTTATAATTGTGTGGATTGGTTGGGCTTGTGACCCACTCCCACACATCACTGCCGGACTCCACAGCGAATTTATAAAGCTAAGCGAGTGCCACAGAGGCTGTTTCATTCGATCAGTGGAAAGCAGCTAGAACACAATCGATACTAATATGTACAAGAAATTGCTGAGTTTCAAGCGCAGATCAGCGGATAAATCGCACATACTCATTACGGGCTCAGAACGGATCATTACGCCAGATGACCGTAAAACAGTCGTTCAAACTGATCCAAGCTGCCATCCGGGCTGCTGTCGTTGCTGCTGCTGCTGTTGTGAGTCCTGTGCGGAAGATCGCTTAAGCAGCTGCCCTCTCTGCACCGCCTGCCTCATCCTGCCCAGCTGTGTTGGCGCCATTCGCGCGTTGAACTGCAGATTCTCACAACAAGCAGCTGCTGGCCAACATGCAAGCAATTACAACTGCTGCCAGGCAGGGAGCCACTGGATGCACCAAGCCACATCTGTAGCAAAACAAACGCGTTATTGTTGTTAAGTTTAATTTTGTTAGCTTATTGCAATGTGACCAAATATAACTATTAATTAATTTGAATTATAATCAGCGATCTCCATATTATTATTCATATATTGGGTTAGACAGCACAATGAATGGACTGTGTGGTAATTTATATATTATATTATATGTTGCTATATATATATAAATTAAGTACACGTTTGTACACCAGGCTTATAGCTACAAATATATGCAAAGTTAAGGCAGATTAAAACTCGGCCTCGTTGAATAAACTATCTGTCTTATCAAAAATTATCCATCAAAGAATTGGTTATTTTTCTTAGGCAACTTATAAGAGAATGAGCCTAGACAATGATTGGCAACAGTTAACGTGTCAAGTAGGGTAGGTTAGATGGCTGCCGATCAAGGTCGACACATTTAGGCCAGTTTTGGAACGTTGTGTGTCAAGCAACTCTTGGTAAAATCACAGATGCAATCTTAAATCATGCATCTGTAAATTGCTGCTTTAAGCAAAGATATGTGTGTCTATAAGAAAAGATCATTTTATTTCTTTTGAGCAATTTTTATTAATTGAAAAAAAAAAAAACGAGTCAAGCCGTGTGAATGCGATGAGTCATTTAAACGTATGTGGCGTAGGCAGCGGTGTAGGGGCTGTAGCTATACGGATAGGCGGCAGCAACGGGTGCAGAGTATGCGGCAGCAACGGGAGCAGTGTAAGCGGCAGCAACGGGTGCAGTGTATGCTGCAGCAACGGGTGAAGTGTAAGCGGCAGCAACGGGAGCAGTGTAAGCTGCAGCGACGGGAGCAGTGTAAGCGGCAGTTGCAATTGGAGCAGTGTAAGGGGCAGCAACGGGAGCAGTGTAAGCGGCGGCAACAATTGGAGCAGCAGCGATGCCATTGAAGTTACGCGCCACATACTGGGAGCTGGTGGCAGTCACCACACCGGCTGGAGCGGCATTGACCAGGACAGCAGGCTTCGCCTCAACCAGGCTGCAGGCGAGCACAAAGCAAATGGCACCAGACTGCAATAAAAGCAACAATAAGTTAACGATCCCATTAAGAATCCACTTGATTTGTTGAACGCACCAATTTGAACATGTTGAAATGATTCCGTAGAGCTATCAAAGTAGACTATGCATTCAAGTTGGACGCCTGCATTTTTATAGACCGCGACACTTTTCGATATTTTGATTTGATTGATTCTATAAAAAATAAAAATTAGAAGCGCAGAGGAATGCCAAAAATAAAAGAAGACTAAAATTCAAATTGGCTACGTGCCCAGATGAAGCGGCTGCAACTGGAGCTGAGGTCTTTGCTTGGTCATGTCGAGCACGTAGCCCAAATGTGAGTCCATAAAAATTGTCGCGGTGCGTTTTGAAGGTAGCCCACCAAAAACAAAAACAAAAGAAGCTATATATAATATATATATATAAATGTATATATATAAATATATATATTGTATATACGATGTACGATAAACAGTAGCTGTTCCGATTAAATTTATGCGTTCAGCTAACTGACCTGCCCTTGTGAATCGAAGTCGTTGGCATTTAAATGAAATGATTTCTCACACAGTTGCATGCACAGGATGCACTTTGCACTTCTGATTGAGTATAGTGATTGAGGGGGGTATGGCAAGAGTATGGGGGCACGCATTTAATCGGATTTCACTTCAAGGTCGACCCATGACTGTGCAATTAACTTATGCAATGCTGATTTTTTAGGCGAGCCACCAAACAATTGCAACTTTTGTTGGTTATGGCATGTGGCATGTGGCATGTGTGGCAACAGCATTGATCTATAATCTATGTTACGTGACATCGATTGCATCGCCATGTTCCACGCTTAAGCGGCTCAATGGATCAAATGTTGTCAACAGCCCATGCAACAGCTCCAGCCCATGCCAGCTATCAACTCTGCTCTCCAGCTCAAGCCGCAAAGGAGCAACATCTTGGCCTGTTATCGGAGCAGACTTGGAGAGGGGCAGCGGAGAGGAAAAGAGGCAGAAACGGAACAGAGAACAGAGCGCAGACCGACATTTTTTATCGCCAGCCAATGTAACTGAAACAAGTCGGAATGAGAAAAGCGATAGTGTTGCAACTGTAAGATGCCCTGTAGCCAGGTCTGTGGCATCCAGACACACATTAGTGAGGCAATTAAACTTATTTATGTTTAATATGCGATAATATAAATATAACAATATCTGTAACTGATGACTTGAGGATAAAGTGTTCTTGATTTGGTTGCCGCATATGCTGCAGAGCCTCTATCTATTTGTCATGCCGCATTCAACCCATTTTAAAAGGGTATCGAATATAAAAAAAAGAAAGAAAGCAATCTTTAAATATTTATATATATATATATAATATAATTTTTACACGATTGATAAATGCCGTCGCAATGCATTTTTGCAATAGTTCGCAAAATAACGCTTACAGTGTGCAAAAAGTCTTCGTTTCGGGCGGTTCACAATGCGTATACGTCATGTCTGGTTGCCGTTCGTCCTGTTCGCCCTGGCGCACAATCGTCGTGTGCTGGCGGGAGATGTCTACCTAACCTGCGATGAATTCGAGCAGCACATGTACATGGATGCCAGTGAAGCATTCTGCACCGTCACCGGCTTCATAGTCACCCACAGTCAGAATGTGGTTGTGAAGAACTTTCTGCCCGGAAATATGGTCAAGTTCATGAAATTCTACGATTCAACGCTGCTCTATGTGCCCTTCCACCTGTTCGAGACGTTCACGCATCTGAAGACCCTGGATGTGTCGTATTCGAGCATATTGGAACTGACAAGGAATACCTTCAGCTCTGCTAGCAATTTGACCTACCTGAATCTGAGCTACAACAATCTGACCTCGGTGCAGACCTCGGTCTTCAATGGTGCCAATGCGCTGATGCGCTTGGATCTGTCGTACAACAGGATATTGCAGTTAAGCGAGAATGCCTTTTGCGGCCTGCACAATCTCAATAAGCTGCAGCTTACGGGCAATCGATTGAGTGAGCTGCATAATGACATCTTCAAGGACAACGAGTATCTGGAATCGGTCTCGCTGGAGAGCAATTTACTCACATACGTCCAGCCGGAGGTCTTCAATCGTATGCGCCGCATCAAGGAGGTGAATCTGTCCAACAACAAACTGATACGCATCCATCCGGATACATTCACGGAGGCAGCCAGCTTGGAGAGCCTGCTGCTGTCACTCAACTCTCTGGATGTGTTCCAGCTGAACAACAAGAACATTGTCCACCAACTCCACTTGGACCACAATCATCTGACCAATCTGACAATCAATGCGACACGCTTTGTGCGCGCTAATTACAACAATATCAGCGAGATCTACATGCACCAGGCCCTCCAGCTGGAAACACTGGAGCTGCGGGGCAATCGCTTGGCGAGCATAGCCAACATTACCAATTTGACATCCCTGCTTCATCTGGACATCTCCAACAACCCCATTAAGCCACTCAGTGTGAGCACCTTCGATCAGCTGAAGCGACTACGCAATCTTTATATACGTTCGAATGGCATTCGAGCGCTGCAGTTTGGCATGTTTTCCAAGCAGAAGTATTTGGAGATACTGGATTTGTCCTTCAACAACCTGACCAGCCTTAACCTGGACTTGTTTGTGCCCTATCTGACCACCCTCAAGCAGTTCTTTGTGGATGGCAATTCACTCAGCGAGCTTCAAGGCAATCGCAGTTTCTCTCAAGCATTTCCTTTGCTCCAGAAACTGGGCATCTCGCGGAATCGATTCAACTGCTCCTATCTGCATCACTTGCTCATTCCACCCTATCTGACGGACACAGTCGCCCTAAACATCGAGCCCGACAACAGCACCGAGGAGACACCGCACATACGCGATGTGTCCTGCATCAGTCAACATCCCACATCCGATACCAGCGCCATGGCAGCAGCAGCTGCTCTCGATGGTCCAATGCTGGCGCTGCACAAGCAACTGGAACTGCTGCGCACTCACTCAGAGAATCTGGAGCTGCATTTGCTGTTCATGAAGTTCTTCTCCTACTGCATAGCTGGCTTATTCCTCATAACAGTTGTTGCCTTGCTCGTGTTGCGCTTCCACAAGGTGCGTCGATCTGGTCACTACAATCGCAGCAGCATCGTATTTACATCGAATGCCACAATGGATGCGAATCTCAATTTGTGAGTTAGCCTAAGACTAAGCTAAGAATATATATATATATATATGTGTGTAGCATAAATCGAAAACTTAAAATAAAGAAAGTCTGCAACCAGGAAATCTTTCGAGTGTCCAAACTGATAAGAGACTTAAACTTCCTGCTGATAAGCAGCAGGCAAAGACCTTGGGCTTAAAAGCAGATAAAACACCAACAATTCGATTCCGAGTTTCAGTTTTATTTATAATTCTTTTGCTTTCCAATCAGACACATATATTTTCCGTATTTTGTTTATCTACTTCCTGAGCAGCAGAGGAGCAGCGGCTGCAGTGTAGGCGGCAGCATAGGGGGAAGCCACATAGGGTGATGCCACATAGGGAGATGCCACGTAAGGGGATGCCACGTAAGGAGATGCCACGTAAGGGGATGCCACGTAAGGAGATGCCACATACGGGGATGCCACATAGGGTGAAGAGTAGGCGAGCAATCCTGGCTTGGCAGCAACGCAGGCAACCAAAGCGAGCACGGCGAGAGCGATAAACTTGAACATCTTGGTTTGTTTGTGGTTGTTTGTTAAGCTGGTAAACTGAACTGATGATTGCAGCTAGTCAACGTTGACATTTTATAGCCACTGGCCCATAAGGTAGAGCCTTGGCTTAGACTGCGTGCCAGGCGCAGCTAATGGGTTCAACATTAAACACCTCGAAAGACACACAGAAATATAATTGCTTCGCACGTGTGCTGCCTGCCCAATTGGCAACAGAATTCGGCAAGGTCTTAACCAAATTGGTAAGTCCAACTGAGGCCCTCCCTCAATTTAATAATAGTATAAAAGCAGCGGTTCGTCGATGGTTTTAACATCAGTTGCATTTGTTCCAGTAACAAGTAAACCACAATCCAAACAAAACCAATTCAAGATGTTCAAGTTCATTGCTGCTGTGATGCTCGCTCTGGTTGCCTGCGTTGCCGCCAAGCCAGGAATTGTTGCACCACTCGCCTACTCTGCACCACTCGTTGCAGTTGCGCCCTCTGCGGCGGTCTACAGCACATCATATCATGGCAACTTTGCGGCACCCTATGTGGCATCTCCGTATGTGGCATCTCCGTATGTGGCCTCCCCTTATGTGGCGTCACCCTATGTGGCCTCTCCTTATGCCGCTGCCTACACCGCACCACTGCTGCTGAGGAAGTAGGAAACTGCACTGGAAACTGCACAGGAAACCACCGAAAATACAACCATCAAAAATGATAATAAAATAGAAGAGAAAACCTTTCGAAACTCAAAAAAAAAACGTTTACATTTAATTTAGATTTTCATTTTACAAAAATGATTTGGAATCAGATATGGCCTCATATATAAATAAATAAATATAAGATTTACTCGCAGCCTAAGAGTATGCTGCACTTTTCAGATCGTTAACCCTTAGGTATTCAGACTTTTGCTGTTCAGGCCAATACCCAGATTAAGGTTAAAGCCCAGATTGAAGGAAAAATTGCCAAAGCCGAGATTGTGAGCAATCGGATATTTAGGCTTCTTTTTCTTGAAAATGTTGTACGTCGTTGGATGGGGAGTCGGACGAGTAGTGGGACGAGGAGTAGTGGGTTTGCGGTGTGAATTTGTATTGGAATTGGAAGAGGGATGAGGATGTGAATTAGAATGATCTTGCTGCACATAGTAGAACAGGCCAATTACATCGGTAACAAAATCTATAGGGGCATAAGCCTTGCCCAGCTGATCGTCTAACTGCAGTGCACTAGGCGCTGGTCGAAACTCCTCCAATAGATAGCTCCTTACAGGAATGCGCAGCGCGGGAATGAATGTGTAAATGGGCAGCATCTGGGCGTATCTCATTGGCAGCAGCGCCGCACAGATCCACAGCTGGTTGGGAAAGAGATGAGGCTATAGTAGTGCACAATTCGAACACAACTCGGACCACTTTACGGACTTACTGGCCACATATCGAGTGGAGATCTTTGAGAGAACTACAGCTCGTTTAGCTAACGCTGGCACTTTTATACCGCCTGCAACTAATAGCAAAATAAAAACAAAAGAGAAGCTTCAAATCGGGAGTATTCAACTGTGAGATACTCCATGAAAAAACCAGAATAAAAGCATACGTATACACATATTGAGGATCAAGAAAACAATATACCCCATGGAGTTAAAACAAGCCGTCAAACCGAAGAGCAGTCAAGCTAAATGAAACGACAGAAATCTTGCATTCCAATCAAGCTAGGACTTTATTTAAGGCATTTGATTAAATGGACCAGTTTAGAGCCACAACTGACCATGACCATAACCATAATGACCATGACCGCTTATGATGGGTCGGACAATGCGGTGCGATGTCAAAACGGGCTGCACCACATGCACCACCGGCTGCAAGTTGTGGTAGGAGCCGCTTCTTAGGATGGGCGTTGCATGCAGCAGTCCAGGTGCCGCGTAGGCGAAGGCGACGCCAATCGACAGGAGAATGAACTGGAATTTGTAATTGCGATGCGAAACGATAAAAAACAAGCAAAAAACGGCTGCTCCTTTGGACAATATTCTTTCACGTACCAGTTTGAACATGTTGAGGGCGTTGAGGGCTGTAAACTTGATCTGTAGAGCAAAGCTGTCAGAAGACGACTAGTTTATTGGCTACGCAGCTTGTGGCATTTATATAACGTGGCAAGTGGCAAGCAGGCGAACGCGCGACCTTCGTGCCAAGAGGGCTTTAATATCTTAGCGGCTTTGTTTGGCTTTTGGCCAGCTCACATTTCGCAAGTGAATGACTGCAACTAAGTTCTCGACTTGAATTACACTCACTGAGCCACTGAACCACTGAGCCACCGAGCAACCGCCAGCCAAACCTGCCACTGGGTCGTTTCGCTTCTTGCCACTTTAAAATGAGAGCACAAAAGTATCTTGAAAATTAAAGAAGTGTGGTGGACAAGGACAGGTCAGAATAAATACTGTTGAAAATAACTAATAAATAAATAAAATAAATAATTAAATCTTTACTTGTTGAAGAATTGAGATCAACTTAACTCATCGAAAGATTAATCGATGTAGCGATAAGTAAGTATTAATCGTTGCTGTGATATTTAAACAGATTTCCACAAATACAATGCATGATAATATAGTAAAATGATATTTCAGTTACAGAATCAGTAATAGGAAATAGAGGCAAGAAGTAACTCAGCATTGCAGGACGAGTTGATTAAGCAATGAATTTTTGAATATAAGTTCTCAAATCAAGTTTGATTTATCGATAACTCACATCGCTTAGCGAATAGCTATAATTTTGCTAAGATATAGTATTCTAACTTATTTATAAAATATAACTATTGGCCAAGTGTAAAACTTCAACTTAGAACATTGAGAAACACAGATTTTATTAATCAAAACTAATTTTGACAATAAACAACTACTCTCAGCTAAGTTTGCTGTTTCTTTAAGGGTATCTGCTTAGTCATAATCAAATTTTCCTATGCATGCATAAAAATCCTTTAAAATTTTAGAGTTATTTCGCTTAGCCGATTTGCAGCACAAGTCGAGGAAAATTGGGCAGCTTGAGCAAATGTCCAGCAACAGCAACGAGAATAACAACTGACCAGCAGTGACCAAAATAGGAAAATACAACGCAGATACAGTGAATAATAAGTTTATATATATATATACATATATATGATGCCTGCTCGGCATTAATTGCTGTTTGCGTAGGATTTTGTTTTCGGGGCAAAGCAAAGCAAAAAGGACCACAAATGCAAAACAAAGCGTTGCGCACTTGGCAAACTTCGCAAAATACGCCCAAAAAAATTCAAGGGCAGCTGCGTAAACACGTCCAACGCAGTGTTTTAGGGGCTGACCTTGAAACGCATCAATGCGAAATACCGGAAGTGCTTTTCCGGCAAAACCTCACCATCCAACCATTACTGCTCACACTTAATTGTTTATTTTTTGGCCCAAAGATGTAAACAGCAAACGGCAATAGCAAAATATTTACGATTTGCCATTTGGCATGTGCAGAACTGGAGAAGATGGAGCATCGCAACGCTTGAGTGCCCATTGAGAGTGGGGCAAGCGGAGGAGGACATTCTGCGCCTCAACTAGTTGCATGTAGATGCTGAATTTATGTGGCAAGCAGGCAGGCAGGCAGGCAGGGACAATGCTTGATCTTATCTTGTCAGATGCGCACGAAGATCAGAGAGTCCAGTCTAGGCAACTCCTTATACCCTATGTCCAGCGAGTGGAGCTCCGGGGTATGCCCAGCTAGAGCCACTAAAACAGAGCCATAATTTAATGCCAAAAGCCTTAAAGTGCTCTACAAATAAATATATAAATGCTATAACAAAATAAAAAGTATAAATTTAAAGGCAACATTGCCACAACCCAAGCAGTTGTTAACTGAAAACAGGGTATCTTGCAGTCTGTGGCCAGATTGTAGTAGATTGTTAGTTTCTAGATGCTTTGGATCAATCGTTGAAGTGGAATTGCAATTGCAGCTGCATTCAAAGTGAGTTAAGGGTTCCCTTTCAAATTGCCGCTGCTAATGCCTTTGACCTTGGCTAGCATCATGTGGACAAAGGAAATGGAGCTGGAGCTGAGATGGTGCTGAGATGGTGCTGAGATGGAGCTGAGATGATGGAGCCTATAAAAGGCAGCTCTTGGCAACAAATGGCATTTAGTCTGTGCTCTGCAACAAGACCATGAAGCTGGTAAGTGTAGCTGTGACAAATACATGCAACTCTGTCCACTCTCTAAACTTCTTCCTTTGTGCAGCTCATCTTTGCCTGTTTGCTGAGCTTGGCTCTTGGCCATGAGCTACTGTACACTCCGGGCTTTAGCTACTATCCGGCTGCGAGACTGGCCTATGCACGCAGTGGGCCCGTGTTGCCTTTGGCCTATTCCCGGCTGATCACACCGGGCAGCCAGTCGCATGTGTACCACAGCGTGGCGACTCCCAACTCCTTCCAGCAGCAATATCGCAGCGACTACCAGCCCCTGACCTACGAGTATCTCTACTAAGGTGCAAATAATTAAGCCTGAAATTTGAATAAAGTTTATCGGCCACATTGCGGCATTTCTCAATGAAAGTGTTAACCACCCGAACATTGTCTCTGGTCTGCACTCAGTCGTGTATTGAACCCCTCCGATTTCCAGTTATTGGCCTCCTCGACACAAGCGTAAACAATCCTTTCGTTTTGGGGCCACATATCGGATGTCCTGACGCTCCTTGAACCCGCCAGCTAACGTTTACTCAAATCCAAAAACACTTCAGCTTTAAGAGAGAGCATGAGAATGAAATTGAAAATTGGGGGCTGGCGCACGTCACAGCATGTGGAAACCCTAGCAATTGTTGCATTCTGCGGAAAACTAAACAGCGAGTTCAACTTTTGTTATTCTATTACTCATTTTGCTGCAGTTGCCTTTGCTGCAGCATTGGAAACTTTTACGTTGTACATTCGAGCACGTCGGAAAACGTGACACGACTTTAGTCACATGGATCCGTGGGTGTTTCGATAGCGGCACCGGAAGGAGTGGGAGTTTGCAAGTGGCAGACTTCCATGGAATCAAGTGCGTACGCAAAAAACCATCGCAGCAGAATAATTGCAAATATTAATTAATATTTAATTGGATTTTCATACACTGCCAATTAAGTTGCCCAAATGGCTCCAACAATTTTGCACGTCCTTTTGTTGATGATTGAGGGTAAACTGGTTTTTTAGAATGTATACCTAAAGTAGATACAGTAAACTAGAAAGTTATCTTAAAAAGTAGCCAACTGAGCAAGCAAGCCAAAAAAATCGATTCGAACTGCTTACCTATATTGTGGAGCTCAAAAGGAGGCCAGTTAAAGGCAGAGTATTTGCGAGACTCATCTACTGTCTGCCACATATTTGATTTGCAGCATCGCACAATCTGTGTCCAGACACAAATTATGCAGAGCAAAGCAAATCAGATTTGTTAATATAGGTTTTAATTAGCTGATTTAATCAAATATAAATATCAGTTACATCAGTTATAACTGCTCGGAAATAAGTTAATTTGAATGCAGACGCGAAGATAAAGAAATTACCATACATAACCAGTCCCGATGGGCAGCATTTTATGCAGAACAGAACATTCGTTAAAAAAAACGAGGCACATTAATTGCCACATCAGAAGCCGACAACAAGTTTCATTTCCTTGTAAAAACCGGCCCACGGATCAGGCAACGTGCCACAGCCAAACAGGCAACAGCCAGTGGTATAAAAGAGCTACACAAATTGAGCAGGCAGCTCAAAGCCAGATAGTCGCGAGCAGCGTTTGGACGACACTCGAAGTGGACTACTAGAAAATGCGCAATTCAATGGGGGTAAGCAAATCCCAAGTTAAATATGAAGACTGGAAACATAATTCTGCTATTGCAGTTGTTGATTTTGATACTCATCTCCTGCTGCTGCTGCTGGACGAGCATCAAGGCCAAACCGCTTCTCTCCGTTGGCCTCGGAGTTCAAATTCAAAGGCCATATTCGTATCTGCCCGGGATATCCTACAACAACCGCAACAACTACAACTATTACTATGCCAATGACGGTGTCTACTATGGCGGTGCCTACAGATACCCCTCGGGCTATCCATATGTACAGCCATACCCCTATACGTCCAACTATGGAGCAGCATTCGACATTGGCATTGGAGCATTATCGCAAGCCCCATTCTGGCTTTGATGAAAGAGGAGCTCGCACAGCGGGCGACAAATCCATCATCAGCTGACTAATAAACCCAAACAAATAAGCAGCCTAATGCGTTGTTCTTCAACTGGATCCATCCAGGGGGGATTTGTGGGAGGAGGAGGTGGTGTGTGCCACAGTTACCTACTTTCGTTGGCCACAGAATGCTAAGCTCCGCACGGAGCCAAGCCCTAGGAGACACAGGCAACAGGTGACCAAATCGCTGCTACGTGACATTGCCACACAATTTAAACAAGATTCGTTGTGGCCTTGACTAAAAGAGATTTCATTTCTAGGGACATAAAGCTCTGTTTATTGAGTGTAAGTTCCTAGTAGCTGGCAAATTTAATTTTTTACACTGTAAACAGAGTATGGAGGAGTGCTGGCAATTTTATGCTTGCTTGGGGCAACTTGGCAGTACTTGGGTACTTGTGTAAGTAATGCGCACTATGCCTGAGTCAAGTTGCAAAACGATTACGCCAAGTGCGGACTATTTATAGGAGCTTGTGACCTCAACTGCTGCTGCTCCATGACTGTCTATTCCCATCAGTGGCAGCAACAGCAGAAGCAGCAGCAGCAGCAGCAGTAGGAGCAGCTGATGGAAAAATGCTGAATGCATAAGTGCGATGCGTGCCAACAACGTGCGAGTCTCATGTTCAACTGGCAGCCAAGCATTGCAAAACGACACTGCTACTCGCTAAGGATTTTCATTTTCCTTTCTGGCGCACAACTGATTACCAACTTAAGTTGATTAACTAAGCATGCACAAGAGAGTGGATTTATTAAAGATAGAGTTGGCTAAGGAAGAGTTTAAAGCTGACATAGAAAACAGTCAATAATATTTATGACGTGTATTCAAAATACAGCGAAATACATAAAATAATATTCGGAATATTTGAAATGTGTTATATTGAAATAATAATTTAAAATTATTTATTTTAAAACATATAAACACATCAACAAGTCTTAAAGTTTTTAAATCAGAAGAAATGTAAAATATTTGTCTGAAACATCCGAGTCATGTTTGTTTCCGACAAATATTTTAAGTTTTTCTTAGTCATATTTGTTTCAGACAAATATTTTTTATATCAGATACTTGTTAATGTATTCAAATGTTTTTAAATAAATAAAATAAAATCAGCGTATTAGTTTGTTAAGAAAAAAATATGGAAGGTTTACTTTACTGTGGAATAAAAAGTTACTTTAACCTTTAAAGGCAAACTTTCAGCTGATAGTCACTGCTTAGCGCTCTGGTTGAAAAAAGGAACTCATCTGTGGACTGATTGATTTATTGTTGGTAGCTGTTTTATATGGGCTTCAGAAAAAAATACGCATTTGTATTAAAGGTTGATTTAAATACATGTTTGCCTAAAAGCAAACACGCAATAACGTATTTGCATAGAGGCAGCAGTTGATGCTGTCCATAAATAATTGTGTATATTCTTTAAAATAATTGTTTATGAACTTATATATTCTATATATCCATATTAAATATCTATAATCAAATAAATGTGCTTCTAGAGGCAATCTTTTAATGAACTCCCAAAGATAACTCAGATTGCAGAAAGGAAACCAGCATTCCTCCAGCTGAGGCCTACTTTTACTTTGGGTAAATTGAAGCGATTGATGCAGCATAGTTGACCCACTCATGTGACTTATAACAAAAACATAATAATAATAATAAAAACAGCCTCTGACTTGAGGAGCTTCCTTATTTGCTTCCGTTGCCCGTACACAGCTTACACGTAGTCTGGGCATACTTCACGTGAGCTGGCCAACAGTGCCGCACGTCAGTGTCGATTTGAGGAGGGAACCCTAAACGCCCAAGTTTTCTCGAACTTGTTGCAAGTGGCTGGTAAGGTAGGTATGACGTGCAATGGTCACGTTCACAATCCACGCAGCAAGGAGCAGCAGCGACAGGAATGCTCAAAGGCTAAAAACTCAAAAGTGCAAAATCATTTTAGGGTTATTTTGTGTGTTGCCATTGAACAATGCAGCAGCAGAACAGGGGCAGCAACAATCACGTTGAGGCGTTGAAGCACCGCAACAGGTAGTCCTTGCCAAGTACGTAAAACTTTGAAAGTACAGCAAGTGGCACAGCAGCCGCTCACGTTGTGGCTGCCACAAGAGCTATTCGGGCACTGTTGCTCCGAACTGTGTGGCAGCTGTCTATGGCCAACAGCGAAGCACGAAGCACGATGTGAGTCCTCGTCGGGTTAGGATAAGCGGTGTGTTCCGAGGCACGAAGGTTAAACGCGAAGCTCGGCGACATTGAGTGCAGCTATAAAAGTGGCACCAAAGACGCCTGCAACACCAGTCAAAGCCCAGCAGTCGTGACAACAAGTGCATCCCAACAAGGACTAAACTGAAAGTGAAAACCACAAATTGATAATTGAAAACTGAAACTTGAACAAATCCCAAATCAATTACTGTTAAACGTGAGAATGGATACGCTAACATCCAAAAATTGCCCGAACGTGAGCAACTCGAACTCCAATTCCAATTCGAGTGGCAGCAGTGCCAATAGTTCCTCCATGAATCTCGGGGATAAGTCGAAGCAGGCGAAGCGCAGTCAGCGTGACCAGAAACTGTCGAGATCGCGTAGCTTGCTGCAGTTGCTCAGCAAGCATCTGGGCAGGCATTTCCAGCATCATCATCATCACCAGAATGATACAGTGTACAGCAGCCAGGATGATATACGCAGCTCCTCGACGGACTCGTTCAGTCTGAGCGGTTCGCGAAATGAGTGCTTGGAGGTGATGAACGGTGGCTCCAGTCAAGACATGGAGAATACTTCTGGCTCATCCTCGGACTCCTATTCGCCTGGCCTGGAATTCTATGACAACAATGCGCACATCTATGTGGAGGCCGTCTACAGACCAAATAGCGCCATGGAGCATCTGCATCCGCATCGTTACGACCATGACGATGACAGCAGCAGCAGCAGCAGCAACAGTTGCGTTGGCGATGAGGAGGAGCAAGTGGATGAGAATGAGAATCGGGAAAACAACAATAAGCCAGAGCCGCGTTCGGCATCCGCTGCCTCGACAGCCAGGGCCAACAACAAGGGTGGACTGCATTTGAGTCGCATCTCCATTTCATCGTCGGTAAGCCGCATGTTGCAACACTTCTCCACATCGGCAGCGACAACTGCAACGGCCTCGTTGCGTTCCTTATCCTGCAGCAGCACTCCACTCCGCCAGATGAGGGTGAAGAAGTCACTGACGCCGCACAACAGCAACAGCAGCAGCAACAGCAACAGCAGCAATAGCAGCCAAAGCAGCCACAGCGGCAACAGCTCAGCAACCAAGTCAACCAAGTCAACCAAAAAGGATAAGAAGCAGCAGAGCATATTGCGACCTCCAGTGCACTATGTGCACATGAAGGGCATGTCAGGATTGTATTCGCGAGTGCCCAGCTACGCGGTATGCAGCCCCTACACCCTGCACCACATGTATTAGGCTGGCATCAGGATGAGCGAGCGAACGTCATCATTGGCGAGGACATTGTACAAGACAATGAGCAGACGACAGTCGGCAGGCGACGGCAGCGGGTGAAGGCCAATGCCAAAAGCACGGGGTGGGTGGGTAGTTTATAGTGAAAAGTGATGTAGTGCCTAAAGAAAAAACCAACTGAAAACTGAAACAACAGAAAAGCTAAACAAAAAACGATTGGCAAATGCAGCGCAGCAGCGAAAACATATTTTATAAATGTGTGTATTAGCCAAAAAAAAAAAAAAAAAAAAAAGGAAAACTAAAAAATAGCAGAAAAACATAACAACAATTTCAATGTATTCCAAATATTAACCATTTGTGTGCTTTGCATACCTATATCGATATAGGGACTTTCAGTTTACACCGTAGCAGATATTTAGTTAATAGCTTTTAAGTCAGTCCCTTCCTTCCCCCCTGCACACATATCTTTCCCCAAACAAAAAGGTAGTTTTAAAAGTTTGACTCAATTTTTTTGGAGCTAGGCTCGTTAAAAAATCAAAAAACCAAAACAAAAAAAAATGCAACTCGAAATGTTTGTTATTTTTATTACTTTGCACTTATTTCGATGGGCACCTTTGACTAGACAAAATTACGAATTTAACAAAACGAAAATCAAAGAGAAAATTCCAAATTGTACAAAATCAAAAATAATTATATATTACACTTGAAAATAATTCAAAATTTATGTCGCCAAAATGTTTACTTATTTAATCCAATATCAAAACAGAAGACAAATATATTTCAACACACTTTTTTATCTATTCAAAAATAAAACACACACAAACGCAAATAACAAAAAGAGTATAGAAAAATGCTTAGCATTTAAGTAAATACCCTATATATAAATATATACATATATATATTTTTAGAGCATATAATGTTAAGTATCAGTCTAGCTGTCAATAAATAAAAAAATCCCAATCTTAAAAATAAATTTATTACTTTCAAATGGAATCAAACTCAACGGCTTCCGCAGCTTTCAAGACAAAGCTCAGATAAACGGAGAACTCTTTGGGCGCATCGTAAAAGCTTTTCAAGCCGAAGACAGACATCGTGTTGGCAGGAGATGCGCCTGCGCCTTGCAACAAGAGGCATGTGCTGTGGGACTGTTCCCTGGGAACAGTTTCGGTGTCGCCTTGTGCGACGACTGATGATGTAGGTAAAGTCCTCAATTGCATGTTGGTGAAGGACTCGACCTTATAGTTTTGACATACGGTATCATGTCTGCATTACGACCGAATAGCACTAAGAACGACGATGACGTTAATCGGTTGGTGTTGTTGTTGTTGCATGCTGCTGTTGCACGGTGTAAGCGGTCGCAAATCCGCTGAATGTAAATGCAAGCGATTACAATTCTGATGAAACCCACACTAATCCCAGTGACCTCTTGATGCCTTGTGTGCCTTGATCCTTGAAACTGCCTTAGCTGCTTCCCATGCGAATATAGGTTGAGCTGTTTTTGGGTTTTAAATTAATAAATGCATCGTTCCATAGACGATTCTGAGCATATGGCAAATCGAGTATTTACAACTTTTTGATTTTTGATTAATATTTAATAAAAGTAATAGTGAAACCTATAAATGATAGTAAAAACTAATGTATTCAGTAGTCGAGCGATTATTACCACATTTTCAATATTGTTTTACCAATTAACCAGGTTAATGAACACAACCTTAGCTTGCTAGTAAACAAGGTTATATTTATACCCTCAGTGCATTAAAAATGTGATGAAGGGTATAACGAAGTTGTACCATGCAGAAGGAACCATGTCCGACCTCAATAAGTATATGTTTTCGATCAGCATCTAGTTTACGATTTGATAGATATAGATACATTGAGAAGCATTATTAAAATCTGGCAGAGAATATTCAAAATGCCAAATATAAAAGCTGAACTAAAAAATTGTTAGAAATAATATAAAATAATTGCTTCGGTAATCTCAATATTTGTAATCGAATTCCCCCGAAATTTGTAAGCAGTTAGTGAATTTTAAGTGTAGAAAAACAAATATAGCCCCTAAAGTCTACTTACCAATACTTACCAATGGGTGATTTTATGCCGAGGTCCGTGTTAATCTAAAATGAGTCAAACAAGTAGACAAGGCTCTTATTGATTTGGTTGTGGTTGCTATTAGAGCAGCTCAGTAATGATGGTCTGCCAATATTTTTAGAGCTTTGGTTTCTTAATTGAGAAATCCGTTAATGGGGCTGACATCAAGGGGCAGGAATTACGCCTTTAATTAGTAGATAAACAACGCGACAGGAGCAATCATCGGTATCTGGTATCTGCCTGGCCACGCCCCCTACTCACACACCCGTTTTTACACCTCATGCCAATAAAGCAACGGACTTCATTAAATCACCATAGACAAAGCATTAAAAAGCCACCCAGCTCCCACGATTCCGTCTCGGAGACCTTGTCGAGGCGTAAAATTGGCAGTCAGTTTTATTTATAGCGCATTAAAATCAATTTTGTGCGTAATTAAATAAAATGACAACGAGAACAACCAACAAACAAGACGACAATGGCTTACATCTATTTTTGTTGCCCTAAATTGCTGCTTATGAATTTTCGCTGCTGCGACATCGCTGTAAATCCCCAAAAAACGGTGGAGTGGGTGGCAATTATGTATGTGTGTGGGGAGGGTTGGCATACCTGAGGGATGAAGATGTACATTTATCTGTTTAAAGTTCAAAAATAGTTGCAAAGGTTTTATTTTTAGCTAAACAAAGCCAAATTCAGACTAATCGATGGTTAATCTGTTCGGAATTGCAATTGCGCTGTAAAACAATTAAGTTGCAGTCGTAGAAGCAGCAGCAGCAGCAGCAAGCAAATATTGATGGCACGTAGGAGAAATGTAAACAAAACATGCCACGGCAAATACGAAACAGGTAAACAAAAAAGTGCCACAAATTCATATTCTGTTTCTGTGTCTCTGTTATTGGCTGCCAGAGCCAAAAAAGAAATAGCAGCATTGGTCTGGTAGAGTAGGTGTCGACTAGCTGATGCCCTGTAATCAAGACTATTTTTTATTCGATTTTGTTTTTTGAATTCCTCAATCAACACATAATTCTGGGTAATCCATTTACAACATGATGTAGTTCTAAAGCTGTAACATAACATCTGTTATTTACCATGCAACTGTGTACTTAACAGAACGATATCAATTGTGTGATCACCAACTTGAAGAAGAAGAAGTGAGAGTCTTTATGAATAAAGTAAAGAGAGCAGACAAGTTTTGGAGAGAAAGGTAATTCAGTTTTGACAGCCACAAACAACAACACAATAAGCTAACGGTAATAGACGGCTAATCTGCTCTTTAGTTTTCATTTTCATCTGTTTAGCACACATTTATATTTTATGTATGCACTCTACTCTCTCACACTCTCTCCCTTTTTTTCTCTTTCTTTCATTTCTTTTCTTTTATATAGCAGCCATTTAACTAATAAGCATTGCTTTTGCTTTGCGCTTAATTTAGTTTACTCAATTGCAATTATTTACATGTTTATTGTAATATGTTATGTTTATATATGTTTCTGCTTCTGGCTTACCCATTTTGAGCTCAGATTTAAATCACACTTTAATTATACCCGCTTTATACATAAGGTGTAAAGGGTATAAAAACACATTGCAAAAACGTAGTAGCTGCTGTTGGACCAAGAAGCAGGAGCGGAAGGGAGATGGGTCTAGAGTGTCAAAGAGAGTGACTCTCGCTGTTTGCCGCTTTGCAGCTCTGACTGTTCGCAGCCGGGCGAGTCTATAAAAGGAAGCGGCATTCGAATTGCCGACTCAAACGCGAAAGGACAACGCCAAAGTGTACACACGAAGCGAACAAAGCCAAAAAGCCGACAACTACAACTGAAAACAAAGTGACTTTGTGTGCGTGTGTTTGTGTTAAAGACAAAGGCCGGCAACAACAAAGAGACAGAGAGTGTGAGAGAGTGAGAGCGTGGGAAAGCGGAACTGCAGCTACAACCATTTTGTATATAGACAGGAAGTGCTTGAAGTTAAAATGGGTTCGCCACACGTCTGCTTTGCAGACGAACTGCAGCAGCAGGAGCACAACAACAATGCACCCGGCAACAATACCAAGAGATGGCTACTGGAATTGGAGCCGAGTGGCAGCCATGGCGGACACTCGCCCTGCAGCAGCAGCATGAGCATCTCACCAACTCCACGATATGAGCGCAACATGGGCTTCTTTCAGCTACTAAGTCGCCGCTTTGGTCTCAGGTCAAGCGATGACCTAGTTCAGGATGCAGCTGCACAGGAAGAGGATGCGCACAGTTCATCGACCGATTCTTACTCATCGATGGGGCGTGGACTAGCAGCCGCCACCACACGCCTAGAGCAGATGTCCTGCGCATCCAGTGAGACCAGCAGCACCATAGACATTGAGGAGCAGCAACTGGAGCAGCAGCAGCAGCAACAACGCAAACTGAGCCGCACGAGCTTCTCACGACTGCAACGCCGGTCGACGTCCTCGTTGCGGCGAGCCTTCGAGAGTCTCTCGCTCACGTCACGCTCGCTGTCGTGCAGCGGCCCCTCGCCAACAAAACCACCCCCGCCCCCACCCGCTGCAGCGGCATTGCCACTAAAATCGGCACTGAAATCAGCATCGACCGTTGAGCTGCACCAGCAGCAACGCCAACACAGATTGGCCTCCAAGTCTGCTAGCAGCTCGAGCGCCTGCTCCACCTCATCCTCATCCTCAGCATCAACGGCGTCGAAGAGCAAAGTGAAGCCGCCGCCGCAGCGCATCCTGCGTCAGCCCGTCTCCTATACATATCTGAAAGGTATGTCCGGATTGCCGACGCAGCGAGTTCCTCGCAGCTCCGTTTGCTGTCAATATGCCAGGCGCTAGGCAGGAGTTGCTGCTTCACATTCACAGTTAATCATTTACTTAATAGTTCACAGTAGACAAATTATATACATACACAAAGTAGTTCCAATTCTTAGTGCCAAATCCCATTGCCCATATTCATTTCGAGATCTGTGATACAATAATCTTTTCATATCCAAAACAAAAATAGCATCACAGCGCCGCAAAAAAAAAAAGAAGGACTCATCTCATAAATGGGAAACATAACCAAATTGTTTTTGCAAGTTTCCAAGACTTAAGCACTCGTAGAAATAAAAGGATATTTCAAAACACAGGTCTTTTAGTTCGACATCCATAAGAAAAGACTGTCAAAGAAAGGAGTTGAAAAGTTAGTTGAATAACGATTATTAATCGCATTTTGTATGAATTGGTAATTCTTTGTAATTGAGTACGCTCAAGTACTTTTATAATATGATTGTACATTCGTGCCTTTATCCCAGATGTAGATCAAAATTCAAAAAACCAAAATAAAAATAAAATTACAAATTTTAAAAATTTATCCTAGCATAAAAATAACTTACAGTTACTTATGACACTCGTCTTATATACGTACTTAATTAGTTGCTGTAAAGGGATCAAAAAATGTTGTCAGGCAGTTAAATTTAAGTACTCTTAAAATATGTTTACTATGCGTACGGTCCTTAAGCTTAAGTTTCTAATATTCTTTCGGTAGATAAGATTTTGAATAATATTCGTACAGCACTCCATACGTAGGGCTTCACGTAGTTATACATATATACTAGACCGATATATATATATATACATATACACAACTAACCAAAATGTTGAAATTCAAAACTGATTATATTAAAACGCAAATACTTATATAGCAGACAGATATATACCATATACAGATGCAATACACACACCCACACACACACACATTTACCGAAATTGTACTTATAAAGAACAACAATCTGAGAACTAACTATATATAATTAAATATACATATATCGAGCATGCGATACACAAAACCAAATAAATAAAATATAAATGAAAAAATGCATAAGCAATACAGTTATATACAGCCGATTATAAAGACATATACATTTAATTATAAGTTAACTATTTACCTTTAAATAGAAGCAGCTAAACTGAATATTTGATTCACACAGCAAGTTCAATAAATGAATAAAAGAAATAATTTACACCAAACCTCAAAAATGTTTTTACTTCGATTCGCACAAAAACTTTCTACATAAAAATCTATTTTTATTCGCAATTGCGTAAATGGAACATTTTGCAGAAAACAATAATCAGTTGGCATAATCGTAAGTGACCCAGTTGGAAATGCTCTCAAAGTTGCCAAAAATAGCAATTACAATGAATCAGGGCTAATTACATCCATTCGGCCAGAAACCATTTTGAGTCACACACACATTGTGTATACGCATCGTGGCCCTTCTAAGCTCAATCGACGTGTGATTATATGTTGCTTATTGACGCCAAAACTGGATGGCCAGAGTGTGTGTGGTATAGTGTGGGGCTGAGTGGGCGTGTGTGGGCATAAAAAGTAGGTCAACGATTGAAAAACCCATCAATTCTTCATGTATTACTGATGGATATCGTCGCCAGGCAAACGCCATAAAATGTTTATGGAAATTTATGTGCGAAATACGATTCCCATGTTGAGTTTATAACGAGACCAGGCGTTCTAGTGGGTGGCTCTACTTGTTGTTCTTTGACTATCATCATTGGATTAACATTATTCCAATTGAATTGGCAGACGAACTGGCATGGAAATAATTACCTCACTTTATGTTCAGCTTTAAGTGTTTAAACTTTAAAACTAACTCAAACCGACTACTCAGCATTTTTGCCGGTTCAGTGACGCTTGATTAATGGCACCTGCCTTCCTTTTGTTGAGTTTGCAATTTCAACATTTCTCGATGTCAGTCAACTTTGATATATATATCGGCCGAACATTGACAATCACATTTCGTAGGCATCATTTATCACAATTCTCTTTTGAATGCACTCATTCATATTGATATATATTTTATTCATACAGCCGTATTGTTGTCAATGCCTCACAAAATAATTCAAAATAATTGCCCTTTCGATAACAGACGAAAGAGTCACAGAGTGCATAAGCTCGAGTCTCGCATGTGTTAACAAAATCACATTACGCATACGCCGCATGCACAGCAATTGATAGCCAATAACGTTAGCACTCGTAAGCCAACAAATTAGCGAGGCAGACAGGCAATCAAAACCGTTTTCAGATGCTGCTAATAGATCATCAAGTCACGCATCACCAAAACACGTTCGCCTGTTGTTACTCTTATTTGATGAAATACGTCAAAAGGAGTGGGCCGAGATCAGGAGTCTGGCCAACAGATGCCCCGTGGGAGGGCGTGTCACTTTTTTTGTGAAATGTGTGCTAGCCTAAAAATACGTATGCAGTGACCTAAATATTACCGTTGACAAACTGACAGGCGGCAAATGTGCCAAGCACTCGAATCAAACGTGCAGTCAACTTGCCGCACTCTCGTTTCTGCTTCACTGTTGCGCATACGAAACGCTGACTTCCAAATAACAATCGTGTACAACATTTTGCCTGCGGAGGCGACCACAGTCACGTAGTAACGGGCCTGGGGGCGTCTCAAGTTGAGGCATGCCAGCAGCTACTATCAAGGAGCTATCCTTTTAACTTTTATTGTTGCCTTTTAATTTCTGTTTATTTTTGGGTGTTTCCATCGCTTGTACGACTGCCAATATTTAATTAAGTTTCTCCTCTTTTTTCTTCTATCTATTTTTGGCATTTTGCTATTTGTGTTTACTCAGCGCCCGCTTGACGGCAAATTTAGCTAAAGACTCAATTTGACCCGACTGAAACTGAACAGGGCCAATGTTAGACTGGTGCATATTATTTGTGCCAACATTCTGAATAATACCGGGGCGTATACTTCCGTATAAATGGGCAGCATCAGTTCGACAGAACTCTGGAAACCCCCTCAGCGAAAGCATTTTTCTATTCTGTGTTCTCCCCTAATGTGTCCCACGAGCAATGACGACTTTATTTGGTGTTGTGCAACCCAACAAGAATACAGCACAATAATTAATCTTCTTTGGCTCATAACCACCAGCACACACACACCCACACACACACACACTCGCACACCCACAGGCCAAAAGGCAAACAGCTCGCAAGAGGGAAGAAAACAATAAGGAAAATTCAACTTCCGGTTGCCGAAAGAAATAATGCCTTTTCCCTACCAATGTGCCCTGCTTTTTCGGTTATTAGCATTTTATATAGTCAACTGTGCTCAAGCGAAAACTTGTCAAGCTTGTTAAATTAAAAAACAGTTAGAATGGGCACAGTCGGAAGAGCTTGACGAGAAGACACCTCGAACCCAGCTGTGAAATATATTAATTATAGTTTCTGTGCTAGTTTCATCAGTGCTTCTTAACCGATCTTATCTAAATTGTTATAGTTCATTAGCAATATTTATGTGTGAATTGGACGACTATTGTCTTAAATTATATCCCTTTACTGCTATCGGAAATCGATTTGTATCGATATAAGCGAAACGCAGCTAAAGCAATTAAGATCGGCTTGTGCAGGCTAGATCAACTCGGCTCTTGATGCTGATCAGGAATATTTATATTTAATGGAGTCACACATACTTCTTGCTGCCAGCCACATAATTTCGCATATTATTCATGATGCCCTGCTTACCCATTTGTTATATGTGCTGTGTACGCAAATTCTTCATCAAGGCGTTGCTCGTTTGTTGACTTAATCATAATGCCCCCCAGGACTAAAAAGGCGTGAGATATTCGTGTTGCCTAAGTTGATGACTTCTCACTTGCCATAATTCCGGTTTCAATTTGAATGCCAAATATACTACGCATATGCTACACACGTGTGTTCTTTTGCTTACTTTCGCTAAGAGCCCCCTCTCTCTCTCTGTCTTTTTTTGTCGCTCTATCTCACTCAGTGCCTCTTCAACTTTTGTGTCAATATTTACCATAATATTGTTTACCTTTATCTTTTTTTTTGTGGCTCCTGTTTGAGCCTGTTGGAGCATACTTTTTAATGTGGCCCTGTCTTATGCTTGTTATCTTTACGGCAGTTTCCGCTGCTTTTAATGGCACTCGGCTGTAATTTCATTTTGCAAATAAAGCTGCAAACGGTCTGAGGCGAAAACAGCAGAAGGCATTTAATGAATATTTAAAGTGTTTTTGTTGTTGTTGTTGTTGTTGTTCACGTTGCCGTTGTTTGAACCTTTTGCTATTTTTAGCTGCCACACGAGCATCAAATCTACGCTTATTGCCTCAAATTGAAAGCACTTCAGGCCACGCGACATGGAGAACACAAGTCAGATATATTGGATATATATGTATATAAGTAAGTATATAAGATTTGCCAACCTGCATGCTAATTCACACTTTGACCCAAATACCAGACAAAAGCTCTTCACAAGATCTGTGTTTGTGGCCACACTTGATGAATAAGGACCCGGCCCTCTTACGACCCATTCAGGCAGTGACATGAACGAAGCAAATAATAAATTATTTCAGTGTTACTCGCAAACTGCCTGCTTCCCCGCTTCCTCGCTTTCCTGCTCCTCTGCTCCCCCACTTCTGGCTCATAAAATATGCACGATGTGTCGGTAATTGAAGTCAATGCCTAAACAAAATGTCTACATTTAGGCCAAGATATATCTTGTGCAGGCAGCTTACATAATATGCACAACAATGGCCAATACCCAAGAGATTTTATCCTGTGGTTGAGTAAGAGCTGGTAATGCTTTCTAGATTTCAATCAGTTCTGCTCTCATTTTCACTCTGGCTTTGATTAAATTAACCAGAATTTACCCTTTATGTCTCACGAATTTGCATTTCACAGAAGCGAAGTTAAAAATGTAGGTGGAAACATGAGTATTATGTGGCTTTCTTCAGTACTTACTCAAAGTAGAGTTATTAAGATGCCACTTAGAAAACCAACAAAGTTTTGAACCCTTTAGGGAATACTACACTTAGAAAATATTGCCTTGAGTTTTAGGAACTCATACTATTTTTGTCCACAAAAGTAACTCATATTATTATCAAGAGTATTTTTTATTTTAACAAATATATATTTAAAAAATAGAAAAATCGAAGCACCATATATTTGGAATTGTTGATTTAATATATTTATAAGAACAAGAAACAATTTTTAGTTTTTAAGACCATCTTCTAAATTTTATTCAGAGTGTAGTCGTCGCAGCCTCCTCGCAAGTGTGTCATTTGGTATGCATGACTTGGCATTATGCGGGTCTCTCGTACTGTCCAAAATTTTTGTGCGCACTGCGACGAACCCATTAACTTTGGCATTGCGTTTGATGGGCTGCACGGCAACAATCCTACGTGACTTGGAGCAGCGGCACACAAAACGAGAGGGTTCCAAAATGTGTTTTGTGCCCCAAAAGGTAGGCAATAAAAACGGGCAAGTGACAAAAAGAACAAACACACACAACACGCACATAAGTTGCCAATTACTCGATTAGGGTCTGGCGCAGGGAAAAAAAATTAATTAATTATGGCCATTCCATGAGGAGCAATGTGAACAACATTGGAACTGACCGCAAATTGTTAATAAAGCCTGACAGAGCGGTAAACTAAAGTCCGTTGAGCAGCTGGTTTTATTTATTCAGAAAACAAATGAAAAATGCAAGAAAAGTGCAGCCGGGGCGAAGGTTAACGCTTGCTCTGGAGGACAATTGGCTGCGCCTTGTTGATGACGTAACAGGAGCTGGTGCATCCTTGATCGGGTCATACGTCAGACAGAAGCGCGCGCATCCTTGTTTGGCCTTCATCGAACGCCGGGCAACAGCACACAGTGCCCCACCCACCACAAGCACCGCAACCATTTCTCGCATAATCCCGCACATTCGAGCATAATTACTGCAGCTGTTCCTGTTGCTACATTTTCATTCATAATTGGCCGGAAGCCACCCAAAGCGACCTCGACCTCATTCGGCCACTCGGGCTGGAAAGCCTCGAGAAACCACATCACAGACCACAACTTGACCTAGGCAACCAGAACAAGAAGCGCACCTAACTCGATTTGTGGCCGCCAGTGCGTTATGAGCATATGTTTAGTCCGGTTAGCGCAGTCATGCTGTGTCCTGGTCAGGATACGCTGTCAACTGGTCACCAGGGTATTGCACTGGCTCACATTTAGCCAAGGTCCACGTTACGGCTGTCCTCAAACTAACGACTGGAAGCTACTCTGCTTTCGATTGAGCTGAAAGGACGTTATAAGCTTAAGCACAGCCTCGAAAGTCCTTATGCACACATATCCTTACGCTAACTATCCAAAAATATAAAAATAATATACTCTATTTTCCTCTTTGGCAAGGAATTGGCAGTTAACCAGCTGCTCCTGTGCATAGAATGTGTTAAGTGTTACATGGAATGCAGCTGGTTAGCTTCTTAAAGGCCATCATTGACCTTGCAGCACAGGCAGCTTGCCAGGACTCGTTCGCAGTAAGGACATTCAACTTTCGAGTCTTAGAGCATAATGACGACGATACACGAATTCAATTAGGTAGAGTGGATGGCGAGTGGCAATAGAAATGAGCATTTCAAATGACGGCGACAAATTGAATGCCTCGCTAACTCGATAATACATATTTATTGCGTATACGCACCGAGCACCAGCATAATAAGGATACAGCAAAGTCACGAGAGAGACGGGAAACCTTTTTATAGTTGGAGTGTGACGTTTCAATTGAAAATGTTATCTAAGCCACAACCACAGGTTGACCGCACGTCGAAGGTTCTCCCAATCGTGACGTCGCTACTTGCCTCCACATACTTGCCTGTGTGTGTGTGAGAGAGTTCCGGCGGCGGAAGCATTCGAGTGGCAGCTAACTGGGTCAGGGCTTTGCCGCTTCGTCGTCGGCATTTTCGTGGACGTTTCTCGACTGCAATGCTGTAACCCCCTCTTGCGCCCCCCCTTCACTCCACCGTTGCGCCTCTGCATTTCATTCTGAAACAGTTGCAACGTCACTCAGCACTTAGCCAAAGCATACAGCATAGTAAAAAACCTACACCTAAGATTTATTAAGATAGAAACAGACATAAGAAATTTATATTTATTTATTGTGTGTGGCATCGAAATAGATAAACATCAAAACATATTTCACAAAAGCACAATAAATATAAATGGATATATAATCCCAAACTCCGGCATAAGTTGGGCCAAGTTGGCTCCATCACATATATCTGCCTGATGGGGTCAGTGACGTCTGTTGCCTCGGCATGTGTACAAAAAAAATTTCCTGTCTTAAATAAATTGCATTTCTTTGAATTATATTTTGCTAACTTTTCTTAAATTAATAAAGTCATTATGTTTATTCCAAGAATTGATTATCTTGGGGCTCAAAAGTATTTATACTTGAGGCATTTTATAACTTATTTTTCATTATTTTTCTTTTCTGTTTTTTATAAATTAACAATTAGGTTGGGCACATTGCGCATACGCTTCGTATGCCGTAGCTCTGTAATTGAGTTGAATTATGTTCTTAGAAAGTGACCTTATATCCTTCAGTGTCTTATTATTAAATGCATGAGGAGAGCAGCCCCGAAACAAAGGGCGTCTTGCGACACTTGCGTGGCATGCATAATGCAGCAAGCTGCCCAGCTGCCCCATTGTGCTCAAGTGTCTCGCTGCTACTTATAAATAGCGCACTCGCACTCGAGGCGCTGATTAATGCGCCAGATATTAGATATTGTTACCACGTAAGCCTACAGAAGACATCTCGAGAGCTGGGCTTAACCTAAATATGGAGGCTGCTACAAATCACGCTGCTTTTGTTCAGTTCTGCTCTGTTCTGTTTGGGTCGGTTCTGTTTGGGTCGGTTCTGTTCTGCTCTGCTCGGTTCTCTTTTGTGTGTCGTTTGGATTGACCTTCGAGCGGTCTGCGCGTCGGTGATGTCACAAATATACGCACACACACACACACACGACACACACACACAAATGTCACACTAAATGTCAGGTTAATTTTAAACCCGCGACAAAGCGCAAAGCGCCAAAGCGAATGCCAACCAAAGCACATAATAACAATAAACCCCTCAGCGGATATTGCACCAAAGCACCCCTAAAACCAGGACACGAAAAGTAAAAAGCTGGGAAAACAAAACTTTAAAGAATAAGAGCACAAGTCCTTAAGGGAAGTCTGGCTATTTCAACTCTTTTTGCTTCTTGAACCAAACCTCAAACGAGGCACTTGGTTTAGGCCTCATTCTTTTGGCTTTACAGCCTTTTATATTGTCATATAAATATAAATATATGGATGTCGTTAATATCTGAAGCATCTGTAGATTCTGTCAGTTAAAACGCCTGCCTAGCCATAAAAAACAATAATGACGCAGCAACAAAAGTACTTTATTAAAAATCATATATAATCAAGCGGGATAGATAAAGGTCATTATGATAGACAGAAATCTTTTGAGGAGCGTCGGGCAATGCACGTGGTATAAAAGCCCCATTGTCTATAACGGTAAATTATAGTTATATAAATAGTTGCCAAATTGTCAGATTCGCTTGAGTCCAAACAAGTTGAGTTTGCTGATGAGCTTCTATTAAACTTTGTTCTGCAATGAATCAGGAATATATATGCCTTATAGCTTGGAGACGCTACCTACTGTCTTTTAACCACTTTTGCATAATTTCACACATTTTGAATGACTTCCGCTTTTAAGGACGAGCTTCTGCTATCAATCGGAATTCAATTATATTTATAAAGTAATTTAAGTAATATCTTCCAAAATAGCAGCAATTATTTCTGTAAAAATCAATTTAACTCTGGAAATGCCGAGAGCAGTCAAGTGGCCAGATATATTTATGTATACATAGATCCTGGCATATCCTTCAACTCTGGTTAAATGCCAAATTGTTCCGCCCAAAAAGTAGCAAATGCAAACAGTAGTCAGACGGGGTCGGAGGGGCATGAAACAGAGGCTGCAGCAATTTGTATTGTTGTCCCACAGCCGGGCAAGAGTGTCAAGCGAGCGAGTGTGCCGGCGTATGTGTGTGTGTGTGTGTGCGAGAGTGTGTGTGTGTGGTGTTTGACTGCAATGTCCTTGCAGGCAGGCAGGCAGTTCATTGAACGTGGCGAGGTTGCAATATTCCACTTGCAGCCTGCAAGCAGCCGCAGAGAGCTGCAACTGCGCAAGCATTGAAGAGAGAGTGAGAGACACACTTGGACAGAGAGAGGGAGAGAGAGAGAGAAGGGGTATGTGAGTGAGAGAAAAAGAGGTAGTTCATTGCACGCCAACTGGGTTAAGTGGGAGGCGTAAACGTCTCAGTCTCCCCCATCTCAGTTTCGCTAGCAATTTTTAGCCTGTGCTCAATTTTTGCATCGAGCGCCTATGACGTCATTAAAAAAGAAGGGCGTGTGTGTAAGTGTTGCCGAGTGTGTGAGTGTGTGTGTGTGTAGCGGCTTACTTTGCTCTTACTATAGTGCGTATGTGTGCCTGTGTGTGCTTAATGGGCACAAGGGCATTAAAGCCGGCCGTATTGCTGCCTATAAGTAGACGGGTTAAATGAACAGTGGCTAATACACACACACACAGAGGCACACACACACTCAGAGGCACACACACACAGGCTACAAACTGGCCGCAGCAAATGAGGCAAATGTCATAAAAAACAAGTAAGAATGCTGTTGTCGAGTGAGCTCGACTACGATATACCCTGAATGCAGTTGTTAATTCCCTTTGAAGAGTCTTGCACCCAAATGTGAGCAGGTCTGGAAATCGAAATGCATAGATATTCAAGAAATGTAGGCAGTTATCGATAAAAATAAAGCAAATAAAGAATATATATACTTTATGGGTTCGGATATACTTGCTTCCGCCTATTACATACATTAAACCCTCTTTACCCATTTTTAATGGGTGCAGGGTTTAAAAAGGTGAGCGGGGAATGGGATTTTTGGTGCACGAGGCGCATGAGTGATTTCTCGTGTCTCTGCCGCTAGATGGCGCTCGCCGTCGGCACACGCCAAATAATAATAATAATATCCGTAGAGTCCCCTCAGGCGCAGGTGGTCGGTCCTAGGCACAAACAAAAACGGCAACCAACTCATCCGTCCGTCCGTCCGTTTGTCCGCCCGTCCGTCCGTCTATCGCAACAACAATGGCGTCTCGTCCGGCCAAACACAATGGCCAGCAAATGACAATAACACGCATGTAACCACAGCAGACATGAGGCGACGACAATTATTTTATTCTGCCTGTCAGCCAGAACCTTAACACCCCACACGGGTGTGCCCCACCACCCCCCAATCTGCCCATAGACCAACTGCAAACAACACGCGCCAGACAAATGCGCATAAGAAGTGAGCAGTGGGTTAATTATACGCATACGGCAGCAAGATGGGCAGGAGGCTATTGACGAGCCTCCAAGGTGAGTCCTTTACCTCAAAAACATTACCAAATGGAAAAGTACACACAATTTGCATGTCAACAGATAAAAATTGTAATAAAATGTGCTCGACGAGAGAGTTTTTGGTTTGCCAACATTTAATGCCGTATTTTAATAGGCATGTTGCAGCCGAAGGAACTTTATTGATGAGGTGAACACATCTTTGAGAACTCACATATACACATATAATCATAATACATTTGGAATGAATATCACTTTTTGGTTACCGTTGAGGATATTCCGCATCTCTGTGGAATAGATAGCACTGCATAAAATTTGAGCATTTGAGGCCACTGAAAACCGGTTGCCAATTGAAGATCAAGTGGCGTAAGAGCTCCTCGGTGCTCGAGAATCGATTGGTGTTGCGGCGACAGGCCTCCACGAAGAAGTCAGCGAAATACTGGGCCAGCTGGATGCCGAGACGGGTGTGGGCTGCGCTGCAGCTATCATTGCCCAGCAGGCCCGGCTCGTAAGCGGCACGCTCCGGATGAAACTGGCTGCCAAAGATGGGAAAGCTTCGATGCTCGATGAGCGTTATGAAACGCTTCGTCGGCTCCGATGGCGACTCCGTTGCCGACTCCCTTGTGGCCAGGATACGCCAGTCCTTGTGTAGTGCGTAGCGATGCAGATTCTCCACCTCGATGCAATAGCGATGCTGATGACAGGCAAAGGGTACATTCTCCATTTGCTCGGCAAGCTCCGGTCGTAGATTCGCGAGCATTGTCGAATTCCCTTCTGTGGAATCGGTGCTCCAGTGCAGTGGCAACGCCTTAAAGAATTTGCCACACTTAGTGCGCACGTCATTCGTTTTGGCCGCATTTATCAGCAGCAGCTGAAAGCCGAGGCAAGTGCCCCAAATGGGAAAATAATCGCCAGCCTCATTGCGCTCCATGGCAAGCTCGTAAATATGCCGAGCGGACTTGACACAATCATTGGTCAGCTCCGGTGTCTCTTTGACCTCCGAATCCTCCAGATAGACAGCGCCGCCGGGCAACAGTATCCCATTCACTTTATTCATGATCTCTGCATAATATTCACGTTCACGGCCAATCCTAAAGAATGTGCAAAATAGCAATGAAAATGTGAGGAAAGCGATTAAATGTTTACTAAACAAAACAAAAAATCATTCGGCACTTTGCCAAATGCAGCGCAGCACCCTCTCTCTCTCTTTCTCTATCTAACATACACTTTCTCTCTCTCTCTCTCTCGTGTCACTCTTGTCAGACTTTCAAGGTAAGCACTCACCAAATGGGTACAATCAGTGCACCTGAAGCCTCCAGATGCTTTACATATGCAGACGACACCTGACAATAATTTCCCTCGTATAATTCGGATAGGCCTTTGGCCATATCCATGCACATCACGCCAATATTGGGCACACGCCCACCCTGACCAGTCGGTTCAGTCATTACTTGCACTATAATTATCAATCACACCTCATAATAATTTAGTTTGATTACTATAATCTTTTTCTCTACCTTAATGTGTCAAACACCTCGTAACAGGAATACAAAGCTCGACTAAATGATACCCTGTCACATTCAATTTTAGTTAGGAAATACGAAAAAATTAAAATTTATTTTTCACTTTGATTAAAAACTGAATTTATTATATGTTCAGGTAGATTTATATTTTGATTTTGTACTGAATGTTTTACGGTTCAACGCCTGCTTTAAATGGGCTCAAAGTATTTATTTAAGGAAAGCTGTTATCTGCATATGGTTAGACTTATCATAAGGTGATAAAACAAATCATTAAGATACATTCAATTTCAATATGTTATGAACACAACTGAACAAAGACATCGAACGTGATCTAATGATAAAAGTCAATAAACAGTTGCTTTGCTTGCTTTGTTTATAAATATATATATAAATAATCTTTATTCGCAGTCGATTCAATGAATCGAATTTTTATTCAAAGAAAGTGCATTATGGTAGCACGCGAATTCTTGGCATGAGCTCATCGCACACGTTTAAATATTATTTAAAAAAAAAAAAAGTAACATCGCTGATACGCAGACTCACCAAATGGGCACAACTAGCGCTCCTGTCGCCTCCAGGTACTTAACATACGAGGCGGCAATATAGCTGGGGATATCTGATCCATAAATGGTGCTCAGGTTGCTGGCTATGTCGATGCACAGGACACCCACCACAATGGGGTGGATCGATGTAGCATCCACGTTGTCTGCCATTCCCTCAAACACTAAACCGTTCAAATTGGACTGCACAATTTATACACAATTCAAAAAAAAGTGAGCCAACCCCACACACAAAGCACTCAGCGAAACAAAACAAAACAAAATTTTGCGAGCGCAGCTGCATAAAATAATAACTCAACACAACCACAAATGCAGCCGCGTATTCAAGTGAGAAACAACTTGCCGCAAAATATATTTAAATCGTTGCCTATTTTCAGGCAGTTTAGTTGACTGTGGTGCGAATCCAACGCTTAACTCAATTTATTAAAATTCTGTGCTCCTTCAAATATAATATAAAATATAAAATTATAATATAACATACCTATGCTGATATATATATATTGATTGATATATCGATCGATATGGCCGATTCTGCGTGCAACTAAGCTTCATCAAGACAGCTTGAAAACTCCTGCTACATTTTACAACCAAGTAGAATCATTATTATAATCAATTAATATTGCACAATACGTCCAAAACGTCATATATTTATGTTTACACAATCAACAGTTCGCAAAGGCAATTAATTATAGTTGTCATCATTTGAAATTTGAAAAAACGATTAAATTCACAAGCCTCCAAGCTACGTGCCAAGCTCAACGGCATCCAAAGAAAAAGCACAAAAACGGGCACGTGAACATCTAGAAAATCATATATACATGTATACATACATTCATACATATATTATTCATATTATATATATAGTATGCTGATCTCACGTTTGTCAGTTTAAATGCAGAGGAACTAATCATGCATAGAGGAAGGTGTAAGATTAAGAAGTGATACACTTCTTAAAGGATGCTGAAATAGATTTTAGTTTGCTACCGGTGCATGTACCAGTAGCAGTAGGTCGCCGCAATCGGTACTATGGACAAATTGGGCTACGGAGTGAATACGAGCAGAGATCCTTTCGTACTGATTTTATTTCTTACAAATCCTATCTGTATATAAATATACACGCGAGTTGAGTTGTAAATTCAGACTGGCCGCTCCTGACGAGCAGACTTTATTTATACAAAAATGCTTAGACCTAATACATGTATAATATTATGCAGCTGCTTGTAAGGCGCCTGCCTGGCGCATAACAGCGGCTGGGTAACGGTAACTGTTTCTAAGGAATTCGCGTTGGCGCCTGCCAGCGACTGATCACGGCGACCGTAACGGTGAATGTTGCGAAGGCGTCTGCCTGGCGCCAAAACAGCGAGCTGGTCACGGCGACCGTAACGGTAAATGAGGCTGGCCTGCATGGGCCATGTGTATATATATACAGGGTGTTCATTCTTGAAGAGCGCTGCATGAGCCAGCTATCAGCAGCTGAGTAAAGCATGTTCATACTCGAACACTATCATTTCTACCCGCAGCCCATGGCTCGGGTGCATATGTATTTGTTGAGTCTCTGCGCGTACGATTTGCTGCTCTTGACGAAATCGTACAGAAGGTAATGAACAAAGTTAAACAAAAAGTGTTCAGATAAACAGTAAACTTTTAAGCGAATACAAAATGAAATAAGTATTTACACACTATTAATTAATTATTAATAATTCAAAGACAATATATAATTCATTTATTCAGAATTCAACCAGATTGCACACATTAGTCTTATCTAAAAAAGTACGGCGAACACTGCACAGAAAATCAGGCCAAATCCAACGGATATCGAAACGGCGCCATTCTTACTAGCACTTGGATAAGGAGGATTGTAGGGTAGACCTGAGTCACCCGGTTCATCTTCTGGTGTGTCTGGAATATCTGGAATATCGGGAATATCCACAAACACATATTGCTGGATATAGCCGGAGCCCACGAGTGCTGTGTATTCCGGCTTGTAGTTGTAGATCAGAGATCGTGCCTGTTCTGTGGCATTTTTGAAGACATGCGGATTACGACGCGCCTCGCTGAGGAAGAAATCAGCGAAATATTGGCCACCCTGCACCGCCGTCGGGGTGTGTGGCACCTTCGCACTGACAAACTCGTAGAGCGCCTTCTCCGGATGGAACTGCACGCCATAGAAGGGATATCTCAGATGCTCAATGGTGGACACAAATTCACTGCCATTTAAGTCGTGATTTAAGGACATAATGCGCCAAGAGTTATTTAGTGGTGGCACCTCAAAACTCTGCTCCGTGTAGCACCATTGATGGTAATTATAGGTCACATTTTCAACAGAGAGTTTCGTAATCAGATCCTCGCTGGCACCACTAAAGAGTCGACTCTGATTGTAGTCTACAAAATGGATAAAATGGCGCACATTAATACGATACAATCCCGGAGATAAATTACATTACTCACTCGGCTTAAACTCCAGTGGCAGGGCCAACCCATGTGCTTGGCAACTAGTGCGTGTCTCCGTTCCGTTTGCCATCTTCAGGACGAGCAGTTCCATGCCCAGGCATGTGCCCCACACGGGAAAGAAGGTGCCATTGTCGTTCAACCTCTTGGCTATGTCGATCAAATGCTCTCCAGCATCTCCATAACCATTCGTCTCATTGAACCACGTTGCACCACCAGGCAACAGTAAACTAAAAAAACGGGTTGATTTATAAGATTTCGCTTGCTGCTCGACTTGGACTCACCCATTGATTTTGTGCATCACATCTTCATAGTAGCTACGATTGCGTCCGATCCTATATTATAGAAACGGGTAACAAATTATTCCTTGAGTCAAAACATCTCCCTGTCAACTGTCTGTCGCATTTGTTGCTCGTATGTCAAGTTGATAGCAAACACAATCATGTCTTATCACAAGTTGCACTGATTAATGGCCTGCGCCTATGAGGAGCGATACTTTACTTACTCAAGTAGTCGCAGAAATTAAAATCGTTATCTTCGAAACACTTGTTAGAAAGTGATCCAGCGAAATTATTTAATATATTATAAAAGATAGTCGAACCCCTTTCATCACAGCCGAGATTCTAATGCGCAAATAATTAAAATTTCTAAAAGCAATATCTGATTGTACATGCAATCAAATTTAAATTAATTTTCACCCGTATCGACTGGGTTCATAATATATATTTAATCATTTCTGTTGAGTGCCATCAGAAGTTATAAATTTAAACGTATTAAAAGTAGAATATGATAATAAAAAATGAGAATAATTATCTTCTGATTGCTAAATATAAATATATCAATTTATGAGTGTGATTTAACTCTTATCTTTGCCAAAATAAAAAAACAAAAAAAAACAAGGTGTCAAATGTTGCTAGTTGCAAATTAAATATTTGCTTAAGATATCATGAAAGAAAAATAAAACCGGATTTTGAAAACAACCCAATTGACTACAGCTTGACACTTTGAACACTACATGACTTAGAGTTTTAAGTCCAATGACTGTCAAAGTAGAAACTGCCTGCAATTAAAAGACAATTTTATGCCAAGGTTTTGCTAATAGCTCAGAGACAGAATGCAAGATTAGATTATTGTTTTCATGTGTGCAGTGCAATAAAGAATAAGATACCTACTTCTAAGCAATTTTAAACTGTTTCTGGTGTTGCACTCACCGAATGGGAACCACTCTGCCACCGGCGCCCTCCACAAACTTGACATAGGAGGCCGCAATGTAGCTGGTGCCATTAAAGTTTATAGCACTCAAACTGTCCGGATACAGTTCCTGGGAGAGCACACCAATGATTGGTGAGACGGTACCATTGACATCAGCAGCACTCGGTGAGACAAGCAATGGAAGCAGCAGCAGGGACGTGGCTAGCCACGATGCGATCCTCAGGTGGTTCAACATTTTATTGCAGTCTATTTGGAGCGCAATTCGCTGTTGCGAACACCTCCGTCGAAGAACTAAATAGCACTGACATCGCTAAGCAAATGGCAGTATAAATTTAAATGAAATTTGCACTAAAAATATTTGCCCGATTACGTATATATGACGAATAGTAGCTAACTGATTACAGTGTTATCGCCAGGCAATCTGAATACATTTTTAAGCCAACCAAAGCAGCAGACTGTCAATGAGTGTGGATGTGTTATACATGACGTAAAGGTAGCTAGCTGATTGCTATTTTATCACCATTATTTATGTTTAGTTTTCGAACAACACAAATTTATCCGAGTACATTGTTAAGCCAAGTTAAACAGAAATCCAATCGGAAAAAAAAAATAGAAACAAGTTCGTTTTTGCTTATTCATAACAATTTTACACTTTTACGACCGTTTTAATTATTAGGTTTTGCTTATGCCAATTAGTAACGGCAACAGCTGCAATCACAGGCGAATTTGAAAAACTAAGCAATATTTTCACTAAACGAACGCCGACAGCTGTTTTTGGTGGTGCTTCTTCTTGCTGCGATATTTAATGATCGATAAATTGCCATTCAGCTGGAGGAGAGCAGCTGTTGCTGTTTTTTCTTAATGCTGCTCTGTATGCTGAGTAAATATTTCATTTCCACTAAAGTTTGTTTAATGGTCAACAAATCATTCGTTTCGAATTGCGTTGTTAGTTTCTTAGCGTTTGCTTCCAGTTCTTTGACGATTTGTGCATTAAGTTGTTCAAGTGTTGCGCTGTCAGCGGCCTCCTCCACCTCCTCGTTGCGCTCCATCATTGCCATTAAAAATGTGGTGTTTAAGGCGCTATTATCTTGGGGCATCTCCTCCCCCTCCAGCTGCAGCATATATTGCCCTCGTTCCACGGGAGCCGACAGCGTTTTGTATGCCTTGTTGATCAGCGAACTCCAATCCGCGGAATTTGTTTGCTCGCGGGGAGTTCTGCATTTGAAAGGATTTAATATAATCGACTAGTAATTGCAATAACTAAATCATACTTATTGCTATATTTATCGGGATGCACGCGCGCCTGCAGCTGTCGAAAACGCTGCGTCAGCTCTTGAGTTTTCACCGCAAACTTGGTGGGAAAATTCAACAGCTCAAAAAAGTTCTACGGATGGAAAAGTGTTATCGAAATGAGTACTCATGATACAGTTAGTCTGATACTTGCAATTTTGTCATTCACATCCTGTAGGCAACCGCAGTCGCTGCAAATCATTTGATTGCCGGACTTTTTGCAGTTCCAACAGGCTGTCGCTGTTACCGAAGATGCACTGCGTCTGGCTTCAACTCTATATCGTCCGACATTCGTTGTGCTTGTTGACTTATTGTTTAAGCCACTAAAATTACTTCGCAAAACAGCACACACGCGACGCATATTTTACAATTATTATACATAAATTACTCGCTAGCTCTTATCACAAATTACACAAGCAGGCACATAACAAAAATCAGCTGGCCAGCTGCGTCGTCGCTCAACAGTCTGGCAACGCTGTAAAACTTAGCTTTTTGCTCCCAATTTATAAATAACTTTTGCTGTTTAAACGCATATGCGGCGATAACAAAAAGACTTGCATACATACATACCTATGTATAATTTAAAGAAAAATCGAAAAAAATACGCAACACACGATTTGTGTCGACTGCTCCAGGTGAGGCTCGAACTCACAACCCCGGCATAGCTCTCAATTCATACACAGTATACTGATTATAAGTACCGTGCGCTAACCAATTGCGCCACTGGAGCCTTCAGAAAAAATTTTGCCAAATGGATGGTTTGAAACAACAACATAACTTCCTTACAAATCACAGCTTAAAGCTTCTCCTCAAAAAGGATAGCATGAATGCATGAAAAAATCACATGAAACACATGAAATGTTTATCTAAGTACATACATATGTAATAAGTATATTTTTTGTTTGTATATATATATATATAAAGTACTAACTGTTTTATTTTTTGTTTTTTGCATTACTTAAATTGAGTCTTTTCTGTATGCTCGATAGTTGTTCATCTCTGTGGGAAATGTTTTGTACAATTCCATTAGGAGATTTGCTTTGAACTTTTTCAGGCTTTCGATTTTGCCTTTCACTTCCTCATTCTTAGCGAGCGCCTTTTCCACACAATCCTTCGTGTAGAGTTGCGGATTCTTATCCTGATCAATGTAATCGAAGAACACCTCGAAAGGCACATAAACGTCCTGTACTTGAGGACGTAGTTTATCAATTTCCTGCAGACCGGTCACCAAACTGTTGCTGTTGTTTACCAAAAAAGAAGAGTATTTGACAATAGTATTTAAGAACTGCGAAATTTTTGACGTTTTTATTCTTACATTTTTTGATTGAGTACGTTTTGACCCTGCGGCTGAAAATCGCTCACAATTATGCGTATCTGGCGCACGTTCTCGATAAACATTTCCAGTTGGGTTTCCAAATTCTCCAGTGGCGAGGTCATTTTTAACAATATTTGAACAAATTTACCAAACTTTCTTCACAATTTTATTAATTTTTATTCGCACAGCTGTTTGTTTATTTCTGCATTTTATGCTTCTTCTTCTTGGTCTGCCATTCACATTCCTTGCGATATGTACTTGTAGCAGTTAAACTATCGATACTATTGTCACTCGTTTCGATGCTTTTATGCCATCGGTGTTTGACAGAAGAAGCAGAGCAGTCAAGTGCATGGTTTTCAATTATAATTGTTTTAAAGGACCTTCGAAATAAACAAGTTACCGGTTAAACAATGTCGGACGGGGATTTGGATGCATTGCGTGCACAGCGCATGTCGCAGATGCAGTCGCAATTTGTAAGTAAGAATTATGCGTCGTTTAATGGCGTATTCTAGAAATGCCAAAAATAGCAATAAAAAATACATATGTATGTATTTATATATATAAATATGTATAAAAGAGTGGTGCCGCTGCACACAAAATAAAACTAGACAGCAATTAAGCTAAATGTCAATCGCAGCGAGGAGGCATGAGTCATAGTTTTTGTTGCATGGGCAGCACAGCTGTGAGCGAAAGGGTATACAATAACTAATATACACCTCCAATGATTCTACAGGGTGGCGGCGGTGGCAACGATGCCGATAAACAAATGGCTCAGCAGGAGCAGATGCGTGCCCAAGAGGAAATGAAGCTCTCGATTCTGTCACAGGTGCTCGACCAGCAGGCACGCGCCCGACGTAAGTTTCACATTTGTTTACAGTGAAACCCAGCTATGAAGAATCACGTACCCCCTTTAATTCACAGTGAATACACTGAAAGTGAGCAAACCGGAGAAGGCGCAAATGTTTGAGAATATGGTCATACGCATGGCACAGATGGGTCAGGTGCGCGGCAAGCTGGATGATGCCCAGTTCGTCAGCATCTTGGAGAGCGTCAATGCACAAATGCCACAGAGTAAACCCACAGTGAAATACGATAGACGCCGTGCGGCCATCGATAGCGACGATGACGAGGACTATGGCTGTTGATTTTCGATTTGGATTGAGATTCAATTATCTATTTTAGAGCCTGATTTAAGATTGCCTCTTGCTTGTGCCCAACGAGAATTGAAGCTTAAACTATATCGCAAGCGAAACAAATTTGCTTTAGTTTTTGGTCTTTTTACCAACTATATGTTTATTAAAATTAAAAACACACACACACAATTCAAGCTCTCAATCTCTCTTTCAAAACGGAATCGGAAATCAGAGTACAGGGAACGCTCGCAAATTAGAAACTATAAGTTTAAATGCATTTAAAATTCCTATAGTTAATGATATTGAATCTCAGAATAAATATTCAATTTTCTATAGAAACAGGTTTTTAAATATTACAAATCGTGAAAATAGTTAGTTCTAGTTATCGAGCAATCACTGTAGTCAAACAGACATAAAACAGAAGTTTCTATGTAAGCAAAACGCATTTTAAAAATAAGACTAGATTTTGACTCAATGCATGTTTTGGGAATTGCACTAACAATGAGATGATTTGGTTTGATTTGCTTCCTGCCTTGCATGGATCCGTACACCGCTTACTCCTTCTTCTCGTGATCCTCCTCTTGCTCCTCTTCGGTGACCAGACAATCGCCACAGAATATCGAGTACATGATGAGCGAGAGGAAGCCCAATGGTAATCCAAAGATCACAGTCATCAGCACTGGATTACCTTTCCACATCTCGCGCATCGATCGCTTCAGCTCGAACAGCGCGCGATTGACGCGCACAAAATAGGAATCGCCTCCGTAGACAGTGGCGCTCTCATTGTTAATGGACTCCAGGAATAAGTGGAGAGCCTGCGGCGTCATCTGCAGCGGATCATCCTCGGGTATATAATGGTGCTGCGTCGTCGAATTCAATGCTATTAAATGCGGCGTCGGCATCTGATCCAGGATTATGGAATGGGCAATCGATGGCTCGCCAATCTGCATGACGGAAGAGAAAAACCAAACGTTGATAAAGGATCTCAGCTAGGAGCATGGATAGCTCACCCATCCGAATTGGAATTTGTCATGATACCGAGGTCGATGCTTCCGTATTACGCCCTCGACCATGTCACGGAACTCCAGCTCATGTGTGGCTATCTGACTGAGTTTATCCTCCTGCACCACGGCCAGCACCAAAAACTTTTTGGTCTTCAACAGCTGATGAATATTAAACCTCGTCACTTTGGGGAAGAGCGTAAAACGCTCCACGTTCACCCACTGAAAGATGGTCTCATTGACATCATTGGGGTCCATTTCGTGGGCAACATGCCCGTGTGGATAAAAATGGTGCTGTTCCTCCTTGTAGACAATCACCGCTGGCAGTTTCTCGAAATCAAAATGCTGAGCAGCAATATCCTCGCTGGTGGCATAGAAGAAACCATGCTCCTGATAACCCTCAGCGGCGGCATAATACGTGTCCCACACTACGCCCTGTTGCTCCCCCACAAACATAAAGAAGATCGTGTGGGATCCCTTCAACATATCCACGCTCTCCGTGCGGGTAACCAATTGAACAGGCGGACCCGACATGCGCAGAGCATAATCGACGAGTTCATCCTTGCTGCGATCTCCGTTATAGCTGAACTCCATGTTGCCCTTGATGAACTTAATGGTGGGATAGCCACGCACATTGAACTCCCTTCTTGCCGCCGGATATTTGTTGCAATCCAAGCGACCAACTCTGACATTTGTCGCATGCAAGGCTTGGGCAACCAAGGCAAAAATCGGCTCCGTCTTCTTGCAGTAGCCACACCAGGGGGCATAGAACATCACCAGCCATTGACCCTCGTGACGTACATCGATGAAACGATCGCTGAGCTCTAGAACACGAGAGGATATCGCCGGTGTTCCAAGCACCAGCAGAAACAACAATGCCAGGCAACAATTCCCAATTGATTTTGGCATGTTGCGGCTGCTTTTATGTTACGTTATCAGTGCAGTGCTCGTTGCTGCTTATTTACTGCATCATTAATGATCACGTTCTTTATTTATTTACACTTGGCACACAGACTACAACTGACGTTAATTGTAATTAAATTAGTAAATTTAGCAATTTTCGTCAAGAACAGCAAACTACCCCCAAGCGCTGAGTTCTTTAGTTCATTTGGTGATTCACTGGAACTGAATCAATGCTGCCAGGTATCGATAACAGATACAATAATAGATAGAAATTACTGCAAAAACCGAAAACAATTTAAATAGTTTGCTAATTCATTAAACATAAACGAAATACAACTTTATATTTGTTTATTTCTGTATATATATTTAATGAATATGCAAAAATGCAGAGCTACTTTGGCATCACTGCTGTGAACCTCTACGAATCACTCGCAACATCGATAAATTTCACTTTTTTTTACTCACTCGCTGCGAATGGCATTGTTTACATCGCGAACGAGGCAATCTGGCAACGCTGGCAAATCAAAACACGCTCGACACACGTGCGATTTGTGGGCTTGTGTAAAATACAAAAATTAATGATTTTAAGCGCATTTCACAATGAAAGCGGACACACCCGATAAACCCGACGGCACGGCACTGGTGCACAATGTGCGTTTCTACACAATACAGCCCAGGGCCATTGTGTGCTTGGCTTATTGCAAAGTGCTCAAATGCCTGGCGCTTAGCCGGTAAGTAAAATATTTTATTAAAATTTAAATATATATATAATTGGAATATTATTGAGCTAGTGAGGATGGATCGATTGAGCTGTGGGACATGAACTATGCACCATATTTGGATCGTGTGATACAACTAACTCCGGAGGCGCATGTGGAGTGTTTGGCGTGGGCGGGAAAAAGACTTTTCTCGGTGGGTTTAAATGGAAAACTCGTCGAATGGGATTTGAATAAACTGCAGCCACGCCACGAACAATCACCGACGGGGAATGCTCTGTGGTGCCTGGACGTGAATAGTGCCGAGACAGAGCTGGCCGTTGGCTCTGAGGAGGGACACATAAATATAATGAGCATTGAGCATGACGAGATTAGCTACAAGATGCTGTTCAATAAGCAGGACGGGCGTGTTCTCTGCTGCAAGTTCGATAAGCCGGGCAAGAGACTCGTCACGGGCTCAATGGGTGCCGTGCGCATCTGGAGTGTGGCCAAGGGCAATGCACTGCACACAATGACGCTCTCCTCCAAAGACGTAATCGTTTATTCGCTCCAAGTGCTCAGCAATAATACGATTATTGCGGGTGATTCGGCGGGCTTTGTGACCGTGTGGAACGGTTCGAATGCCACACAGCTGGAGTCGAGCAAGGTGCTCGACAAGAATGTGTTCGCGCTGGCGCTCAACGAGCAGGAGGATCGGCTGGTGTGCAGCGGTTTGCGGCCACCTTTAATACGTGTCCTCAGCAAGACACAAATCAAGCGCGACGATTCAGTGTACGAGCGTTGGATCAAGTTTATGCAACGCGATGCGCACAGGCATTATGTAAAGGCACTGGTCATGATCGGTGATCGCATCGTTTCTGGCGGCGAGGATGGCATCCTGTGCATCTCGTCGAGCACCAAGACGCGAGCCTATATCGCCAAATATGCACCCTTTATGCGAGGACCTTGCGCCAGTTTGGCAAGCAAAGCGAATCTTTTGCTGCTACGCTACCCGCAGAGCTTGCATTTGTGGCGCTTGGGTTTGCCACAACCTGGCGAGCATCAAAACTCGCAGCTGGGCGCCTGTGAGGAACTGCAACTGGAGCAGACGCCCGAGAAGCTGCTGAAGCTGAATGTGAGCGGCAACAAATTTATACACGCTGCAGCCATTTCGGAGGATAACGCCTGGATATGTTATTCAACTGGCAGCGAGCTGCGCTTGAGTAGCCTCCAACTGGAGCCGAAGCTGAGCGTGCAGCGTTTGACAGAGGATTTGCCAGCGCAACTGGAGGCGCCAGCCAGCTTTATAGCCTTTGTCAAGTCGGATCAATTGTTTATTCTCCATGCGCCAAGTTGCCAGCTGCGCTGTTTTAGCTTGCAGCAGAAGCAAGTGGAATTCCTCTGCAGCATTGATCTGAGCGCGGAGCTGAAGTCAACCATTAGCCACGTGGAGCTGTCGTCGTGTGGCAAGTATCTGGTGGTTGCCACCACAAATCATTTAATTGCCGTTTGGCAGCTGCGTGGCAAGTCAAAGAAAGCGAAGCACTTGTTGAATTTGCCACGCTACAAAGCGGGCACCACAGCACTGGCTCTGGGCGAGAATAGTCCACGACTGGTGGTGGCCTATGCCGATGGTCGGATTGTGGACTATGATCTGGTCGAGCGTCGTTTTGTGTGTGAAACCGAGGAATACTTTGTGCCCAATGCGGATTTGCATTGTATTAAGGGCATTCAGCTGGATGCACTCAATCCCAACATCATCATTGTCTACAGCGAGGTGCATCTGTATGTGCTGGAGAGCTATCAGCCGGAGGAGGCGCAGGATCATGCGCCAGGTAAGAAAGCCAAACGCATGAGCAGATCCAGTCATCCCGTTGACTCAACTAAACGGAAGAACTATCGCCTCAAGATGAGTCTCAATCGTCAGGTGAGAGAACAGCAACTCCTTCTCACATGTGGCAACTAATTGGAATCTCTTTCTTCTCCTCCCTTGCAGCATCTGGTTCAGGTGTGCCGCCTCGGCCCCAAAGAACTGGTCACAGTTGGTGTGCAGACCAAAAATCTATTGGCACCTTTACCGCCGCCCTTCCAGCGCAAGAAGTTTGGCGAGGCGTAGTTGAACTGACCCGGAGGAGTAACTCTGCCCACAGTAGTACCTAGCTATGTTGTAATTTGCACAAAAACTGTTGTTCATCAGTTTATAAACTGCATTTTAAGCACGTTCCTTTGTGGTTTCCCATGCCCTACCCGTGGGCATTGTAAACTTCTTATGAAACGAGCGACGATATCAAGAAAAATGTGTTATTGAAGAGGAGTCTATATATATATATAAGTAAACAGTTTGAGAGTCAGCCAGTTGCAAACGATAAAGTTCAGTTTATTGTCGAGAGTATTCCAACTTCGGCACATAATTCTGGTTGTTTGTTCGCACCGAAATTTGTCCAAAAATTTGTCTCTGTCAGAATGCCGACGGCGGCGCCCAAAATGTGCCACCTTTTCACACAGAGGAGAGACTGGAGTGGAGCAGCGTGTTATTTGGGAGTACGCTCAACTGGATGGGCCTGGAGATGGATGGCGAATGTGCAGCACAACGCAGCAGAGAAATTCGAATCGTTTTGTTTTGTTGCTGGCATTTCAGTGTAATTGTTGTTGGTTGTATTTCGCATTCGCTTCTGCTGCTGCCTCTGCTGTTGTGTTTTTTGTATTTTTTATTATTTGGTTTTACACTGTCTAGCCAACGTCTAGACAAGTGCATACCACACAGACAGTCCCCAACGAACAGAAAGAGACAGAGACACACAGATGTTACATACGAGTGTGTGAGAGAGAGAGAGAGAGAGCAAGTTTGGTCGTTGCACAATTCAACTTTTAGCTGAAAAATCTCATTGCCCAGCTCAACACTCTGACCTATCGGGTGTGTGTGTAAGAGTGTGTGTTGTGGGTGTCCTGTCTGTGGCGGAAAAGTATCCTGCAGCCATATTCCGATGCAAGGAGTTGTTGATTCTTTTTTTTTTCTCGGTTTTTGTGGCTTTTTGTTTTGTATTTGCATAACAATTTTGTTGGTAGCGCATAAAATCCGTTTTCCTGCCGCGACCATTGGGCGGCCTGCTCTGCCTTTTGGGCATTTGGCGTTGGAATTGGCATTGGCATTGGCATTGGCACTGGCATTTGCATAGACAACAACAAAGTGCCAAATAGACATAAATAATGACTGATGAAATTGTCGAGCTTTTAGAGCAGTCATCAAACTGTTTAACTGCCATAACATTTACCCAAAAGTTACAAGAGACTACCAAGTCCAAGTGGCCATGGCCATAAGCCCACATTAAGCTAGATTGTTCAGCATATAACTGCAATTTTGCTGTACTTAATTCAAATAAAATTTTGTCTCTTTTATTGAGTCAAGTTTGTAGACAAATTAATTTGCTACACTTTCCCGTGCCATAACTTTGTTGAAACTAAACACTTTTTAAGTACTGATCAAGCTTCTAGCTTAATATTGCATTTCAAATTGAAAAACTTTTAGAAAATGATATACCCTAAAATCCACTATAAGCTATGGCTATCAGTAGATCATATAATCTAGGACTTTAGCAAGTTTAGCTCAATTAAGATAGCTTTCCAGCACTGATGCCAATCGAATTGATTTTAAGAGCACAGCAAACGAATCACAGCACACAAGCAACTAGGTTTTACAATCGAGGTTTTACTGTACTTTGGTTTTGGTTAACACATGTTACCAATGCGCCACGTGCGCTGCCTTGACGCCAATCACGCTTTTGGCCAATTTCGAGGCATTAAAATGCACTTAGCAGACAGAGAGAGGATCAAGACAAAGCAAGAAAGAGAAAAGTTTTCCTATAAAATTTTGAGAAATTCAAGTTTTAATTTTTTTTTTAATAAAATCTCTAATTCAAACTGCTATATTTTCCTTGAGCAAATCCGACTTCCGAGCTATTTTCGATTCCTTTTTATATAAATTAATTCTGCTTCAAAACTGGAAAATAGATTTTAAGTTTTTTTTTTATACAAATTCAAATATATATCTTTGCCAAATTTGATCCGGTTTCCGAATTATTTTCAATAATTTGCAGGCCTTTTTATATAAATTAATTCTGCATCAAAACTTACAAAAACGTTGACCTAAAATTTTTTGAAAATTCTCGTTTGAAGTTTTTTTGTTTTTATAAAAATTTCAATTCAATCTTGGCAAAAAAATGCTCCGATTTCCAAATAAATTTTATATCCGTTTTATTTTATGCGATCTTTATACGATCCGATCTCCGATTTATTTTGAATGTTTGGAAGGCTGTTTTTGGGGCATTGGGTGTGGAGTGTGGAGTGGGGAGTTTGGGGGGCTAGTAAGCTGAAACTTATGCAAACTGCGCAACCAAATACAAGTAAAAGTCAGAGTCGCAGTCGCAGTCGCAGTTGAAAGTTTACAAAGGAGTCGCGAGTTGGAGTCTAGACAGCGAGTGAAAACTTTGGGCGCTATGCAAAACAACAACAATAATCACAACAACAACAGCAATGCAGTTGTTTCTGGTTTGGGTGTGTGTCGGTGTTAAAAGTTTTCATGCGCTGACACGGCCAGACATTGTGTCGACAAGGGAGGCCAGCTTGGCGGAGTGTGGGCGTGGTAACAATGCCTCAAATTGACATTTAATTGGTTTGCAAATTAGCCCGCTTGCCAGTTGGCAGTTGCGAGGAAATGTGAACAAAGGAGCACATATACATTGGAGTGCAGCCCACAGCCCACTAAATGATGCACTGCAGCATCCTTTAACACGCACACACACACACCGCAACCAGCTCTCCCCAAGCTACCAATCTAATAAACAAGGGCGCGCAAATTGGCCGCTAATGAACGAAACGAGATAAAGCTTAATTTGCATTTAATAATATTAATGCGTTCGTAAAAGTGCCAACCAGAAAGAGACAAAGCGACAGTGAGAGAGAGAGGGGGAGTATATCTAGGGAGACAGAGAGGGGCAGAGAGGAGCTGCATAAATCGGATGCGGTTGTCATGACGCTGCAGTCTGCAGTCAAAATGCGACCCCTGCAGCGGTCTAGACAGCGAGACAAGGACCTGCTACTCTCCTGCGAGACGAGACTAGACTAGAGGACAATCTAAGGACAAAACGTGGCTGTCTGAAAAATGTAGACACCCAACCCAAACCCGATCCGCAACTCGTAACTGGCGACCCGTAACTTTTGAATGCAGCTCAAGCTCAAGCTGATTGAATTTTATGCTCAACAAAAAAGCAAATCAAGTTAAATGAGTGGAGTAGAAGTCAACACCCTGCCACCTCCGTAACTAGGGAGACCGTATTGTGGCTTTATGCTGACCACAAATTAAGCGAGTGCTGCAGCTGCCAAAAGAGGCTGCAACGGGGCACTGAAAGGTCAACCTTTTCAAGGAGCAAGCCGTTGCTTGGCTGGAGCAGTGAGCTCTGGGTTGGAATTTGGGGTAGTTACTTCAATGTGACCATGTTGCAGTTGTTGTTGCAGTCGCAGCAGTAATTTGAGTTGGCTTTCCTTGCTGGGTACCAGTTGTAGTTGCACTGGCGTCAGCAACTTTTTCCATTGAATTTTTGTCCTTCGGCACGTTGCCAAAGGACAAATGCACAATAAACAGCGATGCTCACCAATTGACACAGGACAAAGGGAGAGCTAAAAGGGAGTTGCAGTTAAGCATCTTAATGCACACAGTGTCATCATTTGGGGCAAAGCTTCCTGGTGGCACACAGTCAAGACGTTCATTGCCAGCAAGTTGCACTTTTATGGCACTCTAAATGTGCACTGTGAGAAATTTTTGTGTGTCTCGAATAGTTAACGATTTTGACGTTATTGTTATGTGTGGCTAGGGATTAATCCAGCAACTGCTTTGAATCAGGATTTGTCTGGAAAATGTTGAGGAAGTCAAAGTTTTGGCTATGTTGGCAAAGTGTACATTTAAAATTTGTAATATTTGTATATAGCATCTATAACTGTAGTGATATAGATAGTATATGATAAGAGAAGAAATACTTAAAATAAGTCGACTTCCTTAAGTTAATATTTTCAAATGTTTCCCATTTTCATGTAGTGTAAGCATCTTGCCAAAAGTTTTTTCACCGCCAAAAAGTATTTTCAGCAAATTTGCAGCTGTCAATTTGAATTTGCAATTTATTAGGATTCAAGCGATACAAGTTGGCAAATCCTTTTAAGTTAAGTAAGGGTATTCCCCCAAGATGGCCAACAGTTAGTTGAGCGATCCTTCTCAAGCGTTGTGTGCTGTGAATTGTGGTTATAATTTTAATGTGCTTGTTAGTCACGCACTTTTGCAACAGTTAAACACACGTCTAAAGCGAGCCCACAACGACAAGCCGCACTTGCAACAATAACAACAAAAACAACAAAAAACGGGCGATAAAAAATAAACAGAGAAGCAGAAGAGCCAACATGTGAGAAGGAATGTGCAACAGTAGCCGGCGTTGCATTGTTGTTGCTGCTGCTACAATTTGTTGTGTGATTTTGTGTACGCGCTTCGTTTGCAAGTGGCAACCACAATTTAATTAAGCCAACAAAACCAACGGCCAACAACGATGGGGGGCAGTGCGGGGCAGGGCTGGGTATTAGCCCAGCGTGTCTGCCTGTTCGTGCTTCACTCAACATCATCATGAGGCACCACAACATGATAGCTGATAGACACATTCTGCTTGCCTCTCCTCTCTCTCTGCCACTCTTTTTTTGTGCTTGCAACACGTAAGGGGTGCAGAGGAAGCTGGTAACGGCTGCAACTGACCGCACAAACGGGAATTGTGCAAAATGACTGGTTGTCGTCAGCGTTATGACACAATGCTCCTCTTCTTCTGGTTGCTGGATGCGCTTAAATGCCTTGCACTGAGAGAAATTTCAAGGCAAGTCCATAAATTTGATAAAAAATAAACAAAGTTAACAAAAATATCAAAAAGAGATATATATTTAAATATATATATATACTTTCAGAGTTGATCACATGTTTCCCCTGGGAGATTAAATATTTTTCTGCTTTGATGTGCTTTAAGGATTCCTACTCAGCTCTGCCAGCAACCCTACTTCTTAAAGGATCTGTGAGGCTTGTCTTCAGAGCTGATATCATATTTATCTAGGAGACTTCATCTTGCCTGGCTTAAATTGGTTTCGATTATAGTTGCCTCAAAAGAATTTAATTTTCTTAGGCCTGGTGCCTCATCCTAGCTCGATCGCTGCAGAGAGCTCTCTTCGTTTCTTAGTTGCTGCCACAGAGTGTTATGTGCCTCTGCCTGAAGCTTCGGTTCTCAGTGCAGTCTCCGTTCAGTTCCTCAGCACTCTTTGCACCTACTTCGGGGCGCTCTCACATTGTTATTGTAATAATTTGATTAAATTGAACGCTTTAAGTGATTTGCATTTTAAATTTCAATCAATATGATGCGACGCTTGTTGCAAGTTGCAAGCCGGGCCAGCACCACCTGCAGCTGCAAGGCAAAGGAAGTTGTCTGGCGCCAGGCTGCCCCGCTCCACTCCTCAGTCTAATGATGTAGAAACAATCAGCGGGCTGAGTCCATGTCTGTGTCTGGACTGTCAGCTGGCCGACATGGAAAATTGCTCACTTTGCCTGGCGGAAACCATAAACCGTTGCAAGTGGTCAGCCAAGCTGCACAGCAGGCCCCCCCACCCCCACCACTTATACTTGTATCGTGTTTGGCGCATCGGAAGGATGTGTTGTCGCTCCACGCCCACTGCTCTAATTTTATTAAATGCTAAATTATTTTGTCGCCTGCATTTCCACTCGGAATTGCGAAATGGCCCATTTGCAAAACCGGGTGCAATGAGGCATGACTTTAATTGAACGGAAAATTGCCAATCCCCTCACCCTTTCCATCATTAGTCTGCGGAAGCTAGAAAGAGTTTCATAAAAAACGATTCTCTCAAGCATCGTTTGAATTGTTGATTAAAAAACTTGATTTAAGTTTGCTGCCTTAACTTGGCTAATTTCAAAAGTATTTTTACAAATTGTTTAATAAATTGTTTAAATTAAGATACACAATTCTTGGCAGAGTAGCAGCTAGTCGGGTTTCTTTTAGTTGTGCTGATTGCAGTTTGCAGTTGCAGTTGCAGTTGCAGTTGCATCAGGTGCAGGCTTTCTTCTCTTAATTGTTGTACCTCGGCATACACACTCCCGCTCCTACTCCCGCTCCCAATCCCATACCCATCATCATCATCATCACGTGGGCATTGTTCTTGGCCATCCATTGCCGACATCGTCGTCTCCTCGCCGCCGTGTGGCGCGACGTCTCCGGCTCCTTCCGGCGTCAGTTTTTTGCAGTTGCAACTTCCTGAATTTGGCTTAGGCGCCGGCAGCGACTCCACCACCACACCGCCCATCTTCCACTCGTCTGCTTGTTTATGTATGTGTGCTATTTTGCCGAAAAGCAGTGTCTAAGGACTTTTGTCTGAGTGGATGTTTGCCCGGCAGTTTTCTCAACTTAATTCATGCAATTTCGCATGCAATTTTCACGTGACTTCATTTTCAACAGTTTTACTTGTTTTCTTCTGGTTATGCCAAGTGAATCACAGCAGCAGCAGCAGCAGCAGCACAAGCAGCACCCAGCTACGAAAATAGCCAGGAATCCCAAGAGACACAGCCGAACTCCCTCTTAGAGTCGCTTATCTCTGCCTGCCCCAACCCAGCCCTCCTCTCCCCAGCCTACTCCATTCCTTTCCCGATTTCATCTCTCGCTGCTTTGCTTGGCATATTTTGTGTTTATTTCGCGCCTGGCAAATCTTTTACACACAAATTATGTTCTGTTGTCTTCGGTGCGATTCCTTTTGGGACAACGTACCGGGCCCAGTATTTTTGGATTGCTTCTGGCTCTGATAGACTCGAGAAACTACAACACAACCCAAGTCTGATAGCCATAATAAACGAACAGGCCCCCCTCTAAAAGAGAGAGAGAGAGGTCGCGAGAGTAAGTAAGAGAGAGAGGGAGAGGAGGATTAGTCGAGACTGAGAATTGGGACGGGGCGCGGTGGTTTGGGGCTGCAGGGGGAGGGGCCTTAGCACGCTTCACGCTTGATTTTCATGTGGCTGTTGTTGTTTTGGTTGCGGCCAGCGACAGAGGCAAAAAAAAACAGATGAAGAAAATGCTTTTCAATTTATTTTTAAGTACAAAAATAATTTTTTTTCGCAAAAAAAATCAGAGAAGAGCGCAAAAAAAAAAACAAGTCGAAAATGAGCGGTAAAAATAAAGGAAACGACACACGCCCGTCGTCGTTCGCGTCGTGGTCGGCTCTAGCTCTAGCTCCCCTCTTGCCAACACACCGCCCGATCGTCTGCTATATATATATATATGTATATATATATATATATATATGTACATTTGCTGTGGTTGTCGTGTGAAATATTGGAGACAAACGGGCACTTTTTATGTTAGCTGCGAATATATTGAGTTCAGTACGGCGCAGGTTTGCGAAAAGATCGCAGCACATTCAAATTAAGTGCAGACTGCAATTATTGGAGGGTGTCTAACGAAATAACGGTGTCTCGCCCCGATAACGCGTGCCTACGAAAACGCCCACATATATATACATATATATACACATATATATATATATATATATATATATATATATATATTGATATTATATATTGTGCTGCGTATATATATTAAATATTCTCATTCATTAGCAGTTCTTTTTTATTTCTGTGCCAAAAAAAAATAAGAAAAATTAAGTAAAAAGTTTGCTTAAAAAATATAGCTAACTAACTGTTACAACGGGTCAGTGGCTGTGTGTGTGTGTGCGAGTGTGTGTGCGTACAGGTGTACTCCAGCTACGATTTGCAGTTTGGAGACGCGCCTCATCGGAGCTTGCCGCCTGGCGCATTCTTCACTGTCATGTGTGAAATTCTTACGCGTTCTCTTCGACCGATTAATTAGTGCTCTCTCGCTCTCGCGTGCGCGCTCTCTCTTACTCTCACCCTCTCTCTCTATCTGTGTCGGCTGCCCGCCCGTGCCCTGGAGAGCGTTTCGGTTCGGTTCGGTTCGGTTTGATTTTATTTTTTTGCTGTCGGCTGGCTGTCGGTCCTTTGCATGCGCCTGTGGCGGGCCTTTGCGGTCTCGTGGTCGTCTTCCATCGATTTACGCAGGAATTCACTGAATTTACGCTTGCTCAATGTCAAATTGGCGTTCGACTTTGGTATGCGCACACAGCTAATACTACAAAACACAAAATACAAAATACAAACTACAAAATACAAACGACAAAATACAAAATACAAACTACAAAATACGCACAACTAGTCTGAAAGAAAGTCTTTCTTCGGCATTGCCGCAGCTTCAGACACTCTCACAAAAGCTATTCTCTTACAGCTTGTAAGGTTGTCTTCTTCTTCTAGACAGAACAACTTTGAGAATTATTAATTAAGCGTTCTTGAGAGTTATTTCTTTTTCACTTTTGATATGTTAAAGATCATAAACCTAACGATATCAAAGAGTATTCAGGCATATGGATAAATACCTGGCACACACTGCTATCGATAACATTTGTTATCGCCGCTGCACGTTGCACATTTCATTTTGTTGGCTACCCTTTGTTGCAGCGCACACCCCCCAAATCCCCTCTAGCACTGTATTCTTCTTGCAAATTCCTGCGCCAGCTCTTGCTGCTTTATTTGTGTAGACGAAAATAGATTAAAGAATTTAGCGACTTGTTTAAAAATAAACTGGAATGTTTTTTTGAATTAGCTAAAAAACACGCCTATGGCAAATGCTTTTGTTGTTGTGTGATTATTTCATTATTTCTTTTCGTTTTCTTTTCGATAGAAATATGGTTTTTCCGGTCAGTTGGATTAGTTTGGTTAGCCTAACGATCTTGGCTAAATAAATGACCCAAATTCGAGACAAAAACTCAACTCAAAATTATATATATTTTTAGCTTTATGCAAATTTTTGCTAGTGACTCAAAGATATTCGAGTTCGTAGCACTTTATGACAGGGGGTTTTTATATTTTTTGGGAATGTTTTTAATTGTTATGGGTCTGAACGCGTTTTTATGATGGAACATGAATTGCAACTTGACGTTGATCTCAAGAGCCAGGAGCCCGTGACGTGATAAAAATCAACATAAAGACACAGACAGTCAGTCCAAGCCAGACAGAACAACAAAAAACAAAAAACAGAAAAACACAAAAACGAGAGAACAGCCAAATGAAGAGGCAATCAAATAAATTGCAAAAACATAACAACCACAGACAGCAGCAGCAACAGCAACAGCAGCAGCAAACAAAAAAATAAAATACGATCAACAACAACAACAACAGCAGCAGCAGCAAAGCAGATCAGCACTAAATGAAAAGAAACAGTAGCCAGTCTCGCTCTTGGCTAATTGTGGAGCAAAGGGACCATGTTGCAAGGGAGGAGTGGGAGGAGCAGTGGGGGCTGCAGGAGACAATAACATTTGCAACAGCAGCATGATGTTGTTGATGATGATGAGGCTGACTGCTGCTGCTGCTGCTGTTTCATACCCCAGGCATTTCAATAAGAAAACAAAAACACGAAAGATCGGCTATCTTAGCCGAAGAGTTAATACCCTTACAGATCGAAGTTTAACTTAAATATATATTAGAAACCGACAGAAAAACTTAGTGTCCAAGAATATATATAGAGACTGGAGTTGCAGACGTCTTCTACAAGGCATGCCCTAACTATAATACCTATGGAAGGGTATACAAAGTCTGAAGGGGTTGCAGATTTCATAGACTTGCCGAATATATCCAGATACGGATTTATAGTGACATCTCTTTACAAATTTTGAGTGCCCATTTCTAAGACAGCTTTGATCGGATGAATATATATATATATATATAAATATATATCTGTCTATATATATATATATATATATAGTTATATGCACAAAGATATTTTCTTAAGAAGTTCAACAAAAAAATACCCTTTAATCACTTAAAAGTGAGACTGCAAGTTGAAGTTAAAGTTGCAAGATAAAAGCTGCTGTTGGCCGATCAGCGTGACGTTTTGCTTTAAATTGCTTGTTGACTTGCCTATGCCACACCCCTCCCACCCTCCCCCCACGCACCCCTCCCCCGTAACTGCTACACCCTCTTCACTAACTGCCCCGTCTCCGTTGCTGCCTGTTTGTGCATCAATCTGTCTGTGACACTTTGTTGTTGGGGTTCAACGTTGTGCGCAACATGTCAGTCGATCATGCAACATATTAAACGAAGCAGCCAACTAGTCAAGTTAAGTCTGTCTGCCTGTCTGTAGATCTGTCTGTCGGTCAGTCTGTCTGTCTGTCAGGCTGCACTTGGATTATGCGGCATAATGTCAACTGTGGACTCCAAAAGACAATTAGTGAGCAGAACAGCAAGTCAGGCTGCAAGGGGGACAAGTGTGGACTGGAGAAAGAGAGGCAGACATAGAGAGAGAGAGAGGGAAGAGAGAGAGAGAGAGAGAGAGGACTATAGTCAGTTGTTGTCTATATCTAAGATCGTGCATCATGAATGCAGAATGCCTGGCAAAAGTCATTCCACCTTTTTTATTTTTCTTGTCTGGTTGTCTGGCGCTGGCATGAGTGGCGGGGCAAGACGAAGTGGTGGCAGCCACAAGCACCACCAGTACCAGCAGCATCAGCAGCAGCAGCGGCAGATATGCCATTAATTTAGCTACTTTAATTTTAGCCTATTTTTTGTTGTTGTTATGTCGCTTGTAATCTTTCGTCATACAGAAACCAGCAGCAGCAGCAGCAGCAACAATAATAACAAGAGTGAGGGGTGAACACCCCTCCCGCATCTCCTCCCCTCTCCTCATCACCCTTATGCGTGCTGTGTGTTGTTTTTGCTGTTGTGCATTATAAATTTAGACAAAAATTGGTTTCGTAAGCAGCGACTACGACCACGAAGACGACGTCGAGATGATAATAAAACTGAAGTCGGGAGAAGTGCAACATAAATTTTAGCAAAATGTTGCACATACGCATCGTTTGCCACCGTTTGTCGCTTGTTTTGTTTGTTTGTCCGCAATTGGCAAAGAGTGCCGACACACACACACTCACACACACACACACATGTTGCGTTATTTATGCCCGTGTCTGCTGTTGATCTACGCCCCAGTACAACGTGCCCCCGCCTTCTGCTGCATATTAGGGGGAGTGAGGGAAATAATGTTGCGACTAGAAACATTGTAACAAGGACAGACGACAGAAAACGAAAATGAAAACAAAAGCAAAGACTGCAGCAAAAATAAAAAGAACACCAAAGGCAGGCGACCACACAGCAAAACTGCACTGAACGAAATTATGTGTTAGATAATTGTCAAGTTTGCTGGCGTAACTTACCGTTAATTAGCATGCTTTGGCGTATCAGAGGTGAACCGGAACGGGAACAGGAACCGATTGAAAATTAGAGCGCGAAACATTACTCAACTTTTCTTGAAGAATTTTATTTTCAATTTATCATTTTAAGAATTTTTGAAATCAATCCAATCGATTGGACGAACTTGACTCTAATGATTCCATATACCTACTTATTCAAGATTATTTTAATTATAGTTAAAGTTGGCTTTCAGCTGCCTAATAACTGTTTTTCTCAACATTTGACTTCTCGTTGCAGCCGCTGAGGTTGAGGTCGGCTTTCTTGGGTGTTGGTCAGTTGATGTTGTTGCCCCTGGACTTGCCCATGCCGTTGCCGTTGCCCTGTGTTGGTCGTTGGGTGCAGTGAACTATCAATTCGCATACAGTTGACGCTGTGGCCCCCAAGCAATCAGGAAGTGGCGCCGCGGGGGCCCGCTCTGCAACAAACGCATTGCTCGCGTTCAATCTAACGCTACTGGCAACAATCATATTGTGGTCATCGGCGCAAGCCCTCGCGGTGCCCATGCACAGGAACAACAACAACAGCAGCAGCAACAACAACAACAACCACAACAAGAGCAGCATAAAAAACACTGCATACTTTTGGGCGCCAAGGAAAGAACAACAACAGCAGCAGGAGCAGCAGCAGCAGGAGCGGATCAGCAACAGCAGCAGCAGCAACAGGCATATCAACAACATAAACTATCGGACATGCCACAACGGCAGCAGTCTGGTGGAAACGCAACAAAATCAAAAGCCAAGTGGAAGCGACGCAAGTGGAAACGTGTCAAGTGTATATAGTGACGTTTCTCACAGTGTATATAGTGCAAATAATAAGTTAGATTTAATTATAAATCGCAGCCAGAGCAAAGTGTTGTCGCCCAAATACAAATATATTTCCCTGCCAGCCACAAATTTGCTTAATAAATTACCCACAGCAACAACAACAACCACAACAACAACAGCAGCGATTCCCAACCCTGCACCCGCATCCTCGCCTGCCCTACAAACTCCTCATCCACATCCACATCGAATCCGTCGTCGTCGCGACGCGTCTCACTCGACTGATGTTGTTTTTGCCTCTGCGCCCATGTTTCTGCCATATCATATTAATCAACGTGCTACATTGTTACAAGCAACTAAAACAGCAACAACTGCTGCAACTGCAACTGCAACGGCAGTGCCAACAACAACAACTGCAACAGCAACAACAAAGCTCAACACTCCTCTTTCTGCTGCGCATCGAATTTTCAATCGTGATACGGTCCGAACAGCGACCAACGCATCACCTTTGACACCACAACAACAACTGCAACAACAGCAACAACAACTGCAACAACAACAACAACAACAGTCAACAACATCGACAACAACAGCACGAGTCGAATTCATACTCTACACAGAGATTTACGAAGAGAATTCGAATTTCGATACAAATTTTGTTACAGATTCCGAATCGAAGAATCACAGCAAAAGCTTTTGGCACAAATACGGTGAGTAGGTAATACTATATAGCCAACAGATCTAGCCTATATATATATATATATATGAATGCCAATCTTTAAATAACTGAACAATAATGAATTGCCTTTGAGCCGATCAAGTTTGAGTCCTGTTGGAGCTTAACTTATTGGTTTATCTATATTCTATATCTGATTTGTGTATGTGCCTTGAGAGGTTGAGAATTATAAGTCGCGATTCGGTTTTTTTTTATCGTATATAAGCGATATGCTTAGTAATAAAAAACACTTTAAAAAATCAGTTAAAATTATACTTATATAAATCTTTTGCCTTAACTAAACCCACATTCAAAATCAAATTTTATTCATCAACTTTGTATCTCTATTTTGGTTTAGGTTAGACAGATAATTAATTTATAAATTCTGTAAAACAAAAAAAATGCCTAGCATAGTTTGTGCATCACATTCTTGGTCACTAAATAGCCAACTCTGCAGTTTCTGAAACTTGTTGGCCTTATGCGACTGACAAGACAACTGAGGAGGAATACTATGAAGATGTTGATGTGGGATTTTGAACACAGCTGCCGGCTGGTTAACATAATTTTCGTGGGCATTTTTCGCAATTCATTTCTGACTGCATAAGTCCAACAACGCCAAGCCAAACAGAATAACAACAACAACAACAACAGCAAATGACACAAACAACAGACGGCAAAAAAAAACTAAATAAAAAAGAGAAGGAGAAAAAAAAAATTGAAATCAACTTTTTCCAACGAATAAATTTCGAGTTTTCGATAGTCTCGGTCTGCCACAGACTGTGTCGGTTGTCGGTTGTTGTCGTTGCCGTTGTCGTTGTAGTTGTAGTTGTCGTCGTCTGCAACATTGTTGTTGCTGCTGCTGCTGCTGCTGCTGTCGTTCAGACAGACAGAGACCTGGCTGGCTGGCTGGCCGGCCAGCAGCAGCAGCAACAACAAGTCACAGTCTGAGCGACGACTCACTGAGTGGCTGCGCTCTACGTGGGCTCCAACAGCGTCAGACTGTCTGGTATGCCACGCTCTCACTCTTGCACCACACACATATGTGTGTGTGTGTGAGTGTCTGCTAGTGTGGGTAACGGCACTACGTTTCGTGATTGCCACATGTGGCTCCTTCTGGGTTGCCCACTTGGTGTCTGTGTTCGGATGCTTGTACACTTGCCGAAAAAAACGCTCTGTTTTATAAGAACTTCTACACTTTTAATCAACAACTGGTTCCTTTTCGATTTCGAAAGCAATAGTTAGATATTTCTATATCTAAGAGAGGTTGACAACATTCTATAATATTCTACTATAACTGACTTTAATTCCCTGGCCTGATCTCTGCTGCTTTCAGTGTTGACCAGTTTTTTCTGCGAGTGTTGCAGTTGTAGCTTTGCTGCTGCAATGTCTGACTCTTGTCTGCCGCTCCTCCCTGTCCGTTCATTTGTCTGTCCCGCTGTCCATCTGTCTGTCTGTCTGCCTCGTCTGACTGTGTAGGCGTCAGCCCCTCGTCATCATCACGGTCGTCATCATCGTCATCATCATCGTGGTTGAGCACTGGCGCTCGCATTGGCCAATGCATAAAATTATACAGAGACATGACATGGTTTTGAATAATTAAGCGGAACGCCAAATGGCCACAGCCTCGACGCGCCCTCCCGCCCCGCCACGCCCCACTCCTTACTGCCTCCCTGTAGGTGGCAGCCAAAGGGATGGCGACTTTTTAAGACCCAAACATGTGTGTGCATTGCATTGCAGGGATTTTTACTACTACTCCCAATCCCCCGCCAACCTTTACCTATGCGCCGCAAACAAAGTTGTCCTTTTACAACTCAATTTCCAAAGGATTAGAACTTTTGCCGGCTTGGCCAAGGACTTAACTTTGGAGCTGCATGCATTACGGACACAACTTAATGACTAGCCTTGGAGATAAGCCAGTTTTTGGGTGCCTGAAATGCCAGATATTTGAGATGGATGCGTGTTTGGATCATTTTAAGGTTAATTCACTTTTTTTTTTTATTTTAATTCATATTCTTAAATGGTGTGAATGAAATGAATGAAATATATAATATATAATATATATATATATATATACGAAAAAGGTTATCAATTGCTTTCAAATTGTGATCGATACTCAGTTCCGCTAAGGTACTAGATGAATTATTAATAATGTCGAGTTGCGGTTCTTAATTGCAATCGGTATAGCTGTGGTTCCGGTTCACGTTCCGGTTTGACAAGCAGCTATTAAATATTTTCGAACATGTTTAAATCAAACCCTATTTTGTTGGTACGTGGTCGTGATACAAAAAACACGAGCCCAACTCTAGCAGCGATAGTCTGTGGCAAGGGTGAACAGCAGCGGACAACAATGACAGACATTATTGACAGCTGAGAATTGTTGGCTCATTTGAAAAACGCTGGACACAGGTATGTTTCCCATTGTTGTTGCTGTTGTTGTTGTTGTTGTTGGCACTACTGTTGCAGTTGGTGTAGCTGCTGCTCTGCTTCGAGCTGTCACAGTTGTCTGCTGTCTGCAGTCTGCTGTTTCCTGTTGCTGCGGCTGCAACGACAGACAACGTCTGTAGTCTGCAGTCTGCAGTCTAGACATAAGAGCAAGATAAGGTGTACCGAGGGTAGCGGCGAGACGTGCGAGAGGGTTGCTGAGAAGGTAGCGAGGTAGTAGCTGTTGTGGCCCAAGCTCAGGTGAAACCGGCCAACAAGCACCATCAGCAGCAAACGCGTCCCGCTAACCGCGTCTCTATTCGACGTCTGTAAAGTTATGGCCTAAAGAGTTGTCGCTTTGGCGGCTCGCTGGCTTGGCCTGGTGGTTCGGTGGTGCGTCGGTTGACAGCCTTAGATCAGAAGTGCAGTTGGCAGTTGATTTATGGCGGCGTTGAGTGCCCTTATGCGCACCTCAAATATGACAGAAGGCGGCGCACAAGCGGCAACCACATGAAAATAAAAAAACATTTTTTAAATAAAAATACAAAAAAAACACAAAAAAAATATAAAAATGCCTGCCCCGAAGGCAACCATTGACGGAAGTTGTTGTCCTTTTGCACCCTTTTCTTCCTTCTGCTGTCCATTCACGCAACGAGCAAATTGTGGCAATTACCTGCTGCCTGTTTTCCCCATGCCCCCTGCCCCCGGCTCCTGCTCCCGCTCCTGCTGTCTGTGTCGCATATTTCCTTGCTCCACATTGCTGTCGTTCTTGTCGCACCAAAGTTGTCGCTGTCAAAGTTGTTGCTATTGTTGCCGTCGTTGATGTCGGCATGTTGCATGCTCAGCGATGCGTGACGACAGCATATCAAACATATCCATTCTGTCCGGCTGTCCAGCTGTCCAGCTGTCCGCCTGCCCGCTGTCCACTCTCCCCCCCTTCCTTGCTGCTGACCAAACACAGCCCTCCTGTCCAGTATTGAGCTGCCATTAACCCTCCTTCCCCTTCCGCTTTTGTTTGACAATAAATGCAATTACGCTCTTGAATTGTGTTCAAAACTCTGAGTTATTTTGTGGAACCGAAAATTCAATACCCTAGGCGCTATGATATCCAAAATGATTTTTATCTGGGTAACAGGAACTGCGAAAGAATAGCTGTCCATTTTTGTAAAGACCCATTTACAGTAACCGATAAAATTAATCCAAGTTAATCCGAAATAAAAACTAAGAACCCATTCATTAGAACCGAAATACGATTTGGTTTGAAAACAACAGATCGTTCCTCCTTACATATATTTAAATTATATGTAGAACTGTGATTCTATCAAACTGACACAGAATCAAAAGATAAATTTATTGAAGCAGCTCAACAATAATTTTTGTACATGTCATATGACAAGCAACCAGAGAACACTTCAGTGAACTTGATGTGGGCAACACCTTTGATCAGCAGCTGAACTTCGGTAGTTATATCAATCGCAAATGGTTTTCTTTTCCCCGGAATCTGAGCAAAAAAAAAGGCCATAACTTCTTTTAGTTCCGCACATCGATTGGAGTGCGAGCGATAAAAACTGCAATTGTAATGTGAAGCAGATGAAATCGACTGATGGCGATGATGTTCTGCGATATGCCCCTCAACTCTCAACTCGCACGGAGCAGCAAAATTACGAAAGGGGAACTATGGGGAACGGGGGGAGTTGGAGCAGTCGTCGAGGCGCACAGAGGCACAGAAATTGCAACCGATAATAATTATTTTTATGGGGTCTAGTCTGTGTCTAGACGATTTTTTTTGCTGCTTGTCGTTGTTGTTGTTGTTACTACACTTGCCATTTGTCGAGCAGGTCGGGTTCAGGCTATCTCTCTCTCTATCTCTCTCTCTCTCTCTCTGTCACATGGTCGCATTCGTGCTCGCTCTCGCTCTGCTACTGTGTCATTGTTTTCGCTTTGATTCCGATTTAACTGGTAAACTGGCATTTAACTGTTTCTCTTTGACAAACAAGACAGACAGGCCAGCGGGACAGCGCAGGGGGCGCCGCTTGAAACAGTCCAGACAGTCAACTGCACCAAATGGAGAGCTTCGTAAAGATAACTAGCGAACGTGCAGCGAACAAACAAAACGAAGCCGACGTCTCCAAGACCAGAGACCAGAGACATTTAGAAGCAGTCCAAACATGCGGAAAACTCAGCACCAGACTCAGAGTCAACTCCTTGGGCAATGCCTTAAGTTTGCCAGATGTATTTGCTCACATTTCCACATTCATTGCAATTACTTATTGTCCCTCGTTGGTAAGTAGCCAAAATGCAATCGCGCCTGTTCGTACAACATAAAAGTAATTATCGTATTGGGGCTGACCCGCATCAGGGCGGGCACGAAGCCCTTGTAGAATGCCAGAGGTCCCTGTTTGGCAACGCTTCTCGCCACGGCACCCAATCCGCTATACTCGCCGGGTCCGGCGTTCATATACGTGGTCTTCATCACATCAATCGGCTGTGTCATCAGTGTGCCAATAAATCCAGCCACCGTTGATGTTATGAAATGCAATGGCAGCCCCTCCCTGAAATCGAAGGTGGCCTGCAGCATCTGCTTAACCTGGTCGTAGGCTCCATTTGTGCCGATCGTTAAGAGTACGGCACGCGTCAGAGCCGGCACCGTGCCCCGAAACAGACTGTGAATACCCTCCTCCTTGGCAATGCGATATAGGCCATCAAATATGTGCTTGTAGCTAATGGCGAGCAGTTGGCAATCGATTGGATAAAGTTTGACAACTTTTAAATGTATTTTATATATTTTAAACATTAATCACTCTATTGAATAATAATAACTGGAAATTAAAGTCAATTTCAATGAATTTTTGAATGAATTAAAGTTAAAATCGGATTTAATCTTCGATGAAAATTGAGTCAGAAATGCTATGATCAGAAAATTATAGCATTTCAAAAGCGGATGATTTCTGGTCAGTTGTAAAAGTGCAACTGACCAGTAACCATTTTTTTCAGAAAGTACGTGCAACTATCTAATATATAGATAATAATATATATATATATATATATATATATGTATAAAATATGGGCTGTGCTCACTTGCGTCGCTGTTCCACTGGCAGCTTGTTATCGTTTTGTAATCGAACTGTGACAACATCACCTGGCACACCAACGATTCCCCCAAAGATGCCCGCAAACGTTGCCAGCTGAACCTTGGCGCTCAGATTGCCCGCATCCACGTACTGTTTGCCGTACTCATACAGCGCAAACCGGGCTGTGGTGTAGGTAAGCTGTCGAAACCAGGCCGCCGAGATGCCATTGTAAAAACCCAATATTCCTAAGTCGACAGTTAGTAGCAAATTATACAACCTGCATTATTTTGTGGCATGTGTTTTTCTCTTCTTTTTTAGCTTACCCGAGTTTTTGTATATATTTGCGATTATCTCCGATACGGGCACCTTGACTGTCTGTGTTTGCAGTTGAACCTTCACTAAATCGAGCGGATGCGTTGTTGTCACCGCAATTGCGGAACAAACACCACCTGACCACCAGCGAGGCAAGCGCCTACTATCCTCATCACTCATTGAGATATATATATATATATAATTTTAACTTGTCACACTTTACAGCATGACATCAATTTTGATAATTATAGCTGAAATGCAAAAAATCTTTCAAAAACTAAACAAATATTAATTTACATGAATATTATTCTGAAAAGCTGCTACGATTGGAGCTGCTTGAATTTTCTAAAGCTATAATATATATATATATATATATATATATATGGGGGAATATGTTGAATGTCTGTGTGTAGTAGGAGCTCTGTGGCATGTTCTTTGGCGGCATTTGTGTGACAATAAACGACACCTTTTACCTGTGGTATGCAACTGCAACTGCAACCGCTCTGATATTATGTTATTATGGCAATTATAGTTACGACACGACGCGCTGCAGACTCTTTCATGAGGCGGCATCTATGGCATTTTTAAATGTGCACAGATTTGCTCTCAGCGATAAGGCGTTACGCTGCTGGTTGTTGCTGCTGCTGCTGTTGATGCGAGCTGATGAAGCCGCATTGCAATTACAAACATTTTAATGCAATTAACACACACACACACACGCACACGCACACCTGTTAGGCTTGAGCGGGGTGTTGGAGTGTGTTTTGGGGTTGCTGCTGAAACGGTTCGCTGCTCATTTGCCTGGCCGATTGCAATTCGAAACGCGGCATCGGCATCGCCAAAAGCCAAGCTCAAACTTCACAAACAAAAAAGAAAAAAAAGAAAAAGAAGAAAAATGAAAGAAATCTTCAAAGCGTTGCGACATCTGTGCGTGTGTCAGTGTCGATTTCAACCCACTATGCAGCAACAGCACCGCTGCACCACCGTCGTCGTCTTTGCTTGTGAGGTTTGCCGCTTGCTGCTGCTGCTGTTGCTGCTGCTGCTGCTGCTGTTGCTATCAGTGTGTGCCAGAAGATACCGTCCTCCTCGATGTTGTCGTCGTCGTCTGTCTGCTTTGTAGTTGCCGCCTATGCACTGCTCCCACTCTCCCACTCTGTCTCTGTCTGTTGGCCAAGTCTAACGAGCCAGTTGGCCAGTTGGTAAGTTGGTAATAAGGGCTTGTGTGCACACGCTGCATGCCACAGGCAACAGCAACAGCAATATGGTTACAACATGTCAGCGCTGCAAAATGTCCTTATGGCCAATACGAATGGACAAGGCGAATGCAATCAGTTTGCGCTTCATTTAACCACAAAGACAACAAGAGCTGGCTCAACATGGCAACATTGTCTTAATTATTGCAACTCAATTATGAGCTTCAAGGCAGTTGCACAAACAGAACCGAATTGAGCACTGTGGGGTGTATTGAGTGGAAGTTGCTTAGAAGTTAAACCTGGCTTCTTTCGTTTGCAGATCTGATCTGAATGTTGCAGCAGACACCTCAGCTGGCAGACGCTGCTAACTGTTCGAATTGGCGCACCTGGGCATGTTATTTGTAATCCGACAGGCAAAACAGCAAAGCCAAAAAGACCCTCTTTCTGCAGCTCTGCTTCTCTCTCCCTCTCTCCCCCTCTATTCCTCTCTCTGTCTCTCTCTCTCTCTCTCTCTGGTTGTCTTGACTCGTTACGCAATTCCAACTGAAAGAGAGGGAGACAGTTGGAGCTTAGAGAGCTGTGCTCATCAGCTTCAGCTTCAGCTGCTGCTGCTGCTGCTGCTTCTCCTGTCCAGAGTAAACTATTTACCCAAGCGATTAACTTCCGTTTCACTTGGCGCATTCGGCTGGCTGGAGTGACTTGGATGCTTCTGGCACTTTGGGGAGTTCCACGAATTTCATATTCTAGGTCATCGTTAAAGGAAAGTGGACGGAGTTAGACGAAACATGCTTAATTTATTATTGATGTGCTGTCGTGTGCTTCAACGAAGCAAACTGCTGGCCATTAAATACTTGGAGCTGATGCTGTCCCTGGGCTGCTTTCAGTTTTAATCAATGGTAAGACGCATACACTCAGAGACATCAACTAGTCCATACCAGGGACTCAAGTCTTATCTAATATAATTCTCAAATATTCAAATACAATAATGAATGAAATTTACAATTCTTTTACTTGGATTTAGATTTGAAATGCTGATATAAAATGAAATTTTTGAAGGACATGTGATAGTTGGAATACTTGAATATTTAGACAATAACTGCAGTACACAAGAAATATATTAAAAATTTAAAGGAATTTTCACTGTGTGAGTGTCCCTGGGTCCATTATTATTTCAAAACTTTAAAGTATAGAACAGTCTCGCTAAAATCCACATGGTTGTTTTGAAAATAAAAGTAAAGCGCGTACTCGCCATCAGGTATGGGTATATAGCGGCCGAATTCCGATACAAAAGTCCCCGAATGCACCTTGTCCACATATATATCGGTCTAAGAAGAAAATATATGTATTATGAAATACTGACATTAAAATTGATATGTTACTCACAATATAAGGACAGGTGTGATTCATGTTTGAGAAGAGCTTCGCAAGATTATAGAATATCATCATGATGGGATGTTTCGGATTTTTTAGAAACTTGCAAATATCAATTTCTATATCAGGAGCAAATGCTCTATAGCCATTACTTTTGCGCAAAATCTTAATGTTGAGCTGTAATAAATTGTATGAAAAATGGTGTGCATATTTGACTAAGAGGGACACTCACCGAAATATTATTTAAGGGCTTTTCATAAAGCTTATAGTACAGACTGAAGTATTTGTAAGTACGATTCACAGCCTTGATATAACAATAGTCATACTCGCCAATTGTCGTGTTGGGGGAAATGCACTTCAGATTGGTGAATGTCACATGAGCCACACACTGCGTATCAAATAGATCTCTGACTTTAAGGACTCTCTGACTAAAGGATTTTTGCCGAACTTACAGTAAGGAATCCAACGCAACAGCACAAGAACAACTTATTCCACATGTTGAAATTAAACAAAAAATGAAACTTTGGTTTCAGTTGCTAATTGTGTTTATCTAAGATCGAAAAGTATTTACACGCTATTTGAACGAAATAATATAATAATCATCGCCAAATGGAGTTGGAAATTGAGTTTAAATTTCGAAGCTAAAATTACGTATAATTCGTTGCTGATGTAGAGAATTACCTGCCTTTAATCAAGGGTCCAAATCGTGTCAAATTTGACCTTTGGCAGTTACCCATTAAGTTCGGATTTGCTTAGAGCTCTTAGGTCTTCTACAACATTCTCCCGAAAGAATGAAAGTGCTCAAAAATCTGTGAGTATATTCGATCAATTTGAAGATTATATATATATATATATAGTATGCTATATTATAATAATATATTATATATAAATTAGAATTGTACATCTTATTGCTAAATCGATTGACTGATTTTGTATTGATATTCAGGAGAAAAAAACAGGCAGATGGATTTGTGTGATTCATGTTCATAAGTGATGGGATTATTTGGATTTCTTAAACTATGTATACAACAGGAGGAATTATATTTGACAAATTAGACAAGGGCCCTTCGTAGAGTGTGAGTACGATTCACAGCCTTGATTTGACTGCACTCAAACTCGCCATTATTCTTGTTGAATCCAGTGCACTTCAGATTGGTGAATGTCACACGAGCCATACACTGCTTATCATATAAATCTCTGACTTTGAGGACTCTCTGACTAAAGGTTTTTTGCCAACCTTACCGTTAGAAAACCAACGAAACAACACAATAAAAACTTTTTCCACGTGTTGTTGAAATGAAAATGAGACTTTTATTTTTCCAAAGTGGTTTTTACCAAATTATTTAGCCATTAATGGTGTCTATCTAATCGATATTGTAATCATTGCCAAGAGGAGTTCGAAATCGAGCTCTAATTTCGAAATTTGTATCAATTGGTTAGTATTGTGTATTTTATTGCCATCGGCTGATTGATTTTGTATAGAAAAGACAGGTATATTTCAAGAAAATGCAGTAAACCAGAAAATATTTTTAAGATTTTAAAGGGATTTACACTGCGTGTGTGTGTCCCTGGGTCCATTTTTATTTCGAAACAGTACAGTGTAAACAAACGCTGGCAAACTCATTGTTCTTTACTTGAAAAGAAAAGCAAACCAAATAGTCGCCATCAAGCATTGGTACATATAGGCTAAGATCCGATTCCAAATTGCCCGTATACAACTTGTCCACATATACATCGGTCTAAGAAAGAAATATAAGTATTATGAAATGCTGACATTTAAATTGATATGGTACTCACACTATAAGGACAAGTGTGATTCATGTTTGAGTTTTTCTTCAAAATATTGTAAAATATCAACATGATGGGATGTCTCGGATTTTTTAGAAACTTGCAAGCATCAATTACAATATCAGGAGTAAATTGCCTATAGCCATTACTTTTGCGCGAAACCTTAACGGTGATCTGAAACAAACGGTATGATTAAAAGGGTTTATATATACTTGACCAAGAGGGACACTTACCCAAACATTATTTAAGGGCCTTTCGTAGAGTTTGAAGTGCACAGTGACGTATTTGTGAGTACGATTCACGGCCTTGATATAACAATAGTCAAACTCGCCCACATTCCTGTCCGTAGAATTGCACTTCAGATTCGTGAATGTCACATGAGCCACACACTGCGTATCAAATAGATCTCGGACTTTAAGGACTCTCTGACTAAAGGTTTTTTGCCTACCTTACCGTTAGAAAACCAACGCAACAGCACAAAAACAACTTTTTCCACATGTTGTTGAAATGGAATAAGCAATCAAGCCATGGTTTTTCAGAGGTTTGAATCAAATCATCAACCATTAATGGCTTCATTATTCATTAATCATTAATGTTGTGGTTATCTCCCATTGGAGTTTCATATCCAGCACTAATCCAGTTTTTCATTAATTTTTTATTTGAACGTTGGAGTACTAATGAGCAGCACATTCAAGTGGCCCAACGATACCAAGCACGGGCTTGCTAACTCCCGGACCCGGGCAAACTGTGGCCCAACCGATCGAGGGGCGAGTTACTAGATAGATGCCTTAACACAAGAGTTTTAATAGAACAAATTGAAGAAGCACAACTTGTTTATGGGAAAAGCATAAGATCCTAAATGGGTTATCGATAACAGAATTCAAACTACAAGTTAAAAGAACTGTAAAATTAAATTAATTAAATAAAATTAAATCTTACCGTTTATGAGCTTATGTCATTATGATTACTCCAAGCATTGTTCTACGATCAGTAAAAGACGGAAAATTGATTAATTAAAGTCTACTACGATATGAATCTCGTAATTAATAATAATAATATTAACAATTGGAAGAATATATAGGTTTGAAGTGTGTATTTTATTGGAATCGGTTAGTTGCTTTTTTGTGCCGAAAAAATAGATATCAATAAAATGCAGTAAACATGAACATTAATTCTAAATTTGAAGGGTTTTCCGCTGGGTTTGTCGCTGGGTCCATTTTTATTTAAGAACTGTAATGTATAGGCAAACGTTGCATGCCTTTATTTTATTGACTTGAAAGTTAAGGCAACAGATATATTCGCCATCAGGAATAGGTATATATTGGCTAAGCTCCGATTCAATATTGCCGGTAAAAAATTTGTCAACAAATATGTCCTCCTTAAAGACAGAAAATATTGATTGGAAATGCTGACTAAAAAATGTAATCCTACTCACATTATAAGGACATGTGTGATTTATGTTCGAGTTATCCTTCATAATGTTGTAGAATATATGAAGGATAGGATGATTTGGATTTTTCAAATACTTGCAGGCATCAACGACGAAATCAATGAAAAATGGCTTATAGCCATTACTATTGCGTAAAACCTTAATGTTGAGCTGTAACAAACTACGTATAAAACAGGACGAATTCTATTTGACTATGAAGGACACTCACCGTAACGTTATATAGGGGCCTTTCGTAGAGTTTATAGTGCAGACTGATGTATTTGTGAGTACGATTCACAGCCTTGATACGACAATACTCAAACTCGCCATTATTCTTGTTGAATCCAGTGCACTTCAGATTCGTGAATGTCACATGAGCCACACACTGCGTATCAAATAGATCTCGGACTTTAAGGACTCTCTGACAAAAAATTTTTTGCCTACCTTACCGTTAGAAAACCAACGCAACAGCACAAAAACAACTTTTTCCACATGTTGTTGAAATGGAATAAGCAATCAAGCCATGGTTTTTCAGAGGTTTGAATCAAATCATCAACCATTAATGGCTTCATTATTCATTAATCATTAATGTTGTGGCTATCTCCCATTGGAGTTTCATATCCAGCACTAATCCAGTTTATCATTCATTTTGTATTTGAACGTTGGAGTACTAATGAGCAGCACATTCAAGTGGCCCAACGATACCAAGCACGGGCTTGCTAACAGCCGGACCCGGGCAAACTGTGCCCCAACCGATCGAGGGGCGAGTTACTAGATAGATGCCTTAACACAAGAGATTTAATAGAACAAATTGAAGAAGCACAACTTGTTTATGGGAAAAGCATAAGATCCTAAATGGGTTATCGATAACAGAATTCAAACTACAAGTTAAAAGAACTGTAAAATTAAATTAATTAAATAAAATTAAATCTTACCGTTTATGAGCTTATGTCATTATGATTACTCCAAGCATTGTTCTACGATCAGCAAAAGAAGGAAAATTTATTAATTAAAGTCTACTACGATATGAACCTCGTAATTAATAATAATAATATTATCAATTGGAAGAATATATAGGTTTGAAGTGTGTATTTTATTGGAATCGGTTAGTTGCTTTTTTGTGCCGAAAAAATAGATATCAATAAAATGCAGTAAACATGAACATTAATTCTAAATTTGAAGGGTTTTCCGCTGGGTTTGTCGCTGGGTCCATTTTTATTTAAGAATTGTAGTGTATAGGCAAACGTTGCATGCCTTTATTTTATTGACTTGAAAGTTAAGGCAACAGATATATTCGCCATCAGGAAAAGGTATATATTGGCTAAACTGCGATTCAATATTGCCGGTAAAAAATTTGTCAACAAATATGTCCTCCTTAAAGACAGAAAATATTGATTGGAAATGCTGACTAAAAAATGTAATGCTACTCACATTATAAGGACATGTGTGATTTAAGTTCGAGTTTTCCTTCATAATGTTGAAGAATATATGGAGGATAGGATGATTTGGATTTTTTAAAAACTTGCAGGCGTCAACGACGAAATCAATGAAAAATGGCTTATAGCCATTACTATTGCGTAAAACCTTAATGTTGAGCTGTAACAAACTACGTATAAAACAGGACGAATTCTATTTGACTATGAAGGACACTCACCGTAATGTTATATATGGGCCTTTCGTAGAGTTTATAGTGCAGACTGATGTATTTGTGAGTACGGTTCACAGCCTTGATACGACAATACTCAAACTCGCCATTATTCTTGTTGAATCCAGTGCACTTCAGATTGGTGAATGTCACATGAGCCACACACTGCGTATCAAATAGATCTCGGACTTTAAGGACTCTCTGACAAAAAATTTTTTGCATACCTTACCGTTAGAAAACCAACGCAACAGCACAAAAACAACTTTTTCCACATGTTGTTGAAATGGAATAAGCAATCAAGCCATGGTTTGTCAGAGGTTTGAATCAAATCATCAACCATTAATGGCTTCATTATTCATTAATCATTAATGTTGTGGCTATCTCCCATTGGAGTTTCATATCCAGCACTAATCCAGTTTTTCATTAATTTTTTATTTGAACGTTGGAGTACTAATGAGCAGCACATTCAAGTGGCCCAACGATACCAAGCACGGGCTTGCTAACAGCCGGACCCGGGCAAACTGTGGCCCAACCGATCGAGGGGCGAGTTACTAGATAGATGCCTTAACACAAGAGTTTTAATAGAACAAATTGAAGAAGCACAACTTGTTTATGGGAAAAGCATAAGATCCTAAATGGGTTATCGATAACAGAATTCAAACTACAAGTTAAAAGAAAAGAGGCTAAAAATTCCTTGTATTTCTGATCGAAACTGTAAAATTAAATTAATTAAATAAAATTAAATCTTGTCGTTTATGAGCTTATGTCATTATGATTACTCCAAGCATTGTTCTACGATCAGTAAAAGACGGAAAATTGATTAATTAAAGTCTACTACGATATGAACCTCGTAATTAATAATAATAATATTAACAATTGGAAGAATATATAGGTTTGAAGTGTGTATTTTATTGGAATCGGTTAGTTGCTTTTTTGTGCCGAAAAAATAGATATCAATAAAATGCAGTTACATGAACATTAATTCTAAATTTGAAGGGTTTTCCGCTGAGTTTGTCGCTGGGTCCATTTTTATTTAACAACTGTAATGTATAGGCAAACGTTGCATGCCTTTATTTTATTGACTTGAAAGTTAAGGCAACAGATATATTCGCCATCAGGAATGGGTATATATTTGCTAAGCTCCGATTCAATATTGCCGGTAAAAAATTTGTCAACAAATATGTCCTCCTTAAAGACAGAAAATATTGATTGGAAATGCTGACTAAAAAATGTAATGCTACTCACATTATAAGGACATGTGTGATTTATGTTCGAGTTCTCCTTCAGAATGTTGAAGAATATATGGAGGATAGGATGATTTGGATTTTTTAAAAACTGGCAGACATCAACGACGAAATCAATGAAAAATGGCTTATAGCCATTACTATTGCGTAAAACCTTAATGTTGAGCTGTAACAAACTACGTATAAAACAGGACGAATTCTATTTGACTACGAAGGACACTCACCGTAGCGTTATATATGGGCCTTTCGTAGAGTTTATAGTACAGACTGACGAATTTGTGAGTACGGTTCACAGCCTTGATACGACAATACTCAAACTCGCCATTATTCTTGTTGAATCCAGTGCACTTCAGATTGGTGAATGTCACATGAGCCACACACTGTTTATCAAATAGATCTTTGACTTCAAGGACTCTATGACTAAATGATTTTTGCCAACCTTACCGTTAGAAAACCAAGGCAACAGCACAAAAACAACTTATTCCACATGTTGTTAAAGTTTAATTAAAAGTCCAAAATTTATTTTCAATCAGTTCAGCTATAATTGTCACTATCTAAGATCGAAGCGTATTTACACGCTGTTTAGGCTCAATTATATAGTACTGATCGCAATTTAATTACGATTCCGAATTATTTTGACATTTTAGACTATACATGACAATGAGTGTGGAATATTTAATCTAAAATTTATGTACGCGAGACTGGCGAAGCAAATTTGAATTAAGGTAACCAAAGCCACATCGGATTTGCTTAGATTTTGATGAAGTTTTCTGTAAAACATTCTCGACAAAGAATGAAAGAGGTCTTAAGATCTGTATCAATTGATAGGTTATATAATTTGCAGATTTGTGTTTTATTTGATTCGGAATTCGATTTTCATCGATTCAATCAATACAATGAAATAAACCTGATATCCCTATGGTATATATGAACATATATTGTAAATTTCATGGGAATTCGCTGAGTCCATTCTTATTTCAAAACATTAAAGTACAGAGTAGATTTGGAATACTCCACTTTCTTGATTCGAAAGACAAGGGTAATCCCATAGTCGCCTTCAGGTAAGGGTATATATCGGCTGAAATCCGACTCAAAATTTGATGTATGCATCTTCTCAAGATATACGTCGTTCTAAAAAAAAAAATATAAATTTTATAGTAATATAATAAAATATGTAGTCGAGTGAGATCGACTACGATATACCCTGAACACAGGTGTTCAATATATTCTACTCTTATTGTCAAATTTCCTTTTGAAAAGTCTTGCACCCAAATGTGAGAAGGTCTTCAAGTGTACTCTGAGTGTACAGCTGATGAAAAGGTCTTCAATATGAGAATCTACGTTCGACTATAACTTTGGTGTTTCTTATCCGATCTTGATGAAATTTGGACAGTTGATTGATAATATGCCTTTGCACATTGTGTATTAAAATTGTGGCATTTATTGCTATCGGAAATCGAAATTTATCGCTATTCCAGGAACGGAAACAGTTATTGATCAAATAATCTAGACTGATCTGCGCCGGGTACACGAGAACATATTCTCTAGCTCTTATGGTCTCCGAGATCTGCGTTTTCATTCAGACAGACATTGCTGTATCGACGCGGCTGTTGACCCTGATCAAGAATATACATATATACTTTGTTGGGTTGGAGATGCTTCCTTCTGTCTGTTGCATACATTTGCACAAAACCTTTTCACCCATTTTCAATGGGTTCAGGGTATAAAAGTGATTTGGTACTCACTTCATAAGGGCATGAGTGATTCATGTTTGAGAAGAGCCTCGTATTTTCGTACACTGCTAACATGATGGGATGTTTCGGATTTAATAGAAACTTGCAAATATCAATTTCAAAATCAGGAGTTTTGCGCGAAAGCTTAACGGTGATCTGAAACAAACGGTATGATTAAAAGGGTTTATATATATTTGACCAAGAGGGACACTCACCCAAATATTATTTAAGGGCCTCTCGTAGAGCTTATAGTGCATACTGATGTATTTGTGAGTACGATTCACAGCCTTGATATAACAATAGTCATACTCGCCAATTGTCCTGTTCGTAGAAGTGCACTTCACATTCGTGAATGTTATACGAGCCACACACTGAAAATCAAACGGAACTCTTGCTTTAAACTGAATAACACTCGTGAATTATAGCTATACAGTTAGAATACCCAAGCAGCTAACTAACAGCAACGTTGCCCTCATAGTGTCGAGTCTCAAATGATCAGTGCAGGAATGAACAATTCAATACTTCATTTTCAAAATGATATTGTTAATAATTGTCCCTATCTAGGATCAACAAGCATTTATCCGCCACTTAAACACTTTAACATTCTAATTATAGGTTCAGTTTAAAAACTAATTTGCTTCCAATTTTCATACTTCCGTCGTGAAGGGAAGAGCATATATATATATATATATATAAATTATATATATAAGTGTTTGATAACCATGAGCTGATTTAGCCTCTCTGTTTCTAATCGGTCAAAGGGCGACATTTTGTATTGTTTGCCAACACTTTTTTTGTTTTTCAACGATTTAGTTTTCTGATGATATAAGATTTGATCTTTCTCAAAATTCTGCTCGACTTTGTAATATTTGAGGCACTTTTGACAACAGCGGATGCAATTAATATAGGAATTTAGGAAACCAAAGCAACATCGGATTTCCTTAGGTTTTGATGAATTTTTCTGTAAAACATTTTCAACAAAGAATGAAAGAGCTCTTAAGATCTGTATCAATTGATAAATTATATAATTTGCAGATTTGTGTTTTATTTGATTCGGAATTCGATTTTCATCGATTCAATCAATACAATGAAATAAACCTGATATCCCTATGGTACATATTTGCCGAGTCCATTCTTATTTTAAAGCATTAAAGTACAGACAAATTTTGGCAAACTCCACTTTCTTGATTTGAAAGACAATGGTAATCGCATAGTCGCCATCAGGTATGGGTATATATCGGCTAAAGTCCGACTCAAAATTTGATGTATGCATCTTGTCAACATATACGTCGTTCTAAAAAGAAAATATAAATATTATGAAATGTTGACAAGTAAGAAAGCTGTAGTTAAATGAGATCGACTACGATATACCCTGAACACAGGTGTTCAATATATTCTACTCTTATTGTCCAATTTCCTTTTGAATAGTCTTACACCCAAATGTGAGAAGGTCTTCAAGTGTACTCTGAGTGTACAGCTAATGGAAAGGTCTTCGATATGAGAATCTACGTTCGACTATAACTTTGGTGTTTCTTATCCGATCTTGATGAAATTTGGACAGTTGATTGATAATATGCCTTTGCACATTGTGTATTAAAATTGTGGCATTTATTGCTATCAGAAATCGAAATTTATCGCTATTCCAGGAACGGAAACAGTTATTGATCAAATAATCTAGATTGATCTGCGCCGGGTACACGAGAACATATTCTCTAGCTCTTATGGTCTCCGAGATCTGCGTTTTCATTCAGACAGACATTGCTGTATCGACGCGGCTGTTGACCCTGATCAAGAATATACATATATACTTTGTTGGGTTGGAGATGCTTCCTTCTGTCTGTTGCATACATTTGCACAAAACCTTTTCACCCATTTTCAATGGGTTCAGGGTATAAAAGTGATTTGGTACTCACTTCATAAGGGCATGAGTGATTCATGTTTGAGAAGAGCCTCGTATTTTCGTACACTGCTAACATGATGGGATGTTTCGGATTTAATAGAAACTTGCAAATATCAACTTCAAAATCAGGAGTAAATTGCCTATAGCCATTACTTTTGCGTGAAAGCTTAACGGTGATCTGAAACAAACGGTATGATTAAAAGGGCTTATATATATTTGACCAAGAGGAACACTCACCCAAATATTATTTAAGGGCCTTTTATAGAGTTTATAGTACAGACTGATGAATTTGTGAGTTCGATTCACAGCCTTGATATAACAATAGTCATACTCGCCAATTGTCCTGTCCATAGCAATGCACTTCAGATTCGTGTATGTCACACGAGCCACACACTGAAAATCAAACGGAACTCTTACTTTAAACTGAATAACACTCGTGAATTATAGCTATACAGTTAGAATACCCAAGCAGCTAACTAACAGCAACGTTGCCCTCATAGTGTCGAGTCTCAAATGATCAGTGCAGGAATGAACAATTCAATACTTCATTTTCAAAATGATATTGTTAATAATTGTCCCTATCTAGGATCAACAAGCATTTATCCGCCACTTAAACACTTTAACATTCTAATTATAGGTTCAGTTTAAAAACTAATTTGCTTCCAATTTTCATACTTCGGTCGTGAGGAAAGATATATATATATATATATATATATATATTATATATATAAGTGTTTGATAACCATGAGCTGATTTAGCCTCTCTGTTTCTAATCGGTCAAAGGGCGACTTTTTGTGTTGTTTGCCAACTCTTTTTTTGTTTTTCAACTATTTAGTTTTCTGATGATATAAGATTTGATCTTTCTCAAAATTCTGCTCGACTTTGTAATATTTGAGGCACTTTTGACAACAGCGGATGCAATTAATATACAAAACGGTTTTTTTCCACTACTGCAAGCAAAAGAATGGAAATGTACAAAGGTAAAAAAGGGCGAAAGGAAAGAGCCCCGAAACGAGTCCAGACAAAAAGAATTTTATTGGCCTTCACTTAACACTCATAAATTTGTCTGCAGCGAGACGAAAATAACAACAACAACAACCACAATGTGGCAGTGGAGATGAAGACAAAAATACGGTTGATATGCGACGCTTTAGCAGCCGTCGAACTGGTTCCAAAAAACAGCAAAAAAAAATGCAATACCAAAAAAAGAAGCAAACACAAACACACACTCAGCGTGTGTGTGTGTGTGTGTGTGGGTGTGTGTAAGAAAAGCGCTATTAAATTGGCATGTAACATGGTTAAGCGAGCCACCTGCACCACAACTGCACCACTGCAGTCCACCCTTTTCTTGTCGCAGCGTTGACCTCGGGTTAGACTTGCTTCACGCATAAATCCGATCAGAAAATGTTGTTGCAGCTTCAGGCAACGCGGTTGATGTTGTTGTTGCTGCTGCAAATTGGCGGCAACACAACTTGGTCTGGGCCAATTTTCAGCATTGCAGCCGGGTCTAAAAATAGCCATGGCCTCATGTTGGTCAAGTTTGCCAGCCAGCCAGCCAGCCAACCAGCCAGTCAAGCCCCTGCCACCTCCTATCCCTTGTTGGTCTGGTCTTTAGCTCTGATCGCGTTTCGTGCGTCATTGCATGCCCAGAAAGAAACACACACACACACACGCACACAACAAACAACTCGATTCAAGTCGAGTCTCAACAAGACGTTGCACCTTTGGGCGAAGGTGCATTGATCGCTGCTGCGTCTGCTGCAGTTCGGTCATTGCCTCAAATTATTGTTGTATTTAAGGTATTTATGTGCATATCTGTGGGCCAGTTAAAAATAAAAAAATACAAAATAAATAAAAAACCACAAACCACAACGAAAAACGCATTAAAGAAAGTTATTTTTGTGTTGTCGAATCTGAAATACACTTGCACTCAAATTGCAATGCTCAAGATCGTACTTGAAAGGTTCCCAATCCCAATTAAAAACTAATCATAAATCACAATCAATCGATTATTGCCTGCTTGCCTCTTTCTAACCAAAGCCTTATTGGCCAATTACTTTTGAAACTAATCTAAACTGCTTAACAGCAATATTTGTCTGCTCCACATTTAATCTGCTCAACAGTTCTTCATAGGTATTTTCCAATCGGACTTCAATATAACTATAATGACAAGCTACTTGAGGACAGTTATAGATAAACAGACGACAAGACACAATGCGTGCCACAAATGATAACAGCCAGCGTGTTGTGAGGGTATCTTGAAAAAGAGGAACAACAAATGAAACTGGAAAGTGCGTTCAATGAACGCAGAACGCAGAACGCAGTTTTTTTTTTTTATTTTGGGGCAACGATCGATGTGGATCGATAAGAGTCGGCGCGACGGAGCCAATTCTGTGTGCGTGTGTGTGAGTAAGTGTGTGTAAAAGCTATGCCAAGTGCAGCTATATATATTTATATATGCACTTGACTTTGGACTAGAAGCTTTAAGCCATTGAAATGGGCCAACCAGCTGCCAGCTTGCATTGATGAATGGGAATGGAACACGTGTGCAGCCAATCACACAAGCACACACACAATCGCACACATACAGACATACACACACATGCGCCACATCCATTGGGGCCGGCGCAGTTCATCGATTGAGTAACTGACTCCACAGACTAAGACTCGACTCAACTCAATGAAATACGCTACAAATACACTGCAAGAAAATAATCAATTTCACAGCTAAAACCAAAAAATTAAGTACGCAGATTTTTGATAATTTTCCAAAAATTTCCATCAATCAGTAGTAGAGGAAAAAAATAGTTATTTTGTGGCACTTAAAATAATTCATATCAAGTTATTTCCACTGTACATAAATACAGTAATACACGTTGATTAGCCAAGCAGATAATTACATCGGAAATATGTATAAATGCATGTATGTATGTAAGTATGAATGTAAGTATGTATGTATGTATGTACATATCTGTAAATGCGCCATTAACTGATTGTTCGAGGCTTAAGCATATCGCGACGGATGATTTAACGCACTTCCAATAAAAGCCATGTGAACCCATCGCAAACAGAGCCAATCGATTAGCATTGATAATCCATATTTACAAGTTCTATATACATATGTATGTATATATGTATTATTGTATTACATAATGTATGCCATTGCATGAGACGGCCCTTTGTCAAGTGTTTCAACACCATAAATCAGCCGGATTTCGAGATATCATGCTGAAATTTGCCAGCCAAAACTGCTGAAACACTCCGAAAAGGAAAAAAAAAAAAAAAAATATTCATGACTAAGCTCAAAATAGCTCAGCAAAAACATGACAAGTTGAGTAATGGATCAGGTTAGTTAAGAACAGACTGAAGACCGGAAATAATATGATGGATAGAGTGCCATAAGTAGCTTGATATGGGCATCAAAAATATATATATTAAGGTAAACACCTAAAATAACAGTGTTAAAGTGTAGTCTGAGCTATGATAGATAGAGTGTTGAAAGTTGCTAGATATAGACATCATAAATGATAAATTAGGTTATAACAGATGTATATATATAAATATAATTTAAAGTTCAAATCATATAAGCCGGATAAATAACTAGGTTATGTAAAAGCCGAGTATGAAAATGGGAATTATTTAAGCAATTTATGACTTGATAAATCACTAATAAATAGATCATATATTTAACAGAAATATTTAAGCAATTTATGACTTGATAAGCCACTAATAAATACAATCCACACTTAATGTTCAGCAGCAAGTACAAACACAGCAAATCTGACAAACGAAAATGGTAACTGAAGTAGGTAAGTGGGTCAAATTGATCGAAAAACTTTTTGTTCAAAGTTAAAAATAATACAACAAATTTAAGACAAAACAGATTTTCGCATTCTAGTTAAAGCACAAAAAAAAGATAAGAAAAAGTTGAAGCAAGCACGTAGAACAAATGCAAACAAGCAAAAGATGATAAAACCAAAACCAAAAGCACTGAAAGAAACACATCTCGCAGCAGACCTCAAGCCAAGTACATTTCCAGCATTTAAAGAGCGTTTAACTCAAGGCCGAAGTTGCCCGTGGTAGTCAACTTAATCTGCTAATGTTTATATTAGTCATGCCTTAAAAATATACATATATATATATATATATATATATATATATCGGTATATATGTACATATGTTTAGATGAAATCGCACACAATCTTTAATCAGCTTAACTGCGCATAAATGTCTAAGCACTCGTCACAAACATTTACTGTCATATTCTGTGTATTAAATGAACAGAAATTCAGCACACACACACACACACATGCACACATCCACACACATCCACACACATGCTTAGACTTAAAGTATTTGCATAGCATAGCATAAAGCGAGGTAAGCACAACATTTTCGTCAACTTCCTTCCTTCCTTGCTGTTGCCTACTTCCGATGCCTACGCGTCTACGTCATCACATGCGTATACTTTATTTTGCCGGCATTACGTATACGCAGTATAAACCATAGACTAACACACACACACAGACACACCGCACTCCGCCGCTCCGTTTGTATGCGTAAATATGCGTAGGCTGCAAAAAAAAAATTTGTTTTTATTCTTGTTTGAGTTGGCTGGCGTCCTTGAGCTCGCATTACGTCGCTTATTATATGTTCACGTTTTCGTGTGCGCATATAACGTTTCCCTCAACCACCCCCCCCCCCCTCCCCATCCACCACCCTCCTTTTCCGCCACGCGCCCCGCTGCCACCCAGACTTACCCCAGGAGCCTTTTCCGCTCCGGTGTGTCTGCGCCTCTGCTGCTGCTGCTGTTGCTGCTGCCACTGATTATATATATTTCAGTTGATTATACCCTGCATGCAGCAAATGTGACTGAAAAGGATATCGGCAAATAGGGCTAATAAAGATAATAAAGTCAATTTGGAGAAGCTATATTACTCAACAGCTGCTAAATCATGTTTCTATAACTGATTAACAAACTGTTCGAGAATGAAAAAAATAATAAAGATAGAAAGAAGAAGTAAGAAGAAATCAGCAAAAAACACTCGAAATAATAAAAAAAAAACTCAAAATATTTTATGTCAAAATAATCTAGTCTAGACTGCTCGACCATAAACACCGTTATTAAATACACAGCACTAATTATAAAGCTGATGATGATGATGATATAAAAACCTGAAAATAATTGTTGCTTAACAAAATTTATGTTTTTTATACCATCTTAATGAAATATGTTCAGCTGATCAACAATATATCAGTTTGAAAGCTATATCATTAAAATTGTGTTCTCTATTGATAATGTATATCGATTTGTATCGATAATCGCTATGCGATGCAAGTTATCGATAATATTAAACTTGATCCATGCCTAAAATAAAATCAGTTCGACAATTTAAGAGTTGATTATTAAAACAAAAATAATGCCTGCAGTAATTATAGGGTATCTCTCAGTCGTGACATTCTCAAGCGTAGCAATTTCAACTTATGTATTTAATGTGAGCCCCGCTTCTAATCCTCGGCAGTCAGTTGGGGCAGCGTGTCGAGTTCTGAGACGCATATCCTGCGTAGTTCGTTGTCTGCTGTTTTGTGGCCTGAACCGTTTATTTGCTGTGCCCCTCGTTTGTGCCCCATTATGTTGCTGTTTGCTACTGCTGCTGCTGCTGCTACTGCTCGTGTTGTTGCCACAAACTCACACCCACTGCGTCTGCCGCCCAGCTCTGTCGCTGTGTCGCATTGTTGCGTCAGCCTAAATGCCACTTTTGCCGCAAACACAGACAACTCACGAGCCTAACGCAATTTGGCAAATGAGGCAGGACTAAACTGCACAACGTGGCTGAGCACAATTGAGGCATGCGGATTCATTAAAAGCCTTTTGCTTTGTTTGATTCATTTACCAACATTTTTGCAATTGAAGTAAATTTAAAGTAAATCTAAAATTAAATTTTGAATTTATTTTTCGCTTTTTTTTCTCTCTCTTTTTTTTTGTTTGGTTGTAGAGTATTGGCCAAGTCGCCTTGGGGTCAACTGCTTTTGGGCAAATGTTTGTCGGCCGGCTTGACGTTGGCATATTTGGCCTGCGGATCTTGAAGGTTAAATATATGCAAACACACCTTGAGATGGTGTGCTCCCAAGCCACCCCCCGCCGCTGCTGAATGTCAGCTCGTCTCGCCTGCCAGCTTGTCTGGCAGTTTTTGACTTGTTTGCCAAAAGGCGTACAGGATATTTATGCATATTAAAACAATTTGCTTATTATGCCTGAATAATTGAGTAAGCGACGGGGCATAGAGCGCGTCCAAAGTCTTTAACAGCATCTGAGAGTCCGAGAAGCCTGACTACATAATATTTGGCCAAGTCAAGAGTGAATGGGGTTGAGTGGGTTGGAGCAGAGGTTAGGGGTGTTCGACGTCTGATATATTCCAACCATGTCAGGCAGCCTCGTCGTCGTCGTCGTTGTCGGGGACATAGAAGCGCAAACTTCAACAAAGCGTTAATTAATACACGCAAATGTTTGCGCTCCGTCTGGCAATGAAAAAAGTGAAGCGAGACCAACAACAACAGCAGCAACAGCAGCAGCAGCAGCGACAACTGGCAATGAGTGTAGCAAACAACAGTAAAAAAAAGAATAAAAAACTCACAAAACTCTTGTCATAAGTCAAATAAAAAGCGCAGTGCGGTGTCGAACTGAAAAATGCCAGTGAATAGGCGCGCTCGTTTTCCAAAGGCAAATAGTTGTTGGGCCAGATAAGCAGCTAGCCAGACAGAAGTACACACAGACAGACCGTCAGACAGACAGACAGCCAGCCAGACAGTTGTTTGAAGAGCTGCTGCTACTTCAGGTAAAATGCAAAGTGACTGTGAAAAATAAAACCTCGCTCGAATTTTGCAATAGTCAAGAGACCCCCTTAAGAGAGTCAATCCAACAGTTCATCTGGCAAATCTTAGGCCAAAAACAGCTAACGGTTTAACAGCTAGAAAGTCAGTTAATCAACTAGCCAGCAAATGCTGCATACAGCAGATATTTGGCTTATTTGAAAACTTTAATTTTGAGTCATCTAATTTCTGCGCAAAATTTGCGTTTCGCTTCTTAACTTAAACTTAAAAAAAAAAATAAAAAAATCAAATGTTTCTATGGTATCTATATATATATATAATAAGCCGATTAGGATGATTTTTGATTGCAAATTGGAGTGGCCCAATAAAGCGGAAGTTTGGTTGGGTTAACTTGGCCAAAAAAAAACAGTTTCATTCAAGAGAAATCGTGTCGATTATTTCTTTGGCAGCTATATAATATAGTTATCTAATCCGATTCGGTTGGCGCTGACGTATTTAGGGGCGACTGGCTGAAAGATTATTAAGATAATTTATATACCCCATTATACAAAATGATATACCCTCTAATTTATTATATTCTTAATTAAAGCCAAAAAAAAGAGTGATTTCAAAAAACATTTTGCAAAAAAATTAAATTTTTTAATTGTTTTCATTTTTTCTAAATTTTTTTGTGTTTTTTAAAAGAAGTTAAAAAATATATAGAAACAGTTTTATATATATATTATTTATTATACTTTTTATTTACACTGCTAATGATGCTGCTGAAGATGCCGCATTTTGCTGCTTGATACTTTTGCACCACTTTATTATGCTCTTTTTTTGCCAATATTAAATCCAACCGGATGCATTTTATAGTCCAAATTGGCAACTCGGTTTTTGTATTTGTTCAGATTTTGATGAGCAATCAATCGCAGCGTAAGTTCCATCCGAGGTGTAAGACCGGAAGCATCATTTTCATTGATTCATTAAATTTTTATGGCACTGCCAGTCGGCAGACTCCAGTCTCGAGTCTCCTCAATGAGAGTTGTGAAAGCTGAAATGCTGATAGACAAAGGCGGTTTTATAGTGATGAAGATGATGATGATGATGATGATGATGATGGGGATAGTATGTAACCGATGAGTAGACTGTGGACTCTTGCAGTACCTTTTGGCATTCAAATGGACTTCAGCTGGACGTTGCAAAGGCGTAGGAAATCGAAAGCGTATGCCATTCCCAGCTAATTTTATTGGCGGCATCAATCAGTCTGCAAGTTGTTGGCTCTTGTTGGCTCTTGTTGCTGTTGTTGTTGTTGTCGTCTGTCGTTGATTGCAGCCCCGAAACGACCCCAAAGTGCATGGCGAGCAGACGCAGACGCAGTCATTTTTAATGTCCATTGCCAGCAGACGAGCAAGTGAAGCAGGAAAGGGGAAACGGGAAACGGGAGTGGGGGCAAGGGGAACGGGAAGAGTCAGCAGATGCACAGACGGCGACGGCGGCAATCATCAATTTCTCAGTGTCGCATTAGTTTTCATTAATTTGAGCGGCGACGATGGCAACAACGGCCAAATGAAGCGGCACAGATGGACCCACAACAAGATTCATACCCAGACCCAGACCCAGACCCAGACTCAGACTCAGACAATTGCAGCAAGCAAAAGAAGCAACAACAAGTTGATGCGCTGAAACATTATTGATGCATTCACCAAGCAACGGCGACAGCCAGACAACTTTGACGTGGGCTCTCTTCTGGACGTCGAAATACATATACACATACATAGACATATATACAAATATATTGTACATATGTACATTGTGGAGCAATGTAACTGAAAGGCTCATTCAGAGACGCGAACTTGTCTTGAGGGGGCAGGGGGGGCAGCTTTGAAGATGACAAAAACTCATAAATAAACCGCGTGGTCGGTCGCCTGGGCACCTTTTACACAAGTTGAGTTGTGTCTTGTGTCTGTGGCACAGACGGACGCGACTACAAAGTCAACCTTTCACATTTCCGCACAGCACAAGCCAACCTTCAGGCTACCCCTCCCTCTGGCCCAGTTGCCTTGACGGAGCCTACTTGCGACATTCTGACAGAGCAAACAGAGTCAGCAAAGGACAACAAAAAGTGTTTTGTAATTCATTTTGCGACTTGCGCAACTTCATCCTTCCTCTAATATCCTCTGCCCGAATATCAGTCTACTGTGCTCACTCGGAAATTACAATTTCCACAACTTAGTATTATCCAAAAGTCAAGAAACCTAATTTGTAAATTTATAAATCTGAATCAGTTTTGTAATATAAAGATTAAATAATAAGAAGAAGAAAAAACAATGAACTCAAAGCTAATACTACTACTGTGTATTTTTAGCTTAATAATAATAAAAAATTGCTACTGTCTAAATTTAGGAACAATGCACTTAAGGAGACTACTACTGTATATTTGTTATAATAATAATAATAATAATGTGGGCGGCAACCCTTTCTAAGAGCGTCTGGCAGACGACGAGTCTACTCGCTCCTGGGCCTAGGGCATTGTGGGCGACAGGCAGCAGTTGGGAGTGGTGGGTGGCACTTATGCGAAAGGACGACCGACCACCAACTGAAATGCCCGCCATGAAAAAGTTATTCAATTCAAATGGCTCGCTCTCTATTTGATTTTATATTCTCTTTTTTTGATGCTTGTTCTTCTTTTGGCTGCTGCTGCTGCTGCTTCTACAAAATGTTCAGCCTACGATAATAACAGCAACAGCAAGAACAACAGCAGCAACAACAATAAAGAGCAGGCGATTATAAAGGCGGCACAAAAAGCAGGCGGCGAATATATATTTCGTAAATTTCATTTTACGATGGAGGACGAAAATCATTGCCGGCTGTCAGTTGAATAGGCAGGGCGTGTGAGGGGGAGTGTGGAGGGGCAGCGGCTGGACTTGTTCGTTTTTCAAGGTTAAGCACACACACACACACATGCACAGAGACAGGCACACACACAGACACATGCATGCAGGCATATCCAAGTGCCAGACGATGAGCCAGACGGAGTGCGTCGGGCGCTCGGGTGGTGCAGACGAAGGAAGACATTTGGAACGACGCGACGAGCGACGAACAAAAGTGTCGGCGCAGGGGGAGGGGCTGGAGGCGCATTTGACGAGTGGGAGTGCATTTCAGCTTACGCTTCACTTAATTTTGCGTGCTCTCTCTCTTTCTCTCACTCTCTATCTCCCCCACACTCTCTCTGTCTGTCTGTGTGCATTTGCTCGAGGGTGCAATATTTGGACTGGATGAGGATGAATGACGCGCTAAAGTTTCGCAACGCCTTTTGGCTTTGTTTGTCGTCTCGTCTCGTGTCGTTTCGTTTCGTGTCGTGTCATGTCGTCGTGTATTTAGAATGCCCGACGGCCTAAGTCGTCGTCATCATCGTCGGCGTCGCCGTCGCCGGTCGTTCGGTGTTTGCTCACCTTGCCGCTAGAGTGCGCCAGAGTAGCATTTTGTTTGCTGTCAGCAAAGTTAGCAAAGGACTAAAAATAGGCACAAGAACTATTTAAATAACTTGAACAGACAAAAGAGAGAGAGAGAGCAATACTTGAAATTAGCCAAATCAAGGTTTCGTGTCTGCTATAATACAGTTCATGCAACAAATGATGGACCATTTTTATTTTCAATATAATTTAATTCCATTTTTCACTTCTTGTATTTTTTTTGTGTCGACTGACTTTAGTTGAAATTAAATAAATAAATAATTAAATATGTATGTAAGTCATGCCAAAAGCTAATGTTGATTTATACGATAACAATTTACGACAATTTGCAGCACACGTGTAACTATGATGACAGTAAAAACGTCATCAGTCACAACTCTGAATTCAGCTGCCATTCTTATCGTTTCCAACTGGTGACAACTAACAAACAAATGATTTTGCCCCACCCCCGCACTCAGTCGAAAATAAAGCATTTGCTGAGTGATTTGTCCCACTGTGCACAGCCTCAAGTGCCCAGCAACAACAACAATGCAAAATCGACAATAATAGACGTCGCCGGTGCAGACAGCGGTGCAACGGCAACGGCGACGTCGGCGTCAGCGTCTCCCGTCGCCCGACGGCAGTCAAAGTCATAAACTTTATTTTCTGTTGCCTGCACAAAGGAGCATGCTGTGAGCAGACAGAGAGAGAGAGAGAGAGAGAGAGGGGAAGAGTGATTGAGACTTCTCACACTCTATTGTCTGATGCACATGCGACTCACAGACCCTACCAGCCACCCACCCACCCACACCCCCTCGACATTTCACGTGTGTCTGCGACCCTTGAGTGGGCGAACATTTCATGCGTTTTGCTCGTCGAGACACGAATCACACAAACAACAAAACTGTTTCGGAAAGTTGATGAGGGGCGTGGCGGGAGGCTTCTGAAGTTTTTTTGTCTGGCTCTGCTGTGCAGGTTGTGTGTGTGTGTGTCTGCAATTTGCTTCTCTCTTTTTCTGATTGTTTTTGTTGTTGTTGTTGTTGTATTATTGCATAATCAACACAGCATTGATTGTATGTGCGGCGGCGAGGCAGACAACCAATCACAACACAAACACACACACACACACATAAACACACACTTACGGGATGTGTGAGCTGTCTATCATGCCACCAACTAATGAACAGCTGCCCCTGGATGCTGCAGACTACTGAAGCTGCTACTACTCTCAACAGGTTGTGCCATTTTGGGTGCGAATTTCATTTGAAATTCCATGCGTTCAAAAACTCATTCAATAATTCATAACTCAATTTTGACCTTGGCCAAAAAACCCTTTTTTGAGTCGCGTCAAACAGACAGACAGACAGAAAGTTGCCCAGTTCATTGATCAAACGCGCGAGGGTTGTTAATATCTTGATTAATTTCTTGCCACAGAGCTGGCAGTGAAAGGCGAGAAAAACCCCAGACGAGACACAGACTGCAGAGAGATGAGAATCGCACAAGCATTTTCCAAATCAAATTTTCAAAGCCAAAACAAAAACAAAAAAATGGTTGCCACAGTAATCGCTCGGAAAAGAAAACGAAAAGTTAATTTCAATAATTATGCTTAAAGTGATAACAACAATTAAAGAACTATAAAAAAAAAAATAATTTTCTAAATTTATTTAATAAAATAAATTTAAATTTTTCTTTTGTGTTTATTAAAAGTTTTTTCTTCGACAAATTCATATTTAAAAAAATGTATTTAAAAAATGAAATTAAATCGTTGCTATATTCTCGAGTGATCACTGTAGCGCTGAGCAATTGGCGGACTGAGCAGACAGACAGTCCAAATGTGCTGTCCATTGCTGTAATTGTTGTTTTTGTTGTTTTTGTTGTTGTTGTTGTTGTTGACCAAAAGTTTGCCAATGAAATTTTTTTGTTTGTGCCTTTTGCGAACGAACGTGGTCAGGATAATGCTCAGTGAGCCAAAGGACGAAAGCGTCGCGCCAGCAAAGTGCATAAATAAGGACACTCAGCAGTAATGCGCACGGCTGGAGGGCGTATTGAGGGGCGTGTGTGCCACATAAAGCTGCCTACTTTTTGGCGCCGCACTGAAACTAACTTCTGCTGCTGCTGCTGCTGCTGTTGCTCCCGACAATGTCCTTAATGCGTCCTAGAAAGTGTCGCACTCAGCTCCTCTGTCTCTCCGTCCGTCTGCCCTTCTGTCCGTCTGTCTGCCAAGTTCTCGGCTACTCAGTGCATGAGTTGGCGCAAAAGTTTGGCGTTTTCGCCTTTTCCACACGTCAACTTTGGCAGCTTTGCTAGTTTCTGGCCAGCCAGCCAAGTGGCTTGAATTGAACTCGTTGCAACCAACAACAACAACAACAATTTTTAGCTGCACACACACAAAAAAATACTTAATTATCTGGGGTGTGCAGTTTGTGGAGTGGAGGGATGGCGCTGGAGGCAAGGTGGTTGCATTTGCTGCAGTGGCAGCGTGGAGAGAACGAACCCTTTCTTTTTCGCTGTCATTGCGAATGCGAAACAAAAAAAGCGAACTCAGGGCTAACAAGAGAGTTATAATCGGGAGTGCTCGGCTAGAGGATACTCTGTAAATTTGCACTGTTTAACTGAGTTTTGTATGCTGTAGAAAAGCCCACATGCCAACTTAGCTTCGATAAGCACTTACACATCGATATTTATCGATTTTTCATTTCAAGTGTTTTATTTTCTTTATTTATTCATTTATTTATTTTATTTTTAGCCTAAAATTACTTATCTTTGCTATATAAAGTTAAAAATTGTATTGATCGATATGATTTTTATATTCAAAATTTATTCCTCTTTAAGTCGCTCGATAACTATTTATGAATCAATTTTCCATATCAATTTTAGGCGCAGTTATTTATATATTTATCACTGATCGTTATCCGATATAGATCTTCGTATTTCACTTATGAATATACCTTTCAAATACCCTCAACCAGAAAAACAAAAATCTTACTGGCTTAGTTCCTTGCTCCAATCAATAATATACACACTCAAAAATCGCCAACTGCTGATTGTTGCCTACTTTATTAAGCCCTAACCTCACATTTGTTATAGGGTATGGAAAACAAAAAAAAAAATAAGGACAAACCCAGACAGAGCAACTGACAGGCTCACAGATCTGCCATTTGGCTTTGACTCTAACTCTGACTCTGGCTCTGACTGCCTGTGGCTGCGGCTCAGAGTCCGGTCTGGTTGAATACCTGCAGCCCGCTGCCCGTAGCCCGCAGCCCGAGCCCAGAGCACAACTGCAGCAGCATGCGGCAGACAGACAGACAAATCAAAACGTCGGGGGCAACAACAAGAACAACAATCGAACGGCGACGTCGACCGGCATTCAACTCGAATTAAATTGAATGAAATGTTGCAAAATCCCTGAATGCGATGCAGCAGCAGCAGCAGTCAGAGACCAGACTCTGGTCAAGCTTTGGGGCTATGGCCAAGTTGGACTGCGAATGTGATTACATTAAAATTTATGTGCATTTGTAAAACGAAGCGAGACGGAGGCAGATGCACAGACAGAGGCAGAGCCAGGAGACGGGGGACGGGGGGACAGGGGACAGACACGGACGTGCAACATGTGGAGCAACACAGTGACGCCCCAACTGGGATTGGACATGGTTGGCAATGCCAACCAATGCAATTTTCAGCGACAGCAACCAAAGTTATGGACAGGATGTTGCATCTGTCTCGAACGCAAGACACAGCGTTGCGACTAGGCGAAACAGACGAGGGGGGGAGGCAGCTAGGGGTCTTTGAGTCTGAGTTGAGGTCTGAGTGCTGGTCAAAAAGAATCTCTCAATATCCTGTCGCTATAAATCTTGCATTTTGTCTCACACAATGGCTTATCAAGCGGCTGGCAATCGCAAAATGCTAATTATAAACAAGCCAGTAGCCGATACAACGATCCCCTCGCCCCTCGCTCCCCCTCCCTTCTGGGCAGCTATCCTATCCGATCCGATCCGAATGGCGGCTACTGGGCATGCGCGACAGCGTCTACAGCAGCATCCAGACATTGCCCCCTACATCCATATTTAGATGAGAAGTCATTACAAGGACTACACAAAAGAACAGAAGGGAAAAAAAAAGGAAAAAACTGGTTGTGCGGCATTCAATTCATAATTTCCCTCTCCCTACAACCCCACCCCCCAAAAACCTGCCTCCTACTTGTTGCTACTCGTCGGCGGTTTTTCTTAATGGTCGCCAATTAGAATAAGTGCAGGCTCTAGACGAGGTCTGGTCTGACTCGACTCGACTCGACTTGACTTGGCCCATAACTAATAACTAGCTTTTGGCATTTATTAAACGTAATGATTGCGATATCAGACATATCGCCAGAGAGGCGGCCTATCAATTGAAATTGGATGTGATTACCAAAGGCTAAGCTTACAAAGTGCATTTTCATGTCAATGGATATTGTTATTAATCGATAGCCTACGTTTCAGACTTATCGATAAATAGTCTTTCATTAAATCAACTAGCTATTAGTTATTGGCTTAAATGTAGGAGATGGAAACCTATTTAGTATTATTTAGTATTATAAGAGATGAGATTTTGTTTGGGGCGTGCCCAGTTGGTGGGGGCACATCGTAAAGGGAGGGGGTGTACGTCCTTCATCTTAGACTTAATAGCATGCAATATGTTACTGGATCGAATTTACACTTTCTTTTTGATATAATCGATAAATATCGAATCTTTTTGTGTAGAACTTTGAGACTATTAAAGTTAGTGACGTCTAAATAGGACATATACAAAGTTTCTTGATCAAATCTACACCAGCTCTTTGATATATCGATAAGTATCAATAAAAAAGCACTCTATGTATATGGCATATACAGAGTTTGATCATGTTTACACCTCCACCTTAATAGATTATTTTTTAATCATTCACTCTTTTTGTGTAGATCTCTGACTAATGATAGTTATCTACGTTTTATATGGAAGGCACGCTTTCAGGCTGATTTTTTTTGAGTTGCTTTCATTGCATTTTTAATTGCGTCTCTCCACTGGTTAAATACTCTTTGATTTAATGCACCTCGGCGCTGGGCCCCAAGAGGAATCCACACAAATCGCAAAGCTCTCGTTCCGAATGCCTTTCTTCGATTTCATCTGTTTTATTTTGCATGTCTGGGCGAGAGCTGCGCTGCGACTGCGATTGCGACTGCGGCTGCGGCTGCTCCGCCACAATCGTCCCTAGGCGTCGTCTGACGTCAAAATGCAGCCAACTCAGACAGACACACACACACGCACACACATACAGACGCAGACTCAGTCGCGCAGTCGACGTCAAAGTCGCATTTGCCTTTACAATTTTTGTGGCGCGTTCAATAAAAACAAAAAAAAGCCAACTTCAAACATACAAAAAAAAAAGTTAAAACACAACAACAGCAACAACAATGCACGCAGACAACAAGAAAAATGCAGACGGCAACAACAACAACAGCAAAATCAACGACGAGGCTGACGTCGACGTTGACGTCGACGACAAACACCAGACAGCAGCCAGAGCCGCAAACAGCTACACAAACAACCACCGACGCAGACCGGCAAAAACAACAACAGCGACCAAAGGCAGCAACAACAACAACAACAGCAACCAAGGAATACTTTTCAAGGTCACGCATAGAATTTCGGTATTTTGTTTCATTGCGTCTGCTGCACACTCAAACACACACACACACACAGCCACGAGCATTAACAGGCTGTTTGAAAAGCAAAGAAAGAGAGAGAGCGGAAAGGAGAGAGCTGTCGCGGCTATCCCTTTTTGCGGCAGCGCTCAGACGGCAGAGAGCGCTTTTTATGCCCATGCATTTTAAGCTGCACCGAGCAAGAGAGCACGAAAGTGCCCAATGTCTGTGTGCGTGTATTTGTGTATGTGTGTAAGCATTTGATTCTTTTTGACATCCCAGTGGAACTTAATTCGGTCGTAAAAGCACTTCTAATTGCATGATAAACTAGTTGTAAATATTAAGTCGCCAATTAACCAACTTTACGTAGAGATACTTTTTGATTGATTGCTGCAAATGAAAGTTATTCATATAATAATGTATGACATTTACAATGAATAAACATGCACATATGGACACAACGCAAAAGTGCGATTGGGCTGTTAGTGGCTGCCTGTGCCTGGTCTGTCTGTGTTTTTGTGTGTGTTAATGTATGTGTCTGACATTGAGCCACTTTGCCTGACGCTGTCTGTCTGAGCCCGAGACGCTGTAATGATGGGCGATATAACGCACTGGGGACATCAGTCGCGTGAGCGCAAGAGAGAGAGAGGGAGAGAGATGGAGAGAGGGAGATGAAATTGCCTTAATAGCGCATTTTTGTTGATTTTTTGGCACTCTTGGTTGTCATTGTAGTTGTTGTAGTTGTCCTTGAAGTCGCTCAAGTTTCGGCTGTGTCTCATTTGTTGCCAGTCGGAATTCAGGCGACCGCCTGCCTGGCTGACTTTAAGGACTTGTCTTTATTTCTTTTAATGAGACACTTGTGTATCCTTTAGCCTTGGTTTAAGAGTGCTCGTCTTAAGCTAACTTCTTCTTCTTGCTCGTCTCCGTCACTTTTCGATGTCTCCTTTTTGCTTTCGCTTCGCTCTTGGCCCTAATCCTCGTCCTGGTTCTGGTCGCACTTTTCGGCAGGTTACTTAATAGGATAATAAGTAAATAGGCTTATGTTTGGCACACACAGAACAAAGCTCAGTTGACAAAAGCCAAAAGGTGTCCTTTCTGCACACGAGCAAGCAAATAGCAAATCGACAGAGCAAATTCTGACAAAGCTATATCAATAAGTGGGAAGTTCTGAGCCACAATATAATTTTAACATGGAAATTGAGCCAGAATTCCGATTTTGCATTAGTCTAGAGGTCGAACCATGGTCAAAACACTCAAATAAAAATCGGTTCTATGGAAAATTTGTCTTTTTTTAGATTTGCTACAGGTGCTCGGCTTGACTCCCCACTGAAAAGCGGAGATTGGCTGGCGGAAAGCTGATAACCAGTTGCAGAGAGAGGGGGCAGTTTAAGGGTTTGAGGAGGGGCTTGGCAGACGCGACGCCAAAAAAAAAAAAACAAACGCAACTTGTCCGAGATGAGGTGAGATGAATTGAGATCCATAACCAGCTATAGTTCAAGGCAACCACATAGAGTCATGCCACAAGCTGCACTCCAGACACTAGACGCCCAGCTCCAGATGCAAGTGGATTTTAGCGTCTGCAGCTCGGTCTTGAAGGATGGCTGCCCTCAGATTGCTGGAGAGGGAGAGCAGCACACTTGAGTCTCAAGTTGATTGATGTGGTCGCTGTCTGAGAGGGAGATCGGAAGGGAGAGGGGGAGCGAGAGCTATGGCCAAAGTCAGTTAGTCAGGCAGGCAGGCAGTTGGCCATATGGTCCACATGGAGCAATTGCCTGATTAAATCACTTTTCAGCCACTGACAGTTAATCAAGGCGGCTCGGCGAAAAACATTCAAGGTGCCCTGACTGCTTGGCCTGGCCTGGACTGGTCTGGCACTCCTCTGTCGGCTGCAGCCGGGACGACAAGCAACGTGTCGCGTCGCGTTGCATTGCCCCTCCTCCGTTGCCGGCAACTTGCAACTTCCGCCTGCTCCAATTGTTTGCGCATACAAAGAAGCGTCGCATTCGCATTCGCATCGCAGCGTTCGTCGTCGTCGTCGTTGTTGCAGCAGCGATATAATCCAAACAAACATATTGTTTTGTCTGCCACGGTCTGGCCTGCATCCAGCAGCACCGCCTGCCCCCCCTCGTCGCACCACTCAGCTCTGCGAAGCCACCCCAAATGCTGCTGCGTTGTCTGTCTGTCTGTCTGTCGATTGTTGGCCGCCGTCGCTCTTGGCTGCAACAAAAGCAGCAGCGTCTGAAGTGCAGCAGCAGCAGGGCAAAAACTGGAAAACTGGAGAGAAGAACCGGGGGAATGGGGTAGCGGGTAGGGTGTAGAGGGGGTTGCGCAGGGGAGACGAGCTCAGCATGCAGTTTTGTGTGCGTCTGTGTGTGTGTGTTGTGGCTGCAGTCGCTTGGGTTTGGCATTTACTTTTTTTTATATATATTTTTTATAATTTTTATACACTTAAATTGGGTTTTATGAGTTTGTCATGCAAAATGTCAACTCTAAAATAATAAAATTTATTTCTTATTATTATCATCCACTAAGTAATGTAGAGGATCACATAGATCAGTCAAAAGTTATATAGTTTCCAAGAGTATTTCCACTTTGTCTAAAACTCACTCTTCTCTCCTTTGACTTTCCTTGCTCTCACTTTATAATACCAATCTAAACTTTATTTACTTCTTGTAATCAAATATTTGTGGAGTATTTCAACTTCGGCTATTCCTAGCTGACTTTTCTCTTTTTTTTAAATGGAGGCCCAGCTTATTGGAGCCGTCTGGGACATCAGGTTTGTTGTTTTTTATGTTTTGTTTTTCGGTTGCAGTCAATTTGGTGTCGTAGCATGCAGCTTGCTGTCAGTCAGCTCGGCTGTGGCATGTCCTGCGCTCAAGTGCATCTCATGCAGGACGATAAATGAGCGGCGACAATTCGATGAGTTGCAGCTCGGCTACTTGTGCGCTCTTTCGCGCGCTCTCTCACTCTCTGTCTATCTCTCTCTCTATCTCCCTCTCTCTCTCTTTCTATCTCTCTTTCTTTTTCTCTCTCTCTCCCTCTTGCCACTGCTTTCTTCATTAAACCTTGCAACAAAAGCACTTTTGTGTCAGTCAGCAATTCGTCTACGTCTGCATTTCAGCATCTCCCCACTCTCTCACTCGTTCTCTCCCTTTCTCTCTCTATCTCTGTCTAAAACCCCCTTCACGTTGTCTCCCCAACGAAAACAGTTTTTCAGCTCAATTTTGAAGTTGTCTGCGTCTGAGACACCGGCAACAACAACAACAGCACCATGCGAGCAACAACAATGTTGCCCATGCGGCCTTTTAGTTTAAGTTTGTAGTCATTGTCTGGTCTGGTTTCGGTTTGGGCCTGGTCTGTGCCAGAGTCTGGTCTGGTCTGGTCGTGGCTAAGTAGGTTGGCTGGCTGCCTAGCCAGGAACTGAGCACCCTCATGCCCCCTTCCCACCCCCCCTTCCAGCTGATATGTCGCGTCTATGTCTACGCCTGCTTTGTTATTCATATTATCCGGCAAATATTTGTCGTTGTCATACGAAAAATGTCTACAAAAATATAAGAAGCAAAAAAAAGGAAAAAAAAAAGGGTTGATTCGTCAGCGCCTCGATAAACCCCTTTTCGTCTGCACTAATGGCCGCAATTGTGGCTGTGCAGTCGCTCCCTGTCCCTCTCACACACTCGCTCTATTGTATACCCTGTAACCGAATGGTTGAAGCGATCTGCGAGCCCATGGGGTGTATTCTTTATTGGATAAGTCGCTTGATTTTAGAGACTATAAGAATTGAATGTGAATTGTGTTTACCAGCCCCAGAACAGGTTCTCGATGCGAAGTTATCGATAAAAATCGATGCGAAATAAATAAAAATATTAACTACAAAACTGGCAAGTTACACTCTACGCTGTCTGCGACTACGGAGTATGCTCGAAAAAGTAATTATCGATAAATATCGAGTAGCATTATATTTATTTTGTTAAAATCTTGACTTTTATTAAGTTACTAAACTAGAACGTATAACTATAAGCTGGCTCTGTTTCCAGTGTATACTGGAATGAGTAATTATCGATTAATAATCTATCGATAATAAACTATTAACTATAAAGTTCCACTCTAGGCTTGCTCTTATTACAGGGTATCTGCTAGTCGTGAAATCTGACCTTGTTCTCCTCCTCACAGTGTATTTTTTTGTCTGTCTGTCCGCCTGTTTGCCCCGACCCAAATCGACGTCTGCAACAATTGCACGGCAGCATTTGCTGTGTGCTGATTACACTTCCATATCCTCCTTTGCCAAGCTACCCCTCCCCATTGCAACACAGAGACAGACACTTGCCACTGCAGCAGCAGCAGCAGCAGTAACAACAGCAGTAACAATTTCTTAACATCTCCGCAAACCGTCTCGACTGATAATATCTTAATAGATTCTTTTGCTTCAGCTTCAGCTTCATTTGCATTTGAATTCAGCCATAAGCTTCTCCTTCTCCTGCTGCTACTGCATTCGCTTCAGAATTCTGTCATTCCGTCAACGCTTCCATTCACTGAGTCAACATCAATGCCTCAATTTTATCGTAAAAGGGGTTTCCGTTTGCGTTTGCTTACTTCTTCAGCTACTTCATCTTCTGCACATTCTATTTGGGTCTGCAAACTGGCTCAGTGCAATTTGTATAATGAGCACGATTTCTATTATGGTTCGCACACACAAGTCTTTGACTTTCAGCACCTTCTTCTTCTTCTTATTTTTTATTGGTTCTTATTGTGTCTGTTTGCCCAACTCATCCTGGCTATTTACTTTACCTTTACCTACTCGACTCTCTGCTGCTGCCAAGGAGAGTTATCACTTTTCCAAAAATATGGCATGTTATCGGACGATTGAGCTTGATTAATTCAAGATTACAAAAGTTATGCAGAGAAAACATGCTAAACAACTACTTGTACTAAGAAATACTTCGAATCCATAAAGAATATATATGTATCAATTAATTATTTAAGTAATTAATTATTTAATTACGATTTATTGCGCTTCGCGCGTCTTTCTTTCTCCTTTGACTACCGATCAACTATCGATACTTCTCTTATATCGATTACCCGCTCGCAAAATTATGGAGACAATAACAACAAGGTTGCCAGATAGTTTTGATCGCTTTTTGTATGTTTACTACACGAAATATCACAATTTGCTGGCTCAGCATATTAAGCCGATTCGGCGTAGATATATAAGTAGATATATATATTATTATGTATTTAAAAAGTGTGAGCTTGCAACAGATTCAGTGGCAATTGTATAAAGAAGGATTTCACATACAAAATTTTATAAATTTGTTTGGCAATTTTTCTTATGTTATTTTTGCTCATTCCTAAGCTAACCTTAATAAATCGTTTGACATGCTCACAAAATCTGAGCAATCTTTAGTTCATTTACCAACACTATTGATTGCTCATTGCTCTGACTTAACTTTGATCTCTTGTTTAAATTGGGCATAAAATAATGAGATTTGTCCATAGTACAATAATGGGGAACAATGGGCAGCTGAGTTTTGCTAATGAACTTTTGAATGCAAGTTGCTGCTCAATGGGCAGCTCATTAAAGCAGTGATGATGATGATGATTGTGAGCAGCAGATGAAGACGACGCAGCCAACAACAATGGTGCCCAGACAATGTGGCATCAACTTTATAGCTGCTCTCGAGCCCAGTTGCAGTCGTAGTGGCAGCCGCAGTCTGTGACTCTGAGTCATAACTCATTGAACTTTTGCCGGCAGCACAACAATCAGGCAGCAGCAGCAGCAGCAGCAACATAAAAAGTGTCAATCAACGCCAGCTAACTGATGCCCTTACCCCTTCAACCCCACCCACAGCCACAGCTTGCCCTGCTGCTGCCCCGTCTTTGTCCTGCGATGTTGCCAAGTGCGATGACGCCGCCTTAAGCACATTAGAAGCGACGACAAGCGTCGAGTCAGAGTCGTAAATGTGGTAATAATAATGGTCGCCATGGGGCACATTGCTACTCCTCCCCCACCCCTTCTTCTCCTCCTCGTTGCTGGGTGTCGAAAGGCGGCAAGACATTAAAGTCGCAACATATGTTTTATCAACAGCCAACCAATTGCTGCCACATTATTAGACACACCAATCAACACCCAGTGTGCGTGTGTGTGTGTGGTCTCCTCTTGGTATAATTTTGAATATTTCTTTGCATTGCAAATCAATTGCTGAATTTTGTGAGTACTGCGAATAAATCATAAAAAATATTGCATTCAGCTGTTTCTAGCTTTTTATTGCAAACAGATTTTAGCTTTTTTATATTTTTTTTGTTTTTATTTATTTGTGCTTGAAAATGTAGCCAAAAATCAAACCACTGCAAAGATAGCTGAATGAAGTAGCTAAAAGAGAGCACGACTGGGAGATACCCTGCACACAGCTATCAAATATATTAAGTCGTCAAATTTCCATAGTTAAATATAAAATGAAACTAAATTAAATTAAGTAAAGCTAAGTTAAAGTAGCATAGGAAATTTATTCGAATAAATTTTAATTTAAATAAAACTAAAACTAAGTTAAAGTAGCATAGGAAAATTATTGAAACTAATTTTAAATTATAATCGTCAATGTTTTCCATTTTTATATACTATTTATATCGATTATTTAACTTTTATAAAACTAATTATTCATCAGTGTTGCAAAATGTCAATGAACATAATAAAAATACTAAACAAAAATACTCAAATAGAAGAAAAAATCGAACGAAGTCTGGCTAATAATTCTCAGCGTTTTATTAACGATCTTAAAAGTTGCTCAGATTAGCAAAATACATCTTTGAAAAAGTGATTTTTATTGCCAACAGTAATCGATTTTTATCGATAGTTGGAAAACGAAAGGAGTTGCTGTTAAAGTGAAATAAACTACACAAATTATAGATAAGAACTTAAAGTAAAAATTATGAAGTAAACTCATTAAGCGATTTGTTAATTTGTATCAAGATCTGATCAAGAATATATATATGTATATATATAATTAATCGTCATTATACCCTTTTTGTAGATTTCTAATGGGTTCGTGGCACAAAAAACCTGTTGCACTTTTGCTGCCAAGCTGCCGGGCAGACAAAAGTGCTGTCTCGACTTTGATGATTGATGATTGCTTTTTGTGCCACAAAGCAACAGACTCCCCCCCACCACTCTACCCCCTCGCTGACAGTCAACTGCTGCCCCAATCAGTCTTTATTGTCTGACCATTTTGATTTTTTAGTTTGGGGCAGGCATAATCAGCGCATTCAGCGTTTGCTGAGTGCAATAGAGAGAATGAGTTTACTGATTGATTGATTGACTGAATGAGCGAATGAGTGAATGACTAGACGCATTGTCTGCGATTGCGATTGCGATTGCAACAGTGGCTGGCATTTGGCGATTGCTGCTTTTTCCCCAACTGCAGCTGCCACAAGCAAGTAGCTGACAGCGAAGGCTAAAAATAACAACAACAACAACAAACAAACAGCACATGATGTGTGTGTGTGTGTGTGTGTGTGTGAAGTGTATATAAGTATGTTTTGCACGCAAGTGGCAATCGTCTGTGTCTTTTGTTGTCTCGACACAGTCTGCTTATCAACAACAACAACAACAAAAACAACGGCAAATAATGACTAACAACACAAAAGTGTCAACAGCTCAACAATGTTGCTTTTGAGGATCGCTTTGTGGGTGGTGCGGGAGTGGGGGAGGGGGAGGAGGGCGGTGACTGTCTGCTTAACATTACGTATACGACATGCGCGGCCTTTAATTACAACGCGATCGGACTAAGGCACAAAATGTTTGCATATCTATTTAATTATTTATTTGCCCACAGCCAATTTATTTATAAATGCAGACAAGCGACAACAGCAGCAACAGCAACAGCAACACAGCCGACCTTGGCATGCTATGCGACGCTGTGTGTGTTCAGCAATTGACGTGGCAAGCGTTGCAAGCATTTTCAAGCATGGCGCATACGTCACGTGTGACGAACGAACAAACATTCAGCCATCCATCCATCTAGCCAACGAGTACGCAGTCTACAACATCTGATTCTCGTTTCTAGCCCCTCCCCCTCCACTTACCCATCCCCCGCAGCCTTGCCCCATTCCCACCCCTTTCACATTAGCTGGCCACCATTGTCTCCAGCAGCGCTCTTATTAAATTATCAACATAAACAAATGTCTCGTCGCTTGTGGCCGCGTTTTCCAAATACCCGCCTACACTGAGCGAAAAATATATGCCCAACACAGAATTAAGAGAAAGTTGACTGCATTCATTTATTTTTATATATAGCTGATCAGTGTTGAATTGATAGATATAGCCTGCTTTTCAATTTTGGATTGCTAATTCAAACGCTAGATTCTCTCAGTGTACCTCAACTTGTCGAGTGTACTTTCTGTTGTTCTTTCTTTGTTGTTTTTTTTGGCATGTACAGTCTGTTTTTTCAGTACTGTTTTTTTCCGGCTCACTCGCATTGTGCGCCAAAGCAAACACAGACATCGTCGTCGTCGTCGTCGTCGTCGTCGGCGTCGGCGTCGAGTAAACCAAGTGCCAGTTTTGGGTGAGTTGTGGTTTTTTTTCGACTTTGCAACTGTACGTGGGGCGAGGGGGTGGCGATGGGTGGCAGGCGGGCAGGCAGTTAGAGGCAGTTTGTAACCGCAGGTGGGTCGCCCCACCTCGCCAGACAGGCCAGAGACCTGAGACCTGAGACCCGGGACCAGAGACCAGACAATGTTAATTAGCACTTCATGATAAGTTGTCTCAATTGTTGTTACTGCCTGGAGTTGTTGTTGTTGTCGTCATCGCCAACATGCACTGAAACTGTGACAATATTTCTTAGAAATCAAGCGAGTGATAAAACCACAAAACAAAACCAAACAAAAGAAAACAAAAAGTAATATTCAACTGAATCGCCAATAAGTTGAAGTTGGCAATAATCGATCAACAGCAAGAAAGAGCAGAATGCTCGACTAACAGATACCCATTGTTGCTGCAACTGTTTGCTTAACAAACGGGTTCTTTCTTGGCTGAATTTGATAAACTTTTTACAGTTGCTGATTAATATGTCTGGGTGTGATATATATATATATATTGGAGTGCTAAAACGGATGAAGTCATCGTTAAAATAAATTAAACTTGATCAGCGTTGGGCATAAGTTAATTTATATTCCAAATTTGATGGCTCTGAGTTTGATTAAGTCAGAGGAATCGATTTTTATGCTGATCAGTAATATATTCCAAAATATCTAGTTTTTTGAATGCTTGCTTCTATTTTAAAACATTCCCAGATGAAAAATCAGAAAATGTCTCTTTTGCAGAATTGAACTTTTTCTTCAGTTTGCAGTTTTTAAAGAGTTTTTGATTTTATCACAATTTGTTACTATTATTTTGACCGCAAGTGTGCATACTTTGAAGGGTTAAGGATGCTGGGTAGAAACAGTAAATCGAATGTTGACAACAATTTATAGAGGTGCTAATACATTTTACTAGCTGACCGCAGCTATTTTTAAATGCAGACAGACACAAAAAAGGCAGCCAAAAAACGAACGAAAAAACAAAGAAAAGAAGAAGAGACAAAGCAGAAGCCAGACAGACCCCGATCGCCAGACAATTCGACCCACTGATCTCTCTGGGGGGAGGTGGGGTGCGAGGGGAGGCGAGTGAGTTTTGCATTGTGTGGAAATAAACAAATAAGAGTGTCACAAACGCATGTGATTCATGTCATTAAAAATGTACAGAAATAAAACCACAAAATGAGCAACAATAAAAAGTAATAATAATAAAGAAAAAACAACTACATAAAACAAAACGAAACAAAAAAAAAAAACGCAAATACAAATACAGCCAGAAAAAAAAAGCTGCATAAATAAACTTAATTAACGTGCGGTTTGCCAAACCCCCTTGCGCCCGACGCCGCCCCCACCACACACACACAGCCCTCCCGTCCACGACGCTTGTCTGACACTTTAATTTCTTGGACTTTGCACGGCGGCTCAAGACAACAACAGCAGCAACAACAACGTCGACGACGACGAATGACAGTGAAACTCATTTTGCTAGCAACAGCAGCAACAACAACAACAGCAACAACAACAACGACACCTGCATTCATTAATTGTATTTAGACAAGCGTCTAGGCGAAACAAATAATCATACACATACACACATACACACAGGCACACGCAGTCAAACATTTATACTACATATGGACAAGTGTTAGCAGAGAAGCTTTAAGCAAATATGTTTGTTGTTGTCCAAGCGCTTTAGAATAATGTCACAGTAAACGGGGGAATTGGAATGGAACTGATAAATCCCCCATAGCCACTTGCTGTGCTGTTAAAGTCAAACCAGGCGCTGTTAGACACACTGCTGTTAACTGGCTGCACTCTCTCTCTCTCACGGCGAGTGCATTTCGTAACTTAACAGATGCAAAGTCTCGTCTCGTCTCGTTTTTGTGTCGGGCACTCAAAAAGAGAGATCGTAAAAAAGAAGAAAGAAAACACACACACACAGAGACAATTGGAAACGATTTAGTTAATGCTTAAACATGGTCGTGCAAGGAGTTAAGCAGTGCTCACTGCAACACGCATTTCATTGTTAACCGCATAGAAACAAATATTTTAACCTATGCATTTGCAATTTTACAAACAGTAATCATAGGTTTTAAATGTAATGTGTTCATGTCTTTCAAAAAAACACTTTGCATTTACAAAAAAAAAACCGGCTGCATGATGTTGTTGTTGTTATTGTTCTGCTGCTGCTATTGTTGCTGTTGTTGTAGCGCATATTTCAACGTTTACAGTGTGCTGTAACTGTGTGAGTGACCGAGAGAGAGAGAGCGAGCGAGTAACTGCGCTCTGGTACGTTTTGGCAAATGGAACGGCAAACCTAAAGCTGTTCACAGTTGACGACGACGGCGACTGCGCTGTTGTTTTGTCTGTCTCTCGTCTACCACAGCACGGCGACTAGTTCGTTTTATTTTAATAATTATCGTCGCCGTCGCCATCGCATCGCATCGCATCGCTGTTGTTGTTGTTGTTGTGGCGAAAAGCGCAAAACAATTGTTGTCTGATTTACAGCGCGCGCAGACAGACAGACAGCGAGAGAGCGAAAGACAGCGAGAGAGGGCAAGAGTGCGAGAGCGTGCACACACAGATACGAATACAATTGCAGGCGGCGGCGTCGTCGTCGCCGTCGTCGTCGTTGAATGTTTCAAGCAGTTTTCGAGTAGCTTTCATATGGGCGAAACATTGAAGTCGCCGCAGTTGAACTTTGCGTGCGTCTCAGTTCGTTTCGTTGTCGCCGTTGCCTGTCCGCGCGCAAATTCGTCGCATTACAATACAGCAGCAGCAGCAGCAACAACAACAACACATAATACACAATACAAAAAGCAACGCAATCTACAATCTTACATATGTGTATATGACTACATTCGTAATCATATTCGCCGTCTAAGTTTCCTATTGTTTAAAAACAATTAACACACAACAAAAGCCTAAAACAAATAAATAACTAAAACGTAAAATAATCATAAATAAAAAATAAACATGCATAGCGGATAAAACACAAAACGTATGTAAGTTTAGCGTTCCTGTACTCAAATCATTCCTACAATATTATAAAAAACAACAACAACAGCAGCAGCAAAACTATATGCAAGCAGAACCTCAACAACAGTAACAACAACAACAACAACAACAAAAGCACAGCAGAAGCACAAGAAGAAGCAGCAACAGCAACAATAACAGCACTGTTAATGCACACATAACATATGCATATGATGTACATATGTTAAGTGTGTGGTTAAACAAATTATTCAAATAGTCGCATTATATCAAAAGTACCAATTTAAATTGTAATCAAATTGTGTTTGTGTCAAATTTGTGTCAAATATATACAAAAAAAAAAGAAGAAACATAATAAATTAAACGAATATAAAGAAATTATATTAAAAATATTTAACGCAATTCCTAAACAAATTATAGCTAAAAATAAATATAAAAAACACAAACAAAAACAAAAAAATTAGCAACAATAAAAGGTAAGCTATTTTTTTTTTTTTGCTTTCTTATGCGGCGACTGTGACTGTGAGCCATGTGCAATACTTTGGCCAGCAGTGTAGAGCTAGAGAGAGAGAGGGAGAGACAAACAAACAAACCAAAAAATGCGACATTTAATGAATAAAAGAAGGCAACTGCCTAATTAAAATTAGACTCCGACTCGGACTTATTATAGATGGTTATGAGTCGACTATTTTCGCATTCTCTCAACGAAAACGCATTCCGGCGACTTCCTGTCAACACACACACACGAACACACACATACACTGCTGGCTGCGACGACAGCAGCTACAAATTGTTAAACATTCAGACCACCAGAAAAAAATTAAATAAATAATATACAAAAAAAATTATGTCCGCTGGCCACATAAATGCAATAAATTTGGAAATCAACGTCGCCTAGATAAATACCAAAATACAACATATTTCTAAAATACATATTTCAAAAATACTATTCTTAAATGCTCTTCAAAAAAAAAAAACGAAAAAAAAAACCCTTCGCATATATTTCTGCTATTTATTTTTTGTTGTGGCTGTCATAAAAAATGTAGCAATAAATAACGCAATAACCGAAATATGAAGAACCAAAAAATGCCTTGAGACTACTTTTTTTTTTTATTTTTTTTAGCTAATTTGGGCGTGCGTTTTTTTTTTTTTTTGTGAGTAGGCGTTTTGTGTTCAGAAAATATGACAACAATGAAATATAGAGCATAAACATAACGAGCAAAGCAATATAGTATTTGAGTGGAACATACCTAAAATTCCTAAGGCCACTTGTTGTTGTTTTTGTTGCAACTTGAAGTTGTGGCACCTTAAGATTATTAAACAACAATCAAACTGTCTCAAGTTAAATTATTGATGTTTGACTGTAGCACAACATAATCACAAACACTTTAAAGTTGTTTGGGGAAATACTTGACTATTTCAACAAGTTCTTTGTGTCTACAACTCCAATTCTAGTTTTAAATGCCACATTTCGAAGTTGCCTTCCGCTATTGCTAGTGGCATAAATCAAATACTCAAACAGACATGCAGAGAGACAGAGCGGGAGAGTAGAAGGCCGACCCCAAGTTACAGCACTCTCCTACTCTGTAACTCTTCCTCTCTTTCTCTCTCTCTCTCTCTGTTTAGTAGGCAAATCACTTCCGTTCAATGAACCCATGCGTAAGCCAGAGCTAAGGAAGTAACTTAGCTTCTGCTTCTGCTTCTATTTCTGCTTCTTGCTCTTGCTCTGACTCTAGCAAGTTGTGCTTCTAGTCTATGTCTTGACTACTGCCCCTCTCTCTGACACACACACACACACACATACATGCATATAATAGACTCTCTGAAGCAGCACACGTGCATGAGCATAAAAGAGAGACTGAGAGAGAGAGAAGGGCCCTAAAACATACACATATATACATACATACATGCATATGTATTGCTTAGCTGAAGGTGTCGTCAGCCTTGTTTTGCTGCGTAGGGTGTTCTTCCAGCTGCTCTCTACACAAAAAAAAACTTGTTAGAATTACACACACACATTTATATATCTAAATAGCTTTTAATTAAACAACTTAGAAGCCAAAACTAAAAGTTAACAATTGCAAATCATAAATTAATCGAAAGCTAATTAAACAGCTGACGCGACAACTTAAGGCAGACACAACAATAACAACAACAACAACAATCAAGGTCTTTTTATTGTTGCGTTCTCTTTGAATTTTGTTGTGCTTATCAAGCGTCTGACTGCCTGCTGCCTGCTTCTGATCGGGCTTATCAATGGCGTTGCCGCAATGGAATTGAGTTCAAAATGAAACACATATATATATATACATACATATATATAGTATAATTATTAATATAGATACTTGCTCACTCAGCAGATGTCACCTGAATCAGACAGCCAAATGACCACAGATTTAGATTACAAGCAGCGGCTGAGGCTTGAAATTTACTTGTCTTCTTTTTTGATCTGTGTGTGCATCTTGTGTGCAGAGAGTTGCCAGATAATAGTTGCTAACCAATTTCAAATTCCAAAAACAAATCGAAACGCAATAGAAACCAGCAGCAAACTGAATATCACACTTACACACTCCCACTGTTGCTCTCTCTTCGTCTCGCTCTATCGCTAGCTAGCACGATAATCTCGGCCTCATGTCTGGGTCAAAGTCTAAAAATGCCATTTGATTCTGTTTCGTTTTGTTTATTCGCTATTTCTTTTGTCCATTGCTTTTTGGGCATTGTTCTCAGACGTTGCGACTGCTCTACCGCGTTATTCCCCCTCCAACGGTTGTTGCGTATACGCACAAAACACACACATATACTTGATTAAAAAGGTGTTTTCCCCAAGAGCGACGCAATACATGAAAGAAAGCCTGCATTTGTATTATTTTTAGCATGTATTTAGCAATTAATAGTTGAAACGTAAGCAAGTTATAATTTTATTTTATTTGTTGAAAATCCGGTTCCGACCGGGTTCATCACGGCTTTCTAATCACACTTTGACTGGAACTGACATGCGGCCTTTGAGTGATTTTGTGACGCACCCAGCAAAGGCACCCACACGCACACACACACACACAATATGCTTGATCACTCAGACGATTGGGAGACATTAGTCAGACCGCAAGCTGACCTAAGACCGTATTTTTCTAATGCAAAATTAAAAACCCAAAAAAAAAAGAAAGACCCAAAAAAAACATCAAAAGCCAGACGAAAATGTTGACAGATAGGCGAACGAGAGAGCAAGCGAGACGTTGGTGGGGGAAGGTGGGCAAATTCAGAATGTGAATGTGAAAGCGAATGAGAAATGTTTCATTGATAAAATTATAGAAAAACTGAATGCTAGACGCCAATAAAAACAACAACGACAATGTGAAGTCTATATAAAGTCTGCTGTTGATTATGTAATAAAAAAAGTAAGGCCGGTCGCTCGTGGCCAGCGCATGTAAAATTAAAATCGCATGCTTACATATATATATATATATATATATATATACAAATATATATATTTGCCAGACTAGCTGTGTAGATTTGCACGTGTGTGGGCGTCACGATGATTAGCAAGTATGTTCCAAGAACTTTTGGCAAGTGCCGCAGGAGAACACAAAAGCTGATAAAGAATTTGGACACACGGTATGTATGTATGTGTGTGTAGGAATGCCGTTAAGTATATTATCTATCTGTCTCTGGTCAGAGAGCGCTCAGCTGAGCTCAGCTGTGTTAAGCTCAACTTTTTGCCATTAATGTCCGCAGCTGAAATCGTCACCCCAGCGTCACAGACAACATCCGTCTCAGTCTCTCAGTGTCTTTTTTTTTTTGTGTTTTCTGTCTCTGCGTCTGTCTACGTCATTCGCAATGCGCTGGCATCATCATCGCGTGTGGCCCCCATCCCAGACACAGTGCACAAAGGAGAAAAGTGCACAGCAGAGCAGAGAAGTGTGTGTGAAGGGAGAAGTGAAGTGCAGGGCATAGCAGAGCAAAGCAAAGAGCAGCTCTGTGCTTGCACTGCTGATAAGAAGGCATTGGCGAATGGCAAACGGAAACGAGTTATCGCTTGATAATGGTCCAGGGAACAGAGAGCGCAGACTAAAACATTTGTATAAATCATGCTGAAACACGCAGACACAGATAGAAAACATAAAGCTACACTCGCAGAAATTGAATTGAGCCGCAACCGCGATTTAAGTATTTATCTTTGCCGATGCAAATTTTAAAGTCTGCAACTGAAGTTGATTTTTGATTTGTTGCAGTGTAGTTAAAATTTAGATTGCACGATGCTTCTTCGGGTTCTGCGGTTCGGTTTTCTTGGAATTTTGTCTCGACTGTCGGCAGACTGACGACGACTTTTTTCGTCGTCGTCCCGATTGGCAACAAGCACAACGAGCGAATCGCGCCTTTGGCCTACATTTGCCAAAACACACACACACACACACACACACACACACGTATATATACAGATGTATGAAGAGGGGGTTGCTCGTTTATTATGAATGTGTTGGTTTTCGTATCGTTTATGGCCAGGCTGCCTCATCAATGATTTATTCGAGTATCGCGTGTTTCGCACATATATTATGCCTGTATGTGTGTGTGTGTCTGCGTCCTTTTTGTGTGCGGTGCCTTTGCTTGGGGCTTGGCACACAAAATGCGCAACTTCCTGCTCGCATGGCTTTGGCTGTTTTATATATATATTATATAGATTCACATATACATATATTTATATATGTATATATGTATACATCCTTGATTGCCGAATACGAGAATGTAGGTCACTAGAATTGACTTGATTGCGTAATATCTTACGTATTCTGGGGATTCGCATTTAAAAAAACAAAAAAGATGCCGCAACGCGTAAGTTTTCAATTGTCAATCAATAATTTTACACTCGAAGGCATACAGAAAAGAAAAGATATTTGAAAAGAAAGATCGGACAGATTTCTAGCAGATTTTCAACACTTTTCTAAATTTCAAATACAAAAGTTCTATTTCGCATTAATAATACTAGTCGACACTGAAAAATACATAAAAATAAAGAATTTGTTAAATTAAAAATAAACTTTAAAATTAAATCAAAAAATTATAAAAAAAATAAAAAGTTTAAATTGCAAAATTAATCAAAATGAGGGAAACCCTAGCGAAAAAATTAAAAAAAAAGAAAGAAGTTAATCACGCGACAAACTAATAAAAAATGAGTGTGATTAAGTAAAAAAGCAATCACGAAAATGCATACGAAAGAATCATAAAATCGAGTGCTCAGTTATAGAAATAGGGGACTTTGAATTGATTACTTGATAAAGTCAATTGTAATCATTTTGGTATGGGTTCATTTCCAAGAACATGCATATCGATTAAGGTTTGGCCGATAATTTCGCTCACGAGCATAATTTGTGGCCAATTTTTGTTTTGAGTGTAGAGCAAGAGAGGGGAGGAGAGGTGACAGACAGGCAGACAGACAGCGCCAGACAGTTTCGATTACATCAGAACAAAGCGCTGAGCTCGCTGACTGGCTGGCTGGGCTAATGACATGAGATATCATTAAGTCAACCCAGACATCAGGCCATTGAATAAGCGAAACAAATCGTGCCGCCATTTATCGAGGCCAAAAGTCGTAACTTTTTAGTGTGTATGTGTGAGTGTGTTTCTAACTGATATCTATGAAATTGCTATAGACACATCTATGTATATATATATATATATTTATATATATTTATGTATATATAGTATATGGCTAGTGTGTCTGGAAGTTGCCGACGTTTGTCGTTTGCTGATTAAAAGTCAAAGCTTCTTGACAACAGTAAATTCGAACTTGGGAATCAAAGGGGGCATCAAAGGGGGTTGGCGGCTTGAGTGGATTGAGCGGTTGCGTGTGTTGCAAATGAATTCGCGTTAAATTTTGTTTTACTGATGGTCATTGGCCAAATCTACGAAACGTAAAAAAATAAAACACAAAAAGTAGAAACGAGCATGGAAATTTCATACAAATTTAAAATTCAAATTGTCTGCGCGCACACGAAAAAAGCAAAAAACAAAAAAACTAATAGAATAGAGCACACACAAACTGTATGTAAATATCAAAATAAAATTCCTGACCACTGAATGTCTGCAAAGCGAGCGAAAGAGACAGCAATGGCGAAACGATGTATGGATAGGCAGGGGAGAGGCGGGGCGGGGGATCATGCATAGGCCTCGAAAATAAATTGTTGTGAAAGGAGAAAAAGAAGAGCAAACACATTGTGTGCGCGACCACGTATGATGATGGGTGGGGGATGGGGAACGAGAGCACGGTTGGTAGGTGGAAGGGTTGGGGGCATATCATGGAACGAAAGTGAGCGAGTAATTTTGCAAAGGCAAAACCGAGGAGAGTCGCGGAGCGAGCGGGATGGCAATAGCTAAAAATAGATAGACAAATTGTCGCGTCATGCAAAAAGCAGCGAACAAGAAGAATAGATAAAACTAAACAACAGTTGTTTGTTGTAGTGCACAATGCACAATGACAACAAAAAAAAAAAACAAAGACATCAATAAAAAAAAAATCACCGTCTGGCTAAACTTTTGGCTTTTTGTCTTTTGAGTTTATTTCATGCGCTGTTTTTGTTTAACATTTATTTTATATATAATTGCCTGTCGCAGCTAGAGAGAGAGAGAGAGTGAGAGAGCGCAAAACAACAGTGTTGCAAATTGCAGTCAAAATTTATTGTCTTCCCCGATGAATGTCTGGCAAATCAAATGAAATGTGTGAACTGTCTGCCTTTAGCTTACGACACTGAACACACACACAGAAACACACGCACACGCACACTTTCTTGCCCGTATTTATGTGGTATGGGCGTGCACCCCGACGCTTGGACACATCAATTTTAGTCGAGTGCCAACGATCAACCAACCAACAGTGTCAACTCATTATAGTGAACTTATCTCGTAAAAGTAGCTAAGCAGCAAGTAAATGCATTGCAGTATAATATATCCTTAAGTTATCAATATACAGTGATGTGGAGAGCTAAAGCAATGCGTCGATAAGTAATCGAAAGTACAATAAAGTGAAATGAAAAGTTAACTATAATGCAAAAATGTGTTTTCTGTGGAGAGCAAGTGATCGATAAGTAATCGATAATGCTACCTTATTGCATCTTGAAGTGAAAAGTTAAAGCAAGGTATCGATAAGTTATCGATTGCACAAAAATATATATTCAGTGAAGTGAATTGATAAGTTATTGATATTACAAGAGGGTGTTTTCAGTGAATTGTAAAGCTAAAGCAAGTATCTATCGATAAATTATTGACAGTGCAAACCTGTATATCCATTGATATGCTCAACATTTGTGCAGAAACTTGGTTAAACACTTTAAAGTCAGTTAGATTAAGTGATTGAGTGCATGGAAAGTTACCTGTTGCTTAATTTAGATATTCATACTGCAGCATCGCAGAAAGATTTATCGATTGATCGATAGACATGTCGTTTGCCCTCTGGCCCGGCACACAAATTAGAGCTGTGATTTTAAATTGAGACGCAGACCACAGTCATTTATTTTGCCATTTGTCTCCGAAAGACACAGACAGACAGAGACAAAGGCAAAGGCAATTGATTTGCAGCTTGATTTGTGAATGTCTATCGAATAGACATATTCGAAATCGAACATAATCAATTAATATGTACTAATGAAGCCATTAATAGCATTTCACTAATCATTTTGTTTGGCCGCAAAACTGTGAATCGCAGTGAAACTAAATCAAGCTCCGGCTTTTAAATTAGCTACACGCGCAAAAGCTCTCTCAACCCGCCCCGCCTTCCATCCCTCCCTTTTGCAATACAATTTGGTGCAAGGAAAGTGCCAAAATTGCCGAAATTATTTCAGCTTTTAAATGTGTATTTATTCTAATATTTATATATCGCTTGTGGCCCAATAAATTTATCAGCTGGCGCTTATCATTTCTTATTTATAGATAGATACGCAGGTGGCGCTCGCTGCGAGAGAGCGAATGCAATCGAAACAAGTTCAAATTGAGGCGCAATTTCCCATTTTATTCACTTTATAGCTGCGTATGAGTAATATTCATCACGTATACGCAACGATGACTTCGACGTCATGTGGCGAGCACGGCTCAAACCAAGAGAGAACCAAAAAAGCGACTGATATTCACTACACTCAAAAAAATCAAACTTCAACATCAATTTCCTTAAAACTTGTTTGCCGCAATTTACCCAAACATATCTCACAATTTTTCGCAGAGTGTATGGGTAGTCTTTTTCGGCTTTTGTTTGGGCCATTGTTGCCATGCACTGTGAAACTAGTTTAGACTGTTCGCGCCCCTTTCCGCACCCGCCCACTGACCCACATATGTAGGTGAGGCGGCGACTGTTGCAACTGCAACCAAAGTTCGTCTAACGGGTAGTTGGATGGGTTAGTAACAGCAACGAGGTCAATGAGTCATTGCCCGTTACAGTTGCGCAAACCTTTGCTCCACCCCCTCCCCCCCTTGCAACCCCCTCAAGACACACCCTTCACGACATCAGCATAAAAAATATAAAAACAGATAAAAAAAAAGCATTCAGTCTACAATGGCAAATAGTTGGGGAAAATTTTTGCGTAATATTTCGAAGCCTCTGTAAATATTTGCATGCAGCCAGCTCGAAACAAACAAAAGCGACCCCCCCCCCAAACGCACCAACTACCCCTTGCGTACACCCTTGACGGGGCTGACTGACTGACTGGTTGGTTGGCTGGTCCAAATCCAAGAGTAGAACAGAAGCGCCAAACAAACAATGGCGCAAAATCAACACAAAGTATGACACAATGTTGCAATTGGCCAGCGAGCAGCGAGGGGGGAGGCAGGGGTGTGGGTTTTAGGGGTAGCGGGTAGTTTTACCAAGACCCGCAAAAGCCGGGCAAATGCCAATGCGAATGCGGATGCGAAGCATTTTTGCCATAGAGCCGCAACTTAACGTTGATGGGTTTCCATCATCATCATCATCGTCGTCATCATCATCGTCGTCGTCGTCATCAGCATTATAATCGTGCCCAACACAGCGAGGGGGGTTTTTGCAAAGGGGGTGTTTGAACGAATTCGCGTCTAGACTGGCGCAGACCCTGTGAACTTAATTATGATAACAAAAGCCAGCACTTTTGTGTGTGTGTGCATCTGTGTGTGTGTGTGTGTGTGTGTGAGTGTGTATACAATATAAAAAAGAATGGCCACAATAAATAAGGTTTTTTATGTGCTCATTTTTTAAATTTTTTAAATTCATTTTTCAGTTTTACTTGAAAGATTGCGATTCTGAAAATATGCATCAATTATTGCTTTTGAAATTTGATGGACTTTTGATTGAACGATTGAACAAAAAAGCATAGAAAATTGCTTCACATGTCGTATACGCAATGTGCACATCAAATATTGCGCATACGCCGCGTGACTAGTTTTTTTCTTCTTTTATTAATCAATTCATACGCCGCAGCGTGCTTGATGACGCTGCATGAGCGATTATAAAAAAAAAAAAAAGTAAACGACAAAAATCATGTCTAACATTTTTTTATACGGCCCGTTTGAATGCACATGCACTCGCTAAAGGTCAAACGGCAGGCGGCAACAAAAAGTATTAAAAAAGCGAACTCATCATGCCAGACAAGCTGTGCCTGTGCCTGACACTCAGACCGAGACGAAGACGGAGAAGGGGACGGGATAAGGTCTGCCGCTGAATATGCATATATATATACATATATATATGTATGACTAGCTCCTCCTCCTGTGTCTTTCTGTCTGTGGTTTTTGTGCCTTTGCGTTACTTAACTTTTACATTTGTATACCCTCTACAAAGGGCTGTGAAAGGGTTTCATTAAGTTGTGCCAAGCAATGTAACAGGCAATAGAAAGCATATCCAAAAGGTAGATATAAAAGGTATATATAAGGTATATATATTTGTCAGCAGTAATCGATAGCTTTGCACGCTTTGCCAATATCGATAATAGTCGATAGTAACGATTTCAGCAATATTAGTTAAGAAATACGAAAATTAAACGATTTTTTCATAGTTTGTTTGTTTGACTTTAGTGCAGGGTATCTGCTAGTCGCGACATGAGCATTTCTCATTCGTTTTTCATTCGTTGCATTCATTTGCATGTTTGACGATGGCATCAAAAGGGTTGACTTTCTCATGCTCTGTGCTCTGCTCTTCCGCTTCGCTTTGCTTCGCTTCCCTTCTCTCGCTCATCCGCTCTTCGTTGGCCCTGGGGCGGAAACGGAAGCGAGACAACTTTGTCGCTTGTATTTCTTTTAATTTCTTTTTCATTTTTCATGCATGTTGATACTGAAAATTTGCTTGTTTTAAATGTTGAATTTGCCAAAATTTGTGTCTCTCGCCTGCAGCGCTTGCCAACTGCCACAAAACCACAAATGGATACCTCCCCAGGCATATTTACAACCAGAAAATTGAACGAAATTCAATTTACTATTATTTTGAACATAATTCAGAAGTAATTGCAGACTAAAGTAAGGCAAAACGGCATGTGGTGATAGAAAGCATTCAGTTTTCATGTATTGTTTGGGATCGAAAGAAATGTTGACAATGGCAAAACTTTGAATAAAGATAGAAATATGTAGAAAGATTAATTCAAAGAGAAAAGCATGAATAATGAATGCAATTTTCTGCACATTCCACAGCATTAATTAATCAACTGGGTCTACAAAAAGGCACTTTGAAGATCCATTCGAATATTTGCATTGAATGTGAATAAACACATTTCTGTCTGCTGTCTGGCATTCAACTGACGTCAGTTGCTGAGCTGACCGATATGCATATATAGTATATTGTATATAGTATATATGTATGTGTACGTGACGAGGTACAGCTGCTTGCATTTAAGGTAGCCCTCTCTCTGCCTCTTCCCTGTGGCAACAAATAAAATTGGCAATGTTTGCGATTAGTTACAAAGTATTTCAAATTGCATCACACCTAGCTAGACATAGATGTGATTATGCATATATATATATATATATATATATATATATATACGATGCATCAAATCAAATGACAACTCAAAAGCTCGCAAATTCCTACAAGTTCAATGTCACCTAACAAGCTACGTATTATACTGTTATACACAGCATACATATATATATATATATATATATATATATATATATACTGTGTATATTTGTATTATCATAATAAAGCGGCGATTTGGACTTGAGTTGAGTTGATTTGAGTTCAGTTTAGTTTAGAGCGCGACATTTGCCTCACAAGGTTAGACCTTGACATCAATTAAGGTGTCAATGATCTCCGACAACTCAAATATCATGTCATATACACATATATGCCAGGCGGGGCGGGGCAGGTGGGGGTGGCACAATAAATGCACTTGACTGTCATTAGCGCTGCCATCATAATCATTGAATTAATAGCTTGAAGAATACGCATACGCTCCAAAAAAAAAAGAAAAGCAATAAAAAATGACAAAATATCCGTCGGATACACTTGAAGAAAGACGCGGCTCCAAATTAAACATCAACCGGATTAGGAATATGGAATTTGTGCACAAAAATCAGCTTGAAGAAGTGAAGAACATTCACCATAAATCATGCGTTAATATTTATGGGAAAAAAATAATGTTTTTCGCTGAGTGTATATACAATATATTTTTAACACCTCGTGATACCTCCTTTCACTTGAATCAATTGAATTGTCAGCCTGCAAATTGCCCGATTATCCAGTGTTGTATTGTGGCATATTTTATAACAGCCTCGGTCAAGGAACCTGCCATCAAGTTTATTTTTTTTTGCTTTTTTCGGACATTCCCCCCACCACGCTTGTTGCATTGGCGTTGCAAACAAGTTAAACAACACATCACACACTTGTGCCACACACACACACAGGCACACAGTTGTTGCCCAGTGCGTCAACTAAAAATAGCCACAAAATCCATTTAAGCCATTTAAGTACACAAAGCTGACTGCTTAAGAACTAAACAGCTGTCCAGCTATGGAACAAATATCAAACATTTTTAATTTCAAGACCATTCTGACATTAGATTAATGTGTCACTTGAACGAGAGCAAGTTTAACTGTTATTTGATTAATATTTCAACTTCTGCTTGTCTAAGTTAGTCCTTCTTTCTTGTTTTGCTTCGTTTTGCAGCACTAATATGCTTAACAGTCCGCTAACAGCTCGCTCGACTGTACAGAATTACTCACTGTAATCAGTAAATTCTGTTTAAACGAGTTATTCAGGGCATGTGACTCTGCCTGCCAGTGGTTAGGGTATTAATGTGCACGTGTACGCGTGTGTGTGTGTGTGTGTGTTGGCGCTGACGCGCTCAATCATTCACCTGCGATAAAACATTACAGCAACAATGCGACGTGCAATTAAAAAAAAAATAAAATACACAAAAAAAAAAGCAACGGCAAAAAAAAAACCACATGAAAACTGCGCTGAGCCGGTTGAGTCACCTGTCTGCTGTCGGCTGCGCTGTCAGCTGCAACATTGCGACGTCGGCAGCGACATCGGCTGGGAATGCGCAAAAGTCTAAAGTGCCACTTGTTATTGTTGTTGTTGTAGCGCTGTAAAGTTAAAGCCCAGACAGCAAAGCATACAAACAACACGCGCACAAACACACACATACACACACAGATACTGCAGTTACCGTGCCATACACACACAGACACACAGGCACTCGCACATTGTTGACATATTCGCTGTACATTTTAATTTTAGTTGATTATCTTTTTTTTACATTTAGCTTGCTTTTTTTTTGAATGTCTGGCGTTTTGGAATTTGATATAATCGTAAACATTTCTCTTTTTTTTTTCTTGTTATTGTAAATCGTTTTCGCTTTTCTGCCATTGATCAAGCTCACCTGACCGACCAGCCTGACTCTGATCCCCAGACAGAAAGCCCCTTATCTCGTTGCTCACCCCATTCTCTCCCTCTCTCTCTCTCTCTCTCGCTCCCGCTCTCTCTCTCACTTTTTGTTCTTCTCTTCTGTTTGAGGTTTGTTTGTTTGGCCTCGCTTCGCTGCTCAACTTTGATTATAACTGTACATCAAACAGCGGCCACCGACAAATATTTACAACTCTGTTAGCAGAGCGGCTGGTGTGCTGATCAGGCGAAAAATAAAAGCAATGGCAAACTGTGAACAAATCTACATTATCTTTGCTATAAGCTCAATTGATATACACTCAACAAAAATAAAGACGTTTAGTTTTAACTGAACTGCATACTTGGCTTCTGTTTACACCCAATTCTTTGGTTGCGCAAGCAATCATACAAACTCATAGAGCACACGTCTCTTTATAGAATCGACGTATGAGTTTTTTCTGTCTGTTGCGACCGTCAACGTCAACGTCGACGACGGCGGCGGCCTCTCTCTGTCTGCAGAGACACACAGATATGTGTACGTGTGTTTATCATGGCTATTTAGGCATAGCATAAGTATATGTATAACATGTCTGCCTGTGGGGCTGACTGGCTGACTAGCTGACTGGTTAGTTGCTTGCTTGCTTTGTTACTTTGTTCATCGTGCTGCTCTACTCTGCGCTGCTCGTCCGCCCACACACACAGACGATATTGCGCATGTGTTGCTTGATATCGCTTAAGTCGTCTGCTATCTAGTCTAGACGCATACGCATTTAAATACTTACACACACACATACACACAAATACATACACACACAGCGAAATACACATACAAATGTATATATAGATATATATCTAGAGAGAATGTTCATTGTTTCCACTTTTGTGGGCCACAATCAGTCACAAGTATCACAAAAGCGAGCATTTTTTTTGCGCCCGTATTTTTAGCATTTTTTTTATTTTATTTTTTTGTGAACTTTTAGTTTTGAAAAAATTTCGTAACGGTCTGTTTGTTTATATTTTGCACGCTGTTGTATGTGCGTGTATCTGTAAGTGTGTGAGTGTCTGTGTGTGTGTGTGGGTGTGTCTGTATATTGTTTTTGTGTCTGCCCAATATTATTATTATATTATGGCCAGACGTCTTTTATGATCCGCAATTCGTAACAATTAACGGTTTTTTACAACTAAAAAAATGTGGGTTTTAATACCAAATCAGACTGAATACGTAATTTAAATGACTATTATAAGAATTGCGTGACAAGTTAGCTTAATATATTATTACTTTCCACTATTTTATTTATAATGATTATTTCAACATGTTACGCATACGACTTATTGGGAAATCAGTTTACACAGCGGAAAACTATTTGTTCTAGATAAAAAATGACTTTTTTATTTATTACTTTAAACAATATTTATCACATAATAAAAAATATGAAATTAATTTATGCCAAACATAAAACTGATATTAAGACAATATTTATGACGTAAAAAACCTGAAATTTATGAACGATTTTTGACCCGCTTCTTATAGCAATTTATGGCCAATATTCGTACAATATTTAAGCCATAATAAAAAATATTGAATTATTTAAAGGCTTTTCCATTTACCAAGTTGCTTTGTGTTTTTTATTTGCAGGCCAGGTTCTGTTGATAGCCATTGGTGTCGCCGTCTGTTTGGTTTGTGGCAGTGTGCTGGTGATAACTGTGATTACACTGCGACGCAGCAGCAGCAGCAGCAGTGGCGGCAACTCCTCCTCAATAGCAACAGCAACAACAACGCGCCGCACACGCCACAATAACAAGCAACGCTCGTCGCAACGACGCCGCAGCAACAGCAGCAGCAGCAACAGCAACAACAAGAGCAACGCACAGCAATCAGCTGGCAGCGGTGGCAACTGGGGCAGGAGTGCGACGGGCAACGAGGGGACTGCCTTTGCTCTGGCCCTACCACTGACACAGGCTCAAGCAGCAGCAGCAACAACAGCAGCCGCAGCCGCAGCAGCAGCAGCAACATCGCCAGCAGCAACACCAACAACATCAACAGCTGCAACAACAACAGAAAAAACAGCAGCAACACTTTTGTCAAACGAGCCGGAACATTCTGTACCCGTAAGTAAAATATCAAATAAAATATAAATGAAGTAAGCGAATTTAAAATGTAAATTCCACTTCAAATAAGTAAACGCAAGCTTGAAAATCGTATTTTATTTTATTTTACACAAATATTCGCCAAGATCGAGCAGAAAACATGAAAAAGTCGATGCGAAAGCGGGTGAAAAAAGGAAGAAGACCCGAATTGGGCTTAAGGATGACTAAGGAAGGGGAACTTAAAAATAGAATGCTTGAATTTAATTATTTGCACAGGACTGAGTATTGGAATTTAGCATAATTCTGACACAACTTTTGGTTTTTGTTGATTTTCTCAGTTCTCAAGAAAAAGCAGAGAGAAATTAAGAGAGAGAGATGGAGTGGAAAAGTGGGAAAAAGATACGCATGCAACACGCAATTTAAAATGTAAAACAAGCAAAGAATGCTGCAGTCTCAAGAGCTCGACTAGCAAATACCCTGAACGCAAGACTTTAAGTACATATATACCTATAGATATATATATTATAATTATTTCATACAAATAAAAGATGTACGCGATTAGAAAGTCGTATCTTTAAAAATTGGAAATCGATTTTTATCGCAAAGAAAGTAATCGATAAAAATGAACTATGCGAGAACTTACATTCCAAATATAAAGTGCCAAGCTCTGATAGTCTCTGAGATCGGCATGTTTAGACAGATGTTGATGCTGATCAAGAATACATAGCCTTCTTGTGTCTAGAAGACATTTTCTTTTGCCTGTTACAGACTTGTGCACAATTTCAGTAAGCCTCCTTTCGTCGGTGCTGGGTATAGCAGGAGAGGAGAACAAGAACAAGGCAAAAGCAAGTGCAAAGCAGAGGCTGAAGAAAAACAGAAAAAACAGAAAAAATGAAAAAGAAACACAATGCAAAAGACGACGACACGTGTCAAAAGTTTAGCACAAACGTTGCTTTTCGTTTTCCCTTGCGCCCTGTTTCCCTTCGGTTTTTATGTTTCTTCTTAGGTTCTTTTGCATTTGCCTCTTGGACAAAAAGCCCGCAGCTCGAACACACAGACACAAAGGGAAACACTTGCGTGTGTGTGGGTGGCTCTGAGTCCTTGAAGCAACAGCTCCCAACTGAAAACTGGCTGGCAGACATTCGAGTCGTCTGCTCATGTTATGTAACAGCAAGTGCTGGCAAATTTGGACATTTAGCTTTTTTTTGAGGCAGGGGTTTACAGCTGTTATGGCTGCTTGATTAAGGAAGTGAAGGAAATTGACAAAATCATTTTTTTATTTATTAATTTAATGCAAAAAATACCAGACCAGATAAAAAGTAGCTGAAACTTGGCTTTTTTTTTTTGAGGGGAGTGTTTTTTTCAAGCCTTAGGGATACTTGATTAAGGAAATTACTAAACAATGACTTTGGCATATTAAAAAAAAGAGGGATAAATAAAAACCTTTTTTATATATTTATAAGTGTGGGGAAAAAAGAGGACAACCTTTTTTTTAATTATTAAATGACAAAAATAGAAGCGCAGATAAAAAGCAGCTGAAATTCAGATTTACTTTTGCAAATTGTTTAGCATTTAGCTTTTTTAGTGTGGTGTTTTTTAAAGCTGTTATGGTTGCTTGATTAAGGAAATTACCAAACAATGACGGCAAATAAAAAAAAAGGAAATTAACAAAAAGATTATTTTTTAATCTATTTTTTAAAGCAGTGCAGATAAAAAGCAGCCGAAATTTAGCTTTTGTTTTGCAACTTGTTTAGCATTTAACTTATTTTGAGGGGTGTTTTTTTAGAGCTGTTATGCTTGTTGGATTTAGAAAGTTACTAAACAATTGCTTTGGTTTATTAACAAAAAGACAATAAAAAGCAGAAAAATATACAAATTTTTTATTTATTTATTTAATATCAAAAATACAAGAGCATATAAAAAACAGCTGAAATGTAGCTATTTTTTTCTGCAACTTGTGTCAACACTGCCGAGCAAATCAATGTAGGGAATTTGATTGCCTGCTGCTGCTGCTGCTGTAGCCTATTGCTTTATGCCTTTTGCGTTCTCTCCACCTCTTGGCTGATTTTATTTCATTTTTTTTTTTCGGCCATGTTATGCAACGTGCGAGACATGCTGGAACGTGCGCCGTCTGGGCCATTATCATGGTACAAAAGTATCTGCCGGATGCATGGCACGTTTATCTCTACGAGTCTCTCTCTCTCTCTCTGAGTCTGAATTTATGCCTTCAATTTCGATCAATGGCCCCGATTTTCTTCTTCTTTCTTGGTTTTTATTTTTCTGTGTTATGTCGTTATTGTAATGGAAGTAAATTGAATTTACTTGATTTTATATTAAAGAAGATGGCCTTGACGACACCTGCAGCTATCAACTGTTAACCGCTTTCAGCTTTAAGCATTATTTAAATAAGCATAAGCAAGTCTTTATAAGGAAGGGGGAGGGTTAGCGGCCGGAATGCCTGCATTTGAAGACCAAAGCAATATGCCGCCAGCTTAAGCCGCAAAAGCATGGAGGACGGCAAAGATTAAGATGAAGTGGAAGACGAAGAAGACATTTGACAAATTATTGCTGGCTGTGCTGACAACTCAAACATAGTTGATTGTTTATTACAAGCCTACACAGACACATACAGTGTTGAGTGTGTGTGTGTGTGAATGTGTGAATTCACATTGTCTTTGAAAAAATTACAGTGGTGTCTCACAAATTATCAACTTTATATAATTAAAAAATATGAACTTCCTTTTTTTCTTTTTTTTATCTTTAGCTGCCTTTAAAAGTCAACTAATAGATGATATGACAATTTTAAAAAAGTATATATAGAAAAAAAAATAATTAAAAGTTTATAGAGTTCTTATTTCTTGTGACGCTACTGTGCACGAAAACATGCACAGACTTGCATGAATATATATGCATAACTTTAAAGCAAATGCGAACAGAGCCGCCACAGTAAACATACACAGAGGCACACACACACTTGCATATCCGTATGCCCTAATGCGATTTTGCTGCCTATCATCTGGGCATCAGCAGAGAGAGACACAGACACACACACACTCATGCATGCGTGACTTGACATTTAGAACAGAGATGGAAGCTTTGCGTGGGCGTCGTAACTGGCATCGCTGGCGGCAGCGCTGCTGGGAGTCTAGCAGCAGCAGCAGCAGCCAACGCAATAAGAAGAAACACAATTGCTGCTAATAACCCAAGGCGTTTGCCGACGACTTTCACAGACGAAGCGCGTTTTTGTATGTGTTGTGTGCTTTAATCGAATTTTATTTGCCGCCGTTAGCCAATGAATAATTCAATTTGATTATTAAATATGTGCGTTTTTTCGCACCAAGCCTCGACGGGAACAGCGCCAGTAGCGGCAACAGCGCGGCACGTTTTCATTATTACCGATATGTGTTGAACGCACACACGCAGCGACGAATCAAAATAATTAGCTTTACAGCACACAGAAAATTGAAAAAAAATTTTAAAAAAAAATTTAGCACAGCTTTTTTTAATTTTTACCGTTTGATCATTTTGCGTAAAGAACTAGTTCGAGGCAAGTTTCGAAGTGAATGCCAATTGCCCTTTTCCACTATTTTAGATCACAAAAATGTAATACAAAATTCAATCTTTTAACGTACAAGAATTTTGTGAAATTGTGTGCAAAATTTTGTATAATTTGCAAAACAAAGAACGTTTGGTGAAAGAAAACAATTATTTGCTAGATTTGTCATTCGCCACGCTCACTTGGACGCATCAATCGTCAGGTGTGCGCGGATGGGGGAGCAAGCAAAAAAACAACAAAAAAATGTAAATGTGGGGCAGACACAGAATGAATCGTGTCAACGTCAACATACATATGCAAGTGAATGTATATGTATGCATGTGTGTATGTAGAATTTCTATGAACACAACAACTAAAAGCTGATCGATGAAAATAATATTTAGTTAGTTGATTTTGGTTTCTTTTCTCACGCCTTTCATTGCACTGACGCAGTTGCCAATAATAGTAATGGCGTTGCCACTACTGATCGATTTCATATTTCGCGCCACAGTTGCATATTCATGTTGGTATGCATTTTGAGCGTGGATAAGTCTCTTTAATGGGTCACATGTATATAAATTAGGTTTTTTAATAATCTCACGTGAGTATTTAACACCAAACGTTATGTAAAGTAAGTTATTTTTGAATAGAACAGCTGTTTGAATTTCTCGCGCCCGCCAATTGGCATTTCGGCGTTGCCACCCATCGTTTGCATTCGCATTCGATACACAGGGTTGTAATTGCGCTCTTTCGCTTTGTTTCCCTTTCTAACTGTGTCTTTGGCCTTTGGTTTCCAATTTGTTTAAGTTGTTTGTTTAAATGATGTCTAGCAACAATAAGGAAACAACCTCAAAACATGTTAAGCAGCGCAAAACGGAGACTACATTTACCCTATCCGAATTTCATGTACATTTTAACGAGCAGTCCATTAAAGTGGAGAAGAAAATAAAGGAACAAAAGCAGCCTCAAATTCTAAAGAAAGAGAAATTGAAACCTTTGTCGATTGGTGTTGCCCAAACAAATGGAGCTGCTGCTGCGGATAAGAAACCAGCAGTGCAAATCGCTCTGAATTGCGATCGCTATCGCGGCACTTCACGGGGGCGTGGCAATCAGCGCGTTCGCTCCTGTCCCCGAATACCGACGCCCGATCGTTTTGTGCCGCTCGAGCTGCGCTCCGTTGATCAAATGACTTCGGCGGACTTTCGTCACGATTTCGGGGCTCACTTGGAGAATGGGCGAGTCAGGCTGAAGGATCAACAGCACATGCACTTCTTTCAAACGGCCATCGAGGAGAATCGACATCTCTTCGAGAAACGCACGATTCTCGTCTTGAGCTGTGGCACCGGCGCCTTGGCACTGATGGCCGCCCAGGCGGGCGCATCCACTGTTTATGCCTTGGATAAGTCCAATGTTACCGACTATGCCCAGTTGGTGGTGAAGCATAACAGTTATGAGCATGTCATTCAGGTGCTTCACGGACTCGTCTCTGATGTGGAGCTGCCCCAGCAGTTGGATGGTATCGTTTGCAATTGGATGGGTCATTGTTTGCTGTACGAATCGGAGCTGATGGAGCTGCTGCAGGCACGAGATCGTTGGCTCAAACCCGATGGCTTTATTTTGCCCGATCTGGGTGAACTTTACCTGCTGGGCGGGGCACAGCAGCTGCTGAAGAGCAATAGCTGCGATTGGTGGCTGAATGTCCACGGCTTCAATATGAACGCACTGCGTCGCTACTCGCTGGCGGAGCCACGTTTTGTCAAAACGAAAGGCGAGAAGCTGCTCACCTTGGCCCACAAAGTGCTTCATTTGAATTTGGGGACAGCTTGTGTGGAGGATCTGCAAATTGATCGTAAGATTCGGTTGCAGGTGCAGCTGGAGGCTTACTGTGAGTGCTTTATTCTCTACTTTGATGTGGGCTTCAGTCGTGCCCATCATCATCAGCCGCTCAAGCTTAGCTGTAATCCCTGCCTGCGCACTCCACTCAAATCGCTGTGGTCGCAAACGGTTCTCTTTGTGGAGCAACCCTTTATGATGCGTCGAAAACGGAATTACACGGGCCATTTGCTCTTCAAGGCTCTGGCCCAGGAGCAGCAGGATCAGCAGGCGCATCTTAATCTGAATCAAATGCAAATTAAGATTGAGTTCTTTGAGAGCAGCCAGGATGGCAACTGTGGCAGGCCATTGGTGCTCAAGCGTTGGCTGCTCTTGCCGCACTTTCAAACCATCCGCGAAGTGCACAGCTGCCAGGATAAACTGCTGGCCGTACACAAGCCACATTATAGTAGGGATTGCTTTTACTTAATCTATATCTTAATCATTAATTATTAATTAAATTAATTATTTAATTAAATAAATTGTTTTTTTTTTCTTGCAGATGCTATCGGTACAGACGGCCGGCTGCGCGGGAATGGAGCGGCTTGGCGTTCCGACCCGCACATCGTTAGGCACACCACCCGATGAGAGGTATATATCTATAGCTATATATTGTATACACTCAGAAATAAGTATCACTTAGAAATCTAAATCTAAATCTAGAAATTATTTCCAAAAAACAAGACAAACTTTATAAATTTCAACTAGACTGTTTTTCTGAGTGTACGCTAGTTAAGTCTTCAAGTCTGTCATTATACTAATCAAGATTTCATGCTTCGCAGGGATCAATTTAGACGTAGAATGCGCGTTGATGCGCTCCAAGCACGAGAGCTTCTTGCCGCACGAGGCGACACTGTGATTCGTAACAACAGCAGCAGCAGCAGCAACAGCCAGCAACAGCAGCAACAACAACAGCATCATCATCAGCATCATCATCATCATCACAACAACAAGCAACAACATTCCCACCATCAACAACAACAACAGCAGCAACAACAACAGCAGCAGCAGCAACATTATCTGTACCAGCAACAGCAACAACAACGTATGACAACTCCGCCCCCCAGCAGCAGCAGCAGCAGCAGCTACAATAACAACAACTACAACAACACGCATAATAGTATTAATCAATTCGGTGGCAGCAACAATGTGGCAAGTGGCGGCATTGAGGCGACCACATTGAAATATGGCAACACCGGCAGCGGGAGCAACAAGGGCGATCTGAGCACATCATCATCGTGTGGCTCCTCGTCGTCGGCATCGTCGTGTGGCTCTCTGAACAGCCACAGTGCGGATCATCATCAACATTACCAATATCAGCTGCAGCAACAGCAGACGCCCCGCTGCCCACACCATGTACCACTGCCGGACAGCGAGTACGGACAGGATCGTCATCTGCAAATACGCAGCAGCTATCAGGTGAACCATCTCAAAATCCATCTCACTCCCAAAAATCACTAACTAATACTATATATCCAATCAATCCATTTAGCAATCGGAAATCACACGCTCCTATACGAAGCCGCCGCCCAATAAAACCGTACGCGATGTGCCCGAGCAGCAGATTAGTGGCAGTGCTGCAGCTGCAGCTGCTGCTGCTGCCTGCTCCAATTATCGTTTGACAACGTGCGCAACGTCCACCTCCAACTCCGCGTCCAACAACTCGATCAGCGCCGCCTCCTCCTCGTCGGCGGCTGCCAGTGCGCTTGCGGCGGCAGCAACCAAATCCAAGCCGAATGCCATAACAAAGTTCTTCTCACGCATCAGTTCGCCGAAGTCGCCAACGGGACAGGCGGGAACAACGCCAGCGTGCTCATCCTCACTTGCCTCATCCGCGTCCATGTCCTCATCAGCGTCCAGCATTCCCTCCTGTGTGTCGGCATCCTCGTCGGCCTCCTCGTTGGCAGCGGCACCGCTTCCATCGCTGCCCATCTCCAATGCGGCGACACTGAAGAGCACCGCCTGCAGTTATGGCAGCACAACGATAACAACAACGACAACGCAGGACTTGAATCCGAATCCAAATCCGGAGCAGGAGGAGACGACGCAATAATTCCAATTGGAGTCCAGATTTAACAAAAAAAAAACACATCTGTTTCAAGAAGTTCGCGCTGGCACGAAAAGACTGTTTATTAGTCAGAATTTAATTTGTAAACGATGAGGAGGAGACACTAACTCACACACACACCTACACACATACACACACCTAGACACACACACACACACACTTACACAGAGAGAGAGACACACTTTAGTTTTGTATCGTTGGGAGAAGTTCATTTCCATATAATGTCACACGCTAAAATATTTATACATAAAAAGGATATAGACAGAGAGAGATCGAGAGAAAGAGAGAGAGAGAGAGAGAGAGAGTATAGGAACAGTACGGTACATATTGTATTTTGATAGTTTGAATATATAACTATAGTTTTAAACTAAAATCTATCTATCCCCCACCACCACCAAACTTTTGATTATATATACACATAAATATATGCTATATTTGTAATTTGTATGTTTTTTTTTTGTTTTTTGCTGGAACACAGACAATTCTTTAGTTCAATTAGAATTTGATACACCCATATATATATATATATATATATGTATATATGTATATTTGTATTATCAAGTAGAACTTTTTTTAAAGCAAATATGAAATCAACGAAAAAAATGTTAGCGAAAAATTTGTAATTATTTTGAATTTGAATTTGTAATGAAATTCCCCCTTGCCGTATTATGTGTTCAGGCGAAAACCCCTAACCCCAACCCACCACCCCCTAGACACAACTGCCCCCCACCACAAACCCTGCCACCCCTCCTCTCTCTCCCTTAAAAAACTCCCACGCTATATGCATAGTTTGATTTCGAGTGGAGTTTTGCTGTTTCCAAATTGGGAGGGGGGGAGGGATGATATAGTGGATATATAGTGGCAGTTGATGAGAGGAGGGAAGGTTGGTCGTGCAGCAGAGCGCAGGTGTGTACATTTTTTGATTTAGTTTAGCCAAATAGCGCAAATAAAGTTGATAATAAAATTAACGCTATGCTATGTATAAAATAATAATAAATATAATATGTAATAGTTATTATAAATATATATATATATATATATATGAGTATATAATATCTGTATGTATGTATGTACATAACACGATTGTACACAGCAATGTAAATTCTAAGCACAAATCTCAAAAAATTGCAATCAATTTGCAGAAAATATAAAAGACCGTTTGAAAAGCAAAAAAAAAAAAAACAAAAAAAAACAACTAAAATTTTTATTTATTATGATAATAATTATTATATAGATTTCTAGCATGCATATTCGGCGTCGTTATTTCTCCAATATTCAAAATTATGGAGCTCGGAGCTCAAAGAGAAGCGAAGCGAGAAGAAAAAATTAAGTTAGCAAACATACGCACACATTGTACATAAGCAGCACTAGATATCTACATATATATATATATATATGTATATTTTTTGCCTTAGAATGAGTGGGAGAGAGAGATAGAGAGAGAGAGAGATGTATGTAAGTAAATAAGATAATTAATCAATTTAGATGCAGTACCAGCAATTCCAATCAAAGCACTTCAACTAGTGGCATTATCGAACTATACTATATATATATATATAGTATACATATATATATATACACAATTGCAATATACATACATACATATATATTTAACATACATAGTTTTTATGTCCAATGTCAACAAGGGGAATACCATATAGAACCCATTAACTTGTCTATACATATAATCATTGTATGGTTTCAATACTTACGATCCATTAAAATCATAAAACGAATCCAACTAGATAATTATTGATAATGATACTAACTAGTTGTTAAGCAGCAAGTCCTACGAGCCATTTTAGTAGTACTCGATGAGAAACCAAAACAAAAAAAGATAAGAAAAGGAAGCAAAGCCATTGACTGATATTTTATATAATGTACATACAAATAATACTTAGCTGGGAAATCGGGGGTTCGCATTGCGTTTGTAATAATTATAAATGAAACTAACTCAAGCAAATCGAAAAACAAAGCTCTTTAAACAAAATAACAATAGCGAAAAAGCGATCAAAATTCACAGTTTTAATTTCCATTTTTCTTTCGTATTTGAACATTTTGAATCAAGCCAATGTGATGATCCAAAATAAAAATAATAATAATGATGAAATATACTCGAAACATTGCAAAGCGAAGAGTTCAACTAAATACTAGCGAAATTTTTAAATCGAAAGGGCATTCAAAACAAATAAATAAGAAACGAAATAAGATATGCTGAAGGAAAAATGCATACATAGTATATATAAAATGCGAAATACATAATACTATATTAAAATTATTACTCATTATTGTTGTTGTCTCATGAATATAACATTGAAATCTAACAAAAACAAATGTCTACGAATCCTATCTAAACTTTAGTAGCGGGTAAAAACACTGTGAAAATTGAGAATATTTCTTATGGATATAAAAAGTTGGTCACAATAGTAGCTTGGCAAGCAGTGCAGGTAAGTGAGATAGCGAAAGCAGTCAAAGCAGTGGAAAATATAAGCTGCACTTCAGTAAGTAAAGACATAACGGAACACAGTGCAAAGCACACGACTAGCGACAGTTGAGGCTTGCTTACGCTTTGATTTATACAGTTACTCACAATAGTAGCCAAGCAAGCAGTGCAGTTGTGCATAGTCAAGAAAACAAGCAGTATAAACAATGTGTCACTTATTAAAAGTAGCTGCTGCACTTTATTATTCAAATACACAGCTGAAAACTTGGTAATTCACACACAGTCAACCGACAGTTGACTGTTACTCAAATAAATAATATTGTTTCTTGCAGCTAAATGCAGTTCGTCACATTAGTAAATCAGTAAGCAGTTCAGACATGTACTGCTTGCACTGCTTGATAACAGGAAAGGGGTTAACGCTTGCCGTTAATCAAATTTGACCTTGACAACTAATCGCCTTTTGATAATAATAAACTCAAATAAATATTTCAACAAGTTCCCAAAACGATTCAGCTTTACGCTGGAGTTCCATTGAAGACATATTTAATAAATTCCCAATAAGTTTAAGGATTTTAGGGATTATTAAAATAAATATTAAAATTTCCGAGTTCACCTTAAACGCATAAGCGCAAGTAATTCCCACTTAAAGAATTTGCCAATTTATCAAGCACTCGTTAATAGTGACACGCAAAAATGGTATTAGACGTAGGCGAGTTGAAATACTCACGTATTTCTTATCGATCCATTGTTAAGAGCCCAAAGTTTATCAAACGTTTGTAACTTAAATATAAATATAATAAAAACCTCAAACAGCAGACAGTCGCATGAGTAGTGCCCGCTGAAAAGCACCCTAAAACACAGCCATAGCAATCAAATAGACTCCGCTTTCGATGTGTCATCAAACACGATAGAGCAATAAAGATATATATAAAATTGTAGACCTTATCGCGTTCAGATAGTGTCCGCAAACATCGAACAAATCGAATTGGTTCACAAAATGTCGCAAATCTATCAGAAATGGGAGGTTGCGGAGCGTAACGGTAAAAATGGCAAGCCCGTGTGGATAATCTACAAGGGGAATGTGTACGACGTGACAGACTTTGTAAAGGATCATCCCGGCGGCGCTGATCTCATACTCGATGAGGCCGGCAAGGATGCGACGAAGGCATTCAACGGCGCTGGCCACTCACAGGATGCAGTGAATCAGCTGAAACAGTATAAAATTGGCGAAGTGTCGCCCATCGAGGAGCAGCCGAAGCCACAAACAGCACCAGTCAAATCCGCACAGTCCACAAAATCCGAACTGCCCGAGGTGACCCAGGCGGCGAAGTCCAGCGGAGGTTTCCTCTGCTGCTGCTGAGGATGAATCCTTAAGCGTGTGTGTGTTTTGCTTTTAGTTTTTATTAACATATAGTTCAGGTCGTTTTAGTATAGTAATTAGTATAGTAACTCTCTCTCTACCTCTCATGCCATACACAGTGATTAACTAATAAGTATATAGAATAATCTAAGAACAAGATCAACTTTTTGCGTAACGCAATCTGAATAAATTTGAAGTTTACAGTTTAACGGTTTTGGGATCGTGATCGGATCTGGATCTGGACTCCTCAACAAATTTGCACTAATATATTCGACTAATTTAATGCTGGCGTTTCTGTCTCTGCTTCCTCCGCTGGCAGCACGTGGCAGGCGGCATCAAACAGATCCGTGGAAAAGTTGCTCACATTGTTAACGGTATGGTTGCGTAGATAGTGGTAGAAGCGACTGGAGCGTCGCTCCAGACCAGCCCGTTGCTTCTCACTGCGACAAATTGCACGCATCGTCGGCTCAAAGTCTAGGTAGCGGGCGCCGGAGCTACGCAGACAGCAGCTGCCCAATTGGTCCACCAAATTGAGTCTACAACAGGGAGCGAATATATAGTTGGAGTCTGAGAGGAGATCAGAAATCTTTTACTCACCGCTCCTCCGTCTTGTCGAACAGATTGTAGGCATAATCCTTGGAAGCCAGGCACGTGTTCACCGCCCGCTCGACCAACGAATGCGATAGCTGCTCGCCGAGATGCGGCTGCAGGCGATCATTGCTACTGCCCTCCAGCTGCAGTCCACCAGCGTCCAGCAGCGCCGCCGTCGACAGATGCTCATAGAACGTAGCCAAAGTCTGAAGCGGAGCTGGAGTTTCACTCTTGTTGTGGTTGTGGTTGGTTGTTGTGGCATTGTTTAGCCACGCCTTCTTTGGTGAACACGACGACTTGCGCGATTTGCCACCACTGCGTCTCGCTGCTGCCGGTTGCTCCACCACCTGCTCCGCCTGCGGCTGCAGCAACGTTGAGTGCCGCAGAAACCCGCTCAGATTCAAACGCAGCAGGCGAAAATCAACTGGAAATGGTATAAAATTTTGGACATTCTGTGCCGTGGTGTAGAACTCAAAGAGACGCTGATGGATGCGAACACCATCATCCTGGGCAGCCAGTGTTGGGGATTTGTTGGGTGATTTGAGTGCCTGGGGCAGCAGTCTCGTGGTCGCCGCATCCCCTCCACTTTGGATGAAGAACTGCAGTTCCATCAGTGTTTTCCGCAAATTTTGATTGTTGTACAGATACAGCGAGATCAGTTCGTCCAGCTCAATGGGGCAGTTTTCCATCAGAGCGAGCACGGCGAGAAATCGGGAGATGTTCAATGTATTCGGTGATTGGAAATCGATCTTATTCTGTTGTATCAAGCGCTGGAGATGCGCACAATTCGGATCGGTGGCGACAATGATGACGGGTCGCTTCGAGCTGGCGGCGAGCGTGTAAATCGCATCCGTAAAACCAGCATCCGTGTTCTCAAACAATATATCCGCATCCTCGATGAGTATCAGGGATTTGCGCACATCCTCATCGCCAGTGGCGTGCGGCTGCCGCTTGGCCGCATTCTGTTGCATCTTCTGGAGCAGTTGTTGCGAGCGTGCCGCACCAGCTTTTGCCTCCTTGCGTATCTGATGCGACTGTGTCGCCTCCTGCAGTTCCTGCATCAGTTTCTTGCCCGTGCGTCGCATGCCCGCATTTATCTCGAGCACATTGAAATTCATATCGTTGGCCAGCGCAAATACTGCATTCGTTTTTCCGCTCGAACAGGGACCGAGCAGCACCATTGTATTGCAATTGATGCCCATGGAACTGGAGTCGTGGCTAAAGTCCATGGAGTTATCGTCATCCATTGGCGTCTGAGAGTTGCGATTGCCGGCACCGTTCCAATTGGAGAGAAAGTCACGCAACTCCTGCACTGGGCTAAGATTCACCAGCACCTGTTCGAACAGCAACGGTTTGTATTTCTCCGTGAAGAGCAGCTCGCCGTTTGGTGCCAGCGCCGGCGGCTTTGCATCCTCCTCCTCATCCTCGGCGACCACAGCCTGCAGCTGTTCCATGGAGCGACGCGTGCGCCGTGTTACCACAAAGGATTCACCCATCGGTTGGGTATCCTGTGCCGCATCGATGGCACTGAAGTGCCTGTATTTCTCACGCATCTGATTGTAACACTTGAAGGTGGGAAAACGCTCGAAGACGCCCTTCCAGCTCTTGACCGTGGAACGCTTGTTTTCCAGCATTGGCAGTGGGCTAAATACGAATCTTTTTGACTTTCGCTTGGAGTTCATAAAATCGGTGGCAGTGCAGCTGGTTATGCTGCCTGGGTTGCATTTGCGTACCGTTTCCAAGTGATCCTCCTGCTCCTGCTCCTCCTCCTGCCACTTTAAAGGCGCAACTGGAGTTGGCTTTGTGGTGTCCGCTCCAACGTGCGCTATGCGTGGAAACAGTTCGTAGTTGTCCTCGTAGTATTGCTCGAAGCAACGCTGACGCTGCTGCTCCTGCTTGAGCTTCTCGGGCACGCCGGAATGCAGGAATTCGTGGCGTGCACGCAACGCTGTCGGATCCGGACTAGGTTTGGGCAGCTGGCGCACAAAAAGCGGCGCCAATTTCTTGGGCGTCATTGCCGGATTGCTATCATCCAGAGTGATGATCTCAACGGAGTCCGAAATGGATTCCTCTGCTGTTTGCTTCGCTGCTTTGGTGGGACTTGGCTCCAAGTCGTAATCGTAGCGCGCCTTTGAGGCACACGAGCGTCGTGGGCGACCCGAAGGAGTCGTCGACGTTGTGACTTCCACTGGCGTGTTGAGCACACTTTTGCTGCCCCTCGTCGGTCGTCGTCGGGGCGTCTCTGGCTGCTGCTCGACTGCATCCTTTGGCGACACCACCTTGGGAAAGTAGCCCAACAGGCTGTCCCGTTTCTTGGCCAGTAACTCAACTGCATCTGCATCTGTATTTGCCACTTCTACAGCAACATCCGCGCTGAGTCGACGCGTGCGCGGACGTCCTCGTCCACGTTTCACTGGCGCCGATGAGGATTGCTGCAACTGCGGCTCTTGATTCTTCTCGGGCTGCTGGGTTGTCAGCATTTTCTTTAATCTACAAGTGGATTGGGTGATTTTGTGATTAGTCAAAGAATATATCAATGAGAGTGTGGCACTCTTACCTCTTGGCTCGCTGCTCCATTTGCTGTTCGACAAGCTCGGCACGTGCATCGTCTGCCATGCGTCGCTTGGCGGCGCCCTTTTTCTCATTCCACTCGTGCAACATTTGCTTGCGTCGTTTCGTTTGCGGTGTCGTCGCCAACACATCGCAATCTGCCGCCGCCTGCAGCTCCGGCGGAGATTGTTGCCCGTTTGCATTGGTGCCCAGCGCGCGTACACTGCGTGCATTCATCATCAGCTCAAAGACATTGCTGGCCATCACTTTGGGTTTCTCCGCTTTCTCTCCAGCCTTGACAGCTAAATGCTTGATGATCGTTGTCTGATTGTGCGCGGATCTCAGTGGAGTGCTGCTGTTCAAGGGACTCGCATTCGATTTGCGTTTGCATCCAGCAATTGCTGCAGGTGCTCCATTCTCACGTTGCGCGGTTTTCTCGCGCAGCACGTGGCGATCATTGTTCACTGTTGGTTTTATCATTTGTTGTTGTTGTTGCTGTGCCTCTGCTTCTGCTTTGGCAGCGCGTCTTTTCTCCTCGCGCTTTCGTTTGTGCTTCTCACGATGCTTTTGCTTGACGGAGTACAGCACCTCCTCCATATTTTGTAGGATCAATTTGGATTTGGCGCTGGGCGGTGCTCTCAATATGAATGGAGATGTTGGCGGCTCCAATACATTTTTTGGGGGTGTGATTAAAGTTGATGCTGCTGTTGTTGTTGTTGTTGTATTCTCACTTGTAAAACAATTTACATCAGTCATTTTTGTGGCGCTTCTCGCTTTTTTTTACATTCGTACATAGTGTGTGTGTGTGTGTGTGTCAGAGTGTGTATGTGTGTGTGAACTGTGTGGCTGTATGTGTGTGGGTGTATTTGTGTGTGTGTGCGTTCAACAATTTGCAAGCAAGTTGTAAATACAAAAGCCAAACTTATAAAATTGCAACAAAGCGAGAGAGAGCGAGATCTACATACATAAATAAACAATGAATGTGTACCTTGTTTTCTTGCACACGCACACACAACTAGATGCATATATATATTTATATTTATATATATATCCGTATATGTACACAAAACAAGCACGCGATTTTACACACACTTAAAGGGCGCTCTTTAGTTTTGAATACATTTCGGGTGAATCAAAAAATAGGAATTCTGCAGAAAATGCAAGAGGCAAAGCGATGAGCAGAAAATGGCGCGAAGGTTTCACAACACTACACACAAACACAGGCATGCATGCATTTGCGAGAACATATCGATATGGGCAGCATGTGTTTTCTTATCGATTAATATGCACAGGCATTTTTCAGCACAACTTTTGCAGATTTGACGTCACAATGGAATTGAAATTATATTTTGAGACGTACTAATGAAGATAATACACAAAATTTTGTAGTTTGAGGTATATATATAATGTTAAAATTTTGATTACAATTTTTAGAGTACAAGTAGAATTTTGTAACAAATTTGCTGAAGCACAACTCGTGACGTGCTCCGCAAAGAGAGCGATTGAAAGAGAGAACAAAAAGATAGCAACTTAAAATAAACAAAATTGTGAAAGTGACAATTGCCTCAGTAGGTGAAATACGCTGCTAGATAAACAAAAAAAATAAAAAATAAATAAGTATAAATCAAAGAACAAAGAAAAAGAACAAAGTTAAAGTGAACAGCAAAGCAATGTCAAACACATCGAGTTTGAGCAGCTTAGACAGTGGCAGAAATCTGCGACAGGCTGCAGGTGATGATTATCCCAAATCCATTGAGCGGCTGCGGCTACGCTCACAAAAGTTGGCTGTGCGACTGCAGCAGACGCAACTGGATATGACAACGAGGCAGCTGCAGCAACAGGCACACTCCGAGAGGTCGTTGGCCATTCTGATGGGTGTTCGCCTGCAACCAGGTGGTCTACCAGCTGCAACAACAATCACTGCCGCCGCCCAGAATAAGAATCCAGTTTACTCCCTGACATCGTCCATGCAACCAGCTTATTTGCCACATCATTTGCGACGCCAACCTGACACAGCAACAACAACAGCGAGTGCTGCTGCTGCACAGACTCAAGCTGTGCCGGAGATGAAAGCGAAGACACGCAAAACAGTTGCAACGCTCAACAGCGAGCTGAACGCCCTCAAGGATCTAATCAGAGAGTTAACACTCTGCAATCCGGATGTTAAAGCTCATGCCCAGCATTTGATCAATCAGAGTGCGGTGCTCTGCCAGCTGGATGGGCTGCTCCAGCAACCAAGCAATGCCTATGTGCGTGGATCAGCTGCTGCTCCTGCAGCGCATCCCAACCATCGACAGCAGCTGCAGAAACATCAGCAGCTGCCACGTGCTCGTCACGAATCCGAGTTGTCCACCGCGAGCAGCAACAGTGAGGCATGCGCCGGTGCAACATCATCATCAGCAGCTCAGCAAAAGCAGGGCGAAACCAACTCGTCGCCGCGCAGTCACAATCGTAACAATCGCAAGCGACGCATTGGCAAAAATTTGACAAGTTCGCAGAACAGCGAACTGGACGCAATGCGTGTCTACATCAATCGGATTGTGCAGCAGCATGTTGGTGGCGAGGAGCATTCGTTGCCACCTGAGCTGCGCTTTGAGGGTGACTATGGCGACTTGGAGTCGCATGCCTCGCGACTAGTTGCAGCCGGCTACGGGCGGATTGTGGAGGCTGAGATTCGTGTGAATCGCAAGAATAATCGACAGGCATTCGTCACTATGTCAACGGATCGTGAGGCACTCGATAAGGATGGCATGATCATGTTGCCGGTGGCACGTCGCTATGCCTTCGACGGTGATATTGTGCGTGCCCTTGTCCTCAATGTAGGTGCAGTTGTGACCAAGACAAACGTAAAGGGTGCAGGACGCATTATTGGTGGCAAGCCATCGATTTCGTTGGGTGAGTAAATTCAGTCACAAACAATCACCAATCCTAAAGATTAGTCAATCTGTAAATCACATTTCCCATTCATTTCAGGTGACAACGAGGAACTCTCGGAGGAGGAGACCGAGTCGCCGGATTCGGATGATTATAATGTGACTGTCATTGCATCCGATAACTGCCCCAAGGCCTTCGTCATAGCTATTGTTAGGCAGACGGAGCTGCGTCAGATCGTTGGCACCATCTCGTTCACGAATCCCACCAAGCTCTGCAACGATGAACTCTTCTATAAATTTCGACCCTTCGATTTGCGTGTGCCAATGGCTTATATACCGAAGGCAAGTTGTGGCATTCACATTGGCGATCGGAAGTCGGATGAGGTGTGTGGATTGTTGTTTGTTGCGCACATTCTCGAAACGGATGCGAATGGTCATTGCATAGCGCAGTTGGTGCAACCGGTGGGACGGGTGGGTAATCTGGATGATGAACTGAAGGCGATACTCTTTCACAATAATCTGCGGGATGTGGTGCCCTTTGAGGAGCGCTTCAATAAGATGTTTGAGCAGCCAGCGGCGCCTGTTTGCAAAAAGGATCTGGTGAAACGTCCGGATATGCGCAACCAATGCATCTTCACTATTGATCCACTGACTGCCAGGGACCTCGATGATGCGCTCTCCATTGAGAAACTGGGCGAGAATAAGTACGTAGTTGGTGTTCACATATCGGATGTGTCCCACTATCTGGAGGAGAATAGCGAGCTCGATAACATTGTCAAGGAGCGTTCCACATCGATCTATATGGCCAATGAGGTCATTCACATGTTGCCACAGCCACTGTGCTTTCGTTGCTCCCTGCTGCCCGGTGAGGATAAATTCGCCTTCTCCGTCTTCTGGCACATGGATGACAATGGCAAGCAGCTGGGTAAACCCGTTTTTACACGTTCGGTGATCAATTCGTGTACACAATTCGCCTATGAGCACGCCCAGAAGATTATCGATAATCCCGGCGAGCAATTCAACGTTGATGATTTTCCGAGCATACTTAATGGATTCAGTGTCGAAGATATTGTCAAACGGGTGACCTGGTTGAGCGGCATTGCGAGGAATATGCGCAACGAGCGCTTCGCCAATGGCGCTTTGACCATCAACAATCCCAAGGTGCGCTTCAATTTGGATCCTGTGAGCGGTGAACCCATCGGCTTTGAGCTGGAGCAGCAACGCGAGGCGAATCACATGATCGAGGAGTTTATGCTGCTCGCCAATCAGGCAGTTGCACGCTTCATCCACGATGCCTTCCCCAATATTGCCATTCTGCGCCATCATCCGCCGCCGTTGACCAAATCGCTGAAAGCGTTGCGCGAGAAACTACTCTCGAAGGGCTACGATCTGGATTACAGCTCCTCGAAGGCGCTGCAGGCGAGCAAGAAACGATTGTGCAGCGAGGCAAACGATCCCATTGCGATGACCGCCTGCCTCAGCCAGCTGCTGATGAAGCCCATGGCACGCGCCAAGTAAGTGGACTCAATTCCTCATGTTGGAAATGTGATTAATTTATGTTGCCCCCCACTTGCAGCTACTTTTGCAGCGAGGGCAAAACGGAGGCATCAGATTTGTGGCATTATGCGCTATCCATTCCCATCTATACGCACTTCACCAGCCCCATTCGACGCTATCCGGACGTGATGGTGCATCGGTGAGATCAAACTCTAAATATAACAAGAGGGAACGTTGCAGTCGTTACAATATATCTAACTTGAATCCCTCTCCACTTTCTCATTCGTAGTCTCCTTGCGGCTGGTCTCCACTACTGCCCTGCGCCTCAGCGCACCACCGACGAACTGCATCAATTGACCAAATTGGCCAATGAGCGTAAATATAATGCCAAATTGGCTGGCGATGAGTCGGGCAATTTGTTCTTTAAGCGTTATGTGAGCAGTCGCCAGGTGATCTTTATGCGTGCCGTTGTCATCGAGATCTTTCAGCATATGATGAATGTGGTCACCTTGGAATCGGGTCATGTGATTAGCATCAATTATAAAATGCAACGTGTTCTCATCGATACGCACAATGTACCCAATTTTATTCTGGTTTCGGAACGGAATACGCAACAGCAGCCAGAAAAATTGGAATTGTTATCGGTGATTCCAATTCGATTGATTATTTGGGATGGCAAATTAACTGGATTTCTGCTCACTGCCGAGCAGCGTTTGAAAGGACCCAGCATGGAGCAACCGTTGAAGGATGGCAAAAAGAAACAACAGCAACAACAAAAACAACAACAACCGCAGCAGCAACAACAGCAGCAGCGGCAGCAACAACAACAACAGCAGCAACAACAACAACAGCAGCAACAACAGTTGCTAAACAAAAATTCCAAAAAAAACAAAAAAGCTGCTAAAAATGCACACTTGGAATATGCTCAAAAGCAAAAACAACAACAGCAAACACAGCCTGATTTTATGCTGCGCAAGAGCAGCTCATAATTGTGAGAGTGAGAGGGAGATCGCACAAACACAAGCACACATGCACAGTGATCACACTTTCTCTAATTTGATTTTAAATTATGCATTAAATGCATTTTCTGCATTATGAACAAGTTCACAATAATTAATATCGCCTTTTTGAAACGATAAACAAATTTATAATTTCTTTCAAAATTTTCAAAAAAAGTATTTAACTTTTAAGTCCAAATTACAGTGAAAAACTTTATTTTACTACTACTACGGCCTATATTTAGTTTTTATATTATTCCATTGTTTAATTTAAAAATGTTTTGCATTGTTTGATTTGTTGCACAGTGTGTTGAGTGTTCACACAACAGAAAGCTGACCGACATGGTGAACTTCATGCAGCGACACCTTGTGGATAATTAATAGAACTGGCTGCGTACCGAAACTAATTTAAGAGAACTCACTCAGTCAATATATTGCTACTTTGAATTAAGCGAAAATACAGGAAACAAAAAATGTATTCAAAATTACCATGATTTTCAAAGTTTATTTATTAATAAGATTGAAAAATTAAAATAAAATTCGGCAATTTCGAGTCGATAAATAGATAGAAAAAAAATACCGCACGCCTCATATCGATAAAATGGAGAGCATAACAGAGCTACAGTTTGACAGTATTGCTCTGGCATTGTTACATTGCGCACAGTTTGAGCCGCATTGCTTAAGTTCTGTCGTTCGGTAAGATTGATTCGTCCACCAATTATATATTTATTTATATGTGGAAAAGAATACAATAATTAAATACAAACCGAAACAGTTACGTGCACCCACACAACATACAGCTGGTGAAATTGTAATGGAATAATTAAATGCATGGCAGTTGTCATCCAATTGAGTGCTTCACTGTTACGGCAAAAGGAAAGCGCAAATGAAAAAATATATACACACAAGCAGCAGGGCAGGCAGGCAGCAGGCAAAGGGGCATAGAGGAGGCAGAGGAGCAGCAGGCAACAAGGGATTGTCGCTGGCAGCGCATGCTCCTCAAACCAATTCGCGCGAAATTAACTATTAACATTTAACAAATGTGTAAACTGCGTGTGAGTGTGTGTGTTTGTATGTGTGCATATTAATTATTTAAAAAAAAGTGCAGACAGCAGGCCAAAATATTGAAGAAGGAGCGAGTGAGAGAGATTGAGAGAGTGGTGTGCGGTGTGTGGCAGGGGTAACACAAAAAATCGACCAGCAGCCAAGAAATCAACAGTGCTGTGTGGAAAAAGTGAACGGCACAACTAGCGCTGAACAACACTGCTCCGCCATATAGCCATCCCACTCACGCCCATGCAATTGGCCCTACTCTGTTTTTGTTTGTGGGCTAGTTTATTGGCCATCTGTTTTGATTTTCTCTTCTTCAATTTAAGCGCGCCAAAGGGGTGCGCGTGTACTTTCTTTCTCTCTGTAGCGCAAAAAAAAACAATTGTGTGGGTGTGCAAATGCAAGTGTATTCGCGTGGGTGCGTTGTGTGTCGTGTATCGCAATTTGCTCCGCGCGCGCTTTTGATAATTGATAAGCTCGTGTTTGTGTCCATCTCAAATATTAAAACAATAACAACGCATACATAGGCAAAACACACATACACACACATAGGCAAGCACGCACACATGTTGCACACGCGTTCTTGATTTTTGCCGCCATTGAGACTGCTTTTTGTCAAATGCATTTGCGTGTGTGTATGTGTATATATATATATGTGTGTTTTGCTGTGTGCAACAAGGCTACCAGATAGTTGGGCAGGCTGACGAAGGCGGCTTTATCGATTCCAAAAAGTATATGCAAAATATTCTGGATGGACATCAAATGTTAGAGAGAGAGAGAACCCGCTACATATAAATAAATAATATACATATTAATAAATTATGAACTTCAAACCTAAGCAGAGCTCCTTTTACTAGTGTTTACTTGAATCGTTTCTTACAGAGTTTGTCAAGCACTTCAGCAACAAGGAACGACAAAGAAAAGAATTGTTTTTAATCACAACTTGCAGAGCAGCCCAAGTTTCCAAAACGCAAGCATACATAAATGGTTTCTACTTTCATAGGCCTATTGGGTAAGTAATATTTATCTATATATCTCTATATATTCTTGCTTATAAATGCATTTCTTTTTCTTTCTATATGCAGACATACAATCATGGTGGGAGATACCGTGTATTTCACATTTCTGTTCATTGTTTAGTTCCGCTTTCGATCTGCCCGATATTGATATTGAGGTAATACTGATTGACTTTCATTGTGTATTTTAGTGTATTTTAATATGGATTTGTTTGCTTTGCAGGATCTTGAATCGGCGCTGCTTTCCGATGGTACCAGCGATGAGGATCAGGTTGCCCTAGTGCCGGAATTAATTGTACGTTTGCTGACCGGCTGCGATGCGCTACATTCGGTAGCCAATGAGATAACACACAGCAACTATCAGATGTTTTTGCGGCGTTACCTGCGCCAACAGTGTCGCCTGCATCAGACCGAGAATCACTTTGATACGGACATTGATTTCCAATCGCTGCCGGTGCGCAAGCGTCTACAAATCCTGCACCATCTGTGCCACTTTCGTCTCGACTCTGTCGATGTTCAGGTCATACTCAGCAATCTAGAGGCGGACAGTTTGCGCGTTGAGCCGCTCGGCTACGATTCAAAGAACTCCGGCTATTGGTATTTCTACGGCACGCGCCTCTATCGCGAGGATAGAACTGCGGCTGCACCAGTCACATCCGCATCCAGTTCGAATTCTAAGCAAAGTGCCGCTGCTGCCGCTGCCGCTGCTGCCGCCGCCGCTGCTGCTGCCGATCTTGAGTTTGGCATCGACGATTTTAGTTGCAACACAACACTTTGGAATAACAACACCGTCTGGCAGGTCATCTGCTTCACCGAGGAGGATTGGCAGCATTTGGCATCCAAATTCAAGGCCTCATCGCATGCCAAGGAGCGCGAACTCTTTCAAATACTCGCTGAGAACTTTTTGCCCAAGCTGCCGCAGCTGTTTCGCGAACGTGAACGTCTCAGACGCAGAAAGTGAGTCACAAATCTATTTACCTAAGAAAATTCTTAGTCAATCAGAGAACAACATACAGCTGTCAAAGCCATGGCTCCACCAATTCCAATTCCTGCCGGCAGCTAAGGTTAGATAAAACGGCTGTCAACTGTAGGATAAACATACATGGGCCAGTTTTGTCCCGTTGTGATTTGGATTCTTCTCAATTCTTTGGCACCGGTTTGGAGATTGGATCAAAGTTGCTTTATATGAATCTCGCACTTCATATTTATAAGGCTTCCCAGGCTGCCTAACAGGAGCAAAAGAAGTCTTCAGGACATTCCACTTCTTCTGAAGAGATCATTAAATGGACCTTGGAGTCCGGAAAGGGAACTCGAAATTTGATAACAAATATAAACAGATATAAATTATTTAAATTTTTGCATAGAGAAAAGCTAATAATTATTTACTTCTCTGCTCTCAATACACAGGCTGCTGCAAGTGCGCAACTCGAGTCGCTTGCGGAATCTCGCTGAGCTGAAGGCGCGCCAGGAGGAGGAGCGCGAGAAGCGGGAGCTTGAGCGCGAACGCGAACGTATACGTCGAGAGCGTCAGACCGCCACAAATTTGGCGGCTCAGCAACGCACACGCAGACGGTTAGCACGTCCAGTAATTTAAGCAACAAGCAGACTTCAGACAGCAGCTAAACGGAGACCATTTCACAATCACATTAACCACATTGAGAACAACACTCAACAACAAGCGACAACAGAATACACTCAGACAACAACAACAACAGAAACAACAACAACATAAACAACAGCAACAATTATTGAAACACGCTCACATCTCAAAAGCATATTTAAGTTGAGTTTACAATTTAATTTCTTTTGATTTGTTTGTTTTGTTTTACTTAAACGAAATTTGCTTGTTTGAGGAATTCTCATTCAAAGAAAAAAGAAAAGAACAATATCAAAAATCAAATCATATCCCCATCGACGCTTAAGCAGGCAGCCAGCGACCAGAAGAGACTGAGACGGCAACTGGACCCCAAAACGGATAATCAGCACTTTATTTGAGTTTTGCCCATATTACAAAAAAAAACATAAAAATTCTAAAAAAAATTGGTTGGATTTCGTTTTCAAAAAATAATAATATGAACACAATATGAACAATTATGTAAGCATGCTTTATATATTACCTCTATATTTGATACGTACTCCATATGGCATTTACTTTCCATTTTATGTTTATGAGCCGCTCTTCTCTCTATTTATTTATTTATTTATGTATTTATGTTTATTTGACATTTGTGGCACTTCATTCATTATCAACTGCAGCTGTTGAGATCTCTCATCATCCACAAAACAATCACACAATGACAATATTCTCAAATATCAATAGAAGTCGCTTAAACGAAAACTAAAAACAACATTTTTAATTCAAATTCAGATGTTTGTTTGTGTTCTGAATAAGTTCCATCTCAACTTAATTGCTGCATTAACAAAAAACCATTTCATTTGCGCATTAGTTTTAAGCGATTTCAACTGAAATTAATATTTACTTAAGATTGTTATTTACTGTGCGTTGTTAGTGTCAGCATTACTTATCCAACCTTTGCTTATTCTCTTCTCTCTGTTCGCTTCTCTTTCTGCAGCTCTCAATCGACATCGACGGCTAGCGGTATTTCAACTAACGCAAGCTCCTTCAAACGTACAACAACAACTAATACGAGCGAATTTCTGTGCCACAGGGAAACCTTTTGTCTAACGCCAGAAGACGAGGAGCAGGATGACGACGAGGAGAGCAGCAGCAAGAGTTTAAATCAGCAGCAGCAACAACAACAACAACCGCAATCAACACAAGAATCATCGCAACAAGGGGAACAAACACAACAGCAACAACAACAACATCAACAACCACAACAACAGCTGCAGGAATTAAACGCTGTCTCAGCGCAAAACGTTGACTCGGATGATAAATACGAGTCGCCAGCGAAATTCAAGAACAAGAGCCATCATCATCATCATCATCGCAAGCGGAAAAAGTCTAGCAAGAAGCACAAGAAGAGCTCGCGAGAGCGTCGTGAACGGGAAAGGGAAAAGGAACGGGAGCCAAATCGAGAGCAGCATCAGCATCATCGGCGGCGACACAAGCATGCTGCGTCTGAGACAGACGAGGATACCAAAAATAATAACAACAACAATATCAACAACAACAACAACAACAGTGAGAGCAGCAGCAGCAGCGCAATCGCAGGAGCATCAGCAACAGCAGCAATACTTGTTCGTAAATATCACAAACGACGTCGCAGTCGCCACCAACAGCAGAAGAAGCTGCAACAGCAGCAGCAACTGCTACAACAGCAACAACAGCCGGAGACGAGTTCTGAGGCGCCACGCGCTCCTTCGCTGAGTCCGGAGGATAAAGAAAACTTTTGCCGTCAGCTGCAATTGCTGGATGCAAATTCGGCGGCAATTGCAGTTGCCACAAGTATTGCGAATCTGAGCCTGCCCTCGCCGGTGGCGCATGACAGTGAGTCGCAGGAGCCTCAACCACAACCAACAGCAGCAGCAGCCACAGCAGCAACACAGCCACAAGTGGTTGCCAAGCGCGAGGAGCAGCAGCAGATGGCGCCAGCGGCGAATGTTAAGCTGCCCGGCAGGCAAACAAATAATTCACTCAGCTCTCTGACCGGCAACATATTTATACCGACAGCGGGCGGCACCAGTGCAACCACACACCACCACCACCAACAGCAACAACAACAGCAGCAGCAGCCGCCGCAGCAGCAGCAGCAACAGCAGCAGCCGCAGCAGCAACATACGAGCAGTGGCACTTCTACGAGTGATAGCACAGTACGCTCCAAGAAACAGAAGGCCACATTGAGCGCCAGCAGCTCTGGCAGTAAAGCGGAACGTGCCACCAAAGTGGAGGCGCCTCTGAAAATTAAAAAGTCAACAGCGGCCGCCACCACAACGCCTTCATCGGCCGCCTCCAGCGCCTCCTCGTCTAGCAAGGCGGAACGCTTTAGCAGCGCCTTCTCCGACAAAAGCGCTGATGAGTAAGTCCAAGCAACTAACTAAACTAAACTAAACTAACCAATTAGAGTCGAACATTGCACATTTAACAAACACTCCACCCATGAATACACACTCAAGTACGCTTATTTGTTGAGCACCCTATTGTTATTCACAATTATTCATTCATGCCACATACGCCGAAAGTGATTGCTGATTGCTTCAGATCGAGTATATATCCACATTTGCCTGACTGGTCTGTCGGCGAGTGTATTCATTCTGTTATTCATTGACTCACACTCACTATTCAACTGCCTTGCTGATTGTTGTAGTTACTTTGGTTAATCGTTTTGCATGCGTCTGCCTTTAATTGCTTCTCTTCCACTTCTACTACTAATGAGCCCCAATCATATTTCATTAAATTGTACATAATATATCAATTGATTAACATTTTATTACCCATTGTTATTGTAAATTTTTGTACCTACCAAACAAAAAACCAACAAACCAAAAAAAACAACCAACAACATTTTGACTGTTCATCATAACCACCACCAACACCCCCACCTGCCCCGCCCCAAAACAAACAAACATACAAAAACCATACCAAAAAAACCAACAAAAATGTAGCCATGTAAATAGTACCAACCGTAGCACCAGCAGCTTTAACAACAACAACCACAACAACAACAACAACAACAACAACCATAAGCACGCGTCGCACCACAATCACAACAACAATAATAATAACAACAACAGCAACAATAATCACAACCACTCAACGCCGGCGGAAGCAACAGCAATAAAAACGACAACGTCGCACGGAGTTTCACACCATAACAACCACAACCACAATACACACACGACCCACCTATCCCACCATTACCATCACCACCAACATCACCACCACAGTCAGCACCACCACACTAATATTCATAGTCATATTAACAGTAATAAACATAGACAAACAGCACAACACACAATTCTAACCAGACCCATAACAACAAGTACAACAGCACAACACCATCTAACAACAAACACAAGCACAACAACAACAAAAACAACAACCACTACAGCGAAAGCAAACAACAACAATCCAACAACAACGTACAACAACTCCTCAACCTCAAATCATGCGAATCTTCTTAGCTTCACCGAAACGGAGGAAGTGCTACAAATCGGAATGCATAAGGTGCTCGTCTATGTTAAGAATCATCGGGATGCATGGCCCTTCATGGATCCCGTTGAGGAGGATATTGCGCCGCGCTATTACTCCATCATTAGAAGGTAGATACTATATATATATATATCCATACAGAGGTCGCTCATATATTATTGATATTATCTTTAATTTTTAAACACATTGATATGTTGAGTTATCGTTCCTTGAACCTATAGTATTTGTATAGCGACCACTGTAGTTGATCTATTAGGAATCAGCAACTAACTAATTTTACTGTTCCTCAGGCCGATGGACCTGCTCAAAATGGAGGACAAACTGGACAGTGGAGAGTATCACAAGTTTAGCGAATTTCGTAACGATTTTCGCTTGATAGTCAATAATTGCCGGCTGTACAATGGGCACAATAATGGTAATGGTGACTACAAATTATATATATATATATCTATTTGCCATATCATTTATCTTCACATTCTCTCGCAGAGTACACGGAGATGGTGAACAATCTACAGGATGCCTTCGATAGGGCGACCAAGAAATATTTCGATAATCTCTCTGATGATGAAGATGATGATCCGAATTTAAGTTATCCCGCCGCTGACTCCAAAATGAACGTATTTCGTGAGAAGTACTTTAATAAGAAGGCGAAAGAGGAGGAAAAGGAATCCATGGTGGATTGTGTGGACGGCAAGCGTCTGCCGGTTAGCAGTGATGAAGAGCAGGAGGCGCTAGCGCCACCCAGCGAAACGGAGCAACCGACGGAGGCGACGACTACAACAACGCATGCGCAGAAGCGCAAACGTAAGGAGAAGGATAAGGATAAGCGGCGCAAGAAGAAAACCAAAACCAAAGCTGACAAAGGCGCGGGCCACAATGACGATATGGACACGGATGAGGAGGAAATGGTGGAACCAGAGCCGCCACCGCTGCCGCCAGCAATTAAGAAGAGCAAAAGCAACAAAGTACTTAAAGAAAAAGACAAGGATAAGGACAGGGATAAAGACAAGGACAGGGACAAAGACAAGGAGAAGGAGAAGGAGAAGGAAAAGGAGCCGCCCGCATCCTCGAGCAAGCGTGGTCGCAAACCCAAGAGCAGCAAATCGATGCTGGCCAACAGCAACAACAACAACAACGGTTCCTCCTCATCGAAGCCCACCAAAACACAAAAGACCAAAAAAGCGGCTAAAAATTCAAAGCACGAAACGGACGACGAATCCGAGCGCAGTGAGCCACCCAGTCACACCGAGTCCAGCGATGAGGAACTGGCACTGGCCAAAGTCAAATCACTGGTGAAGCCTACGGCACGCACGATAGCGGCACAAAAGAAGAAGATGGTGCCGGCGGAGTCGAAAGTGAAGGCTCCCACGCCCGTCAAGCGTCAGCCAAAGAGCAAGAAAGGTGGACGTGGTCGCGTAAAGAGCGAACGAGATCCGGACGATCTGGACGACGATGATATACCGCTGAAGAAGCAACTGCCGCCAACGGCTGCGGCAGCTTTAGCGGACTCGGCAGCCGAGTTGGAGGAGGACGAGGATGAGCGTGATGATGCTGATGATGACGATGACGATGATGTCTCCCGGTCGAGAAGCATGTCCCCCTTCAAGGTGGATCTGCACAAGAAATACTCAAAGAGCGCCCTAAACGATGATCTCTCCGAGCTGCTGACTACGGTCAAGAAGGTGAACAGTGTGGAGACCTCCAAGCTGAGTGCACGTCACGAAGGAGAACAGCAGCGGCACGAGAAATCCGATCAGGACTCGGAGACAGATTTCAAGTCGCTGGACAGCGAAAGCAGCGGCGATGAGCAAAGGAGGCGTCGCTCACCGCCGGCTGCAAAACGTGGCAAGAAGAACGATGCGACGCCGTCGGCGAAAAAAGAAAAGGAGAAGGAGAAGGATAAGGAGAAGGATAAGGAGAAGGAGAAGGACAAGAAGCGCAGCCAAGACAAAGAAAAGGACAAGGACAAGGATAAAGATAAAGATAAAGATAAAGATAAAGATAAAGATAAAGATAAGGAGAAGGAGAAGGATAAGTCGCGCAGTGGCAAACACAAGAAGAGCTCTGCGGAAGCAGCGGCTGCGGCTGCTGCCGCCGCCGAGCAGGCGGAACTGGAGATGCTGCTCCCCTTTATGGATAAATATCAAGTGATCAAATATCGACGTAGTCGTGCCGCCCAAGCCGGCTCCAGTGTATCCAATGCCCAAGCTTCCTTCGAGGAAACCAAGTCATCCGGCGCAAAGAACACAACCAGCAACAAAAAGAAACGTGAAAATGCCAGCACAGAGCCAACTGTGGAGCACAACAAACGTGGCCGTAAAAGCAAGGAGCAAAAGCAACAGCCCAAGGAGCCAGAGAAACCCAGTAAGCCAGAGAAAGCCGAGAAGTCCGAGAAGTCCGGCGAGAAGCAAGTGGAAAAGCATGTGGAAAAGCACACGGAGAAGGCCAAAAAAGTATTGGAGACGCCAAAAAACCAGGAGAAGCCGCTAACCCAACAGACGCTGCCAAAAGCAGCGCCAATTGTTCCAGCTGCTGCTGTTGCTGCCAAGCCAGAAACTTCTAACAAGGATGTGGTGGTCAAGAGCAGCGGCGCTGCCAGCAAAGATGCGGTCAAGTCAAGTGGCGTTGCTAGCAACGTCAGCAGCGCCAAGCCCAAGGAACCCGCGCCGAAATCCAACAGCAAAAAACGAGCTGATAAACAGATGCCGCCGCCACCAAAGCCCGCCGAGAAATCCACAGAGAAGACCAAGAAGCTAACTGGAAAAAAGGCAGCAGCAGCGGCAGCAGCAGCACAGAAAGCCGCGCCCAGCAACACCAATCTGGAGGCACTCGATGTGGAAACGGAGCAGACCCTAAAGGATATTAATCGCTGGCTGGAGCATACGCCACGTTTCTCCGAGTTCAGCTCGGCGAGCAATTCACCCTCACGCTACAATCTCCTCGACGACTTCGATTCGAGCATTAGCAAGATGGATGCAGCCGATTTTCGGCGACCAGTTGCACTGGCCACGCCCAAAGCGGAACTGGTGCCCAACAAGTTGGCGGAGGCGCTCAACGATTTGGTTAGCGATAAGCCACCGGTCACCAAGCTGGAACTGGATGCCCTAGCCACGGCCAGCAGTGTGAGCAGCAGTTGTGGCACCCCGCCACATTCGATGCACTCGAGCAACTCCATTGGCAGCACATCGGCGACGGCAGCGACCAGTGCCGGTTCGGCCTACTCCAACTTCAATTCGAATTCCAATTCGAATTCAACGACAATGGCAACGACAGCGGCGAGCACGCCACCCTCGCTGCCGAATCCGACACCGCCGCCAACACCATCGCCCTCGCTGCCCGCCGCCAAGCCTAAGGAGCCGAGCACCACACAGCTGCTCCTCAATCCCCCGCCGCCTCCACACATTAAACAACAGATGGCCAAGGAGGCGAAACGCAAATCCCTCAAGGATAAACTGGCAGCGACTGCGCACGCCCAGCAGGCCAAGGCGAAGGCGATGATGCGCACCATTGAGCGTCTGCAGCCGGGCAAGACCAAGGGTAATCTTCTGCAGACTGTGTCCAAGGCGGAGGAATCCGAGAGCACCGCCCGCTACTCGCCGGCTCAGTCCAGCAAAAGCAAGGAGCCCAAAAATGCTTTAACCATCGATTGCAGCGATTCAGCACCAAAACTGAGTCTGGGCACAGTGCTTAAGACGCAGGATTTTGCACTGGGTAAAACTCTCGAGGAGCTGGCGGGCAAGGAGCAACATGACGGCAAGGATGTGACTGATGCCGAGCTGGCAGACAGATTGCCGCCAAAGCCTTTCGAGGCGCTGCTCGAATTCAGTAAACTCAGCGAACTGGCCTCCAAGGCATCTCCAACGGAGTCGTTGGACAAACCAAATTTGAGCGTCTGGCTGAAAGCCTTTGGCGGACCACTGGTTAACGTCAAGTCCAGTGAGGAGGAGGACAAACAGCAGACGACGACGGCAACTGCACAGTTGCTCGGCAAGGATGACAACAATCGGGTGGCGCCGCCAGAACATTCACCAGCTGCCGCCGCCTCCGATAATAACTTCTCCCTGCCGGTGGTCATGCGCCCCCGAAAGCCGAGCACTGGCAGCACCAACTCAGAGCGTAGCTCCTTCAGTCAGGATCCGGATTCGCCGCGTATAGCCATCGATGAGCGTTATGGTTCCTATGCGGCTGGTTCGTATACATCGCCTATTGGAGCGTCTCCGATCGGCGCCTCACCCATTATGGTGTCGCCGAAGCCGAACGATGATATGGGCAAGCCAGCCTCACCATATACCCTTAACGGTGCCATTAAGGTTGGCTTCTATCAGGACACGACAACCAAGAGCAGTCCCGACAAGAGTTGCAGTCCCCGCGAAATGAATTCACCGTATCCGCAATATTCACAGCATATTTACTCATCGGCATCATCGCCGAATGTTTCCACGCCCGAGCTGAGTGGAACTTCGCCATATGGTGGTGGGAATAGCTACAATCCCTCCGGCTCGGAGGCGTCCAAGACACCAGCGTATTCCTCCACCTCGCCACTGCCGATTTACGATCAGTATAAGCAGCCGCGTTCCCAGGAATCCGATTACAACTCCTCGATGAGTCCGAGTACGCCGAATCCGCATTCACCCTACCAACAGCCACAGAGTTCACCCTACACCACGCCGCACTCCACGCAGCCCTCGCCCTACCACGGCCAGTCGCCGTACCACAGTCAACAGTCGCAGTCGCAGTTGCCAACACAGCAACAGCAGCAGCAGCAATCTTCACATAGCCCCACTTTGCAGCAGCAACAGCAGGCGTTGAGTCCAATGCACAGCGTGGATTCGCCTGCATCCTCGGCAGCAACGCAACCACCCACACCAATCGCTCAGTCTCCAGCGGAGCAGCAGCATTCGCCTTATCAGCAGCCAGTGCTATCGCCCTACCAGCAACAGCAACAACAGCAGCAGCAACAAGTGGTGCCTCCAGTGGTGGCACCGCCAACAGTGGCAGCCACTCAACCAGCAGCAACACCTGTCGTTCCTCTAGCGGGTAAGTTTTGAAATACGAGCTAAAGGTTAGTGTTAATAAACTATTTCTAATCCATCAGCTATGGGCAACAATGGTTATGCGAGCGCACATGACAACAACTACCAGCAACAACAACAGCAGCAGCAGCAGCAACAGCAACAGCAACATTCTCTTTACAATCCAACGACTCTGATTAATCCGTTGCCAACTGCGCCGGCGGCAGCATTGCCAACAGCAGCGCCTGTTGCCAAGCCCAACAGCAATGAATGGAGTCTGGGTCACAACCTGTTGCCGCCCAACCTGGCAGCGAATCAACAGCAGCAACATCAACAACAGCAACAGCAGCAGCAACAGCAGCAGCAGCAGCAACAGCTGGCTCATCAGCAGCAGCAACAGTTGCATGGCATGAAGCCAAAGTATCCGACCTATGCGCAATATCAGTCAACAAATGCGGCAGCAAATGCAGCAGCAGCAGCTGATGCCGTCGAAAGTCAACAACAGCAGCAACAGCAACAGAAGATTGTGCCTCCTAGTTACGGCACCGATATGGCAACCTTTATGCAGCATCAAATGCAGCAGCCGGCAAAAACAACGGACACGTTAATAAATCCTCTAAAGCGTAGTAGCGAGGAGCTAATAGGAGATTATAGCAATGCGGCTGCCAGCAAGCTGACAAAACTCGATGAGAATCACACACAGCAGCAAATGCACACAGCAACACAACAGCAGCAGCAACAGCAACAACAGCAGCAGCAGCAGCAGGCACAACAGCAGCAATCGCAACCACAATCGTTGCTCAACAAGCAACAGCAAATGTTTAATAGCTTTTTGGGCTCGATGGCATTTGGCAAGCAGTTGGGCACCATAGCGCCGGATAAAGCATTTGAGATGTATAATCGGGCGGCAGCAATGGGTTTTCCGAAGGACTTTGCCAAGGACAACACTGCGTGCAACATGCCGCAGCAGCAACAACAGCAGCCACAAGTTCCTACCAACAAGCAACAAACTAATCAACAGCAGCAGCAGCAGCCACAAGCCCAACCACATTTGACTCAATTGCAGCCTTCACATAACCTCAACTATCAGCAACAACAACAACAGCAGCAGCAGCAACAACAGCAAAAGTTGCCAATACAGCAGCAGCAGCAGCAGCAGCATTCGTCGCATAAGTCACATAACTACGGCAACAGCAGCAACAGCAACAATCTGCAACAACAGCAGCAGCAGCAGGCACAACAACCCGCACAAGAGCAACATGTACAGCAGCAGCAGCAGCAACCACACAACGCCTACCAGCAACAATCGCAGCTGAATCACAACTATTCGCCAGTAGCTGTTCCAAGCGTGCAGCCGACGGCAGGCAAACCGACTGCAACACAAGCGCAACCAGTTCCAGCCAACAGCAACGACAACAGCAACAACATGCTGCAACATCTGCCAGCGAGCGCACATCAGCATCATCTCAGCCAGACACATCATTTGGCTGCGTACAACAAACCAACACCACCGCCACCACAGACCTACAACAATCCACTGATGCACACGCTCACCGAATCCATGCTGAGTTATCCTGTCAACTATTTCGACAAGAACATGCCACCAGCAGCGCACATGTACAGTGCCTCCAGTGCTGCCTCCGCTTATGGCAATCCTGCGCAGCAATTGCCTGGCAACTATGTGCCTGGCAGCAACACCGCAGTGCCGCCACTGCAGCCGCAACAGCAACAACAGCAACAACAGCAGGTGCAGCAGCAACAACAACAACAACAGCAGCAGCAACAGCAACAACAACAACAGGCAGCTGTTGCAGCAGCGCCGCCCGCAGAGGTCAAGGTGCCCGCCAAGCGTGGACGCAAAAAGAAGGCAACCACCGTGGCAGCAGAGGCAAACAAACAGCAACAGCAGCAGCAACAACAACAACAACAGCAGCAGCAACAAGTGACAGCACAGCAGCAGCAGCAGCAGCAACAGCAACATAGTCAGCAGGCAATGCCTCAATATAATATGCCTCAGATGCCGACAGCTGCTGCGGCAGCCAGCTCAGCAGCGCATCAGTTGCAGGCGCATGCCCAAGTGCTCCATCAGGGTTTCCAACTGTACGCAGGCCTCAAATCGGGTGGAGTTGCTTCACCCGTACCGGGCACAGCAGCAGCAGCTGCTGCAGCAGCCGCGGCAGCCGGCAACACTGGTGGCAATCAAACGGCAGCAGATGCGGCTGCAATTTCGCTTAAGACATCCGCAGGTGGCATGGTGCCCGGCAGCGCCTTCAATTTTGCGCCCACGCCCAGCGCACTGGGTCTCTATGGTGATCAGACGGCAGCGGCGGCGGCGAGCAGCTATTTGGATCAGTTCCGCGATGCACCGAATCCTTACTATATGCCACCAGCGCCGGCGCACAGTGGTGCAACGGGTAATCCAGCGGCCAATGCGGCGGATAAGTCACAAAATCCCCTCAACTCTGCGGCGGGTTCGTATCCGTTCCTTGCCGCAGCGCATCCCTCAACCAGAGCAGCAGCAGCAGCGGCGGGATATCCGTTCGCCGCCGCACCACTCGATCCTAATTCACAGCTATATCAGCAATATCTGCGGCGCGATGATTTCCATGCCATGATCTTCAATCAGAGCCTGTTGAGCGGACCAGCGGCAGCTGCAGCCGCTGCAGGCTATGGACAACCACCGCCGCCACAGGCGGCCTATCGCCCCTCAGCATTGGGAATGACCAAGCCATATGATATCAATAGGCAATCATGGTTTTAGCAGTACGCCAGTGCCGCCAACGTGGACCTGCAGGGCGACGACCTAAATGCATCGTCTACAGCAACGGCGGCGATGGGAGCAACCGAATGTGGAACAAGTGCAGCTGCAGCCGGAGTAGGAGTAGCTGAAGCGGGAGCAAACACACAACGCTGAACAGCGATTGGTTTCAAACGGAAGTTTTCAACAATGTGTGTGCTAAGGGAGGAGTGGGCAAACTGGGAGCGTTTCATCTTATGTCCTGATATTACCTACCATATATATTTATATATTTATGTATAAATGCTGACTCGAATTCTAGTCTAATAGAATCGCGATGAATGTTTTATGTGTGACTGTAGAATGTCTTTCTGTCCTTCCCTTCGCCAGTTCCAGTCCCAATCCCAATCCCAACTCCGTCTCCGCGTTTCATTTCGTTAAGTGTCTACCGTTTTCATGCCTTTTTCAACCACTCTTGTGCAATGAGCTCTGAAATTTCTCACAGCGCCCAGAATTTAGCACAACCTAAATTTACATCGATAGTTTTTAGATGATTTTAAGTTCAAGTTTTTTGTTAATAACTAACGTTCTATATACATACATATATATATATATATATATATATATTACATATATATTTATCTGTAATTGTTTATATAAAGTGTAAGAATGAAAACTTTAGGCAGGAACATGAAAGGAAATTCTAAGAATTGTTTCAGTGTAGTTTTCGACTATTGTAAGCTTATAGTCTGCAGAATTTAACTAAGCGTATATTTATGTATACAAATATATAATTAATATACATTAACTGTAAATTAGCTATCATTATTATATTATTACTATTACTATTACGACTATTTACTATTATTATTATTATTATTATTATTAGTTTTTATATGAGAGTGCACTCGCGGGTAATTTGTTGAAATATTTATTAATTGAATCAAAACAAAAAAAAAATGCAGAAATTATAATTAATAATGTCAACAATTTTTAGTTGGTATTAAGCCAATCAAGTTTTGTATAAACTTTTGTTAAATATGCTAAGTAAACACTACGGTCTACACTTAAATCCAAAAATAAACACCCAACCCACACACACACACACACACACAGACACACATATATACATATATATTATACTCATTGCATGTGCAACATTCCGCCATGATTCAAAATCCTTTCCGTTTTCCCGAGACAAAAAAAAGTAAAACAATTTTTGCTGTACATATGAAACAAAAGTAAAAATAAATTTAAAACTGTTACGTTTTTCACATACACATCTCAAATTGTAGCTTTAAATGCTGTAAAAAGAAAAACAAAAACAAAAACAAAATTAAATTTAATTTCAATGCAAAATTTTTTGAATGGTAAATGAAAAAAGTGTCTTAGTCGCTATTAAAAAAAGAAACAAAACAAGCAAAAAACGCATCAAAAAGTAAGAAATTTAAAAATTATAATTAAAAAAGAGCCCTTTATTATATACATATATATATATATATTATAATATATAATATGACAAAAACAAAAAGAGAAACAATAAATCTAAATTTAATTAAGTTGTTAACGCTTATGTTTTTGCAAAGGTAAATTTTAAATTTTATAAACATAACGATAAATAGTTGATAACAATTTATAAAAAAAAAATGGGTACCTAGAGCATAAAGAGCAGCAACAAATAACATATTTAAAGAACCACAAGCTAAAAAAAAAAATATTATTATTATATTAATAACAATTTTCTTTATGTAAACAATTTGCATGCATCTTCTGTGTATAGAATGTATTTGTAATGCATACATACATATATATACTCGCATATTAGATGATACGTGCCGCATGCACAGTAAATATATATATAGTATATATAGTATATACATATGTGCAGCTATATGTGCAGCTATATGTGAAAATAAAAAACAAACAACAAACAAATAAAATAATAAAGAATTATATTGCATATTGTACAAAAAATAAAAAATGCTTTGGGTTACTTTACGAGTTCGCGTATAAGTTGTGCACACTCCACACAATGTTCTCTAAGCTGAGCCTCTCAAATTATTATGCAATTTGTTTTTTGTGGCGCACGCGTTCATTTGCATACAATTGCAGCACACAGGTTGCTACCTTGATCAGTACCCCCCCGCCCAACCCCAACCCCGTCAGCTCGTACCCCTAACAATTACAGCCGATGACTACTGAAATGAAACTCGTGCGAGTTTTTTGTTCTGATGGTTTTTTACACGCTTTAAGCATGGCCACTTGCCATTTGGTCGTTCGATCGTTTTAAACAGTTTTAATTATCATTGCAGATATATATAGATATACATATATATATTTATGTATATATTTATATAGTATGCATACTAATTAAGTCTAGAGTCTAGTTGCTGTCGCGTGGAGAGGCGTGCAACGAAAGACTTAGGCAACAAACTTGCTTGTATGAGTCTACATTCTATATAGCATATAGTATTTGTGTGGAATCTGTGGAAAATGCCTTGCAGCATTCCTAAACTGCATGTTTTAAAGGGGTTAACAAAAGTTGACGTCCATTAACAGCGTTTATTCAATTAAATGCTGGAAATTATCAGTTTTTCGCAGAATGTCGAGTTAATACAAATGCATCTGTCAAATGGCAGACATTCTACTTAGTTTAAGACATATCTTTAAGATTGTTTCGATTGGAAAAGATTAATCATAGCTCTGACAATTGCCTTCTTTCACAAATGTTGGATCAACCCATGTGTATATCCAACTCGTTAGTATAAATAACAATTATAAAATGCTTTGCTATGAACGATAGCTCTTCATATTTCAAATAGACATGGAATTTTAATTGAGAGGTTATTTAATATGCAGTCGATTATAATTCCCGAAGTATGCACTCCAAGAGAAATACTAAAAATACTAAAAACAATTCTTGAATTTTAACATTTATAATTTTAGAATGAATTTCGAATCGATTTCAATTTTAAATACAGGATTAATCTACACGTTTCGATAATGAATAATTTTTGACCAAAGTTATGAATGGGAAAAGTTTTCATCCCTATTTTTGAAAAGTATTTGCCAAATTTGCTACGATTTGAGACAGAAGGAGTATATATAAAAAACTTAAAGTCTTTAGGATCAGCTATGTCCGCCTTTTGCTTCCAGTTGCCAGAGTGAATCACTTAAAATGTGCTAATTGTAATTGTGTGATATCAATTAAAAGTTTGTAATTAAAATATAGAGTGTGATTTTTAGCTACGCTTTTAAAGCTGAATTCAGCTGAAAATTGGCTATGTCTCGGATAGTTAACAATTATTCGGCTTGGCACAATTAAAGCTTATGAATCATGGGTAATTCAGTTAAGTCTTAATTTGGAAAGACTGATTGACGCATTACAAGAACAGGTGCCATTGATTAATGATCTCGTTGTCTGCCAGTAATAGAATTGGGAGTTGTGACTGTTGAGTCTTATTCGTTTCTCTTGTTGTTGGTGTTCGTGTTGCTGATCGCGTTTAATCCGGTTGAAAGGTTTCTGCGGCATGTGGCTAAAAATATCACTTAGTGTGCATGTTAATTAGTTTATTAACCGCCATCAATTTGTTCCAGCATTATCATCCAATTAGCCCCAAAATAAGCGACAAATTTCAACTTGAACAGAAACTGTCAAAATTGCAGCCAAACTGGCCAATAATTTATATATATACTAAATGCGATATTAACAATAAATTATGTATTTTGCATATATATATTTATATATATATATATATATCTTAACTTTAATACCGGCATTCACGTCACTCAACATAAATTCGCTTGGAATGAGAATTGCAAAAATGCTAATTGGCGTTAACAAATATGAATTAAGTTTGTTTGGACAAGGGGCGTGGCACAGTGTAGGTGCACGACAGTCACGCAGCCAATTTGCACGTGCCGCGAGAAAAGACCCTGCAGCATTCTAAAATAATACGAAATTAGCCTTCCGTTTTAAGCTTAACTAAAAGTGATAAAAAAAACAACCACAAAAGCAGTTTTCAAAATCATTTTGTGCATGAACAAAAGAGGTCAATAAAAATATTTATGTATGTTTTTTGTGTTCAGCCATTAGCATTACAATAGTAGAGAACAGCATTTCTCAATACGATTATGGCTTCGCTTGTTGAATGTTGACAAATTAAACACGTTTAAATGGCAAACAAAATGATATAAATAAGATATATAATACTTAAGAGTTAGTTAATACTAGATCCAAAAGACAGTGTAATCACTTAATCAATATATGAGACATGTTTGACAGAGAAGCTATAGAGTCGAGGTTTGCTGAAATTCTATATTTGGTCAGATATATTGCATTATATATATTATATTGAACATTAAAGATTTTATACACAGTTTTGGTTTTAGTTGATGAACGCTTTGAAAGTTTTGTATCTTTGTTCGGTACTTGATATATTTTTTTATATTCTCAATTATTCGGTAGTTAATAATATTTCACATAAAATGAAAACATTAATAACAATTAAGGAAGATAGTTAATTACTGTATATTAATAGACGTTGCAAATACAGAACTAATGCTGGAACTCGGATTATTGCCATTGAATATAACTTCATAGATTTCCAACTAAGATTCGGCGCTTTAGATATAATTAAGCAGACTTCTAACTGAGCTGCAGTACATTTTATTTTAATGATGACTTAATAATTGCATATATATATATATATATATATATATATGTATGTGTATATATATAAATTCGTGTGCAGTTAGTTACGGCATAAATCAAGAGAATATAATATTGCGCGTGATAGAGTTTGTTTGCTCGTTTTTGCTGGGTGGCTTTTTGCTGTGGTTGTTGTTTTAGTTATTGTTATTGTTACTGTTGTTGTTGTTGTTGTTGTGACACGGCATCTGATCAGAATGAACTGGCATGCTTTTACTTTCTAAATTTGTATTACTCGTTTAACATACAGACATCGGAGTGAACGAGGTTGGATTACAAGAATTGATTTAGTCACATCGCATTGTGTTTTTGTAAATTAGACTTCCGTTTGTGATTCAGTTACGGATTTATGTATATCAAATAATTAATACATCATAAATTCATTTAAAATGCGCTTAAAAATAACCAAGCTCTCTTTCTTTCCTTTTTTTTTTTCTCGCACAGGTGCGTCGTTGCCCTTAGCCCCCGGGCTTTGAACGGGGCTTTGAACTCGGCTCTTGTGTGTGTGTGTGGTGTGTGTTTGTGTATGTGGCCTTAGTGTTCAATATGATATTGTGTGGTTTCGTGCGGGTGTGGTTGAACATGGTCCGGGGTCGATTGATTGAGCGATAGACTATTTATTAGACTAGACACTTAAGTCTATTGTTAGCTGTGTGATTGCCGCAACATTAACACTAACTGCGCTGTCATCTGCCAGCTTCAAAGTGTGCTGATATAACTTCACTTAAAATACACTTAGAAAAAGAAAAGTTCCAAATGTTAGATATACACAGGCAGAACTCATCTTTCTTAAATGAATTGTGATTTATCCACATTACTATTACCATGCCTTGAACCCATTTAAGAACGTTCACTTGTCCACTTTTCTCTGAGTGTACGCTAATTCATCTCTTCATTCGCATTTGATTAATGCAGTTCCGTCTGCTCATAATCGCCTGGCGATTATATCATTAGATTTCATGTTTCATTTGTCACGTAGACCAGCAACTCAATTTACATAGATATTACAATAAAAATCGCCGCGTTTCCGACAACAGCACCAAAGAAAGAGACTGAAACTCGATCAACTCAATGGTTGAAATATGTAAATTTTTGATGATTTTACATAATACTGAAAACATTTCAATCCAATTAGTAAGTGATTGCAATAAATGCAAACACCTGTCGCCTAATCAGTCGCAATATTTCAGCCTAGTTATCGATTTAATTTTAGTTAGTATGTTGAACAGCTGGTCGGAAAGTGTCTAATGAAATTGTTTGTTCACTTTATGAGCAGCTGTGCCATAAATTTATAATTTATTCTTAGCTCAACTGCCGCTTATATATATACTTATTTATCTATGTACTTAATGTACACAGAGAAAATATTCATAGTGAAAGCAGAGTTTCCATTTAACCTTAAATTATTGGATAATTAGAATATATTATTTCCCACTTAGTTCAATAATGATTTTGTAAATAAATCAAGAATATTATATTCATATTAGCGGGTTTTTTTTAATTAGTATATAACAATTTAGAGATAAGTAAATCAAGAAAATGACATTCAGTTTAGGTGGTTTTTCTCATTGAATAGAGTTTAGAGGACTGTCGTCTTAGAAAGTGTTCACCTTCGTCTAGCCAGTAGCGTGATTGTAGGAGGTCTGTTGAATACGCAAATATATAAATATATTTGTTCCATTTAATTATTACAGAATCAATAATTTATCACATTGGTTGGATTTCGGTTGGTTTTCAAGTCCAATGCGCAAATCGCTATTGAGGATCGCCTTGACAGCGGCTAAGACATCAAAATGTCGACAGTTGTACAATTTACATAATATTAATTTCCAACTGAGGCTTATCAAATCGAATATCACATACCAAAATACAAATAATACTAAGCGATAAGTGGAGTGTGCTAAATACGCAACTAGAACTCGATAACTATGCAAAATTGTTTGGACTCTGTGGAAACCAGTTTGGCCGCTTCAAAATCGAAAAAAAATCCAATAAAGAACTAAAGCTCAAACAGAAAGAACAGATTTGTTTTATATACGACTGTGCACAAAATACTTTTGCCACCCAATGAACTTTAAGACACATTGTATACAAACGCTGTATGCGTTCTAGGAAATATTTGGCACTGGCTTATGCAAATTCGTAGAAACCTTCCCCATAAAACCCGATGTCATTCAATCATCACGAAATGGATCTTTTCTCATTGTTGTACTCTTGCATTGAGCATTAAAACTTTGCCGCAAGAGACAACTTCAAATATACAACATTTATATATATTCTTGAGCAGCATCAGTAGAAGATATAGATATAGATACACAGATATAGATATAGATATAGATAGATACAATCAGGATATGCAAGAAGGAACATGTATCAGCATCAGAGAAATCTCACCACTATATAATATAGCTGCTATGAGCTGAAAGATTGGTTCTTACATGTAAAACTATATAGATGTGCCTCCTATATAGATGTGCCTCCATTCGACTAGGGTATTTAAACTTCGGCTGGGCTAAGCTGATTGTGCATTCTCGATTTAACTCACAGCACATTCAACCGCAGCATTTCCGATATGACAAGATGCGAAATTAAGACAACAAATTTAGAACGTTCAACCAACAAAAAAAAAAAACACAAAAAAACCCCATGTAAGTGGGAAAATTTGTTTCGAAAGTATTTCAGTCTGCGTCGCAGTCGCAGCAGCAGCAGCAGCGGCAACAGCAGCAGCATCCGACCATGACTCAGTTTAAGTAATGGAGCTGCAAACTGCGTTTGTTGACGTCCAGCACACAAGTTGGGGAAGACCAAACAAGTTTATTACCCGCCACACATACTCACCTATTATGTGGCAGCAACAAGCTGCTACACCTTGTGCGTAAATTCGTTGCAAGCGGGGATTTTTAAAGCACAAATTTGTATGGAAATTTGCTGTTTGTTTCCAGTGACTCAAAAATGTCACATGCTGCTGCTACCTCTGCTGCTGCTGCTGCTGCTGCTGCTGCTGCTGACAACCACTTGAAAAATGGAAAATGAATTTCGGCATGAGATGCTGAAGTGGCAACCACCTGTGTGTCCTTCCTGTCCTGTGTCAATTGCATGTTTGCCATTGATTTTTCGCACAAGGACAAATGCCAAACTGTTTTGATGGCTAATCGGGTCAGGCTTATTTATTCAAGTGGGCATGTCAATAACAATTTAAACCTGGTCCACTCAAAATCGGGCTTAAATGTGGAAATTTTTGTGTGACATTAAACTTTACAGCAAGTGCGTCTACATTTAAATTTTAACTTTAATTTTAACTTTCTTTGTGTAGTTTGACTTGCAAACTGGTTTCGTTTTTATGATAACATTATTATTTTTTTCACTGGTCTTTTGTTGAACCAAGTCGTTTGTTTAACGATTAATAATTTAATACACCCGAAATAATTGGTGCACATATTTTTTGGGGGCTCGTTTGAGTATTCGACTTGGTCGGTGACTAAAGTGTCGATAATGTATTCAGCGTCGAACGACACGCCCTGCACATTTTTAAAGCACCGCATTAAGTAAGGCAAAAGCATTAAATTAACCAGACAAAATTAAAGATCAGGAATTGACAAGACAAGAGTGAACACCGCCCAAACTGAGCAACCGCCAGAAAAGTCCCCCATCTCAACTAATTTGGGAAAAACATTCAACAATCTTCCGGAACAGTCATGCTCCTTTAAAAAGAGCATGGATTGTTCATGATTGTGTTGATTATCCTAAGAAACCAAGACAGCAATTAAACTAATGATATTGTTGTTTTGTTATTGTGAATATTTAACAGCTTACTATTAAGCAATTCACTGCAAATTTTGTTTACTGAGAATCAGAAATAAATGAACTCAAAAATATTCCATTATGTCAAGCATTCAACTTAATATGTGGTTAAATTTAATATGTGGTTAACGAATGGTTTATCAAGAATCATAGAAAATGTTGCAAAATTTCCAAACATATTTTAACATTTTTGATTTTTACAGCTCATTGGATATCATTTGTTTTGTTATTTATAATAATATTTATAATAATTTAATTTCTCTCTTGCAATGAATTCCTTCTATATAATGATTAGAAACTGTTAGAAAAATCAAATAAATTGTTAGATATTATAACATTGACACTTATAATACAAATATAAAATATAATTCATTATTTTCCAGCAATAAAACCAATACTTATTTTTAACCTCATCTAGATATGAAATCATCTAGGGAACTTTAAGATCACTTGCAATTTTTCCAGCTAATTTACATAACAAGTAATTATTTGTAGCTAAAATCATTGAAGCTAGATATACATAAGAATAATGCGCCGATTTGTAGTAGAATTATATTCGGAATCCCCCTTAAGTGCTAATTTGTCATTCAATAATTATAATACGCTAAATGAACTTTAACGTCATTGATAAGATGTGTGGTAGTATGGCTAAGTAGTTCCCCTGCATGTGGGCCAAAAACATATATTTGGTTCGATGTCGATGACTGTTTTGCCGCATCTTGTGACAAACGCACGTGGCGCAAAACCAAAACAAAAATCACCATCACAAATGCCCAAAGGTAAATCAAAGTAATAAACATAAACAAAATAAAAATAAAAACAAAAAAAAAAAACAGAAAAAAAGGTAAGCGTGCGCGTTGCTATTTTGCATATTCAAATAAAACGATTTGTTGGCTAAACAGCGTCATCCGTTGACCAGTTGACCAATGAATCAGCTTTAAAATCCAGTTCGATGATAAGCACTAATTGATGTGGAGAGCGGCGATTGTTTGATTGTGTGGGATTGGGATTATTGATATGCGAGCAGGTGTTTTCCCTACAGCACACCACACCCAACCCTCCAGCAGGGACTGTGAATTGGGAAAGCAAAACATCGCTTCGATATTATACAATAATTAGCAAAAAAAAAAAAAAAAATGATTGCCATTGTGTAATTAATGCACATAATTGTCAGCCAGATCGATTAGAAATAGAAATACTAGTTAAGTAATGGGAAAAAATTATAAAAATGTTTTAAAATGGATTTTTAATTGTATTATTAATTGCACCTTATTCAATTATGAATATTATTCGATTCATACAAAAGCATTGCCACAGCCCTTGCAGCTTGCAACAAAAGACTGCGAAGAAAAAGCACGCAGAATAGAACAAGATTATTCGAGGAAGTTGCTGAGCAACACAGAACAAGGGCAACTATAGACTTGAGGAACTTCAGAACTCGAAGGCGAAGGTTAAACGATTTTCAAAATGCCATTCATTGGGGAACTCCAATAGGTAATGTATATTAATGCTATGACAGAATTGCCCCTTTACTTGTTTGGAATATATAATGCTATATATAAATAGTTTTCCCTAACAATTCTAAGAATATGAACATGATCTTAGTTATCCTGAAAGTTTCATGCTGATCGGATGATAAACTCCACAGTTATGGGAGATTCGCAGAAGTAGAAAGGAGATCTTGAGAAGGCCACAATTCGACGAGTTCTTCAACTCTTTATAGAATCAATAACCTACACCTTTCCTTCCCTAAAGCAATGCCGCTTTCTCAATGCCAATATTTGGCCAAACGGAACTACTTTCATTATGAGACCTGCCAATTATGATTGATGGTCAAGTCAATCCAATAAAAATAATACAAAGAAATAAATACTCTACATAAGTCTACACGTTTTGGGTTGGTAAAACCGTAACTTTTTGTTGGCATGTCAAATAAAAAGGCGGACTACGTGACTGCCTCAAACATTTATGATTTTGTTATAGCTTTGATTAGAACAAAAAGAAAACGAAAAAAAAAAAAAATTAAATTCAAATGTAGTTTTTGACTTTTTGGCTAATTATAGAACCTAATTTGTTTGAAAAGGTTTTTTTTATATTTTTTATTTAAATGTTTATGATTGATCATTAGGCAAATTCGTAGTGTAAATGTGTCTTATGTAACAATTGCCGAAAATTGCAAATGCGGAGCTATGGAATCAACCTTCAACTCTCAAAGGAGTAATTTAAAATTGAAATTATAGTGATGAGAATAGGAAGAGATAGAGAGAGAGATATAGAAGGGGCGCAATTGCATAGTTGTACTTCATTTGTTTAGGTTTTTTGATCATGAAACTTCAATAAAACAAACAAACTGGTTGATCAAGTTGCCGGCGGGAACGGAGACAGGGCCGGACTGGGCTGTTATTAGAAGCTGCGGCCAGTCAGCCGTTAAAGGGTCATGGCCAAGGACAAGGAAATCCCAGTGAATGGGTTCTCTGTCTGCCAACGAGCTGTGAATCACGATTCTATAACTCAGCGACTCAACGATTCAACGACTCCACGACTCTCCGTCTCCGGCTGCGTTTCTAGCTCCGCCTTTGGGACGGCAGCTCTACAATTTTGTTACTTTTAAAACCTTGAGCCGAGCAGCATTCGTTGCTGTTCTCTTCAATACTATATTTAATAACTTTAGAATGAGCTGTGCACAATTAAATTTAAATATTAAATAAAAGTTATATTAAACAGCGGCATTTAAATGTTTTGCCTTAACTAGGCAGCCGTAACAAAGAACAATCGTATTAAAGTCGGAAGAACGACGTACTACTGACACGTATATTTTTATATAGCCCAAGTCCAAAATAAAATCAGATCTAACACACTGAATGTATATAGTATATGGACGGATATTGAATGTATACGAACAAAATGCTTGAAATTATATTACATGTCATTTTTGTGCTTAAATACTAAAAAAAAAACAAACATAAATATTTTTATGATATCAATTAGATGTAATTAATCTACCCTGTTTTTGCGAGTAGTTTAGTTTAGTTATGTAATGTGTAACGCACTGAAAAAATCCATATATTGAATTGATTTGATGTTATATTCAGATTGATTAGTTCTATAGCTATAGCTGATAAGTAGTAATTATAGTAAATTTACTATCAGAGTATTTGAGCTACGTTCTTTCGAATATAAAAATAGCTTTTTTATGTTCTCTAATTTGGATATAAATCTAACCAATTTTTAATTGTTTTTGAATTGCATAACTTGTTGATCATCTCACATCTCAACTGATAGTTAGCTTTAATGATTGGCAATTCGGATTGATTAACATTCCAATAGGGAGCCCTTTAACATATGTACTATAAACATTAGGTATATATGGGTATATATGATATATAGCGTGTGATTTTTCTCCAGCTCCGAATTTTGTTAGTCACTCCGATTATTAAAAAACCAACGGGTGTACAATTAGCTTCGAATTCATAATAAGTTCATTTTGTCTAAAAATGTTAATAACTTTATACGAAGGCAGTTAGTCATTAAGTAGCCTATTAGCTCATTAGTTAATGCTCATTATCGATAAGTTGTAATGTAATCTGTAGATTTGATCATCGGCACGGCAAGCTGTTGATTATTATTTGTTTGTTGGCCTGCTGCAAGGATGACCGCATTTGCAACAGCAAGTGCAACAATTCGATCGACTCCAAATGTAGATCAATGGCAAATCGAGCTGCTAACTCTGAATTTGGTTAAATGCGAGACTAAAACTCTAAACTAAATGTCATTCAAATGCTCCAAGACCTGCATCCAATTAGAAGCCAGCCTCGCCAGCAACTGCTACTTGAGTGTATCTGTAACTGTGTGTGTGTATCTATGTGTGTGTTTTGTTGTGTATTAGTCTGTGTTGATAACACAGGTAACAGGAATTAGAATTAGTTAGTCACTTAGCCAGTTAGCCAGTTAGCCAGTTGTGACAGCTGCATATGCAAAAATGTAAACAATTTGCCAGATGTGTTGACGGCATTTTATGCTTACTTAAGATATTAATTTTAATGTGTTACATTTGCGTAAATGATTATCATAAAATCATATTAATTTTATGGAGTCCGATTATATTTCAGGTATGCTAAAATTAAAACATCTTATCTAAGTCATTCTTTATCATAATTATAATTCCAATTAAAGCTAGTTGTAAAGCACAAAAGCACTCCCACAATTTGCAAGTCTACTTTCAGAGTATTCAACATTGTCCCATTGTCAGCAAGTAGACTTAAATCTAATCCGAATTGCTGTAGGCAGCCACCTTCTAATGGCCCCACGGAGTTCCTGCTCGACTTTCCAATTGGTTCTTGAGCAAATCAACGATAAGTAGTATCCGCTTATGAGCAGATCTATTACATATTTCAAATGCAAACGTATGTGTGTGTTGCAAACATACATATGTGTGTGCGGAGATTGGGGGTTGGCACACACACGGCGTGAGCGCAATGTTGACGCTGATGCTGGGATTTTGTGTTGTGTTTATAGTTTTTTATGACTTGTTTAGGCTTTTTTAATGACGCGTTGAGAGACCGCGACAAATCCAAATATTTGTTTTGTCGTTGCGCACGCGCTTGTGTCTTAACCCAAGTAACAACAACAGCAACAACAGCAACAGCAACACCAACACCAGCAGCAGCAGCAAACAGCAACAACAACAGCAATGCCAAGCGCCGTTCTAGCTGCCGCACTTGAACTTGGTCGAGTCAGAAGCAGCAAACCCGCTGTCGACCCACTGCCAACGTTATTGCCTTTGGTGAGAGGAAACCCCACAGCAGTAGCAATAGCAGCAGCAACAACAACAACAACAATGACAACAGTCACAGCAGCAATAACAACAACAACAACAACGACAACAGAAATCAGAGCTCTGCTCCAGCTGTGCTCGGCTAACAACTGCATACGTCACAGCCGCGTCATGCGAAAACCTGTCGCTCTGCTCTGCTGCTGCTGTCGGTTTGGGTCTCGGTCTCGGTCGTCGTCAACGTCGACGTCGGAGTCGCTGCTTCGGGTCTGTGGGGTATTTAAGCGCTGGCAACTGAACCTGGGGCATGCATTGATTCGCTAACATTCGCTCTAAAGACTTGCCAAGCCCTCTGTGTGGTCAAGTAGTTTGCTGCTCTGTTTGTTGTAATAAAATTGTAGCCAAATTCTCAAAAAAACACAAAAAATATTAAAGGATTGAACAGAAATTTCCAACTCCCCTCGAAAAGTTTTCATAAAAGTTTCGAGTTTCGCGTTAAGGATTAAAAGAAAAACGATAAACGTGCTGTGATTTGGAGAATTCTTCTGTTCAGGCTAAATTCTAGACGCAAACAGTTTAGTTCCAAGAGCGTTCGCCCAGTCCAATAAGCAGTGAAAGTGTCAAATATTTCGAGTGCTTATTGCTAAAATCAATCAAATCAAGAGAATAAAATAGTATTCAAAGCTCAAAAACTTTGAATAAATTTTTTAAAAACATCTAATACAAGTTAAAAAACAAAAAACACACAAAACAAAAAAATGATGGCCGTTGCAGCTGCTCAAAAGAATCGCGAGATGTTCGCCATTAAGAAATCCTACAGTATTGAGGTAAGTGTTCGAATAGCGACATAAAGATCATATTCATTAAGAGTGGGCTCAGAGAGAGATGTGTGAATTGTGGTCTACGTGACTGCCATAAGGTGTTCCCAAAACTCAAAAGAAAATCACACAAAAATTTCAAAAATGGCGACAAATCTAGTTGATCAGATTTGTGTTGACCTACTACGAACAATCCTGCTGATGATGATGATTATGATCGTTTCACACACACAGAGTTCCAAGAACAACAACATCAGGCATACAGGTGCTTTAAATGTGACTATGTCACATAGTTATTATTTAACAAATTTAAACACTCGAGACAACTTGCGAGATCTGAGTGAAAGTGGCCGCCGTCTCATTTGCCCTGCACTTACACCACAGACGACGCTCATTGTTGATATGTCGACGCCGATGTTTATGTTGTTGTTGATTGTTGTTGCTGTTGCTGTTTATGTTGTCCGAACCGAAAACAAAAATATGAAATCAATAAAGATGATTCAATGGCTCCCCATGTCTTTCATCAGCCACAAGAGAAACTGTGAAAACCCGAAAATAATAATAATAATACAAAAAAAAAAAAAAACTGCAACTGGCAACAGCATATTTATTTTGTTTTTGTTTTTTGGTACATTCAAGTTAAGGTCTGCTGCAAGCCAGATAGAATGGCTTAATCAACACCCATTCGACGCTGCCTGCCTAATAATGAATGGCATTAGTTTGTCCACGATCTTTGACATATTTTTTTGTCTTTTCGCTTTCACACACAACTCACACCTCAAGTTTACTGTGTCTACCACGCTTTCATTATATAAGCCACACATTGCGCAACACCAATGCATGTGTGTGTGTGTCTGTGTGGGTGGGCACAAAACTTAGTAGAAGTGCTAATTTCCGTAGCATATCCTTTGTTCAAAGCACAACTTTAATTCGAACTTCACTTGCAGAATGGGTATCCATCCCGTCGCCGCAGCCTCGTGGATGATGCACGCTTCGAGAGCCTGGTGGTCAAGCAGAACAAACAAACGGTCCTCGAGGAGGCACGCAGCAAGGCAAATGGTAAGTGAAACATTCTAATATATACAATATATAATATATTTAAGCAAGAATTAGTCAAAGATTCGCCAAATTTCAAAAGTTCAAGTTAAAATTTTGATTTTTTGTTTGTTTTCCTATTTTTGAGTTTTATTTTTGATTTCCTGTTTTTATTTCTTTATTTTACTTGAAGACGCCTCGCTGGAGGAGTGCATCCAGCAGGCTAAGGGCGAGCATGTGCCCGCCGAGCAAAATGTCGAGCTGCAGGACGAGCAGCCCAGCCTGGAGCTGCCCGTTGAGGATGAATATGTTGCAGGTGCTTATCGCTTCAAGAGTCTTTTATGCCTTATTTGCCACCAATTTGATTTCATTTTTATTTATTATCTTTTTTTTTGTGTTTATTATTTCATTATGTTTAGTTGGTGATACTGAAGCGTCGTTTGACATTAATGCGGAGCCAGCCGATGATGAAGTGCCCGCCAAGAACGGTAAGCATGGGCGTGCCACAAATACATATGTATTACTATATAAGTGCCACAATAGAGCAGAGTGTGGCATGAACTTAAGTGCTTAATATGATAAAGTGCTCAGCACTCAGCCACAATACGACTCTCTCTATGCGTGTGAATTGGAATTGTGATTGCAATTGTGTGTGTGTGGGTGTAGCCTTTTAGGCGCACACACACACTCACACACACACACATTGTGCTTGGCAGATTCAACAGGGTAAATGGCGCATTTCCCTTTTTCATATTTTACGCTCGACTTAAGCGTTATGGCAACCAACTGTGGCATCAACAGTGGGCGGCCTCACGTAGCCAACTTATTCGTTTACGTGACTTTTAAAGCCGCTTGACAATTTGCTGATTGCCTTTTCTTCCCGTTACCTTCATGTTATTGCAGATTATGGCCTCACCGAGGACGAGATTGTCCTGGCTAATGCCGCCTCCGAGTCCCCCGATGCTGAGTCGGCGATGCAGCGTGCCGCTTTGGTGGTGCGCCTCAAGGAGGGCATCTCCTCGCTGGGTCGCATCCTCAAGGCGATCGAAACGTTCCACGGCACCGTGCAGCATGTGGAGTCGCGTCAATCGCGCATTGAGGGCGTAGATCACGATGTCCTCATCAAGCTGGAGATGACCCGTGGCAATCTGCTGCAGTTGATCCGTTCGCTGCGCCAGTCCGGCTCCTTTAGCAGCATGAATCTGCTGGCCGAGAACAACATTAGCGTGAAGGCACCATGGTTCCCCAAGCATGCCTCCGAACTGGATAACTGCAACCATCTGATGACCAAGTATGAGCCCGATTTGGACATGAACCATCCTGGATTCGCCGATAAGGTCTATCGCCAGCGTCGCAAGGAGATTGCCGAGATTGCGTTCGCCTTCAAGTATGGAGATCCGATCCCACACATCAACTACACCGATGTTGAGGTGAAGACCTGGCGCTCCGTTTTCCGCACCGTCCAGGATCTGGCGCCGAAGCATGCTTGCGCTGAATATCGCGCCGCCTTCCAGATGCTGCAGGATGAGCAAATCTTCGTCGACCATCGTCTGCCCCAGTTGCAGGAAATGTCGGATTTCCTGCGCATGCACACCGGATTCTCACTTCGCCCGGCTGCTGGTCTGTTGACGGCTCGCGACTTCCTCGCCTCGCTGGCCTTCCGCATCTTCCAGAGCACCCAGTATGTGCGTCACGTCAACTCGCCGTACCACACACCCGAGCCGTAAGTAGAGCGAACCGTTTTCCGTAAAACATCAAAGGCAGCAAAACCTTTTTATGAAACTCTAATTGCATTTGCCAGCCATTTATGCTGTGGCTCGAAGCAGAAGCTTCCGTTTCCGTCTGCTTCTGCTTCTGCTTCTGCTTTTGCAGTCTGGCCAACTTTTTGATTGTGCTTGCAAATTAGTTTAGCTGCCACTTGCTGGGCCATTATTTAACGGCTAATTGTTTTATGTGCACACACATTTTGTAACACGTTTCCTTTGCCTTTGTTCCGCTTCTCTTCCCTGCAGCGATACCATTCATGAGCTCTTGGGTCATATGCCGCTGCTGGCGGATCCCAGCTTCGCACAGTTCTCGCAGGAGATTGGACTGGCCTCGCTGGGCGCCTCCGATGAAGAAATCGAAAAGCTATCCACGGTTAGTACTTAATTCAATTGCCATTGCCTCATTACTCTGGCCTTAATCACTTCCGTTGGTCATGCTGTCAAGTGGAAGCATGATCGAGCCATTTAGCCGAACAGGTGTATTTATGTGTTGCATTTGGTTTGCTCTTTACCATTGGCAGGTCTACTGGTTCACTGTTGAGTTCGGTCTCTGCAAGGAACACGGTCAGGTCAAGGCCTACGGTGCTGGTCTCTTGAGTGCTTACGGTGAGCTGTTGCATGCCATTAGCGATAAGTGCGAGCATCGTGCTTTTGAGCCGGCAGCTACCGCGGTGCAGCCGTATCAGGATCAGGAGTATCAGCCCATCTACTATGTGGCCGAGAGCTTTGAGGATGCCAAGGATAAGTTCCGTCGCTGGGTGAGCACCATGTCGCGTCCATTCGAGGTGCGCTTCAATCCACACACCGAACGTGTCGAGATCTTGGACTCTGTCGACAAACTGGAGACTTTGGTGCACCAGATGAATACAGAGATCTTGCATCTGACCAATGCCATCTCAAAGCTGCGGCGCCCATTCTAGAGTAATGCCCATGTAGATACTCTAAACACCAATCCTTCCCCAAACAACCACTAAGGAAAAAGAAAAACATACAGGTGCAACGGTCTCATTTTATACAAATTAATTTTAAATTGACATACCACACACACATACACACACTCGCACACATATCCTTTCAAAAAGTTATGAATTGAAGCACCGCAATTTTGAATCAATTCTTACATATTTTTTTTGTTTCGTTTTGGATTCTTTTATGTTTTATTTTTTCCTTCTCACCCCACACACACACCCACACACATTTATTGTTCAATTCACCATACCCCCCTCCACCCCCTCCCTACAATAACTTTGTGCATTGCATATTTATTATCCCCACTAAATAATATTGGACCAAAAAATCGTTAGACTTGTAAGTGATGTGAAAAAACAGATAAACAACAACAAAAAAAAAAGAAATGGAAAAAACTTCAGCACACAGATTAGTAGATGGCACAATAGAACCGCTGTTTTTGTATTATTTTCATGTAATTCTATTAATTAAAATGCATATATGTGAACGCGATCAAAATATACATTCAATAGCTTAAAACAGTTTACACTATATAAATACAGTTGTATTTGTATAATTGTTGTAGATGAAATATTTGATGAAAAAGTTGAGATGAATTTTCTTACATTGTACAATAACTGGAAGCGACAATATTACAATTGTGTACTATTATTATTATCTATTATTATTATTTGTATGACTATTATGTATTGTATTGTAGGTATGTAGAGTTTATTATTTTACTTATCTTAAGTTTTGTGTATTAATAAAGTTTAAAACACTATTGAAAAATAACTTTCGACACATTTTTTATTTACACTTCAGCTTTTTGATTTCAGCTTTTTGATTTTTCAGCTTTTTGATTTTTCAGCTTTTTGATTGTTCAGCTTTTTTGATTTTTCAGCAACTATTTCTGATTATACTCTAAAGTCTGATTTTGATTAGGGAACATTTACGAGGGGATAAATTAATATAATTTTGTGGAATTTAATAAGAAAGCGATATACTCGTATGTTAACGAAGGGAACAACGATTTGAAAAGGAATATTTGAAAGCAGTATTTTAAAAATATGCATTATGAAAAAATATGAATATTTACAAATATGGTTTGTTGAAACTTCCATCATTGTTATGGATTATAAAGAACCAATATATTTACATAAATATAACCAGAAAAAAAAACAGTTAACTCGAATTTCGGGATCAAATATCTCTATACCAAATATATATCGCAATTATCGTAGTATCAATTTTGTAGCTGGTTCTTGTTGCAAATTCAAATTAGAATGCAAGTTATTGAAAACAAGTGTTAACATTCAATTAAATATCAACGTTTGAAGATTTTACATATTAACCAAAAAATAAAATATACTCTATGATATATATACACAGATATATATATATATACATATATACTATACTATATATACATTTAGAGGCAGCGGGTTGGTCCCCATGCTTGTCAAGAAAGCAGGCTGCAAGAACAAAAAATATATTCAGAAAATGTTATCAAACACAGAAATACTTAAACATATTAAATACTATACAAATATATATATATATATATATACGTACATACAGATATTATATGCTATAAAAAATGAATTTTAAGCAATATGCTTCAATAAAGCTGACTTTATCCGCAAAACGCAATCATTTTCGAGGTTTTTATTTACTTAAGAAGAGATCTACGATCTACGATCAACTGGGAAGGTAAGTGTGATGATAAGGCCTTGATTTTGATGATTTAGGCAAGCAAATTATTAACCCTGAACCTTTCAATCGGAATGGATGTTTATATGTATAGAAAAGTGGATCATGGATTTGCTTCAGTTTGAAGTTTGGCGAATTATATTAATGGGCAATCCATAAATTATATTTGATATATATCTTTGCCAGCTGTGTGCTAACTTGACCTACCTCAGTGTGTGTGTCGCCGGTTTATCACATGGCAATTACAAAAGTCTCAACTCATTTCAATCGTTACGATAATTGACAGACTTAATGAAAATCGAATGTGTTAATTGCTGGCACTACAATTATTACATGATCGGATGTGGGCGATAAAATCGATAAGACCGGGTCCGGGTAATACTAAAAATAATAAAAAAAACGTGCCAGCTGCCGTTCTAATAGTTTGGATAGAATAGAATCATTCTTCAAAGCGTGATAGAATGCATGATTGACTAAGAAATACCCTGTATAATACGATTAACTAAGAGAAAAGAGAAGGTGCCATATACATCTTGGCAAGAGACATACCCTGTCCTTAGACAGGTTCTTAGAAAAGTTAAGACTTTGAGGCATTCATAAATGTATATCCCTTACAGAAACTTGCATGTTTACAGGGTATTTTCTATGCATATCTTTAGATTACTTCATTTCGATTATTCTAACGATTTGATTTTGATAAATTTAACAACGTTTTGAAATTCTTGACGTGGGAAATAAGTTGAGCATTATGACACTGCCATAAATAATAAGCTCTCAAATCGTGTATTAACAAATCTTAATTATGGTGTTTAATTGCTAAGAAGAATTGACTTGCAACTAACAGCTGCGGCTACGAGTCTATCGGGCATTAATTGTTGTACTAAATTGGGTCAGAGACGACTCAAGAAGCATGCCGATCTGTGAATATTGACTTTGACTGCAAAGCCAGGTGTGAATGGTATACGTGCCGTTGGGCAGTCAGTCCATCCGTCAGTTGGTCAGTCAGCTGGCAGACAGCAGTTGGTCTCTGGTCAAAGTCAGTGAGTATTTGGGTTAGGGTTGCAGGAAACGCTCTGGGACGAGTTCTGTGAGTTTATTGAACCTGCTTTGCTTGCTGGCTGTGTGTTGGTGGCTAATTGCCGGAAGTTGAATGCACATTTGCAATTAAAAGCACATTTTTATTAATTGTCTAAGAATATATAAAAACTTGACTTAAGCTTTGGTTTAACACACGACAGCTGTAAAAGAGACATTAAGCTGCTAGCCGAAACACGTTTCGTTTTTGGCCCAAAACGGCCGGCCGGGCAAATCCATTTCAAATTTACAATTTGGAATTTTCAAATTTGGCTAATTAAAAGGCGCGTTAAAGTGCCAAGGCCGTGTCTGGCCACGGCTTTGACAGTAGCCAATTGTAGAACCAGCTAGAACAGTATTTGGTATTTGGCTAATTGAATATCAAAGTCAATGACTTACACACATTGCGCTTGTCCAATTTGGTTGGCATTGTGGCCGCCATTTCGGGCCAATTAATCGCGAGATTTTTTCGTTTGATTTTTTTTTTTGGTTTTTGTGTCTCTCTTAAGATATTTAATCTTGGACTTGTCTTTGGAAAGAAAAATACTAACTGCCAGGTGTGATATATATACAAGCTATCCATATACTATATAAATATGCATATCCATTTGATTCAGGGCGTTGCTGTTTGCGGCCAAACCGTTAGCCAGCTCTTTGCACACTGGTCTGGCGCCCTCGCCACCCCCCTGCTGCCCAGCTGCCCACATCCACGTCCCCGTACCCGTGTCCATTGTTTTGCGTAACCGAGGCGCACCTGTTGCAAATTCTAATTTAAGTGATTAGCAAATCCATATAATTGCCACTGCCTCTGAGGCTAATTAGAACAAGAACTGGTTTGACTAGGTCGGGGCTGCTCTGTGTGCATTGACCATGTGGAGCGGGGGCTGAAAGGATCAATTTACATGCTTGACCACCATTTGGCTTAAGGGAATGCAACGAACACAATTTAAGTCGCTCTGTCTGGAAATTATCTTAAAGACGAGAAAGAATTGCTTATCATAATCAGTTAAAACTAAGCAAGGTGTATGAATAATATTTATAACATTAACATAAATGTTTATAGGGTATATGTCCCCACCTCAGATCTGACTACATTTGTATTAAGAATTTCTTTTGGTTAAGCAAATACATTATTTGTGTGGTGAGACCTTCATAGGCAGCTGCTCCCAACTGACCTTGGGAACAGATGCTTTTGATTAGAGGCACTGCTTACATGCAAAGCGACTTCCAGAACATTGCTATGCCGATTGGTCCATAATTAAAAGTTATTACAGCCCCAATTGACCACATACAAGCTGAGTTGGCTAATTGCATAAGATCAGGCAGCCAGTGCTAGAATCAGAGCCAGGTGCTCAACTGCTCAACTGCTGATAATCAGTTCGAATTGCTTGAGCCAAGAGCGACACCTGGCCCAGACTCGGTTAAATAGAAGGGCCAGGTTGGCTGGCAACGACCACTTTCAATCATAAATTAACATTAGAATTTTAAATGTGCGACTAATTAAAAAGAAAAAAAAAAAATGGTTGGGCGAAAAACCTGTGAGATTTCATGCCCCATGCTTGAACAATTACAAGAAAATTGTACATTTAATTTCCAATTGATTCGAGTCGGTCGGTAGCTAACTTAAGTAACTTTTAACCCCCTGCAACCCACAAACCACACCTCCACCCATCGATAAGTTAACAGGTGCAGTCAACAGGTGAGCTCTTAACTCACAACTCTAGCCACAAAGTCTGCTGGTCAACAGGGCGAATGAATTGCGCTTCGGTTCTGTGTGGGTGGGTTTTGTTTTGCACCAACCAATTTGAGTGCGCTTTCATTGTATGAGTTTAAAGTCAATGTCAATATTTCGGTTTTAGTTGGGCAAACATAACAATTGAACCCGGAGAGATGAAATGATATAATGTCCACACAATAACTGAGCTAAGCGGTACCGGATGTGGACCGAAAGTTAAACTTAAGTTTGAATTTAAGTTAAGTATATAGAACGGTTGACAGATATTTTTGTTTTGCTGTTTGTTAAGTAGATATACAGTCACTTACACGCTTCAATGGGGCTGTTGACTTTGGCTAATTAAAAGTTGTGCGCACGTGTTCAAAGTATTACGAAAGAGGTGACACAACAGTCACAGTCATCAGAGAGGTCGCCACAAGGTTGTCTTGTGATTTTATCACCAGATAGCATCTATAAGGAAATAAAAGTATCCTTTATTTGAAATCAATTTAAATTATGGTAATTAACTAGTATTACAACCTATAAATAGAAAGATTTTAGTTGTAAATCTCGCGCAATTTCAATTTTATTTTAATTATTCGAAGATATTGCTGGAGGTTAATAATGCAATATTAAGTATCCCTTTGAAGAAGGAATACAGTTGCTGTGCTTTAGTTATGTTACATACTTTGAGGGTATTTGGAAAGCATTGCATAATTTTGTGCGTTTTTTGAACAGTCATAACAAAATTGTAATAAATTTCTAGTTCCAGTGACAATAATGACATAGTTTTGCTTTGTAATATGTACATATGTATATAATAATAACAGATCTTAGATGAGGTGTTTAGAAAAATAAGCCAATATCTGAATGTCCATCTATTGTTCAGTTCCACCAAAAAGCTTGCACAAGCTCAAGCTCAAGCTGCCTGCTATGAAACTGGTGTACACTGTTTGCAAGGGTAATTTTAAGTCAAGTATATAGTAGAAATTGTACTATTACAAGTTGTATACGGTGTATGGAAGAAGAGTAATATAAATACTTGCAAAATAGTTTTAGATGCATATAGTAGAATTAAATTTGAATCCGATTGCTTAGATTTTTTACTGCAGAAGCTCAAACACAGGCTGATTGCTATATAACTCGAATACAATTTGCAAGAGAAAGCTTTTAATTTGTAGCAAAACAGTGACAGACAAAAGTATGCAGCTACATTTGTTCTTATGCAATGTGCAGCATTATTTCGACGGAATACACTGAGCCGAATCTTGCTCTAAGATGGAGACACTTCTGAATAAAAAAAACAGTTATTGGAGATCCTTTTAAAAAAGTATTATTTTATTTAAACAAATTTGATATATCAGTCTCAGTCTTTTGGCAAATTACTATCGCTCTTTCCTCTGCTGTAGGGCCGGGAGCCGCCAAGCATGCGCTCGAGGAGGCTCTGCTTGGACTTGCGCTTGCAGGCGAGGACCTCCTTGCAGAGTTCATTGAATACTTCGGCCACCTGATCAACATGATCCGCTGCAGACACCTCACTGAACTTGCACTCAAAGTCTTTGGCGAGTATTTCGCCCTCATCGCGGCTAACTTGACGCAGATGCACCATATCCACTTTGTTGGCGCAGAGCTGAACGGGTGTATCCGATTGTAAATCAGATTTGGCACGGCGTATATAGTTGAAACTCTTGCGATCCGTTATGGAGTAGACGAGCAGCAGGCCATCCGCCCATTGGATTAGCTCCGCAGCATTTGGAAATTCATCATCGGCCTGTCACAAAAATATATATTTATATAAATATATAGATATGATATTAGATCAATAAATTTAGCTACCTTGGGACATGTGTCGAGTAGTTCAAAGAGCACCGGCTCATTGTCCACCATGGACTCGTGCTTGTAGCGATTCTCAGTCTGATGATCGTATTCGCCGATATAACGTTTTGTCAAGAAACGCACAATTAAAGCTGCAATTGAATTAAATAGCGCAATTTAATTTTAGGGCGTTATTGTTCATCGCTACAAGGATCAAGTGTAAACGAAGCCAACGCCCCTGACAAGACAGGACAAGGGGGAAACCCTTAACTGCATTGGGTCAGCACTTAAGCGAGCGTGAATAGGAAAAACTCCATATACGACAGTGGAAAATTCAAATGCGGCTGCCGCAGGACAGGTGGAAAACGGAACAACAAAAAGAATTGAAGCCATGAGGGGTTAATAAACCCGGCTAAAAGCAACAACAATACATTTGAGCCATAGCATTGCGTGCGACAAGGAAACAAAACAACGGCTGTTTTTGCTGGAGGGCGGTTGAGGAGGGGTTGGACAACTGACGACTGACGACCTGCGCCTTTGGTCATTTGCAAATGTAAGTGCTTTGAACTCTGACCAAGTCAGGTAGGCTTGCGAAAGAATAATAATATATGCTCCTCCGGCAGGGTTGGCTTGCCTTGGCTCGTAAAATAGTCAAAATACCCCCCGGCCTCACTTTGGTTGCCCTCCCGGGCAATTTTTAATGACATTTTCATCATTTATTTTCATGGCAGCCGCCATTTGGCTTGTGTTTTAATTTATATCTTTTTCCAAACGTTTTGTTTTTCTACATTTTTTTACGAGGTCAATGCTTAAAATTTTTGTTTAAATTACGACAAAGACTAGCAAATCGCAGGCGACGCATTGCCTGATGGGCATTAAAAAAGGGGGAGGTGGGTGGCATTCTTTTTAATTACCCACCACGCATAGCCCTCCCCCACCCTCACCCCCTCGAATAAAAATATTTGTGCTATATCTGCGCGTTTGTGGTAGCTATGATATTCGAATACTATATAGTAAAGAAAACATTTATCATTGATACGATCATGTGCGCTATTAAAGTTGGCTGGCGCCTAAGAAAATCCATATACTACATGGAATATAATTTACTTGTGTTTACATTATTTTTTAGTTAAATACAAAAAAAAAAAACAACAACTTGCGCTTCCAGTAAAAGTAAACACTTAACTTTACAATGTTGTGGTAGACTTGTGCGCTTTAGATAAGTTCTGGTCTAGTTTCTCTAAATGATTATACTAAGTGTTTGTCAGAGAAAATTGCATTTGATAACTCGCATTCTGCAAATATGAATAAGCTGACAAAACAGCTTAAGAATCGGTCTACCTTATAAAAACTCTACTGATCTATATGTAAAAATTTCCACAGACTTTGTTAAGACTAATAATCATGGTTTGGCCTGTAGAATGATACAACATTCACAGTTGCTCAGACGACTCTGGCTCGATTTAAATGCTTCAGTTATGGTCTCAAAAAGGTGCTTATAGGTAATATTCATTATTATGTTTTCATTATCAAAAGATAAGGCTTTTTAGCTTGGCTTGATCCCGTGGTAGGGAAGGGACAAAGCTGTCCCCAGCTATAACTTTGTCAAAATTGATTAGATTTTCAAAAGGAAGTGCTTTTTGAGCAGGGCTTGGGCTCTATATTAATCCTGCATTAAAAGTTGAAAGCCTGATTCTAGGTCGGAAATCATGTATTAATCGTAGTTCAAAAAAGAGCTTAGGGATTTGGGTAAGTGATGTCTTTAAACATGGTTTGGCTTTTAGCTTGAAACTATATTTAAAATTGAAGACTGTCTAACTTAATGGCCTCTATTTGATATTTATTGGTAGAGCATGTACTCTAGTCATAATTCCCGGGGGCTACGCTGGCGGATTATCTACTTGGTGCTACCTGAAGTTGACAGACAGTCATTGGGAGGGCGCCTACAAATTAAAACTATTTGGGGTCGTCATTGAACGTGTTGCCTGACAGGGAACATCAATTTGCACTAAGTCAGTATGCAATGTGGCATGTGATGATCCCGTACCAAATATATATCCCCATCTGTATGTGTGTGTGGTGTGTGTGTGTGACACAGTGCCCGTCATAAATTAGTGGCTGCTCCAGGGTGCCACGCGTGTCAAATCGAACGGTGAAAACGATTACAACAAAAAGGAGAACGCGAGCTAGTCAAAGGCACCGATACAGATACAGATGAAGATACAGATACAGATACGGATACAGATAGCTACATATGCATGTAAGTATATTTAGCGGCACGCATACACATACACACACACACACACATGTGCACACGAAGCGATACATGTGAATATTTGTGTGGATGTGTGCGTGCTGGCACTTTATAAACAAAACAAACACCGATCTAAATATATACGAATCGGCGATTGCTCAACTAATTTGCTGTTGCTCGCTGTTGTTTTCTAACACTCGTATCGGGGGCAAAAACTCTGGCTTCTTACCACTCTTTCCAACACTGGGCGAGCCAATAACTGCGATTTTCAATTCGGTCAGCGTTGACTTTTTACGCCGAATGCCGCGCGTCGTCATCTCGCAATTCTGCGATTGCCCAGTTTACCGTATTCGCCGTGCAGCTATATAACTATATATACCTATACAGGTATAGTCTGTATACTATATGTATGGCAGCTATATATCCGTTTGCCGTTATTGTCTGTTTCACGTTGAATTGTGCGCCGTACGCAGCAGCAGCAGCAGCAACGATCACAACAATCGACCTAAAATTACAACTGAGGTCCACAATTAAAATTTTGCATCTGTCGAATAATTTTCCACCAATGAATGTTTTTCTTTAGGTTGCTGCAGTTCTTTTATGTTTATAAATATATATATATATAGATATATATGTTTTTTATATGAAACGCAAAGTGCACTTTTCCATGTGGTTCATGAAATTCCTTTTTAATTTATTTATTTAGATTGAGGCAATCCGCAATTTTTGCAGCTGATCTCTGCTGAAGGTGTCTTTTGTGTGTGTGTGTGTGTGAGCGCGTGTGTGTGTGTGTGTATTTTGGCACTACGCGCTAAACGGCATGCGATTTGTACGACTAACGAATTTGTACTAAAGCGCACATCTGTGCTACGCCGGAACCGAGCAGAATAGAGCAGAAGCAAACCAAACCAAACCGACCCGAACTGGGAGCACAGATCGCCAGCCACACACGCTCCCTGGCAGTGGAAAGCTTCTGCTTCATTTTCGCGAGCGTTGGCCATCCAAAAATAGCTGCCGAATAGAGAACGATATGACACAGGGTATTCAAATCGACCACGTGCCCCGCAATGGGGTTAAAGTTGCCTCTTTAATGGAGCCAATAGGCTAATCGCATCGCTAAAAGAAGAGTTTTGCCTCCATTCTCGCTGATTGATAAATTTGACTGCTGCACATTTGGAGTCGAAAGTCGGCTCATTTCGAGATCATCTCAGAGACGAACCAATAAATGCGCCCTAAATTAAATTTAATTGTTGGCTTTCCCAGCTGGGAATGCATCTGTTTGATAACCAACTGTTTCTAGCCAAAAGAGATTAATAAAAAGACCTTGAAACAGTCGGGTGAATATATGAAAAGTATTTCTTTATTTCTTTAATTCTTTGAATCTTGAGGATTCTCGTGCTTACAACTGTTTAACTGTCTCGGAAGGATATTTCAGGGGAATTCAACACTTATTAAACATAATTTTTGGTATCCTCAAACCAAACAAAGAGAAACCAAACAGTTGTCAAAATCATGTGAAAATTACTTGCCGGAAAATCAATTTTGGGGTCTGCGGAAGCACTGAGTTATGCAAACAAAAATTATTCGTCCCTAAAGATAAACAACGTTGATTGGAGAACCTTTTAAATGTGTTTTAGTTATGCATTTTACGTACTTAATTAGGGAAATTGCGTTTGGGCATATCAATCATATACATTTATGTATTCTATGTACATATGCGGAAAAACACCCTCTTGACAAACGTGCAGCTTGCACGTGAGTTGCCGTCTATGCCGTTATGTGTGCCAGACGTGCGGCGGGGGTGTGTCTGGCAGTGCCTGGCTAAGGGTTGAAATTTTACACAGACAAAACGGTCAGCACATTTCAGTTGCCGGAAAATCTTTGCACTTGCCGTGCAAGCCAACTGACAGCTGAAATTTAAAGTGCTCAATGCTATCTCTGCGGAGAGCATTTACATACGTTTACCCATTCAACTGAGCGCCACTGCGAGTGCAGCTCACTGATACGAATTTCGTGGAAAAGAATAAGCCAATTTTGTCTTGCTGCTTTTTTCATGGTAAGTGTAATGCTTATTTTGCATAGCAATGTCAAGTCAGACTTCTCGGTTTCTATATGAACTGGAATCTCAGCTATAAGTAAATTAAATTTGATATAAAATATGTAATTTGTAAGTATTACATTTTAGCTGCTATTTCTTTTCATTTAAAATGAAATCACAGGCATAAGTTATATGAAAGAGCCACTAGCCAAAACCAAAAGCCTTCTAAACTTTCTTTTATTGCACACAATGTTAGTTAAGTTATCATAAAATAACTATTTAGCTATCGTATAATATTAATCAGCCATGTATATCATTAGCTACCCCAAAATACAGCTATTATAATATAAGAATATTACACAGGAGACCAATTAACTTATCATAAATCAACCTTTCAATAGACTTCTCGCATAAAATTAATCAGCTATGTATTATAATCGAAGACACCCTGAGGAACAGGTAGTCTCTCTAATATAAGACACTATATCAGTTAACTACTCTATATTATCGTCTAATATTAATCAGCCAAATAATATTATTAGCCACCTCAAAAGATAGCTATTCCTTCTTATATTACACGCGATTTACATGAACGCCTAAAAGAGTGCAATTAATTTTTATTTCGTTTGATTTTCTCTCTTATACAAATTCGAAACTTATACAAATTCATTTCTGGCAACTTAAGTCACTTTGGCAGCGTAGACCAAAACGGAATAAACAGCTGTCTGGCTGTTGTTGTTTTTGTTGTGGTTGTTGCTGTTGCTGCTGTTGCTGCTGTGTGGTTGTGGTGGTGCTTGGCAGTGACAATTGGAATCGCTGCTGCTGCTGCTGCTACTGCTACTGCTTGGCTGCTCGCGCTTTGTTTAGTTTAGTTTTCATTCGAACGGCGAAGCGTTTGGAACGCACGCGGATTGCGCACGGGACCGCAACGAAGCAACATTTTTTGGCTACTGCTGCCGCCAAAAAAAAAACCAAAACATGTATATATAAAAATACAAAAAATAATAAGACACAAAACCAAAAACAAATTTATAAAACGATTTTGAAAACGCCGCGCAGCACAAGCTTTTTTCGGTGTGTGTGTTTTTCTTGTTTTAGTTTTTAATGTTTCTCTGTTTTTTCGCCGATTGTTTTGTTTTTGGTTTTACGAAATTTATTTTCGTAGTTTTCATCTATAGAAAATTACTGTGCGATCTTTTTTATTGATGCTGCTCTTGTTGTTGTTGTTATAATTGGTCTTCTTCTTCTTATTGTGCTTGGCCGTGTTGAATTCAAATAATTAAGTTGAAAAATCCAAATACAAATAAAATACGCATTTCTTGCGACAGTTGTGCGGATACCGAAAAAAGTTTTTGAAAAAAAATTGTGCGTGAGTTTTTGCAGCATGTGCTCGTAAATCACAATAAATTGGAAGAAAATACCATTTGGCAAATGAACTGGCAATTTATATTTGAATCATCGTTTAATTGAAAAATGTAAACAATTTTTGCAGCTGAATTTTTGAAATGAAAAGAATTTCGGCAATTGCAGGAAGCAATTTAATTTTATTTGCAACGTAATTTGAATCAATACTGAACTGTGCATTCGAAAGAACTGGCAAGCTAATGTGTGATTTTTTTAAATTTCACGATTTTCTAAAAGAAAATATATATGTAAAGCCACTGAGTAAAAGTGTTGTTAACTAGCTGATACCCTGTATTCCACTTTTAAGTTTATGTGTTCCTTCGTAGCTCTAAGGGAGGTTTTGGAACACTTGTAAGCCTCAAGGAGAATGCCTTACTTTCTGAAGGAGAGCACGTGAATCACCTCTGATTCATGGTACTTTCCACATGACTACAACTACTAACAACTAAGTCCAACTTTTTTCAAAAGACCATTTAACATCCATTTTAAATGTATGTATCATTTATGTATATATTTTGAGAAACTCACACATAAACTTTAAGGCAATCAAACCGACTCAAAAATTGTGATGTCATTTTTTGACTGCGGTCATTTGAAATGAACTTAAGAGCGTAAAGCAAAAACCCAAAGCCAAACGGCAACTTAGGCAAAAGACGACCAACTCTCTGTTGCCTTGTCAAACCCGTTTCTGCTGAGGACACGCACACGGTGAGGGCGGAAAGGGTGTTTGCGGAGGCGGGGAGGATCGATTCGGTTCCATTTCGTTCCATTCGCATGTTGCATGCGTTTCAAGGATATTGAATACAGTCCGAGTCTGAGCTGAACAAAACCAAATAGTTACGAATGAAAAAACTATATGTGAAAGACATGAAAATGAAGTCATCAGCTCAATTCAAACTAACAAACAAGTTAGAGTGATCCAGTTTTGAAGGCACGACTTGCAGATGCCCTGTACCATATTTAGACTACTGCAGTATCCAACAAAAAATGTTGTGTATTAATTTGATAAATGCTTTTTTGCTTAAAGAATTTTTACACAATTCTGTTAATAAATAAATTAACAGGAAATATTAATCAGAATTAGTTCAGTCAAAAACAAACAGATAATTTTGGCTATATTTGTTGCTCAACAATCTATATGCCTTATCAGATTCTAGCACACAAATGTAGGATATGGAAAAATCAATAAAATATATCTGAAGCATAAACTTACATATACAAATTTACACACAAATTATTTTTACAACTTTTCCAGTCTTACGCACTGAAAATGCAATTTTCGCGGCGACTGCCTGGCGCCGGAGCACTGAGAAAATTACTCGGTGCACCCTTTCATGTTTGCACCCCCTGCACCCACGGCAACATGCAGCTGGCAACTGTGTGGCAGGAAGCACTATTTGGCCAGCTTACCTCAAACGCATTTTGTCGCTGCTTTTAACATTTTCTACACCATTTGCCCCAGTAATTTAATTAGAGCAGCTCGCCAAAGTGAAACGCAATTGACGCAAGGATAACTAGCGTCAGGCAACAGCGGGGGGTTTTTGGGAAGGAAATGGGAGTTGAGTAACCTTGGTAACTAATTGCTGGCAGCCGCTAGGGGAACAGTAAATGACAAATGCGTGTGAACGACCGACCAACGGCAACCGCCAATGGAAACCGTTACGCAATCCTGGCAAGGACAATGAAAATTGTATTTTAAGTATATCCTGCACAAATATAAGCTCAGAGATAACCAGCTGAAGTGATTGTACATAACTGTAATGCTTAAGACTACAATTTTAGATTGCTTTCTAACTAATCGTTACACGGCAAATACCTTTCGGGCACAGGGTATCGTTTAGTCGTGTACTCTTGATTGCCGCGTTTTTATTTGATTTTTATAGCATTTTTATTTTTCGCCGATGACGTCGTCGTCGCATTGGAACATGTTTGCACTATGGCAACCTTGCCATACACAACCATAATTTGACATAGTTTCTAGATGAGGCGAGCCTCTGATTGCCCCTTTTTGAACGCCGAATGCCAATGGGTCTGTGGGTCTCTGGAGAACTGGGACATGACAATCAATATTGTTGGAATAATAGGAATACCTAGTATTTTTTGTTCATCTTTTGCATTTATCAAGGGATTCGTAGGGACTGCTTTGCTAACCCTCCCTCATGGCTAATTCTCATCCCGTCAACAAATTGAGTAATTTAGCTGTGCACAAAAGAAAGGTGGCAACAAATGCTGCTATTTAAGAAATAACCACCCTTTTCCTTAGCCCTCTAGCTCTCTTCCACTCTCTTTGGGCAAGAGAAAGGCGGCATTCAAATACTTATACACAAGGCGTGCCATTAATAAATAAGAACAAAAACAATAATCTACACAGCACACGGCAAAAAAAAAAACAAAAACGACACGAAATATTTGCTAGCATTGAATAGAAACCAACCCCATAGGCATAGAGTGTGCCGAAAACCACCCCTAGGCAGCCGCACACAATGGAATAGAATCAACAACCACCCCCCCAGCTAAGATCGCAACAAATACTTAAAGACACTTTCCGAGCAATACAAAAGAACTGTATTTTTCCTAAGCTGATACGCAAGCTTGAACTTGAATTCGCGACGACTTCAAGAAAGATCTGTTTGGCAGAAACCAGACAAACAACTTTAGAGCTGCAAACCGGCAGACAACAGGCATTCTAATGCCCAACAATGGAGGGCCACCTGGGCAGGGGAGAGGTGAGGTTCGAGAGCGCAGACATAAAATGAAATGAACAAAGAGCAAAAAACACATATACATATATATAAAAGTAAGAGATAATAATAAAATTAACAAATCACAAAAAGACGACGCAACGAAACGAGAAGCGTTGGAGTGTATCCGCTACATACGTACATATGTATACATATGTATGCCTATGACATCATTCGTGTCTCATTACTGAACTAACCCAAACACAACCTCTTTTTTTCTCTTTCATTATGATTTTATTTGTTGGCCAAGTCAAATTATGTCAGCTATAGCGTCCATATTTTCTGAGCTTATTATTTCTGATTTACTTACGCGACTTTATGAACTCGTCTGTCTGTCCCACATCTGTTAGCGATTTCCAAAATATATAAAACAATGTGGTGCAGATATGTATGTATGAATTTCTATATTCATAAGTATTCAGATGTATTCATAAGTATTCAGATGTAGGATAAGTCATAAGCATGTGCTGTGTGTGTGTGCATACTTTAAAGCATATCTGTCAGTCTGCTCCTCGATTTGATGAGCATATTTTTAACTTCCAATTTATGCCTGAAGGTTGTCCCATAAAGTATCTTATACGAGTAAAGCTAACAAACTTAATGTAAAACAGGCATAAAAACGGATTGCAGATACTCTTAAAATGTTTAATTTAAATTTAGACAGATTAAACACATTAAAAATGATCAGAAATATGATAAGCTAATAAGTTTCATAAAAGTTCAACAATATTATTTACGTTCTAAAAATATAAATCTGATTTTTCAATAATTCGGTCAGTGTTTGCAATTTTGGTTTCTCTGCCTCGTGCTAAGGAATTTGATGACTCAGAGAACCACCATTTGCTGCTGTCGCAGCACAGACAAGAAGCAACAAAAAATTAGAAAAGAAAATAGAGAAATAAACGACAAAAACAATGAAATGTAAGTTTCAGCGACAGATGCACAAAGAGTCAAAGATACTTTAGCATAATGCCTACAACGACTTATACTAAGAATCTCTCAAAGTGGGGCAAACTTTTGCAGATTCTGTTTTGATTCTGAGGAGGGCTGCCAAATGTATCAAGTTGTGTGTGGCAGTTAAATTTGCTGACGAATTCAATGTCAGGCTAAAGTTCTCAAGTCCCATTTAATGTGGCAGACAAATCGGCTTGGGCCACTTCGAATGGTTGCAACTTGAAGTCATCAAGAACTGGGAACTATTTGCAGACTTGCCAACCAACTGTTGTGCATTTGTTGAGAACATGGCAAATGGTTCAGTTGAAGTAGTTGCAGGCGATTCAACGATGCGATTTCCTGTTTATTTGCCGTTGAGTGACAGTCAACGTCAAAGCTAAGTTGTGGCTACAAATGTACAAATGTATCTTTGTATCTTTGTATCTCAGGCTGACTTCTTCTTTTGTGTTCTTTCAAGCGCATTTCAAGCTAACGATTGGCGCTCTTTGGAGCCGGTTAGACACGCGAATTGCAGTTGGTAATCAAGTTTTTAAGGAACTGCGTGACTTGCCTCCAGCAACCACAAGCAACAACAATAACAACAACAATCTTTGACTTTGGTATCTTGGTCGTGTCACTGCCATTTGGCTGCCAGCCACAAACTTGGCCTATGCATTGACTTTGATTTCTATTTGAGCCCAAAACGCGTTTGACTTTTAAGGCAACCAGCAATGACTCAATTTGTGGCTGTTGTTTCTCTTTTTTGGGCACTGGCCAATTAAGCAAACAGCCTAATTAATGCACAATTAAACAATTACGAATCAATTAACAGTACTGAAGAAATGTTCGTTTGCCGTTTGGAGTTTCGCTCGATGGAAAGCTTCATTTGGTTGCTGCTGCACTTTCGACACGTTCCAATTGCATGCCAAACAGAAGCCGAGAGAGGCAAGGTTATATGCAAATTTCACACACAGTAGTTGCCTTTGAGTCAGTGCAGCCCATTCGTGATATCATAATTGTGAGCTCATAGCCCAGGTGTTACTTAGTATATACACACTCTGTAGGCAGTGTTTACGGTCGCGTTGAAAAGCCAGACACTAACAATGCGCCTGAGTCTCTTCTATCTGAATAATTTGTGAATTTGCAAAAATGCGTTGTTTCAAATTCATTTTAATAAGCACAGCAATAAAATCCAATTTTAAATAAGTTCATCTTCAGTTGTGCTAATTGCTAGAAATGTGAAATAATGAAATAAAGTGCTTGATCAAAAATGAAAAATGAAATTGTTGTTCGGCCTTCAACTAAAGATAAATAAAGTCAATAATATATAATACATATATATATTTCTGGCACATCACAGTCCAGCTTATCGATAACGTTAATATTTATGTTGACCTAATAATAGTCGAGAAATATATTTTGCTTAAATCTGTGAGAATGTTGACATAACATTGTGGAGATCACCCTGCCTGTTTTTTGTAAATATAGATCACCCCCCGTAAATAAAGATTGCGTCAAATAAGTCGGCGCATGCCTCAGACGACAACAGTCCAAAAAGAATGATGTCATCGACACATTTGGTCCACATAAATGATATATATAAATATATATATATATGGCTGTACGTCGTCTATTTGGGGTCATGCCACCAGCAAATTGAGGTTGAAATATATAAATTTTCGGACAGTTTAATGGCGCTTTCCACCGCCTGCTGTCTGCTGATGGCAGTCAATGTGAATTAAAAATAAAAGAATTTGTTGCAATCGTTTTTAGTGTTGTGTTTCATGTGGCCGATCCCTAAATCCTCAAAAGAAACACGTAAACAAAATTCCAAGCTAAATGAAACAAGTGGCATGCAACATAATAAATATTTACTTAGCATTCGCTTATTGGTTTCATAAATATTTTTTTCTTTTACATTTTTTCTATGACAAGTTGTAAAGAATTTTGCTAATTTAAATATTTTAAAATTTTTATAACCCATTTCACTGGCTACTTATTGGAGCATTCACCACCAACCTCTCCTCCCCTCAACAGGCAGTTATTAATGCACTTGCCACGCTTCTGTGTGTGCTTTGTTGTTTGACCCAATTTCTGGTCGTTTCTTGTAATTAATTAGCCGGCAACAAACACGAATGAGCAACCCTCTCCAACTATGCAGTTGCAACATGTGTAGGTGATTCAGTGTCTGTGGGGGAATGCCTGGCTGGGATTGCGTGTGTCCTCCCAGGGGCGTGCTACACAATTGATGACAATTCTGGGCAAATGTATTTTAGAGTGCATTTGACACAGCCAAAGGAATGCCACTAAATAGTTTTTCTTTTCGTGTATTTAGGGTGTGTGTAGGAAAGCACTGCTTCAAATTTCAGTAAGTTGGTGGCAAGTGACTCATAAAAATCCAAACTTGGCTGATTTGTTTATGGCTTTATTTCAGCATAACCTCAGATGCGTAAATATCGAATTGATAGGAAAGTCATTCATAAATATAAGTGGAATATTAAATATTACAGGAAATGGGCTTCATTACCCAGTTACGAGTTGTTTGCCTTGTCACCTTTGTGGCGATGGGTCGTTTGATTTTGTGGATGGCTGGCTCAATGAAATATGTAATAATAAAAAAGAGAAAAAAAAAAACTACGTGCTGAATGTGTAAATGAGCCAAAATTGATGATGCATGCAAGCAATACAAGACTATATATAGTATATATTTATGTGACACGTACATCCCAGACTTGGGAATCTAAATCGATAGTGCGTAATACGAAATTACATTTGGCATTAGCCAAATGTTTATCTGTATTTGCATTGTGTTTCCTTGAGGCGTGACGGGCGCCCATTTAAATGTCAAAGTTGCCGCCAAAATGTCAAAAGGGGCTTCGCTCAGAAAGCGGCAATAACAACAAACAAACAAACAAACAACAAGCAAATTCAGAGCTGACAGTAAATCAAAGCACAAGTTTCCAATTGGACTATGTGCCTCAAATTAGAATTAGCATTTTTGTTGAATTTAGTTTACGCTTGCGCGATTATGAAACTAGCACGCACAGGAATGCAATGCAGAGGCATGCACAACTCGAAGCTACCCTGGCTTTGAGTCATAATATATGCAGTGGTCTACAAAAGTAGTTTGAATATTACAAAAGCAGTTAGCATGAATAGAAAATGATGTAATTTATGTAAAGTTTGATTCGGCTGTTGAAGAAGTTGCAACTTCAGAGTGTCTATGCTTTTCACCTATTTATCATATTTTATTTACCTATCCAACCATTTATTTTCTTTTTATATCCAATTATCAATCAGTTGCACATAAGTCAATCATACCACTCATTTCAAAACACTTTCTGCAGGGTATAGAAACATTTTGTTTAGCTACAAATGAAGCTTAAAGTTGCGTTACTATTGGACTATTGTTCGATAGTCCATTGTTGCATTTAAGTGGGCTTCATTTAATATAATTTGGGTATCCAATTTGAGGTGGGAGTGATAATGGCAGAGTTTCTCATTATTTACAGTTGACACGATTAATATTTGGGATAGGGGCGTTATTCGAAATGTACAACATAAGAAATAATCGAACGGTCGCTCAATTTGTAATGCTAATCAAAGCTGTGCTGCACAGTGGGCCCAGATCACATAGATCATAAATTGAAGTGAAGTGAATGCTAGTTGCATTATCTATTTTACTTTACTTGTATTTTTTTCTTTTTTGCTGCGGCGTCTTTCCATTGATTTCCGTTTGAAATGTTACGCATAATTAAGCGAGCCGCTTGTCATGCACCACGCTGTCTGGGGGCAAGCCCCAAAAATATATAGAGAAAAAAAAAGTGCAGCCAGCCAATTGACCCACATAGATGAACGACTCGACGTTGGCGCAGAGACAACAAATAACAACAAATAACAACAAACAACAACTAAAACAATAACAAAAACATTGCAACTGCAATCGAGTGCAATTACCGAGCTACCCACAGAGGTGTGAAAAGATGTTTGGCAACCAGTTGGCCTATCTTTAAGCAAATAATCTAAAAACAAAACGCAGACAGCGACTAAATACAACAATAATAAATACTTAATTACACTTTTGGTTGTTGACCCCATCACATAATCATAATTTTTCTAGTTTCATCCAGGTGCGCTTGAGCACAAGCCCAGAGTAGTTTCAGAGGAGTGGAGCTGGGCTCAGATTTAAGTGGTGTGTGTGTGTGTGGTAGTTGTGCGTTTGTGTAATGCGTCATCATTTTGCTGATTCAGTTTGTAGATTAATTTTTTTATTTTGTTCCTCTCTATTTTTTTGTGTGTATATTTTTTTATGTTATAAGCGCCAGTAACAATTTAATAGCTCTTTGCGGCTTACCTCGGGCATTGTTTGCTTGGAGTGTAATTTAGCCTATAATAAAATACCCTACATGTGTAGGGTATACACGATGCAAAATATTCTTAACGAGCTTAATTTAGATTTGTTTACCTTGCCTTCATTTTAAAATATATTAAGTACTTCTTCAGAACTCTTATCTTTCCTCTCTCTTCTCGACCCTGTCGCTGTTTACTTCTTGTGTTTGGGCTAATCCATCTGTTCTTCACACATTATGGATTGGCTCGCGTCGGGGCATTTTCAGTCCATAAATTCTACTCGGTTTACTTAAGATTTGGCCTTCAAACAGTTTGTTGGCCGCCGCTCTGATAAATTGTTTGAAAATATGTTTATTTTTTTACTTTACTTGTGTAAGTTTGTATTTTGAAATTTTACAGATGCTCTGTTTACACATCTGCCCAGACCAGCTCAGGCCAACCCAGACCTCGTCATTGGCGCTCTGGGGGCGTAATCCCAGCTCGGACTGCGTCATCGCTGTTATTTACTCTGCTGCTCTCTCTGTCTTTGGTTGGGTCTCTTGGTCTGCCAGTCTGTGGCTGTGGCTATGGCTGTGGTGATGTAATTATACTGGCTGACAAGTTTAACAACCGGTTTGAGCATTGTGTCCAACCGCCTGTTAAACACAATACATGAACATCATACTATTCAGACAGCTACAAATCTTGTTTGCGTTCTGCGCATTTGCATGGCGATGGCTTGTGATAAGACTACCAGTTGCCCTATATCTTTTGTGTTTAGACAGACAGACAGACATTGAAGATATAGAAAATCAATGGTATATACTACAAGTACATCTAAATATAGCTTAGTGCTTGTAGCAGACATAGAATCAATGGTATATACTATAACTATATCTAAATATAGCTTAGTAATACTAAATATAAATATATTGAAGTCTCTCTAGTGGAATATTTGTACCTGAGCTTGCTCTCAGCATTCCTCACCCACTCTTTGATTACAGGGTATGTCAGTTAACCACAGCATGTGTTTTCATATTACTTTCCATTTCCATTTGGGCGCACACAGTTATTTTATTGTCAGAGTGAAGAGCTTCACTTAAGAGCCTGCTGCAAATTGCACTCACATCATCGTCATATCAACTGCAGAAGCAGACGTTGCACTTTACGTGGTTGCAAGTCCATCTGCCTCCAATTTTTGCGGCAGCTCCGCATGAATTAAGTTATTATAAAAGCAATTTGTGGGGGTTTAACGCACTGTGCGCATTTACTTAGGCCCATTTCCTTCCCACTCTCTCCGGTTGCAGCATCCCCCTCTGGTTGGCTGCTTATCGCCGTCAACAGCAACTATTTTGCACTTTGTCAATGATTAAAGCGATAACATTGACAATTCCGCTGACAGTCAATTTAAATTTATGTCTAGGGCAGCCACAATTTTATACATGCATAAATATTTCATTATTATTATTGTATTATTGATGCTGCAACTGCTCATCGCAACGGGCATTGCAATTTGTTTATGAACGGTTGATGAAGTCACTTAAAAACTGAATAAAGTATGTTAAATTGATAAGGAATATGAGTGGATTATAATCGAATATCTATTCCATGAGAACTCATCTCATTGTTAATGCTTTTTTGTTGAATTTTTTAAGGGAATTTTAACTTTAATTTTTATATTTATTGAAAGAGTATGTTTAACATTTGGGCATGTATTTTTTGGTAACACTTTTCTTCAGCAGTCTTCAATCGTTAAGCATGCTTGAAAGGGCATCAAGTTGTCTACTATTCAAAGGAGCAACTGTTCAATCGTGTTATTACACACAATTACAGTGATATACTATTTCAGTTCAACGGTGCGTATGAATGTCTGTGGCTTCAATGGCCTATCGCCTATTGACACTTGTTTATTTTGTGACACCCAGCTAACATTGTTTATGCTTGTGTTTTACATATCTATAACATTGTTTAACGTCTAAATAAATATACTCAATGCACTGTATACACATATATATTTCTGTGTTTACTTTCCGACTCGAGCTGCTGAGAACTAGAACAGTTTCCAATTGATTTTGTTGCTGTGCGCTGATGAAGCTGATTAGCATCGATAGACAATAGAGATGGGTTCTGACAATATGGGGAGATTCATCTGTAGGGTATCTCTTAGTCGCACATTATTTTTTACTTGTTTGTGGTTACATTTGGTAACATTGATGTATTGTTTAACCACTGAACAAGGTGCAGCGGCTGCTGCCTACTCAAAGTACTGTTTGCTGGAAAAAACTTTTTGTTTTCGTTTGAATCTTGCAAGACAGGAAACTGCAGCAATTAATGTCTTCATTTGTGCGATAACATTATTAATTTAATAGTTTTTTCCATTGCAGATTCGAACGAAAAAAATTGGCTCATCAGCGTTAATTTTAAAATACATTTTGTATAACTGAACTGCCAAAATGGGCTTCAAAGGCGGCCACAGTCCGCGAATCAACAAAACGTTGATATCATTGAAGCTGGTCGTGTTCCTTATTATTAGTGGTAAGTACAGTGAATACATCTTAAATGGGAAACAAACAATATGTGTATTAATGTTCCATTTATGTTGTGCAGGTCTCACAGCTTTGCATATTTTGCATGCCACAAAACCGTTGCTGTTGGGCTTGAACTTCTCGGAGTATCGCACAATAACCATTGTTGCACCCTTTGTCTCCATATTGGGTCCTTTGATAGTGGGTCCTTGGGCCGATCGCTTGGCTGCCAAGAATCCCAATGGCTTTGGACGCACGCTGCGCACATTGACAGCTGTTTTTCTGCTGCTGGCCGCACTGATTTATGCCTGTTTGTTTGCCGTGCCCGATGTGGAAAGGGAACCGGTGCAGAAGCCACTGGTGAGCTTCGGCTGCGATGACAATGGCGCCTATATATTCCAGAAACTGTGCACCAACGGCACTTGCAACAACGGGCACAAGGCGGGCAGTCTGAACTTGACCCACTGCACCTACAGCTGCCTGAATCCCAATCTGCACGAGAATATGAATCAATTTTATTATTTTGAGCAATTCACGGCAGCACCATCTACCGAACAGAGCTCTGAATTCGATTATGAGGAGGATCCGGGCAGTGCAACCACCGAAAGACTGCGACCCAAGCGACAGCTCAACCTGGCATCGGATATATCCGCAGATAGTGCGGGTGTCGAGCAGATCAGCTCCGAAGTGGAGCGGACAAAACGACAGACGAAGAAGGGCACACAAGAGAAGTACAATGTGGGACCCCCACATCTGTGCATCACGGAGCGCAACGAGCAGGGCGTGGACATTGTGAAGAACTGCCACGTCTACACCTCGGACACTAGCAGCATTGTGATGCATGCCGATATGGGTGCCGCATTGGAGGAGCCAACTACCAACGAGACCGAAGGCTGGTGCCAGTATCCTTTGTGTAAGTTCAAGTAAAGTAAATAAGTAAATATATATATATATATATGTTTATCTTTGATCTTTGCAGCGGGCATTCAGTGCAATATACCCGAGGAGCAGGTGCAGCGCATCAAGAACCTGAAGAGGGGCACCAATTGCAAGCCGAGTGTCCAGTGCCTGATTCTCGATCCCTACGATGGCAAGGACAGTGTTCTCGATAACACCGAGTGTGTCAGGGTGAGCAATCGACAACAGTTCAATTTAAGTTCTTATTCCAACTGTGAGTCTTTCTTTAGATGACTGGCAGTGTGGAGGACACTCTGATTGGTTACTGGATCATTCGTTTGCTGGGTGACATCTTCGCACTGGCTGCTCTCACGCTGCTCAACACGGCGATTGTGATTGCCGTGAGGGAGACATCGGAGGGTCGGGGTGAGGTGTGCCGCCAGTATGTTTGGGGCGCCATTGGCTATGTTATCCTCTTCTCGCCGTTGGATCTGCTCTTCATGCAACAGAATCCTAATCAGGATGCTGCGCTGGCTGCCTTGATTGTGTTCATCGTTTGTTTTGTCCTCGGCGCTGTGGTGCTGCTCTGTGCCACCCAAATGCCGCTCAGTCCACCCGAGTGGTGGTGGCACACCAAGACCGGCATGCTGGTGGTGCCCATGTCCGCCATTCGTCGCTATAGCCCAGAGATTGTGGTGCTTACACTGGTGTCCATTTTGTTTGGCACCTTCTGGAGCAGCATTCACAGTTTCCTCTACTGGACATTCAGCGATGTGAATGCGATTTGTTATTCGGGCATTATACTCATTCTGGTGCTGTTCTTCAATGTGGACCGATTCATTGAGTATTGCGGACACTCGAATATATTCATTGCTGGCTTTGCCATCTTCGTCATTCGCTTCACGGCTCTGACTGATGCAGAAACGAATTGGCTGACTATCATCATGGAGACCATTGAGCCGGCTGTCATTGGCCTGATCTGGATTACGATTATTCTCTATATGCGCCATGCTATGCCCCGAAAGTTGACTGCCACCGGCCAGGCCATCGCCGTGTTGGCCTTCTTTGGTTTAGGTAGGGCACTTAAATATATTAAATTATATTATTATAATACTTACAAATCACTATTTACTCTAGGCAAGGGCTTTGGTGCCTTGATTGGCCTTGCCCGTGAGGAGAAGCACTATAAACTGGAGGATTGGAAGTGCACCTATCAGTGGCTGGCGATCGTTGCCTGCATTGTGTCGCTCGTCTATTTCGTAATCTATAATCTGATTTTGGCGCCTCGCTGCACTGCCAAGCCGCAGCATGCCGAGGAGCTGATCTCGGGCTCAGCGTCGCAGAACTTAGGCACAAATGGCACCACCAATGGAACTGGAGCGGGCAATGGGGCAAGTGGAGCGGGCGTTGGACCGGGTGCCGGTGCCTCATTGAATGGCAATGCCAATGGCAGCTATTCCCCGCTGAGGGTTTACCACAACGAGCGGGGGAAGAAGGGACAGTTTAGATACTAAATAATAGTTACCAGCTATGGCGATATGAAGTCTCCTCTTTTTTTTAGATTTTCTGATTGTGTGTTGCGCACATATTTTATACCCCATTAAAGGGGATATTTTTGCTAAGTGTATACACAGAGAACAAACAAACAAAAACGAGAAAAGTGAGCAACTTTTTCTACAAAAAAAAACAAAAATAATCTATATGGAACTTCTTTTATTTGTTATTTAATGCAAACTAAGCGTGTTCGTAATATTAATTTAATGTCTACAAACATAATTAGATAGGAAGCTGCCACTTCCCCTCCCCTCCGCCCCACTTCACGTCGATCTTTTTTATGAGGTTTCATATTGAAGGCATCACAATTAAATATACCTTTGCGTGATTTTTACTAAGCATACGAATTGCATATTTACATACATACAAACATGAATGTAACAATAAAAAAAAGCAAAAAACAGAAATGTAATTATACCAAAATAAAATTAATGATAATTTTATGTTTTGCAATTAAGTAAAAAAAATACACAACGGAGTTTCCATTTGATTGCGCTTTAAATACGGTTTCTTCCGCTCTCTTTAGAGGAAGATCTTGTTTTGAAATTGTCATCTCAAAGCAATATGGAAAGGGCTGGAGATGTTTTAGAGTTTCAAAAGATTTTTTCCATTATAAGCACCATGTATTTTACTATTGAGTGTTGTCAATAAACCCATTTGAACTTCCAATCTTTTCACCTGGAAACTAAGAAAGTATTTTGAGTCACGTCACGATATAGATCGCTTAACATCTTGCTACTGGACAACTGCTGGTAATTGAAATTGAAATATTTGGTACTCATATGCACAATAGCGCCATCTATGTAAAACTTTAAAAGTGCACATACAGCGACATATAGACACGCTTAACTTTTGCATTGCTCAGCGAAGACACAAACCAGACAAACTGAGCTTCCAATAAACGCTGTCTTGTTTGAGTCATATTTCCCAAAACTGACAATTTATGAATGATATTTACTCAGCACTTGGCTATGCTCTGATGGACAGGCAGACAGATGACCCGACAGACAGATGACCCCACAGACAGTTGGACAGTTGGGCAGTTGAAGAGTTCAGCAGTTTGGCAGAATTGCCACTTGACCCTATAATAGTTGCCTGCTAATAGCTAAAAAGACAAGAGAGCAGCAACTCGATATTGTCCAATGGTTATCATGTGGCTCAAAGGCTAACGTTAAATGATAGTAAATAATCACAAACACACACTCACATACATTTATGTACATCTATACACACTCTCGCAGACACATACTCATATTCACACTTGGGTATTTACGTAAAAAGTGCGGATTTTATGGCAGCGCACAGCGAAGCGAAACTTGCATTGGCTGCTTGGCTGCTTGAATCCGTCTGGTTGTCCTTCGTCTGAGAGTTGACATAACAAACACACACACAAACACACAGATCCTTAAGTAGCCTGCCTTTGTGTGCGCGTGTGTGTGTTGGTGGTTTTGTGTGTGTTGAAGTGTCTGTAAGCCACTTAAGACGGCGCGCATTTTATTAGTTTCTTTATTGATATTTTCACAGCAACACAATTATGAGTAGCTGCTTATATATGTATATATCTATAGATATATATCTATATACATATATATATTTTCAAGTATGTGTGTGTGTAATAAGTAGTATTAAACTTGCATTGACTTCATATTAGGTATAACTCCCACTTGCACTTTACTTTAACAATTGCAATATCGAAAATAAGTTCAGCAAAATTTGACCAAAATAGTTTTGCTTACGAAAATTTTATTTCAATGTGGACAAAGTTAGAAAAGTGAAAAAACTTCTAAAACTACTTCTAAAAATTATCATGAAAATTTGCCCGAAAATTTGTTGTATTAAAACGTGACAATCATCACTTGAATTCAATCAGAAAAAAAATATAATATGCAAAAATAGAATATTTGAAATAAAGAGAAATAATTCGGACAACTTAAGGATGTTAAAATTGATGAGCATACAGCACATTTTGAAGGGACTTTAAAGAGCGATGATTCTTAAAGCGTTGCATGTGTCAGGGTGGAGTCGTTAGCATGTTGTTGCATGTTGTCGTCGGCACTGGCTCTGTGGCAGTCATGCAAATGATCAAAATAATTACATGAAGCGGCAGTTTCAGTATATTTCTCTCATGCTCGTTCCCGTTCCCCGTTCCCGTTCCCCGTTCCCGTTCCCGTTCTTGTTTTTCTTGCACCATCCAGCGACTTACAAAAGACAAGCGCATTCGCAACTTCAAAATGATGAAAATGAGTTTTCTTTACAAACAAAATTAAAAGTAAGCGCTGTGGCAAAACGAATGGGCCAGCAGCTGCATGTGGGTAGCAGAGGGGAAGAGAGCTGGAGGGAGGGGAAGGGTGGGAGTGGCTGGGTGACAGAGCAGAGTGCGAGAAAATTGCACACCAAATCCAACGATGTGCAAAGTTATTTTTCACAAGTGCTTTGCAGCCAACAACGCAACCTCCACACCCTCAGTACCCCACCCACGCGCCCCTCTCCCCCACTCCTTGCACACATCCAGACCCAATCCCTGCTCCAACTCCAACAATATCCCAGGCTTCTCTACAGCTGCCTGTCGCCTGCATATGGAACCCTGTGGCCATGTGGCCATGTGGTTGTGCGGATCTCAGTTAACTTATGGTTACTAGTCTGTGTATGTGTGTGTGTCGCCAGTTTTGCCAGCAACACCACCCGCTAACCACCCTTGTAACCCTACCCTAACCGCTCCTTTACCATCATCTCAAACTACATATTCCTATTTTTATGCTGTGCAAATTACAGCTATTTTTCATAGGGGCAAAAGCGCTCACAAAATGCAGCAATGCTTCGACTATTCCACATCCTGTTCCTGTTCCAGCTCCAGCTTCTGCTTCAGCTCCTGCACCACTCCGCTCTTGTTTTCTCTGTGCTAGGTGCCAAGTGACAATAATTCCACTGTCAACCCAGCTCCAGCTCCACCACTTCCGCCACTCTCAACCAGTCAAGAGTTTTGTTTTTTTTTTTTTTTCCGGCTCTAGCCTAATTGCCAAGACTGTGGCTGGCAGTCCAAAAAACCCAAAAAACCCGAATAAAAATCTATATAAATGTTGTGGTATGCGTTATTACGCATACGACATGTGTGCGCTTCCTAAATGTTTTAGTTAATTGACTTCAGCTTAAGCAAAATCATTTGTAAATGCTTCAAGTTGTCATTGCTTAAGGATTTACCTAAAACTGCAGCGATTTTGATGTGGTAAACATTTAAATTTAAATGTTTAGTGTAAGTCTCAGACAGATATGGGTTTAAGTTTTTCACTCTTAAAGATTGGTCAGAATTAAACCGATCGATGCAAAATGTTCTCAAAAAAGTGCAAAAGGAAAGCGAATTTTGGGCTTTGATCTTTGATCTTCTAATTTTTTTGTGTTGCAATTTTTCAACATTTTCCCCCTAACTCAATCATCACAATTTACTCCCTATTTTAATCGTCGAATATTTATATATTTTAGCACCTATTCGCCTCTGGTAATTCGCACACATAGCTGAACGTCATATTTCAAAGAGTTATGCAAATAATACAGCTTTTATTGGCCTTAACTACAAATGAGCCCCCAGCGTTGACCTTAGCACCCGCACAGTTTCTTTTGTGACTTATGGGGAGGGTCTAATGCATTAGAGTCTGAGTCGCCTCTCGCTTTTCACTATGACTATCTTTTTTTTTTTGTTTTTGTTGTTGTGCTTGGCATTATTTACTTTGGGCGGAGGGTTTTTCATTAAATTCATCAGGCAGCAGGCAGTTGGCAGCAAGGAGCAGGTAGCAGGGAGTAGAACTCAGGTAGCAGCCGTTGACAGCAGCCACGCCTCTCGGAAGTCCTTTGTTGTGAGGCGTAAAACTTTGCTAATTACTGAGAAAATTTCACAAAGTTTGTTGTTGTTATTTTTGTTTGTCTTTTGTTGTTGTTGTTGTTTTTTTTCGGGTGTGTTTGTTTTAGTTGCAAATAAGCAAGCGTAGGAGCCAAAATGTGAACAAGAGTCGCCCGTATAAATAAATGTTTATATACGTGCATATGTCTGAAAATCACCAGGCCTCTCCGCTTTCAATTAATGGCGTTGATTCTTTAATTGTGTGCAAGGACATGCATAAGGAAGAAGACATGGTAAGCCGCTCTTAATTTTCAAAATTAATGAGAGGCAGTGCATCCTCCGCTGGCCTTGTCAATGTCCACGTAAGTAGAACGATAATACATGTCCATTTCATATAATTTTTCTTTTGGCTGCTTTTCATAAATTGTGAAATTAATTCGGCTGCTTGCTGCCGGCACCCAATTACGCAGATTGGAGGTGGAAATGAGGCAGCCGTCAGTCAGAAGCTTTGTGAAAGTCTGCACTGAATATTTAAGACTTAACTCAAATTGAGGCATCTGCTTTAATAAGTGGAATCGACGATGCAGATAAGGAATATATATATGCCTTATGCTCTCCTTTATTGCAAGCATTTAAAAAATATAGCTTAAAAATGATGTTCTACTTATTTGCTAGCAATAATCCTCAAACGCTTTTAAGACTTGTTTGATTGTGAGCAATAAGTACTTTAAACTTGAGCCAAAGTTCGCTTTTAGTAAACATTGCGCATACGCCGCATTGTGCGCGGTCAGCAGACGCACTCCGCCTCCTTATTAGCTGCTGGCTGCTGGCTGCTGCCCAGCCTCAAGTTTTTCGCTTGTCCGTGCAATTTTCATCGTCAAAGGATAAGCAGAGTACGTGTGTGTGTGTGTATGTGGGCGTGGCAGTTGGTACGTCGCTTGCATTCAAAAGCGCACAAATCGCAATTTTCTTGAGAGAAAATGTTGCTTCATTTGTGCAGATCGGCGAATTGTGTAGAAAAATGTCTGAAAGGATTTTTCATCTGTGTGTGTGTGCTGATAGCCCAGTAACAGAAAGCCAAAGGATGACGAGGATGAAGCAGTAGCTGCTGCAAGGAAGTAAATTGCATGTGCAAAATTAAATAAAAGTGGAAAGCCATAAATGCAATTTGGCAGCAACTGCAACTTCAGCTACAGCTGCAGTTGGCTCAAGCCCTTTTAAGCATTGATAAAATCGACATCAATTGATTTCAGTCATTGTTTAGACGTAATGTATCCCCGGGGATAATACTACACACACAAACACACACACGCACACATACATATATAATAAACTCTTTGTGCTTGAATTTGATTTGCAGTGTGTTTGAAGGTATATTTGAATTATTTCGTATAGTGTTTTCTGAAAAAGCCTTCAATTGCATTATTTAATATTTACAGCACACTTGACCAAAATGCTTTGAGAAGCGCTGCTTGTGAGCTGCTTGTCTTACCTTAAACATCCTCAAATATTTGAAAACAATCATCAGCCACCAAGAGTCCAACTAAATAGGCATTTTACCTATAACCACAACAACAATAAATAAATAAGCCAGTCAATAGCCAATTTCAAAAGTCGAGCAGTCGTTGATGCTCTGCATACCCTCTAGCAACAAAATGGCTCAAAAGTGTGGATTTATTGACAAGCTATAACGATATTAATAAAAATAAAAGTATTGAGTATACAGTGCACTCAGTTTGCATACAGGATATTGGCCAGTCAACCGGCGAATGCCAACAACATCGCCTGTTTGCTTACAGTCTGTGTGAATAATATCGTTTACATGCCGAAAGTTCTCATCGTATATGTGGCAAAGTAGCGCTTATTTATAAATCATTTGATTGTCGGATTTTATTTGCAGTTGGACGAGCGTTGAGCGTTTGCTAGTTTCTATGCCGATAAGCAGCTTACCGGAAGTTGTAATGCTGTAAATTTAGTTTTCCGGCCGCAAAATAGAACAAGAGCCAGAGCCAGCCAAAAATGTTACGAGTCGAATTGTGGGCGTTGGCGTCAAAGTTGGTGTTGCAGCTGGTGTTGGTGTTGGTCTTATGGCCATACCACCACCAGCAGCAGCAGCAGCAGCAATATTTGTGTGGCCAGGAAAACTTTTCGCCCACATTTCCATTGAATGCAGCAGCAGCAGTGGCAGCAGCAGCAGTGGCGGCAGCAACGAACTGATGCAACTACACACATATTTATGTAGAGGTAAGCAAAAAAGTTTATTTTTGCGGCTGCGGGACCGCAGCTCAAGCGAAACCTGTGACCGATTTCGCAAAACGCAAAAATTGCACAAATAAATGAAAAAAAAACATAACAAAGGCGTTACTGTATTTACTGCTACAGTGGACACCCCGCCAGACGTACGATAATTGGCCGTATTGTTCAGTTTGGCGTCATTAATCTCGAAAGAGACCAACTGACTGTCCGAGTGCCTCACAAATCTGTTGTGCACACTAATGACCTGTGCTCTACACATGTAGCTCATGTCAAGCCTATCGTTGTGCTCCATCTACAACCAGTCCAACCACTAGCAACCCACTCTCAATCCAGCCTCAAGCAAGCACCCACACATTGGTCAAAGTCCTGGCCACGTTCCACTTAGTGTTTCATCTTTCTCTGGTTGCCGCTCTGCCTCTGCACTCTGTGGCACTTTTTTATCGACAGACTGCAATCAATTTTTACAAATGGGATTATTTTAAAGAACCTGCTGCTCCTGCAGACCCCATACACACACACACACGCACACACATAGTGCACACTACTGAAAAAACAACGAATTGTAATTTGTTTTCTCATGCATTTGTTATTGTTCCTGCAGTCAAAGCCTTAGTGAAGTCACCACATTATCTTATATCTACACACTTACAGAGACAGCCAGAAAGAGGGAGGGTAGGGGATTGGAGAAGATATACACCTACACATAGAGTCGCATATTCAGAAACGAGTCCTTGCGAGTCCTTTTACCTGGCGCTTGCCATTGCAAAGCAGCTTTCGATAGAGATTTATGTTTGTTGGTAGTTTTGCTCATAAAAATGCATTTTTATTGCTTTAGCAGCGCTGCTCTTAGCTGCCCGCTCTTCCTCCCCCCCAGCTCGTCCTTCTCCCTGTCGCATTTCTCTCTTTATCTCGCCGTGCTGTGGCTTTGAATATTGAGTTAGGTTTTCGGTTGCTGCAGCTATGCGACGATATTTTTTGGGCACATTTTGCCTTTGTCGCCATCGCCTCGTAAAAACTGTAATCAGAGCAAGTAAAAATTCTGTAATAGGATGTGCTTGTCCAGCAAAATACCCTGGAAAGTATGCTTAACCAATCTTCAAAATCGTATGCTCGAAAGAATCGAGCAAATTGTAAGGAACATCTTTTTTTGCCTTTACTGCATTAATTAGATGTACTTAAAAAATGATGGCTTCTGCTAGTTAAAAAATAAACCTCAACAGGATACTCATTGTTGGTCACTCCTTGCTTACAGAGTAGCCAAATAAATAGCGCCATAAAATAAGTTTCTATCTTTTATTGCCAGCCGCATAAAAATTAAGCATAAGCACGGCAACAGCAACAGCAACAACAACAGCAACAGCAATAACAACCAAATAGGGGCAACACCAACAATTTTCAAATAACTCTGTTAACTTTTACTCTAAACTCGAAACGGTGTTGAGTAATTTGCGTTCACTGTACTTAAGAGCTTTTTACTACCTTCCCTTTTTTATTTTTTATTCCGCGTTTTTTCTTTTTTTGATGGCACGCTGTCGTTGAATGGAATTTTATTCAATTCTTTAGCCTGGCTATGATAATAAATACTCGAAAGTGTGAGAAAATCTCGGTGGGGCTGTAAACGAGTTAGCTGCTGCTGCTGTAGGCGGCAATTAAGCTATAGATTATTATTGTTGAGCTGCTTAGCAATAAATGCCATATAAATACAATTGCGAATAGCGCAGCGGAGTAATGAAAAAGGGGGCCACAATTTGTTGGCAATTGTCGACAGTTTGGCTAAGCTCAAAGAGCTTTAAGTGCGATTACGCTCATACGCTTATTACAACTAAGCCCCTTTGGAAGCCCCTGAAGCGCTCAGCTCGAGTGGGGAGCGGGTTGCGAAAAGAAAACGTTATAAACACATAATTAATACCTGTTAGACATGTATTTAACATATCCATAAGTTAGCTAAATTTTCATATTTCAATTGCAGTTTGCCGACAATCGCTTTAATTTGTGCTCGCATTTGCTTTATTTATTTATTTAATTATTTATTTATGCACATTAATAGCTTTTTAATACCATATTATTTTTCGAGTTTTTTTATTGTTGTTGTCTTTTGTGGTCTGTCATTGGAAATGATTTAATTAATGTGCTCGCTTAAAACAATTCCGTAATAAATTTCATTAAAGAAGCGCACTCATACCCAATAATTTATCATAAATATTTTGTAATTGATAATGCCATCGGCTCCAGGACTCTCTCTGTTTGCTCTTTGCCATGTTGATTAATTACCGCAATGACGACAGCCAGCAACAAAAAACAAAAGAAGAAGAAAAAAAAACAATCCCAAAGTTATGGCTGTAAAAATACTTATTTTTCAAAATTTTAACGCGACCGTCATGATTTATGTTCTCCCTTTACGCTGTGCGAGACTCAGACAGATAGAGATAGAGACAAAGAGAGACAGAGAGAGAGAGAGAGTGTAAGTGAGACTGAGAGAAGTAGATAAATTGAAAGCTTTTGGCACAATTCGCATTTTGATACATTCTCAATTGTTGTTTGTTTAATTAAAAATGCCAAAACTTTTGCGGTTTGCAGCCATATTTAATTATGTTCAATTTAATTTGATGGTCAAAACTTTTAAGCAACACAACAACAAAGTTTTGTGTGCTTGATTCGGGTTGCAAGTTGAAGAACCTGTGTCCATATACATGAAGAAAGCACAAATCATTACACTGATAAAAGTTAGAAGCAGTTGGAAAATATTGATGGTTTATCATAATCCTTATCATGCAGTTGGGAAATGTCATAATTAGGATAGAATCAAAGTGCTTAAAACTGGTTGTTGGGTTTATTAATGGATTGAACCTTAATGCAAATAATTTCTGATGACATTTTACTTGTCAGACTTTATTGTTAAATGATTGCTGTGCTGCAGATGTCTGACTTAAGATAAAAAAACTCTCAAAAACAAAAATAGTCAAATCATTACTTGAATTTTGCTGCTCAAATTCGGGCAGAGTGCTTCTCAGTAAGTACTTTCATAATTTCTCAGATGTTCCTCTTGATTTCTTCTAAATTAAATTATGTTCATAATGTCTCTTTGGGTTGATAATGCTTGTAATGGAAATACTTGAGACTCAAAAGATTGTTGGGATCAACGACGTTCAAGGCTGCATTTTGTGCACTCTAGCAGATAATGTGAAAAATGTGTACATAAGAGAATACAAATTTGTTGTCATGCCTAGACATATTTAATCTCTTAACAACAGGCAGCCAGTCAGTCGCATTTTGGCCAGATACAATCTGCTTAAAACACACACACACACACAAACACAGACACACTCGCAGACACACTCTTAGCGAGTAATTCATTAAAATCCAAGCAACCATAATCTCGCCCATATGTCAGCAGTCTTTAATCAGTTATTATTACATATATACATATATAAAGCAATTATTTGTTGTTGTGTAACATTCATCAGCACAACTGCATGTCGTTGTTGTTGTTGCAGTTGTTGCTGCTGTTGTTGTTGTGCCTGCTGTAATTGTGTAAAAATGTTTCACATAAAAATAACAACAACTGAGTTGGCAGAATATAAGAGTTAACTCGGGCTGATATCAAACAACATGCCTTTTGTTTTGCACTTGAACTTAATTGCAGCATTGCGAGGCAAGAGCGAGAGGCTGGAAAATAGCAGAGGGGCTAGATGAGGGAAGGAGGGGAGACAGGGGGAGGAGTTAGGGGATGCACTGGCTGAGCAAAGTTCAGTTGAGTCTGCAGCAGAAAATATAAATTGCATGTGAGCAGGGCAGCCATTACCTGCCACACACTCACACACGCACGCATGTAAAGGAAATAGGGGCCACATACACAAAAGCAAGTTGTGTGTGTGTTTGTGTGTGTGTGTGTCTTGTCTCTTGTGTGTAATTAAACAGTGCTGTTCGCATAAAATAAAATATAAGCACAACAACGAGAGAAAGAGATAGCGACAGAGAGAGAAAAAGAGAGACAGGCTCAAAGGGGTGTGGGGTTAAGGGGCAGTTGTTGCGGAGACAAGGGACAAGGAAAAGAAAGGGTAAGGGGCACATGCGGAAACGTACAAAGCATAGCATGAAATTTTCTTGTCTTGGCATCCTGTCGCCGGATATGTTGCCTCAATATGGCCGCAGGATGAATGATGCACACTAACACACACACACACACACACAACTACATTGAGAGATACAAGATACAAGTACAACTACAAGCACAATAATAATACACACTCTCAGCTGAGCCGACACACAATGGTATATTTTATTGTGCTGAGAGCAGACTGCAATTCGATTTATATGGATTTTATATTGTTTAAAATTTTAGCTATAAAGTATTTCTTAGACCATTAGTTTGACACTCGAAAATTTAGTGTAGCACACAATTGCTTTTGTTACCCTATAACGGAAGAAGACGCCCAAAGGGGGTTGATTTGTTTGCACTTATGTAAGACATGACAGAGGATATATCTGAATCTAGCTAACATATAAATATATCTGTTAGATTAGCAGAAGACTGAATGACTTCCTAAACATGTGACTTAATATATCGACTTCATTTTGTAGGGTATCTAACCGTGTGGCACTTTTAACTGCAGCCTGTTTACATCTCTTTTGTGCTTACTGCTGTTGCGTATAAAATGCAATGCATGCAGATGATTTTTCCTAACCCTAGGCGAGTATATATATATATATATGGCAAATGATTTGACAAAAATACGCTTTCAGTCTAGTTGGGCGTGGCTGCAGCACTTTAAATGCCAATTTCTGTGATCAATTGATTGCCATAAAATTTTAATTATAGAGCACAAAGCACATGTTTATCATTGCAAAATCAGCAACAACATATTGTAAAATGTCAAGCCCTGTGGCGCCCTTGTCTAAGATTTCTACTAAAGAGCTACGACTCGACTACAAAAGTGTGTTTATAAATTAAGTTACTTATTTGTTTATTTATTTAACGTCAACGAAAGTTAGTCAACACAAAGAAATACAAAAAGATATTACATTAAATTAAAATCACATTTCAAACTAAATACGGAGAGAGAACAGCAGCTAAGAAAAGGATTTTACAAGAAATCCTTATTGCATTTAGCAAATCTTGTTAAGAAATGATGTTATGAATAGTGTTGTTAGTTATTAAAAGTTATTTCATTAGAGTCTTCTTCAGTTAGTGCAAAAGAGCATTAAGATATTAAAGCTTAGAGTTCAATTGAAAAACATTCAAAAATGTATCTGTAGCACAGAATTCTAAGAAACTGTTTTAAATCTCTTACCAAATCTCAACCGAATCCCATTTTGGTTTGTTTTGAATTGGATATTGAATATTTTCCAGTACTCGATTACGTTATGGTAGCTGAATATGAGTTGTTATAGTTGCTTCAAATTGCGAGGAGTTCATTTAAAAGCGAGCGAAAACTATAAACCCGAAACCCGTAAAATTAAATGTAGCATTCATTTGTCTTATTCTGAGTGTTGAAAAAGCATAAAGCAATCAACCCGCCGGGCTCCGCATACATATTTAAATAAATTGTTTTTATGCGTTTGTGTTTTTTGGTCTGTATTAGATAATACGATAAAATGCAGTAGTGGAATATTTACGCAGCGGCGTCAATAACTTAGTCAAATTCCGCGCTTTTATAGTTAGTTTGCAGTTATTGTATTTGCCGGCGGCGTCAAATGACATTCGAATAAAACTATTTCTATGGCCCCTCTCAGAAATTGTAGCACAGTTTTTGGCGCTGATTGCTGTTTGCACTGCTGTTTGGTTTTATTTGGCAATTAAAACCGATTTCCGAAAATCGCCTCAGGCACCACAACGCAACGTAACGCACCGCCACACGCACACATACACACGCACTCACACACACCGTACCACTTCGCACCACATCTCATCGCACCAACACCCGCCAAACCAGCTGTCGTAAAAGTCACGCACCATAAAACTGACAGCTGTTAAAATGTGTCGTTTGTGGAGCAGGGGATCGGGGCAACAGGGGAGCAGGGGAGCAGGGGTCGAATAATCTGTGTCAATTTCACGAAAAAGTGTGGTTGTTGTTGCTGTTTGCTCCACAGTAGTTTGAAGACTTAATGCGCTATTAACCGAACCAAACCTTGCCATTGAGCATTGAGAAACCAAACTGTCAAACTGGCAAACTGCTCATCGAATTGCAGTTTTTACTCCACTTAATAATTACATCATTAACATTATTGAATTGATGAATTGATGAATCCATCAAATCGCAAATTTCCTATTACATTTCTAAGTATCTGAATGATTTTGAGTGCCATGAACAGATGATGATTCTGATTAATGTATACATTAGGAAAATGCTGTTAACAATTATAAAACACTTGAAGAAGATATTAAAATGTTGTCGCCAAGTTGACAAAGACGCCTCTGACTAAACCAAGTATATATATTCTTAATCAGCATCAGAAGGGTTATCGTACTTTAAATCTCATTTAAAATGAGATTTAGATATTACCCTGCCTGTGAGGATGCATAATCTTCAGCGTTGTTCTGCTTAGGTTTACAATTTAATTTCACTTTATTTCTTCATTAATTAAATTGGAATTCTCCTTTTGGACACTTTGTGGTTTGATTTTCCATTAGAGTTTCATCATACGATTTATTTAATTAAATATCAGCCACATAAGCCAAAAAGTTCATCAATATCCTTTGCAACGCATGTTTGTAATATTTAAACGGGGTTTTAACTATTCGGCCTAAACTTTTGCATGCCAATTGCTTTGAAATGCATTGAAATGAAAGGCACACGCACAAGCGCAGCGTGCCCCATGTGGCACATTGACGTGGCCACAGTGGACATATTAGCATAGCATTGCATCAGTTTAGTGACGCTCGGTCAGTTTTAATGCCACTTTGCCGCTTGCCCAAAAATTGGCAAATGCAGCTGAGCACGTTGCATGCCAAATTTTTTAAGCAAACAGTTGTCAAAAGTTGCGGTCATGCGGAACTCGATAATTGTGAGGCAACAACAATAACATGGCGCATGATTGATATGCGCACATTATCACAGCAGCAAATACACTCACACACACACACACACATACACACACATAGGTATTGATAGAAAGCCAAAAACAGGCGCTTTTCCTTATGGCTGCAGTGCCCCGTCAAGTTTGCTGTTTATTTATTTTACACTTAAGCCAGAACTGCTAATTTATTAGGGCCACGTGTAATGCTGGCAATTATTGAAAGCGTGAGACAAATAAAAATATATGGCAATATCCAGGCGATAAAGAAAAACACTGCGAGAAACTGCCATGACTTCTATGCAGCCTACATATGTTAAGCAGATGAATTGTGTTCACGATACAAATCTTGTGTTTGTAATTTCTATTGGTCTTGCTACACTTACTATCTCATATGTCATGCCTGCTCCCTGCTCTTACACTATATTTCTTCAAGTGTAGGTGTGTGTGTGTGTGTTTGTACAAGCAATAAGGCCGCACAACAAATTGCAGTTGCCCGGCACGTTTTCAGCTAACAAATCACAAGCAATTATAGAAATTTAAGAAGAAGACGAGGAATATCGCCACGGCCAAAAACTACAGGCAACAAAACAGCAGCTGATGTTGACACGAAACACGAAACACATAAAAGAAGGAAGGAAGCACAATGAGAAGGAGAAGGAGAAGCACAACCAGAGAGAAGCGAGAAGAGAAAGAAGAGCAGCAGCAGCAGGAGCAGCTAAATCGAAATTGCTTACAGATAAATGCTTAATATAATGTGACAAGCAGCTCAAATTGTATTATCAGACAACAGGGGGGACGGGGCAGTATTGCTGCTCGTTGCGATTTTGGTTGTACACATATGTATATATATTTATATATAGAGTTATATAGGGAGTATTTTAAGGGTATGCGGCGAATACGTATTGTGAGTAAGTACCACATGAGCGATTATCGCCGTGTTCTACATATTTGTGTTCATTATAAGAGATTAGCGCCTGGAAATCGTTTTGTAATCCCGACTCGCTGACATTTACATGTATTAGTTAGTTAGTCAGTGTTTATGTGTGTCTATGTGTGTGTGTGTCTGTGTGTGTGTGCTTGGCGCACTATAAACTACGCTTATTTGCATAATTGCACTCAAGCGTGCTTAATTTGTATTTATTGCATTATTACGCATATCACCGCACACTAAATACAAATACAACATCAACAAACAACAACAACAACAAATTGCCTGATGAACTTGGACAGAGGATGCAATGTTGACGATGATAATAATGAGAATAAATGTGATTGCGACTACAACTATTTATGTAGGCATGCGGTTTTTTACACAGGTTTAAGATCTGTATGTATTTCAAAATCCTTGAAGTAAATAAATCGATTTTGTATAAGAACGAATTGCTGACTTTTTATAGAGTTGGAGATCTGTGTATATAAGAATTATTGGACTATAAAAAAAGAATTGAAGCTGAGCAAGTTTTTCTGCAAGATTATCTTAAATGTCTTATGAAAGATTTTATTTTCGATTTAATTATGTGGTATTTGAGCAACTTCTTGCAACTCTAACACTTTAATACAACAGGTGTCTAGTTTTCAACGTTGGCGCCACCTCAAATGCAAATAAATTTCTTGTTAATTATTTAATTAAAAGTTATATGCAACCGCTTCTACCCCATCACTCCTCCAGCGCTGCACACACTCCGCACACGCAGCCAGTTTAAATTTGGCTTCAAGTGCAAAGGCAACACACAAAGCAGAAGTTTACTTCTCTTTTGGCATAGTTTTCTTCTTGCTTTTATCTGTTTTTTTTTGTTGCTGTTTTTGTTGCTGTTTTTGTTGCTGTTTTTGTTTCTTGTTTAGTATTTGAGTTACCATGCAAAAACGTGCCATGAAAGTTGTTTGGGGATAAACTCGAAGTTTTTATTTAGTTGCTGCAAGTGCAGTTGCAATGTTGTCTTTTACTCGTATTTGGATTGCTTCAGCCCACATGAAACTCATTCAAATCAAATTACAGCAAAACCCTACAGTCCATTTGACTACCCCCCGCCAGCCACCCTCCCCCGTCGCTCTACACTCAACCCGCACATAATTAAGGCGCTGAGAGGCGCTGTTGTCGACGGTTAAGATTGATGTGTATGATTAATCTTTGCAGCACTTTAAAACCCACTCAGGAGTTTCATTAATTCTCCTGCTCACACACACGCACACACATGCGTGCCCCATAAATGATCTTTGTGTGCAGCACACACACACACGCATACATAAGTGTGCAATTAAAAGCTCATTAGCCGCTGACAATGTTCATACAAATCCGAGAGGCGAAGCAACTCAGGAGCAAACCCTTAAGATTTTCACACATTGTTCACTCACATTTCTGAATATTACTTAATTGTCTTGGAGATAAGAATTATATATGATACTTGTGCTGCTCAGATATCATTCACACTTACTCTTTCTGATTTATTTATTCTATTTATTTCTGCTTACGTAACGAATTTATTTTCGATTTGATTGAGTCAATTTCTGGCAAAAAGTGCAAACTGAATTATGCCAGAGCGGGCAAACTGAACTCAATGTTTGTTGAGTGGAATCAGCTGGATTCGAGCATTGCTTAGTGAATCTCTCTCTACAGTTATGAGACAGAAGCGTGGCGTGGAAAGTGCACACATAAATATTTTTCGCACCGCGTGTAACTTTTCTTCAACTTTTTATTAAATTCCTTTTCTTGCGCTGGCCGCCTCTGTAACAATCAATTACGAGTCTGGCATTTTATGCGCACCGACATTTATGGTTATTGTTTGGTAGCAGGAGAGTAACAAAAAAGTACAAGAAATCGCAAGACGTAAAACACAAACAACAACAAACAAAACGAAAAAACAAAAACAAAACAAAAGAACGCAAAAATGAAAAAAAATAAAGTTATTTTTATTATTATGTTTTCGCAAAGTGCGCTGCGTGTTTTGTCGAGTATGACCGCAGTTTGCCGAGTCCCGTGCCGAGACAAGGTAGGCCCCCAAAAAATGATTGCAAGAGTTAAAATTAAAAGCAAATGTAAAATCATATTTCTATGTGTAAACTTTCGCCCGAAGGGGCGCTCAGGCCTTACACAGATTCGATATCAAACACCCACCTACCAGCACCAGCAGCAGCAGCGCCCACCCCAACGTCCAATGCCAAGTGAAACAAAAGTTTTTTAATAAAATGTTTGCGTTTCACAGAGCAAAAGTTTGGCGTTAAAAGTACAGAGAAAGAGAAAGACAAAAAAACCAAAAAGAAAGTCGGCGAATGCCTGCAGTTACAGAATCTGAATCAGAATCAGAATCAGAATCAAAAATGGAAACCAGCAACAGCTGAAACAGAGCCCGGCCGGCAATAGGCCAGCAAAAGGTAATCGAGTATGAAAATTGAAATCGAAGTTCTTCGCATGCAAACACACTCAGCCACACACACACCCAGCCACACACACCACGCACACGCACTCACAAAAAAGCAAGAATAAACCGTTTGTAATCGAAACGAGCTAGCAAAGACAATTGCAGGCGGAGGGCAAACGCGGCGTATGCGTATTGTGTGTTATTATTGCACAATTCCCCATTTACCCGCCTCGACCCCCGATCCTGCGACTTGCTGGAGCGTAAAGTAAACTAAACAACGCCCCTGGGCCAAAATCTGAAGTTTCATTGTTAAATGCAGTAAACAGCAAGACAGAGTGACACAGCGACAGATAGAGACAGAGTGAGAGAGTGAGATTGAGAATTGTGTTTGGCAGTCCATTCAATATTATCGTCGATTTAGTAAATTTGATAAAAAAAAAAACTTATCACTCGAGGCGTCTCTAGCACTAAACTAAAAGGCGACGTTGCGGAGAGCACAGATTGAAAATTTATTACAATTTTATTGCCCTTAATGGGCGCGATAATCGAAAATTTATTTAAACGCGCCAAGTTGTCAATGCTAAGAATGCCCCAAGGGCGACCTTCTGCCATTGCGTTTGGGGGTGTTTTTTGCACCCATTTGATTTGTGGCTAACAAACTTACGGCCACAACTTTAAATTGCCAGCCAGAAAGTTCTAAAATACAAACTGTTTGCTAAATTGCAGCTTAAAGCTGCTGGCGATTAAACTTGTCGGCATCAAGTCAAAATCAAGTTGAATTGTATTTATTTTGGCCAACACAGACGCAACTGAAACACACTCTTCTGGCCAACGCAAAGATTTGTTGTGTTAAGCTGCAGGTAACCCCCCTAAAAAAATAGTAATAAATAAACAAAATCCAAAAATAAGTAAAATGATCCAGTTGAAAGAGATCGAATTGCAGATACCCTAAAATTAAAGATAAATAGATAGAGATAAATATAAAAAAATGATTTTCTCTACTCCTTCTCAGCAGAGCTTGATGAACTGGCAACTGATGCTGATGAAGAATATATGTCGACTTTATGGAGTGGAGGATGCTTTCTGCTACCTTTTTCAATAAACCCTTTTTGGCCATATCTAATGTGCTCAGGATATAAGCAAAGTACAGCAGATAACAATTTCCGAGTGGGTGTTTTTGGGGTGTTCGACGCTAAGTCCAGTTGTTATGAGTATGTGTCAATGTGTGTGAATATATATGTATGTGTAAGTGTGTGTGTGTGTTTGTTAACATTGTAAGCCGCTTACGTTGAGCCAAAAATTTTGTTTGTATTTGAAGTTTTAAGCCACAAAATGGCACATATGTGCGAGCAGTGCAAAACTATTTACTATGCTCATGGCGTGTAATGCCAGAGTTCAGTTTAAATGAGTTGGCCAATGGCAATGGCAATGGCAGAAATGCAGCATGGCAAATGCGAATGGTAATTATTGCAATTAAAAAAACAAAAAAAAAAAAAAAGAAAAACAGAAAGTTGATGGCATTCATTAAATAAATATTATAATTCTGTACATTCACTAAGATTACACAGGGCTGCACTTACTCGCACATTAAATATGCTGCATAGCATTTAAATTATTAATTCATATTTGAATAAAGCAGCAGCAAGTTAAATTAAGAGCAATTTCATTTAAATAAATATGCATAAATGAGCATTTTAATCAGCCAGACAATGGCACTTACTTTTGCTCATTTTTGTTAACATGCAACATGCATTCTCGGAAAAACATTCTCAAACATTTCGCCACAATTATGTGCATATTTTGAAAGTCTGCGATCTGTTTCCATATAGAAATGATAGTGAATCAAAAAGTAACTGCTAAACGGAGGCAAGTGCAAATACGTTTGCGAGAACTCGTCGTGTAATTAAAAATATATGTAAGTATGTGTTTGTTAACTATGATTACATTCATTATTTGTTTGGCTTTTTGTGCCTGACAACAGCTGGCGCATTGGGCAAATAAATATAATATATTTAAATGCATGACATGACTCGAAATTGACACATTCAATTTGGTATCATTTTAGCAGTTCAGCTGCAGTTCAGTTGCAACACCAGCAGAATACAGTTAAGCATCAGCTGCAACAAATTTCAAAAGGGATTTACAAAATCACCAGCTGGCAACACTCAACCCTCAACTCTCAACTCGCTGCGCTGGTCATCATCAGACAAGTGCAATTTACTGCAATTTAAGTTTGACTTGTTAGCCTTGATTACATTTTAAAGTTGCCAGCTTTCTGCAAATGCAAAAACTTTCGTAATACAGCAAAGCCAATTCTTTTGATGTCGGCCCAGCCAACTCAGCCAAGTCAATCGGCCATTTTCACTTCCAATCAAAAGCACATGCTTACCAGACTCTTGCCAACGCTGCAGCATCTTTAAACTTATTGCAGAAATAATGTATATATATAATAAATTTAATTTGCGATAAGATCAGATTATACAGCTAATGAACCACAATTGCAGTCATTTATTTTAAATTAATTAAATTACACTTCCATTGCATTTTCATTGACTTGCACATTTGGCCGCTTTAAAGACTTTATTTACGTATTATTCCATTTATTTCTAGCGGGCAATTAAAACTTTCCAAAAATCTTAAACTGCATAACTAATGATTTCGTTTGTCTGCCCCTCCCACAAATTTGCAACATGCAACTGATTATTTGCATTGCAAATACCCTCAACGAAGCGAATTAGAAATGCAGCAACTACATACATATATACATGTATATATATATAATGTATGTTGGTATCGAATTAAGTTATTGCTTAAGGGCTTAACTCGTAATTGAAAATAACCATGAAATTCAGCTGGCTGCTTAGATAAGTGTTAGATATTTACTCAGATTACGCATTGCGTAGCTGCGTAGTTAAATTTGCTTGCGGAATATATGTTTAAACTATTAAAACAGTAAATATTTATTATTTATCATTATTACTCCGTGTATAACTGCTATCTGATGCTCGAGCAATTCCTTAAATATTCCACTAAAGTGCTCCCCTGCATAGATCACACTCAAAATTGATGGTGGCAAAGTTTCGCGAAGTTGCCAACATTGCCGAGGTGCTAAGCCTGGTCGACACACTGTTTGACAATGTTGTCTACTATTTGCAGCTGTTTTTTTCGCCTTTTTATTTTTGTCTATGTTGGCCATAAGCATCATGATGAGGCAACGCTGAGCAAACACATAACAAACAATTGAAATACAGCTCCCCATGTACATTTTAGTCAGTTTGCTGGCTGCTCCGCTGGGAACTTGAGCTAGTGGGCAAAGTTGTAGCATTTTTCACGGCCTACTCAGAGGGCTCGAAGGCTCAGGGCTCGTTGGCCGACAGCGAAATGGCCATAATGTCATTTAATTAAACGCCTGAGAGCAGTTGGTAGTTGGCCAGGACAACCAAGACAGCCAGAACAGTTTGGACAGCAGTCACTTGCTGTGGGTGTGTGTGTGTGTATGTGTGTGTGTGTGTGAGTGTGTACTCTGTGTTTGTGCTTGTTGTGCGCCGTTTCTTAGGCGTGTTTGGCGGTTAGCGCTGGCTAAACGGTTAACCAGAGGGGCAGTGAAATGGGTGTGGAGGGATTACAATTTAGAGACTGAGCGAGGTGGACGAGAGGCAAGCTGTGGCGTGAAGCAGTCCAGCAATTTACGTTCATTTGCATAGATATTAAAAATTGTTAGGAAGTCATTAGTAGGCATCAGTCAAATGACGCAACCTGCATATAAATGAAGCATAATTTTATTAGAAGCCCAGAAAAAACAGTTCGAGTTCGAGTCGGTAGCAGATCATTGGGCTCCTTTGACAAATGTGCGCTTATTTTACCCCCTCAGACTCAGACTCAGACTCAGTCTCATTTTCAGGCTGTGCCCCAAAAGGCGTATTAATTATTAGTTTTAATTGCGTTTTGGTTTGGTCAGCCAAAAAGTGGCCCAGTTTCTGGGTTGCGAATTTGTTGTGCTTAAAATCTTTGCCTTAAATTTGTAAGGCACACACACTCACACACACACATACACACACGCGCGATAAACCCAGAAATTTGTATGTGTATGTGCAATTAAATACTTTGACCATAATGTATTTTTCACAAGTTGAGCAATGTTGACCATTTGCTGGGTCTGTGGGCTGTGGTCGGAACAGTTTTCCAGCCAGTGTTGCCCTATTTTGTGCAAATTACATGCGCCAAAGGAAACTGTGATGTGTCCGACACACAGAGGCGTATCAAGTGGGTTCCTAGCATTAACCCATCCCTCCACCAACAACAACCCTTGGCCACAAGTCAAAAACTAAACCGCAGGCAATTTTATTAAATTTGCTGGCCCAGATAATGAGAACTACTTCAAAAATGTATCCAACGTGCTGCTGCTGCTTCTTCTGCTGCTGCTTCTGCTGCTGCTTCTGCTGCTGCTTCTGCTGCTGCTTCTGCTGGTGGTGCTTCTGCTTCCTCTTCTTGTAGTTAGCTTATCAAAATTTGTAATTAGATTTTTCGTATACCTTCGGAAAATGTCGGTCGCGCCTCATCTATTTAAATGTTTGCGGTATTTTTCACTTTCTGCCCATTTACCAAGTTTTGCCGTTACTTGCTCACGTTCGGTTCGACTGTGTTCGCTTTCAATTGCACCCACCTCCCACCTGCCACACCTCCGCCCTTCCACATCCACATTCTCATCCAGTTCCGTTTCCGCCGCCAACATTTCGATATTAAATGGTGCGCGTAATTAGATTTTAAATTTATTGTGCTGTGTATTTTCAGTTCTTTTTTTTCCTCCTCTCCTTTTATCTATTTATTTTTGTCTGCTTTTTGTGTGCACGACAATGCAAATGCAGCAATAAATAAACAAAGTGTGAATGTGAATCCAATGGCGGCGTGGGCGGTCCCATTGGTGTTGCCAACACCAAAAAAAAAAAAAACAGTAGGCAACATTTAATAAAAGTTGAAAAGTTTGCGGAGCAAACAGATTTTGGTTTGAGCGATAAAAATGTGAGTAGCGAGCACTTGGATTTGTGGCTTCTGAAGAAATCATTTGAAAGCAGATTAAATAAATTAATATTAATATTTATTATAATAGCAAATTAAGTGTTATATATATCAGAAATCTACACTAATATTATAAATAATTAATTCTGTATTCTGCATTTTTAAAACTTATTCAATTGTAATTTTTTTTGCAATTTAATTAACTGCTCGTTATGACAAATCTGTAAAAGTCGCATTATCCTTTCATTTTGGATTGCCATTTGAGTTATTAATAGCTCATCCTGGCTGCACTTGCTGCTCTCCCCTCACCCGTCCTACCCCTCTCACCCCCATTATCTATTGCAGCTTGCACTTTTGGACCACAATATTGTGGTCTCGTCCCGCAGCGTTTTCATTCACTGTGCCACACTGTGTGGGCAGACATTTTTGCTGACCACAGACAACTGACAGCGGACAGCAACACTGATGGCGGCAAGGGTAGGGGAGGTGAGGGGAGGGGACTAACTAGCCTTTAAATGATTATAAATATATGTAGGTACTCTCTGTAAATGTATGTTGGCCAGTTGTTGCAATTGCTGGCTGGTTTGGTGTGAGTAATGAGTGCTTAATAAGGCTGCGTGGAAATATTTTCAAACCGAAACTGGACACAGGCATGCTACATATGTATATGTAGTTTGTAGCTTACATATGTGAAAATAATTATGCACATTAAATATGCGCGAATAAAGTGCAACAGTTTGGCAGCATTTTGGAAAATTTCATAAATCACAGCACGACACTGCTGCAGAGTGTGAAAACGATGAGTCGACGCCATCGACTCTACGTCCTGTCAGATCAGCTGGCTGGCGGTAGCCAGCTCACATCCTGCCCCATGACGTGTGCAGTGTGGTTTCGACGGGTTCGGTTGGTGGGCTGGGCTGGCGTCTTAACTTATTTACACATGTTTAAAACGCAAATGAGCCGTAAAGTGCTGATAATGCAACAAACTGACAATTGTCGTTTTTCAACCGATGCCGCCAGTGTTGCCACACACAGCAGCGAAATGAACAGAGATACTGGATTAACACACTCTGGCAGACTGGAGCTCGTCTGTTTAAATCTAGATTTAATTGCCTAGTTAAGAGTTTTGCAACAGAAATTTAATTCTCTACTTCCCATCATCAGTTTACACTCGATACAAAATTAAAATAACCTCCTTTAACGATATATGCAGGCAGACCGTTATTTTCGTTACTTTATTTACTTTATATTTGTTTAATGGCATCTGCTTCCAGATTGTAGATTGTTTTGTGCGCTTGCCCTGGCCAAATAAACCGCATAAGTACTTCGAATCACGCGAACAGCTCTCAGATAGAGTCATTTCTCCGAAGCCTGCATACTTGCAAGATAGCAACAACAACAACAAGTGGAAAGAGGCAGGGCTCAAATGATGCGTTCGCATCCCGCATCCTGTAGATGAGTGGCATGAATCGTAAACCTTCTGTGCATTGTGCATATCTCGTCCACATCGTCCAATCCGGACGATGAACCATGGCCAACACAATGGCGTAAAATGTGTTACGGAAACCACAGCTGAGTGAACCACACCGTCCAGAGTCCACAATTTAAATCGTTTGCCAATCGTCCAGTGGCCATTGGACGACATCCTACGCGGCTCAATAAAGCAGACAATAAAATTTTAACGTAAATTCCGCGTATTTTAAATGTGTATTCGCTGCACAGACAAAAAAAAAAAACGAGGAAAAAAACAGTAGAAAAATTAAATGAAATTGAGATCCTTTTTTCAGTTGTAGTTAATCAACAGTCAGGCTGAATCTGATCGAACTGTGGCTGACAGCAACTCCACAAATTGGCTGCGTGAATGTTGAATGAACGACAGGACATCCTGGATCTTCAGTGCAGCCAAGTGGAAAAGACTATTATTGAATTACAGAACGAGCTCCAATTTTCCACAGTTATAACTTTGTGAAAACCCAACCCTAAAACAAATGCATACTTTTGTATGCTGTAAAAAGTATAAGAGTTCGTTGCTGAGCGCCGGTTACTGTCAACCTAATTAGCAGCTGCCCAATGACAAGAGTTTGTTTTATTCCATTTTTTCCGCAAAAAAACAAATTTATTTAAGTGCGATATATTTAAGCTAATGTTAAGTTTCAGCACCTAACAGTTCGTTGCTGAGCGCCGGTTACTGTCAACCTAATTAGCAGCTGCTAATGCCCTGTTAATGCAATTATTTCGATCATTTAAAGTCCGCAGCTAAAAAGTATGCTGCAAAAAGTATAAGAGTTCGTTGCTGAGCGGCGGTTACTGTCAACTTAATTAGCAGCTGCTAAGGCACTGTTAATGCAATTATTTCGATCATTTAAAGTCCGCAGCTAAAAAGTATGCTGCAAAAAGTATAAGAGTTCGTTGCTGAGCGCCGGTTACTGTCAATCTAATTAGCAGCTGCTCAATGACAAGAGTTTGATTTATTCCTTTTTTTCCGCCAAAAAACAAATTTATTTAAGTGCGATATATTTAAGCTAATGTTAAGTTTCAGCACCCAACAGTTCGTTGCTGAGCGCCTGTTACTGTTAACCTAATTAGCAGCTGCTAACGCCCTGTTAATGCAATTATTTCGATCATTTAAAGTCCGCAGCTAAAAAGTATGCTGTAAAAAGTATAAGAGTTCGTTGCTGAGCGCCGGTTACTGTCAATCTAATGAGCAGCTGCTCAATGACAAGAGTTTGATTTATTCCTTTTTTTCCGCCAAAAAACAAATTTATTTAAGTGCGATATATTTAAGCTAATGTTAAGTTTCAGCACCCAACAGTTCGTTGCTGAGCGCCTGTTACTGTCAACCTAATTAGCAGCTGATCAATGACAAGATTTTGATTTATTCCTTTTTTTCCGCCAAAAAACAAATTTATTTAAGTGCGATATATTTAAGCTAATGTTAAGTTTCAGCACCCAACAGTTCGTTGCTGAGCGCCTGTTACTGTTAACCTAATTAGCAGCTGCTAATGCCCTGTTAATGCAATTATTTCGATCATTTAAAGTCCGCAGCTAAAAAGTATGCTGCAAAAAGTATAAGAGTTCGTTGCTGAGCGCCGGTTACTGTCAATCTAATGAGCAGCTGCTCAATGACAAGAGTTTGATTTATTCCTTTTTTTCCGCCAAAAAACAAATTTGTTTATGTGCGATATATTTAAGCTAATGTTAAGTTTCAGCACCTAACAGATCGTTGCTGAGCGCCTGTTACTGTTAACCTAATTAGCAGCTGCTAATGCCCTGTTAATGCAATTATTTCGATCATTTAAAGTCCGCAGCTAAAAAGTATGCTGTAAAAAGTATAAGAGTTCGTTGCTGAGCGCCTGTTACTAATGAGCAGCTGCTCAATGAGAAGAGTTTGTTGTATTCCTTTTTGACCGCAAAAAAACAAATTTATTTATGTGCGATATATTTAAGCTAATGTTAAGTTTCAGCACCCAACAGTTCGTTGCTGAGCGCCTGTTACTGTCAACCTAATTAGCAGCTGATCAATGACAAGATTTTGATTTATTCCTTTTTTTCCGCCAAAAAACAAATTTATTTAAGTGCGATATATTTAAGCTAATGTTAAGTTTCAGCACCCAACAGTTCGTTGCTGAGCGCCGGTTACTGTCAATCTAATGAGCAGCTGCTCAATGACAAGAGTTTGATTTATTCCTTTTTTTCCGCCAAAAAACAAATTTATTTAAGTGCGATATATTTAAGCTAATGTTAAGTTTCAGCACCTAACAGATCGTTGCTGAGCGCCTGTTACTGTTAACCTAATTAGCAGCTGCTAATGCCCTGTTAATGCAATTATTTCGATCATTTAAAGTCCGCAGCTAAAAAATATGCTGTAAAAAGTATAAGAGTTCGTTGCTGAGCGCCTGTTACTAATGAGCAGCTGCTCAATGAGAAGAGTTTGTTGTATTCCTTTTTGACCGCAAAAAAACAAATTTATTTATGTGCGATATATTTAAGCTAATGTTAAGTTTCAGCACCCAACAGTTCGTTGCTGAGCGCCTGTTACTGTCAACCTAATTAGCAGCTGATCAATGACAAGATTTTGATTTATTCCTTTTTTTCCGCCAAAAAACAAATTTATTTATGTGCGATATATTTAAGCTAATGTTAAGTTTCAGCACCCAACAGTTCGTTGCTGAGCGCCTGTTACTGTCAACCTAATTAGCAGCTGATCAATGACAAGATTTTGATTTATTCCTTTTTTTCCGCCAAAAAACAAATTTATTTAAGTGCGATATATTTAAGCTAATGTTAAGTTTCAGCACCCAACAGTTCGTTGCTGAGCGCCGGTTACTGTCAATCTAATGAGCAGCTGCTCAATGACAAGAGTTTGATTTATTCCTTTTTTTCCGCCAAAAAACAAATTTATTTAAGTGCGATATATTTAAGCTAATGTTAAGTTTCAGCACCCAACAGTTCGTTGCTGAGCGCCTGTTACTGTTAACCTAATTAGCAGCTGCTAATGCCCTGTTAATGCAATTATTTCGATCATTTAAAGTCCGCAGCTAAAAAGTATGCTGTAAAAAGTATAAGAGTTCGTTGCTGAGCGCCTGTTACTAATGAGCAGCTGCTCAATGAGAAGAGTTTGTTGTATTCCTTTTTGACCGCAAAAAAACAAATTTATTTATGTGCGATATATTTTAGCTAATGTTAAGTTTCAGCACCCAACAGTTCGTTGCTGAGCGCCTATTACTGTCAACCTAATTAGCAGCTGCTCAATGACAAGATTTTGTTTTTTTCCTTTTTTTCCGCCAAAAAACAAATTTATTTATGTGCGATATATTTAAGCTAATGTTAAGTTTCAGCACCTAACAGATCGTTGCTGAGCGCCTGTTAGTGTCAACCTAATTAGCAGCTGCTAATGCCCTGTTAATGCAATTATTTCGATCATTTAAAGTCCGCAGCTAAAAAGTATGCTGCAAAAAGTATAAGAGTTCGTTGCTGAGCGCCTGTTACTGTCAACCTAATGAGCAGCTGATCAATGACAAGATTTTGTTTTATTCCTTCTTTTCCGCAAAAAACAAATTTATTTAAGTGCGATATATTTAAGCTAATGTTAAGTTTCAGCACCCAACAGTTCGTTGGTGAGCGCCTGTTACTGTCAACCTAATTTGCAGCTGCTAATGCCCTGTTATTGCAATTATTTCGATCATTTAAAGTCCGCAGCTAAAAAGTATGCTGCAAAAAGTATAAGAGTTCGTTGCTGAGCGCCGGTTACTGTCAACTTAATTAGCAGCTGATCAATGTAAAGATTTTGTTGTATTTCTTTTTTTCCGCAAAAAAACAAATTTCCAGGATATGCTCCGCAATGCCGATCCCAATAAGAATCATGGATTCAATTTAAATTCAAATCTGAAAGTGTGAATCTAAAGCGAAATGCATCGCAGATTCTTTTCTAAGAAACTCTCCAAGCCATAGCTTTGTTAAAACTACAAAGGCCATACCTTTTTGGTCTTGATTTGAACTCTAGTTAAATTTTGCATTTCAATATCAAACCCCCATTTTCGAACAAAATTCGAGTCTTTGAAAATTGTATATTACTGAGTATAACTTGATTTAATGGCACAGAAAATTAAACTAACATATTTCTAATAGTAAAAAAGATGGCAACATTTAAAACATGCCCATCATTTTGTTACAGGGTATTGGTAGTTGCGTGTAAGCAGGTCAACGGCTTAAGTGCATAAATTTTACCCAGCTTGGGACTTGGACACACTCAAAGTGTTTTTGTGTCATAAAATTAACGCTTTTATATGAGTGAAGGCATAAGGCACTCGATCCTAGCCAGTTCCACGAAATCAACGACTGGCGACAAGCAACAGCGAATTGCCACTCATAAGGGAATAAAATGTTTAGTGTTGAATTAGGGAGATGAGTGCTTAAACATGCTGAATGACTAGCTTATTATTTACGTGCTCATATAACAACCCCCTCCACACACACACACACACACACACACATAAATATGTATATTATAGGAACTGATAAAGTTTGTTAGCAAGCTGAGAAATTGGCTGTCAGTGTGGGCAGGAAAGTTGAGTTAGTTTTTATGTGTGAAAGTATTTCAAAGCGAGTTGTAAAAATAAAAAAACGTCGCTTCCGTTTTGAGGACGTGTTAAAAATTAACATTCGTTTCAAGATCATAAATCAGTTATAATCATGTTATTGGCCAAACAGAATAGTTTCAGTGTACTCGACAGCGACACAGAGTTGCCAGCTGTGGACAGGAAATCGTCCTCCTCCAGCCAGGATCTGAAATCAAGTTCAGATGATGAGATGGCGAGCAAGTCGAGCAGCAAACATGAATCGATGCCCATACGCTACAAGCATCCGTTGGAGCATACTTGGACGCTGTGGTATCTGGAGAACGATCGCAACAAGAGCTGGGAGGAGATGCAGAATGAGATAACTAGCTTCGATATGGTTGAAGACTTCTGGAGTCTATACAATCACATTAAGCCTCCGTCGGAGCTTAAAATTGGTAGCGATTACTCATTGTTTAAGAAGGGCATACAGTAAGTTGGCACAGCCTAATCAATTCCTTCTGCTTTTCATTCATTTCTGATTCTGGACAGACCTATGTGGGAGGACGATACTAATAAAAATGGAGGCCGCTGGGTCATCAGCATTGGACGCTGCAGCCACCTGGAATTGGACAAGCTGTGGCTAGATGTGGTAAGTTGAACTCGCTGCCACACGCTGCAGGACAGCTCATCTCTCATTTGATCTGACCTGCGTCCTGCAGTTGCTTATACTGATTGGTGAGGCGGTCCATCATACCGATGAAATCTGTGGCGCTGTCATCAACTTGCGCAGCAAGACCAACAAAATTTGTAAGTACAAACAAAAAGCACAAAAATGGGAAACAGGGCATCCACTTTTGAGAGTTGTCACATCGTATGTCATGTCAAATTGTGAATCCCTTACAGCGGTTTGGACCGCCAATGGACAGAATGAACTGGCCCTCATGGAGATTGGGCACAAGCTGCTTATGCTTTTGGGCTTGCCCCCAAACAATCTGCAATACCAGTTGCACAAGGACTCCATGTGCAAGCAGGCCTCAATGGTCAAAGCCGCTTACATACTCTGAGCCAGCCAGCCTCTATGTTATTCAGTGTCTATGCAACCAGATGTCAATGCTGCCACCCACTTCTTCGACTCCCTACCCATAACCAAACACCGTTCAAGCAGCAACTGCGCGTGTATTCCAAAAATGTAAAAAAAAAATTGAAAAAGTTATTATTTAAAAGTGTTGAAATAACCATAAGTAATAAAGATAAGCTAAACTGAAAACTAGTTCATAGTATGGAGAAAACAAAACAAAAAGCAAACTTTTAACAAAATGGTATATATATACATATATATTATGAGGGTCTATCAGACTAGGAGATATCCTGTCAGACCTTAATGACATATTTACAATTTATCAACAATAAGTCTGCGTATTTTATATATTGATTGGAAGGCTATCTCTTTAAGGCTATATCTTTAAGGCTATATCTCGTATTAATTATTAATTTATGAATATTATTAATTTATTTATTATTACGAGAATTATTTATTTAAAGTCCCCAACTCTTATAAACCCTGAGGTAATTTTCCTTAAACGGTCAGATGGGCAGACAGACAGTGGCCCATCCGATTTGGATATTGTTCAATAATGTATAATGTAATTGGTTCTGCTTACTTCACCTGTTACTTTTCATAACTTTTATTTATTTTTTATATATATTTTAATATCTTTCTTTAATAAAAGCAAGAAATGCCACCAAAAATATGTGGCATGCAACCAAAAATAAGAAACATTTTGCTTAAAGGAATGAATTTCATGAATTTTGCTATAATAAAACAAAGAAATAAAATAAAATTCCACTTGAAAATTGCAGGCGTATTTCAGGCGTTGGCAACACACACACACACATACATGTTTACCCAGTTATATATTATATAGAAATACTGTCAAAAATACTGCGAAATGTTATGCAAACATATGCAGCACTAGAGCTGGAAATAAATGCGCTAAAATAAATACGAAAAGTAAAAAAATGTGCTCGTTGCATGACTATTTGGTAGAAGTGGGCATGGTCCATGGTACAGTCAGCACTCTGTGCACTCGCGCAAGTACACACAGTGACTGCAAAAGATATATGCCCACTTGGCGCTTGGGTGGTCGAGCGCAAAGCTCAAGACACAGAAAAGGGTCAACAATGGATGCGAGCTGTGAATTTCGCTTCAGTTTCGGCTTCTGCTGCTGACTGGTTGCAAGTTGCAAGTGGCAAGTGGCATCGAGTGCTATGACCGTAAATGGAAACAATTGAATTTTGATGAAATATGCAGCGTGGCTGCATTCAATATATGTGATCCCCCATTGGAAAGAGATATCCTTGGGGTTAACGGGCGTATGAGCACTCTATGCGCATACGTCAAGCCAAACATTAGTTGCAATTGTAGCAGCGACTAATTAGTTATCTAATTACAGAAATAGATGGAAACCAGTGGTAGAATATGAATTAATATCGTTTTCTGTAAATCGTTAGTTAAAAACTGATCAATTTCGGTTTCGTTTCTGGTTCTGAATTTCGTTTGGATAAGTTGCTGTCTCCTTTCTGATTTTTAATTTTTTCCTGCAAAAAGATTAATTTTTTTTTGATATTAACTTTGTGATTTTAAATATTGTTTTTATATATATTCACCATCATTTCAAAATTTGTAGAGCCACAAAGTTGATGTCGCAGCGTAAGTTCGAGCAGCAATAAACAATATACCCTATTTGCCTTTCGGTATCAGTGTGTTAACATTTCAATCAACATTCAAGCGAATGCTTTTGTGGCACGTGCCTGAAGCCAGTGACTTCATTATGAGGCAGCTTAAGTTTGACAAAACTATCGTCAGTGTCGTCAAACCTGCACCTGTCTTGCTGTCAGTCACCCGATGATTGTCTGTCGCGCGTTTTGATGGGCGGGCTTAGCGTTCAGTTGAAGGGGCATCAAAACCGCACACGTGCCACATGTCATGCCGCCAACTTTGAGATATTGCCACACAAATGCACAACTGTACACACAGCAACATTGCCGGCACTTTGGGTTGCCCAGGTGGAGGTTTTCCTTGCACTTGTCCCCACGCCACGCATCCTTACATATTTGCGCTATAAAATTTACAAATTAGTTGCTCGAAACGTGACTTGGAAATTGTTTTGCAGCTAGTTTTTGGGCATGTTGCAAGCGTGTGCAAATGTTGCATAACTTTTGCAGCATGCAACTTAATTACCAAATAAATAAATTATATTGCAATTAGTTAAGTTCTTTGGATAGTTTTGTGTGTGTGTGTCTGTCTTGAATATTTGTAAATTCGCTTCATGTTTTGTTCAAATCGATTAACTTTGCATGTTTTGTTCGAATTTTGGCTCTGTGGATGTTGCACCTTGTACTGCACAGGGTGATTCATGTGCTGCTTGTTGATAGTCTCTGTGTCATACCAAACTAATTTATTGTGTACAAGTTTTATGTAACTTTGACTTCTGGCCATGTTTGTGGGGTGATCAATAACAACAGAGACCCAGGCCAAGTAAGACCACTGCGTATACGTAATATCTCCACAAAGATAGTCGGAAATGATTCGGAGCAACGCAATTACTGCTAAACTGCCAGATAATCAGCAACAATTAGAATGTGTCTACAAACTAACGAATACCACAATCCGAATTGTTAAATTGTGTTCTTTTCTCCATGCTTCTTTTTTTATGTTGGGGTAGCGCCTGGCTCATCTCTCACATATATCAACACTTTTCATGTAGTGCCGCAGACAGGGCTTCAGTTTCGGGTTTGGGGAGAGGGGGGGGTTGGTTTTATTGCCCCAGCAGCTGACCCAGCAGTGGCACGCCCCCACCCAATACACAACGCCCACTTCTAACCTTTGGCTGGTTTGCTATTGTATTGTTGTAGCTCTCTCGCCGAGGATTTTTATTTTTGGCAAAAGCAACGCAAAACACAACATAAAAATAAATTGCACTTCTGACACTTAAATACAGTTGAAAAGTGTAGCGGCTGAGGGCGGTGCGGTGGGGTAAGCTTCACAGTACAGACAGACAGACGGCAGCGGACACATGATTAAGTGGAGTTTGTGGTTCGCTCTTGGCGCACTGGGGAATACGCATGTAAATCTATTTCAGTATACATTATCGTCGTCCAGTTGAAGCTTAACTTTTATCATATAATAAAATGTAATTTTCCAACTCGTAATTCTCTGGTAATTAGAATTTATAGCAATCTTAATCGTTTTTGGCAGTCCGGAAACAGGAGAAAGCCAAACAACACACACACACACACACACAATGTGTGTAGTTGTTATTGTGTTTGTCTGTGTGTGGCTGTGTCTGTGTCTGGAATCTATTTGATAACATTTTGCCGCAAAGAATTTCATTAGCCTAACAAAAGAAATGTTAGACTTAGATTGTTGTTTGAACACCTTGACCAACAGCAATAATAAAAATAATAATAACAACAACAATAGCAACAACAATAGCAACAACAATAGCAACCAGAGCATTGCGTTAAAACCACATCAATGTAAAGCATTTGAAATAAAATATTAATAAACGAATTCCGTTCAAACAAACTCAAGGGGAGAATTTTACTTTTCAACAAATTTCCATTACGAATTAATAGGAATTTATGACGCCCGCAAAGCAGCAGCAGCAGCAACAACAGCAACAACAGCAGCAGCAGCAGCAGCAACAACAACAAATACAACAAGGCACTAGAGACTGGCCTCACCTTAAAATACATGCATAATGGGTAGCTGTGGGGCAGGTTGGAGTGTGGCAAGTGGGAAGTGGAGCAGGCTAGTCGGACGGAGGCCTCACTGCAAATATTTTGGCTAAAAATATTATTGCTATTCGAAATTTTGTAGTAGGTGCTTCTTCGGCTGCTGCGTCTCTGCTCTCTGCAAAAATTCTTGTGTTTTTCTATATGCAGCCAGGCTGGAATGTCTGCTCCAGCGAATTCTAGACAAAGACGTAAGTGAGCTCCAGTTGAGAGAGTCCGACTAGATAATACCCAGTACATAGCCGTAACAACTGAAATATTCCTCACTTTACTCCTACTAAATTTGTTTGTTTACACAAAATTTATATGCAAAATATTATTATTTATTTAATTCTTCTCATCCAGTCGCTGCAAGGCTAGTTAAACTTGTCTCAGACTCAGCTCATCTGGTATATTAAGCCTAGACGTGAGCAGAGTGAACTGCTTTGAACTGTAAGACACAGCTACCCCTTTTACACACACGACACTTTAATGTTTTGCAGGGTATGGGAAGCAACGCCTAAAATGCTGGCTGCTATCTAATGTATGTATAGCCTCATAAATACATAAATATGCTGAGCGAAATAACAACAATAGAAAAGCCAAACGTTTTCGTACCGTTTCTGGACAAACGCACACATTTTTGCCAAGTATTTGAAGACGTTTGAAGAAAGGCAAACTATAATAATAAAAAGCGCCACAAAACCGCATCAAACGCACTACGGGATATTAAGCACAAAAGTTGAAGCAAGAGATTTTTCGGGGGTGCAGGTCAGTTCGGAGCAGCGCAGCGATGCTGAACTTAATGAAATAAAGCACTTGCTTAACACACGCAAACACACACACATTACACACAGTCGGGCAGACACACCAACACACACACACACACACAAGCAGAAAGCGTAACCCAAAAGCTAAAGCTAAATGCAAACCTTAGCATAAGAAGTCAGTCATGAAAAGCGTACGTGAGCAATGAAAAAGTCGCAAACACTTTATTATACACACACACAGTGACACACACACACGCACACATATAGTAAATATATATATAAATAGGGGTGTAGGGGGCATGGCAGCCACTGAATGCTACGCGTTGCGTATACGTAATATTTGCCATGTAGATAAAGCCGAGTCTGATGGAGAAACAATGAAAGACAGCAAGTCAGAGAGCGAGCTAGAGAGACAGAAACAGACAGAGACAAAGAAAAAAAAGAGTGAGAGAGAGAGAGAGATAGATTTTCACACTCATTACTCATACGACGCGTCATTGTGGCACACAGTCAGAGATAAAGAGCAAAAGACAAAGAAGCGCGCCAACGAAAAACCACACGCAGGACACAAAACAACAGGAAACATTGGAAATGCACATAATGTTCAGCAGCTCATCGTCCTGATGCTCCTGCTGGCTGGCTGGATGGCTGCCTGGCTGTGTGTGTAGGTATTTTTGTTTGGTATTTCAGACATGTTCACGGGCCCAGCTAATACATAGTTTATGACACGGCTATTGCCCGAAAAGTGTTGGCCCAAATAGGGTCAGCTTAAAGCCCACAACGACTTTAGCAGTTAAGAAGTTTGCATATTGTCAAATGTGTTATCAGACAAAGTGTATGTCCTCGGTTTGGGAGTTCGTATACTTAATTTATTAATTCAACGGAGCAAATCATTGCTCAAAAAAGCAAACAACCCAAATCTCTTTTTTAACTTACTTATTTTTTTTTGTTGGATGTGGCACGTGAGTAAACTGGCCAAGGCTTAGGCTGAATGGCCGACAAATTTGCCAGGAAGTGAAATCGAAACTACAAAGTGCACTAATTTGAGGTGTCGAAAAGGGTCGTCCCGAACAACAACAAGAAACACAACTTTGATGTGCGCCTCAAGGGTTGCTCAGGTAGCACAGATAATCTAATCAAAGGACTTCGGACCCAAAAAGGTTTCGCATTATTTGTTTATTTGTTTATTTGTTTATTCGTTTGTTTGTCGCACGCACACTCGCGCTTTTTAAGCATTCTAGTCACACACGCACACACACACACACACTGACAGTGTCCTATGTAAATATACATATATATTATATATATATTCGGCTTTCATTTATTTACTTTAGTCCTGTCATAATTTAAATATACAATTCTTAGCGACCTGGCATAACTGTCAAAAGTCGGGCTGTGCACAACGGCTGCTCATCTTTTTAATAAGTATGCAAATGCCAGGACTAACTTAAAATTCCCGGTTCAAGGATTGTCTTCATCTTCTGCTGTCGCTGCTGCTGTTGCTGCTGCTGCTGCTGCTCCCTCTTTGAACATATTTACGTTTTGCTTTTGTTTTAAAATGTATTCACGAAATTTTGTATTTTGGCCACATTGTGTCTAGACGTTTTAGCTGCCATCACATATTTATAAGCTCTGCCTGTTGACTAACAATACGTTGCCAGTATTCAGGTCAAGGAATTGCCAAAATGGATGGGAGAAACGAGGCGGGCAAAGGCACAGGTAAACGCAGCTTTGAACGAGTTTCATATGGAAGCAATTATGGCATATGTGCACTAGACAACAAAAAAGAAAAGTGGCAAACAGCACTTAGCAAAGATTATCCAAAGTCTAAATACTCTAGACGAAAAAGAGATAAAAGTATTAAGTGATTTGCAAAACATAAGCGAACATAAAGCGAATTTTCATTAGCTTAGAGAAAAGATCAAATTTATATTTTATAATCTATCAAATGCTGGAGAAGCACTTTAGTGAAAACATATTTTAAAGGGAGAGGATCAAACAGAAGAACTTGGCTAGAATTCATCTTCATTTTTGTTAGAGGCTGTTACCATTTTGTCATAACTCTAGCAGAAACTGACTACTATAATGTATATAGTATTATCGGTGAGCATCACTAGACCAGTCTATTTCTATGCAAGCTAGTACCTCACTTTTTGATATTATTATTTTTGTAGAAAATTTTGAATATATTTCTGTTAATTGCAGGCAGTACTATATCATATAAGCAAGGGTATGTCAGCTTCGGCGTGCCTCAGCTTTCTCTCTCTGTTTTTTATATAAGGGCTACAACAAATTAAAAATCACCTTAGTCAGAGTAAACAACGTGAAAATTCTTTTGCATTATGGTAACTTAATTACAGCACATGCTGCGCATAATTTGCCACCTATGCGCGCCCTTATCCTAGTGTACATATACAACCAGATATATGCTACCTCTATATACACATATATACATATATAAGGGCAGATGTCTGCTGCTGCTGCTGCTACTGCTGCTGCTGTTGCTATGGCGCTTACTTAAGCTAAAAGCTTTTGTGTATACATTTTAATTAATGTGCAACATTTAAATGCACAGCAAAACCGGCGTTAACATCCTTGCTGTGGTCAGCTGTACAACTGTGGGTGGACGTAGGATCTTGGCTGAATATATCTGCAGCGCTACTTTGGTCCACATGCGTGTGTGTGTGCGTTATAGTTAAAGCGGACGACAGATAAACCAGCGTTAAGCACAAATTAATGTCCTCACTTTATGCACAGCAGCAGCAGCAGCAGCAGACACGACACCCGCAACACACCACACACAACACACTCTGCTCAACACTCCCCCAATGGCAATCCTTATGCGCGTTTTTAATAACTTAACAAAAATGTATTGCCGTCGCCGTGTTGGGCTAATTAGTATTTAGTAATTGAAATTGCGCTTCGGTGCTTGAACATCGACATCGATAACGTTAACAGGAGCAGCAACAATGCGAACATCATCATCATCAACATCACCATCATCACTGGAACCGTGGGCAATGTAATCAGAACTACTTAAAGCCAATTAGCCGCAAATATGGCCGGTAAGCTCCTACTCACTTCAGACTCCCCTCCCCTTCCCTTCAACTGGCCGCAGTCTCTCAATGGCCCATGAAGCGGCATCAGCATCATCAGCGAACGGAGCTGTTCGCATTTTGTTCTGTGCCACGCCTTTTTGGGCACATTTGCGGTTTGCCGGCTGCTGCTGTTGCTGTTGGGGAGGTTCGTTCTCAGCGACAAACTGCATTTCCCCCGCACACCACCCTCCTCTACCTACTCTGTCTATGTGTGTAAATAATTGGCAACATTTGTGCCGTGCACAAAATACACCAATACACACACCCACACACAGACAAAGCAAACGCGAACACAAGTGCCACGCCCTTGCCAATGCGTTCACGCCACGTTGGCCAAAACATACAGAGCCACACACACACACACACAAACACACACACCCAGAGGCAAAATGAAATTTGCAAAATCCTCAAAAGGTGTTGACAATTATTTGCATAACAAAGCTGCACTGCAGTTGCCAACTCCAAAAATTGTTCAACAAAATCAACATCGTTGCTTTAACTTTCAAGCGATCACACAATTTAATTGTTACACAGCCCATAACTTTTTATTTGAGTTAACTTTATGTGGCCAAAACCAGTTTAAATAATAATAAACAGCTACATGTTTGAAATTGCTTGTGATCACAGTTTTTGCACTGGTTTCAGTTCTGATTTGATTTTATATTGAGTAAAATTAACTTAGATTAAAAGATATATATTTTTGTACATGTGGAAAATTAAAAGTTTTTCAACCTCAAACCAGAAGCATCCTTTATAAATTGTACTATCAGTTAGTTATTATTAAATCAACTTTTCACATCTCGAATAATAAATTTCAATAAAGTTTGTTTTGGCATATTCATATTAGTAAATAATAAAAAGTTAAGGAATGCGATGCGTGATATTTCTTAAGTACCAGCTCTTAATTGCATAATATAGTTATAAGCCGGGTCCATTTAAATTTGGCTCAGACACACACAGACAAGTAAATGAATAAGCGATGGACTGGGCCAAGGCGGCATGTTTTTATTTATTTATTTTATTTTTTCTAGCCAAGTTTTGAGTTTGAGATGCTCTGACTATAATTTGCTACAAAACTATTTGGCTACGCCCACGACTGGAGGAGTAGAACTGTTCGCGAAGCGCCACGCCCATCGCTTGTGGCACGTTTGTAGGCGCAACGAAAATTTTTGAGTAACAACTTTGCTGCGTGACACGAATGTCGAAAGTGGCACGAGGCACTTATAAAATGTTCAGTAGCTTCCAACACGTTTCTACTTCTATCTGTCTGTGTCTGTGTGTGAGTGTGTGTGTGCGTGTTGTGTTGTGTGTGTGTGCTGTGTGCTGTGTGTGTGTGACTAATAATAATGATGTTGTTAGAACTCTAACCCTAAATTGCGACACATAACCAAAAGGGTTTAAAAGTCAAATTAATAATACTGACAAAAGGGATTTATTTGAAGGAGAATGTTTTGACTATTCTAATCCGAGCTGAAGCACTCCTTAAATAATATAATTTTAATTTGCATTTATTTGTTTGAAATTTGAACTTTAGTTGATTTTATTCAAGTATTCCATCTCCATTTATCAGGGCAAGGGAACAAACCATCAACAACGCCTTAACTTGGTCTTAACCGCTCAAGAAAACTGATGTTGACAAATTTCCAACAGTTTCGTACATATATATTTACCTATACATACATATGTATATATATGTATTTCTATGCGAAGCTGCAGCGTTTGCTGTTTGTTAACTCATCATCAAGCATCATTCGTGACAAAGGGCTCAAATCTGTCACATTCGAAACACGTGAACGAACATCATTTATTTTGTTAGGGGCTGCTATGCCAACCTAAAACTCAAAATGTTTTTATTGCTTACCTTTTTCTTTTTTTTCCCCCCTCTCTCTCTCTTTATTTTGTTGCCTTGGTGTGTGCGCTGTTGTTTGCACTATTGTGTGTGCAATTGTCAAACGCAATTGGAATATTTAAACTTTCCAATTTGAAATGTAATTTTATTTGCTATTTTTTAGCTTTAATTTTTTTGTTTTTTAAATCATATTTTTTGTTTAACAACCGAAAGTTGACTTTGATAAAAACAATTAAATCCAAAATATTAAAATGCGGAAAATGTTTTTTTTTGTTGCGGACTTTAAAATATTGCATTTTTAATAGGCATTTAGTTTTAGTAAATAATCCGCAGGAGATATCCAATGAAAGGTAGCTAAAACTCCATTACAAATTTAAATAAGCTTAAGAACGACGAATAAATATCAAATATTGTATATAGATATCGGCTTGGCTGCTGATTGAAAATATATTGTACATACTTATATCTTTTATCTTGTATCTTATATCTACTGGATATTCTTCCATTTATGACATGCATGCATGTTCTGCAATATTTATAACTACTTAATAGTTTCGTTAACCTATTCCAAATTGTTAATGCAATTTTGATGAGCTCTTCAGACACTATAAAAATTGGATATTTCGTTTTAGCCTCTAATCGAATGCTGACAACATTTGCTGACCGACCAAACGAGATAAGGGTCAAAAATCTCTGCCAGCATTTAGGGTCAAATTCATTAGTCGATGGAGTTCAACTGGCCACACAATGTTGTGCAGCAAGGGAAATGCTCGTTACATTTTGTTACCATTGAGAGCATTATTTTTAATAAGGAGTCGCCAGGAACTAACTGCTGCTGCTGCTGCTGCTGCTGCTGGTTGGGACTCGACGATGAAAGTGCTTACTTACGATACACTCAAAGCCACTTAACATGAGTCAGTAAAGCCAATCTCATTAACAGGCTTTAATTTTGAAAATACACTTAAGTGCAATAGAGAGGGAAAGAGAGTGAGAGACTGATATAAGGGAGGGAGAGAGAGAGAGGGTGAGCGCTAGCTAGGCAGTAGGCAGTGCTATCATCAAGAGCGACAGCAGCTATGCCAGCATCGTCATTTAGCAGTCTACTTAACTCGTCCTGGAAGCAGCAGAAACAGCAATGGCTCGAGTCAGCCACGATAAGGACGAGGACGAGGGTGAGTTTTGAGGGTGAGGAGGACAAGGACTGGTGACAGCAGTTGTTGCTCAGTTGCTCTGTTGCTCAGTTGCCTCAGCTGTCTGTGCTGCTTTCCTTTCTCCATTGTGTGCGCTGCTCAGTTAATGAAGCAAAGTTCACACACAGGTAGTAGTAGATGGTGCGCGTTCTTTTGGCCATGGCCAACACCGCTGCCGCTGACAGCGCACAAAAGTAACAACAACAAGTGTAACAGCAAGCTGAATTGAACAGAAACAACAGAAATTAATTGGTTTAAGTGGCTGACAGTAAATATAATACAGATTTTGCCCTTCGCTGTCATCTGTTTACAACTCTTTGTAAACTTCTCAAGTTGCAACTGCTTTGCTGGCCATTTACAATGTCAATATTTATAATAAGTACTTGTTGAAAATGGGGGATGACATTTTTCTGATTCGGTTTTACGAGAGTTTGTATAAGTTCCGCATTTAATGTCAATTAACTTAGTCAATTTAGGGCGATTAAAACCATCAAAAGTACTCACTCATATGCAGGTAGAACAGCAAATTAATTGAAGTCCCTATAAGATTAAATAAAGCTGAGAAATATAAAATTAGACATAAAAAGTATTTAAGCAAAATTGGTATTTAAAACAACCGAAAACGAATTCAAATTTGTATTATAATATAGCTCTATAATATAGTAATCTGATGCTGATAATTGTTCATTCCGAAAGTGGAAAACTTAATAAAACTCTTTAAAATGAATTTGATAACTCTTTCCTTTTATCTGGCTGTTTCTTATTGACTTATAATTAAACTGATTGGCTTCCAATTATGCTGATCTGTTTATTTCGGCTTTATTGCAATACTTTTCTTGCAAATTGCTTAGAATCCAAACTTAAATCAACTTTAACAGCTTTAAAAATAAATTCGGGGCTTTGATTGGCAGCCTCCATTTGATCAGACTCTGAACACACATGTTTTATCATTTGGTTTTATTGTATTTTTTGTACATGCCCCTTCGGGTTGCTAAAACATTTAATCAAATGATTGTCACGTATGTGGCCCTGGGCAATGTTTCAGTGTTGCAGGAAATTAATCCTAAGCACTTGCTGTGAACTGCAGTCAAAGTTGGAGTTTTGAGAGGGGTTGTTTCTGTTTCATTTGAGTTGCGTGCACAAATTTGGCGCTGAACATTTTCAATTTCGTTTAGCCTGAGGCTGCAACACATTTTTGCGACTCGTCGCTTTGAGGGATGTGTCTCTAATTTCCGGCTAAAAGAAAATATATAAATAAATAATGCAAAGGCTATTTGAGTAGTCAAAAATTATTCAAATGTCAGCTCGTTTGTTAAAATTGAACAGCACGCAAAAGAAAAAAACCAGCACCATCAGCCGAAATTTGAGCCAAGTGGCATGCAAAAATTTGCCAAGGTCGCCAGGCATGTGCCCCATGGCACTAGTCACAAGGCAGCGGCAGTTTCCAGCCCACTGGCAAAGGGACAAGTTTGACCTTTCACCCGCACAAAAAGGAAGGAAATGAGTGAGCAGAGAGACGGCCAAACAGTATTAGCGTATCTTTTGGTCTTTTGTTTCACAACTGCCCATAAGTATTCTTTCTATTTCTTTTTTTGGTCTTTCTGTTTCTACTTTTCTTCATTTTCTTCTTTTTTTCTTTTGTTTTTATTTTTGTTTTCCTTGACGAAATGGCTAGACTTCACATTCTCTGTTTAATGTTTTTGCAACGCATCCACTTAAAACGTTTTGCTTTGATGTTTTCTTGATCAAAACGAATCGCTTTAAACTTAAATGCTCTTCCTAATTGGGGGTGAACAAAAACGTACAAATTCGACTCAAAATTCACAAAAAAAAATAAATAAAAATATAACGAAAAACGTTATCAAATTAGCAATGTAAGCAAAAAGTTAATTTAAAAAAATATGTATTTTATTTGAGATATGGAAAATAATGGAAATATGAAAATGTAGTTAATTTATTCACACAAAGGCTACCCTCGATAGCATCTACTTTACATATATTTGTTCACACAATGGAAACCCTCGACAAAGACAAGCTTGTGAGAGTTTATGAGCCAAGCACAAAAATGGTTTTTGGTTTTACTGCCAATAAAGTAAACGTTTACACTTAATGCACACATATGTGTGTGTACATTTGTAAATAAATAATTAATTTCAGATTGACTTAATAGGGCACTTAATACAAGTAGGGAAAGGGATTAAAGTTATTTGTGCAATCGGTTTTATTGCCAATGCAATCATCTTTCTCAAATGGGTTTCACTCTCAAGCTGTTCAAAATTGCTTATGGCTTGTGGCAATGTACTTATTTAACTCAAGTTAAGTATAATATTATCATTATAATCAAATAACTATTGTCTGCATTAACACTAACATTGCAACCTCATCTATTGCCAATCACTATTCAGGGATCTAGTTGCCAGCTAAGAGAGTGGGCAGACTCAAAAAGGCTTTCTGCTTATAACCATCAATTCTCATTGAATGTGTCAATTGCCCAAGCAATTTGGCCACTTTCAATCGACCACAAGCCAAGTAGCTGCTGATGATGAGCCGCATCCCATTGGTGTCCTTGAAATTAATAATGTAAATGGACAAAGCTAACAGTGCTCTGTTGCAGCCTGCTGACAACTGTCTGTTGTGCTATGTTATGTTATGTTAAGTCGACCCCTGTTTGTGTATCGCATTTTGCCCCAGTTAACAGCAACTGTTCTCAGTCCACAGGGGCAGCTGCCTGTTAAGCTCTGACAGCGCCTGTGCACTGTTAGGGGAATGTAACAGTTTTATGGCAACAGGCGGCGCTGCTGTTACAGTCCAAATGTTATGTTAAGTTCGCCGGCAAAGGCGCTGTTAAATATCTTTTAATATTTATGCGTATGTAAATGCAAGCAATTTCAGCTTTTTTTTCTTTCATTTTATATTTTTGTTATCTATGTTCCTTGTATTTGCATTTTCAGAGAGTTTGCTTTTTTCTTTTTTTTTTTTTTGTAATTCTAACAGATATCGAATTGACTTACAATTTCCAATTACTGCAAACAGATTGTACAAGTAATTAATTGAACTTGACTATGACTCAAAGAGCTGGCAAGCTCAAAATGCATATGTACAAGCAACAATTGAAGGATGCGAAACAAGGACTAGGGCATGTTTGGATCGACGTCGGCTGGCGCCTGGTCAGATGCAATTCAAAGTCTGCCGGCCTGGTCAATTTGCAGAAGTGTGTTTCAAGCATTGCCAGCCTCAACAGTAAAAAAAAGGAAAGGAAAAAAGAAATGGGGTCCAAAACGAAGTCGCGTCGTTGCCATTTCGATAATTAAATGTATGCAATGGAGGGGTGTGTGTGCGAGTGTGTGTGCGAGTATGTGCGCCATTAGTGGTAAAATGTTGTACATTTTTATAGTGTGCTGGAATTATGCAAATTGAACCGCAAAAGCGCTTTTAAAATGTTTTAAGTGCATTTGCATGAATATTTTTGGGGAGAGTGTGGTGTGTGTGTGTGTGTGTGTGGTGTGTGCATATATTTTGTAGGGAATGCAATGTGTGTCAACCAATTTTAGCGAAATTGAAATTGTAAGCAACGACCTTCCCGTACTAGCCCCAGACTCAGGTCAAATGTCAAGAGGCAGGGCATAAAATAAGGACAGCATGCATACCCTGTACACATTGCAAATATGGGCAGGGTATATTATACAAGCAGTAAAAGCTATGCTTGAGCTACACAACAACTTTGAAACAAAGTAATGAATCTCTCGCTTTAAGTACTTTTTGTCTTCATACTTCGATTAAGCATATGTTGGTTATATCTTATGTGGCTAGCTTCTGGCTTCTAGCTTAATAGGGTATCTGTTAGTCGCTTGTATGCTGACTTGAAAGAGCACGCTGAAAGAGTCAAATTTCAGCTAATGTCTCATTTGCGAGATGAACATCGTTGCTGTTTGCCTCTTGCACATTGAAGCCATATCAAAAAGCCGCATCGACAAGTCTTCATACAAATAATAATATTTATATATATATATTATATATATATATAGATATATATACATATAAGTATGTACTTCATATTGTTATGGGCCTGGTTGTTGCCGGTTTTTGGGTTCTTTATGTTGTTGACTATAACCAACTAATTGAAGTGCAGCGAAGCGGAACCGTTTGCCAATCTCTGTGATAAACCATGCAGAATCGTATTTTGAGGCGTAAATTAAAAATATAAGAAGCCAAGAAGCTCGATAAGAATAAGAAAGGCCCACAAAAAAAAAAAATATTTATACATATATAAAGAGGGAGAGAGAGAGGGAGATAGAGCGAAAGAAAGAGAGAGAGATTGTCAGAGCCGAGAGCGCTCGTGTTGATTAAATTCAGTATCAATCAAAAGTTTATGGCCTCAAAAGTCATGGGTAAGAAAAAGATTTGATGGATTTTCGAGGCAAAGTTGTCGGCCCCCAGGGCGTCCTCCCGCCGATCCCCCCACACAAAGAGGACTTTGTCGAATTGCGATTGCGATTGGTATTAGTGGTACTGGTATTGGGAATCCAAAGGAAATCATTGGCAGCGCTGGGCTTGATTGCTTGATGCCACGTTGATATCTTTATCTATATATATATATATATATATATATATATATATCAAGGGGCGCCCCCTTTGAATTTGTGCAGCTTCTTCGATTTGCTGGCCTGGCCTGGCCTGGACATACTGCACCAAGCGGAAACGGAAGCACTGTCTGCAATAGCAATAGCAATGGCGATGACGATGGCGGCAGCCGCTCAATTTGGTAATGAAGTCCTCATCGTCGTTGTCCTTTCTCATCCTGTTCGTCGACGTTGTCGTTCTGCTGCTCGTTTTGTCATCGTGCTGTCCTGTCTTGCTTCATTATGTTTTCTTTGGTGCCGGGCATTACAGGAAAATCATTAGGCCACGCCGATTTGGCGCACTGATTGCACTTCACTCGAACCATGAAACTGAAACACAACCAGAAACAGAAGCTGCTGCTGATGTTGCTGCTGTTGCTGTTGCTGCTGCTGTTGCATTTGGGGCTGCATGGCACTGACGTCACTGAAGCTGAGGCAATGCTGCAATTTACTGCCGCCGCCTGCAATTAATTAAATTTTTCTTCGTTGTTGTCGGCCCATCTGGCAGCCTGGCAGCCGCTCTGCCAATTTTCATATCCCATGCGGCAAATGCGTGCAGCTCAAAATAAATTGATTGTATGTAAAACTCATTTCAAGCTTAAAATGAAACGAATTCAAGCAAAACCAGTGAAGGTGTATACCCTGTATACACTATAAATTAAATTAAATTAAGTTTTGTGTAGTTTTAAGCTAGAGGTCAAATAATGTCCAGAACCAGCTTAATAATAAGTTAAGAGGTTGCAAAGATGGGACCTGTCTTCATATGCAGATTTTGGGAGTAGAATTCTTACATGATTTTCTAGCTAGAATCTTATTTTCAGATTTAAATGTGGCATTGATCTAGGAGACAACCCATGATGAAAAATCCCTTGGTTCAGGTTCGAAAGTTTGAAGCCATGCTAACTATCGATTTAATAGGACAGAATCTGAGGAGATGATTTCCAATCGAGAATCTCAGTCTTAAAATTTAAATGTAGTTTTAAGCTAGAAATAAAAAAAATTGCCAAAATGTGCCAGCTTTGAAAATCGGATAATTTTTAATATAGTAAAGTTAATTTTGAAATTAACAAAGTTATTCCCAATTTTTCTTTCGTTTTATTCGACTTTTATTTGCTCTAGAGCTGCCTACAGGGTGTCTACCCAGTCTAGCATGGCCGACTGTGGTGTTTTTGTTTTTTTTTTGTTGTTGCCCGGCTGCTGGCTGGCAAATAAATCACGTGCACTTATTTATTTAATTAGACTAACTTCTTACAAACGAATAATAGACACATACACACAAATTGACTGTCTGACATGCCACGAGATTGATTAGCTCAGTCCGCAGTTGGTTGTTGCTTTGCTTCACCGTACACCAGAATACATATGTGTCTGTGTGTGTGTGTGTGTTCGAGTGTGTGGGTGACTGTGTGTTTATTGTTTTTGTTGCTGCTTGTGGATTGGTGTAAATTGTGCATGGAAATGTAACTTCTGCCTCTGGCTGCTGACATTATAAATCACCAGAAAAGAGAAGAGCAGAGCAGAGCAGAGAAGGAAGAAGAAGAGCAGCTAGCAGCATTAGGAAGCAACAGCAACTGTGGCAGCAACAGCAACAGCAACAGCAACTGAGACAGCCACCAATTCCACATGGTACAAAAACAAGTTGAACTCATTAATGTAAGTGATTTTTCTTGCGGGCGTTTGCTTAGGCAAGGGTAATGAGAGTTACGAAGAGGGGAGCGTGGGACAGGGGGGCGGGAGCAAATGTATCTAAGACGAAATCATCTTTTAATTTCAATTGATTTTGCTTGTTGCCAGTTGCAAGTTGATTGATTGCAGTGATTTCTTATCAAAATGCTAGCGCGTCCTCCAACTTTTGCTTTTGCATTTCAGCCTGTATCCTTTATCCTTTAAGTAATTGCCGTTGCAGCGCACATCAAACCCACTGCCCCATTATCCACCCTCTTGTCTTGTCTCTGCTGGTTTGGCAACTTTGATAGCCTGGCCAATTACTCGTCTGTCTAATTTACATATTTTAAATGTACACAGCGTGTGTTTTTAGTTGGAATAAAGAATTTTCGTTTTTCATATACAAATGTTGTGGAATGCCTTGAATGCATAATGTTGACTTAAGGTTCCTGAATTTGAGAAACAGCTGGAGGCATTTTCTCTTCAAATATTAAATAAAAGAGTTGAGCTTTAACTAAACCTGTGTGTAGCTTTTAATCTTTCCATAATTATCAGATTTAGTTTAGTTTATTGGCAGATTTATTGAAAATTCTAAAGTAAATTAAACTAACTGCAATAATGAAGGACCTCATCTAGATGCCATTATCTAAACCAATTATCCTATTACTATCCTTGCTTCGGGGAAGTTTTCAACTAAATCGCATTTCGAGAAGAATCCTCTTCATTTATCTCATCATTGTAAGCAATATTAACAGAAAACTAGTCTGTTGAAGCCAGCTTAGCTGATTATGGCAGTTTGTATTACAAAACCTTTATATCAATTTAAAAAAAACCTAACATTTAATATAAAAAACCATTGCTTAACTTATAAATGAAAGTGCGAATGAAATAATAGCTAAACACGCACACAGCAATCTGTGGAATGTTCGAATGCATTTGTGGCACAAACTGACTTAACCCCTTATGACACACTAAAAACTAAGAGCCGCCGCTGTAGGAAGACATTTTTGAAAGCTTACCACACCTGTTGTAACACCTGGATCAAACTATAGTGGAGAGAGAGGGAGAAGGGGGTGTGGCACCACTTTTGCGCTTCGAATGTGCAATGCTTTTTGACAATGACGCCGTTTTGTTGCTAATTGAATCTCAGAGCGCGTCGCGACGCCGGAAACGGAAATGTCAATGGCAGCTTAAAAATGGCGCCAGCTGTGCGTGTGCGTGTGTGTGTGCGAGTATGGGTGTTTTAGACATTTAATTGAATATTGAACGAGGCTTTTAGTGTTGAGTTAATTAGCGGCGCCACCAGGCGTCGTCCAAAGTGCCGCTTGAAAGCTCAATTACGTAACACACACACACACACAAAAAACTGGGCGTCAATTGTGTTTGACAGTAAAAAAAAAAGAAAAACCAAACATAGAAAAAATGAATTAGGCTTACACAAAATATAGATGAAAAGATAAATTTGCTGAAAACCGAAAACGTTTGTCGAAAAGCAGTCATTAGGTTAATTATGGCCACATATCGAACGCGAATGCATTTTAGCTGGGCACAAAGGCCACAGCTTAATTGCATGTCCTGCGGCATAATAATGTTCGTTGTCCTTGTTTTTGTCAAAGTTTCCGTTGTTTTATTATCACTGTTTATGCACTGGGCATATTGAGTCAGCTTTTGTTTTGCTTCTCTCTCAGTTTATTAAACTAATTGTAGTTTGCGTGCGAGTGTGTGTGCGAGTCTGTGTGCGTGTGTGTGTGTGTGTGTTTGTACAAGTTTTGTGTTCTCTGTTGCGTCCCGAGGCGACCACTAAATGACAAGTTCAAAATGCCAACGTCAATGTGAACGCAATGTAATTATGAGCAATTTTAATGCTCTTAAAGTCAAAAGCATAATATTAAAAAAAAACTCTTCTGAGTTCAAATGAATTGATCGACTAGCTGCTACTCTGTCTAAAATGGCAGCGCATACTGTGGGAACGTTTTTTTTAAATACATTTGCTTTTAGTGACACTTATTCAAAATGATTGGTTTTTGGATATAATATTTATTAAATTATCATTATAATTACAGGGTATGTATAAGCACAGATTGTTCTGCTAGCAGCAGCTACACGGTATGAAATATAATTACCTAGGTCTTTGCAATTACTCTTTATGAATTATTTACATTATGAGACAATCTTTATAATTAGAGGGTATATCAAAAATGAGATAGTTTTCCGACTAGCAGTTAAACTTATTATCGAATTGTTTACCTCTTTCGAAACACTATTTATCAATCCACCTATCATCTATATATATTTACAGGGTATATAGCAACAGTTACTACTACTAACTAACTGCTATTTGCTCTCACTCAATCATTTGTATGCAACACCATCCATCCGTATATTAACAGGGTATATAAAGCTTCATTTTGATCTCCCTTTCCGCAAACTGACCAGCCCCCCTCCGCCCTCCGCCCACGCCTCTCCCATTCCGTCCCACCTCAACTCACAGGCCAGTGCACTTGTCGCTTGAAGAAGAAGCGAGCCGTGTATTAACTTTAATTGACATGTGGCCAGCGTTGGCCACTTTATGGGTTTGTCAGCTTTTGCGAAATAATGATGAAATACTCGCAATATGTGAATCCCCCTCTCCGCTACCTTCCCTTCCTCACCATTTCACTTCATCCTCTTATTCGTCTGCCTTTTGCTGTTTTTATTGTGAGTGTGTGTGTGGGTGGGGGAGGATTGGAGCAGCAAGGGGAGCTGGGTTGGGAAGGGAGCACACTTAGCTTGCTTAAAATCAGACCTTGTCGCCGCGTCGAAGGTCAAATAAAATCGATGCTGTGTGTGTGCGAGTGTGTGTCTGTGTGTGTGTGTGTGTGTTTGGGTTTCCTTTCTCTTTTGTCGTTGTTGTGTCACTTTGGGGAAAAGAATTAACCTTAAAATTAATGGCGCGAAAAGATTTCTTCAGTCGAGTCGTCTTTTTTTCCTCACTGCTCCTAATGTGTCTTTAACTTAAATGCCTAACTGACTGACTGACTGACTGACTGGCTGACGGACATCTGAAACGGTTGCCAGGCGACAGAGCACAAGTGCCACAGATTGGCATTCAATATCATTAAATTAGCTCATTATGCACACACACACTTAGCCTTACTGACACACATATATATATATAGATATATCTATGTGTATTTGTGATATGCATTGCGGTAAATTTGAAGGCAATTATGAGTTATTTATAGGCAAGTATACAATTTCAAAATTCCCATCTGCAAATAGTTGTAAAACAATATAGCAACACTTTCATCGTGTGTGGGATTATGGAATGCAAATAACAGTAAACTTTGGGCTGCTGCTGATTAAATACTCTTTAGATAGATAGTAAACTGAACTTTGTGTTGCTAAAATTTAAATATGCTTTCACTTAAATCCAGGATGTCAACTCGAAGACAAAAAGGTGCCTGTTTCGTGTCTGCTTGAAAAGTGCAAAAGTTCTGTTAAAGATTCTGCATTATTTTTTTCAGCTATAGTTCAGTATAGTTACTTGTATGTATTGGTACAGGTCAAAAGTATGTAGAAACCAGTAAGTTAGTAAGAAACCAGATAGAGCAGGTTTTTGATTCCGATTAGGAACTTCATCTATTAAGATCAAATTTCATATTTGAGCTATACGTTTATGTTGCACACATTTTCTAAGAATATCGGAAGACTCCCAGCACAAAAATATGAACATAAAGTTTTAAGAACTCATTCGACTATGAATACGTATACTTAATAAAGTGAGAAATATTCAACTCTAGCATTTCACGTATCTAATTAAACTCGGTTTTTTTAATGGAAAAAGATAATTGCCTCGCTCTGCCTTTCACACCCTCTCGCACACACACACATACACAATCGCCCATTCACACGTGAGCTTACGTTTCACATATCATAATTAATGTAATGCCTTAATGAGCATTTATCTTGGATATTACTGCGTATCTGTGCCAGTGCTCAAAATGAAACTATGCACCTAGCGCAACAACAACTGCAAATGCAATTTTGCATCTAAGCATGCGGGCCAGGCAGGCGCTGATGTGGGCCCAGGCCCAAAGTTAAATCCCACTGCATGCAGTGGGCTTTTGGGCTGGTTGGCTGTTTGGCTGTTTAGCTGGTTGGCTGGCTTAAATATCTGTGAGCTTAGCCTGTTTAAACGGTTAAACGGCTCGTTAGCTGCCCCAATTCCCAACTCATAACTTTGCACAAAATGCAACTAGCATTCATTTCTGGTTAGGAGTAACTCCTACGGCCAAGAGGAATCCATAAAATACACATTCCAGCTGCACACACAGGTGTGTACAAAACTCAATTGAGCAGTTTATGATAGTTAAGCAATAGTTAACAAATATAATTAAACAATGTTTTGCGGAACAAGAAAAGTTAGCCAAAATTGCTAAAATTATTAAAATTTCTAACTATATATATTTTAAAATATGTATATACATATATATCCCGAAAACCCAGCCCAGACAGCGTCTAATGAGATGGGCATATGCTGTACTTTGGGACGGATGGAGCCTTTCCTTTTTGGCGCAATAGTGTTAAATGAAGCATGAGAATTTCAAGCAACCTTTCCCACCAACGCAGCGCCAATACTTTTGGATTAAAGAAAACATGTGTCAATAAATAAAACCATTTGCTCAGCTGATATCGTCAATATTCTCCAAGCAGGCAGGCAGGCTGGCAGGCAGTCAGGCAGGCAGCCAAGCCGAGCAGGCAGGCGTAAAACAACAAATGATGCGAGAAACTGGTAAAAGGCTTTTAAAATGTACTTAAAATTCAACAAATGACAATCACATCACATATCGCATTTATTTATTTAGCGACAACAAAGACGAAAGGGATTTGCACTCATCGCACATTTTATGAATCAATTTCAGGACTTGAGCGATTCGAGTTTTTTGTTGTGTCCTGAACTGGAAATCTCATGTTAATATCGCATTGGCTTTAGTGCCGCTAAAGCGGTTAAATAGCGTAAAAGTTTGCGATAAAATGCGCACTACAACTTTAGTTTTTCGTGTGTTTAGTTTTATACGTTTGCTTCATTTAACTGTTGTCGCCCATTTTGCCGATGTGGGGCGGGGCTGCCTCTTCCGCTCACCAGTCACGTGTGCCTGACAAATAGGCAATCAATGGCGACCATCATAAAAGTGCGACCTTACTTGTAATTCAGCAACAGCCAGCTTTATGATCCATGTGCTATTTTTCGTGGGATTAGCATTTATATATATATACTATATTCGTTTTCGATTTCGATTTCGATTTCGTTTACGGTTTTAGTTGACTGTTTATTGTGGACTTTGGGGGTCAATTGGTAGCTGGCAAAAATTGCAAGTTTTAACGACTTAATAGCCCAAATTCAATACAATTTTCCACTTACGATTGTCGCGATTCTGTTTCCAACATTTTCTGTTGACTCACTCTCTCCGCTCTCCCTCTCTCACTCTCACACATACACTCTCTCTCTCTATCGCTCTCTCACCAGTTTCTGTGTACTTTTTTATGAGAGTTACAGCACTGACCCTATAAAACTTTTGCAATTCAATAAAAATGCAAATGTTTTTCTGCAGTTCGTTGCAATTTTTGGCAGGTTTCGTTTTTTTTTTTATATTTTATGTTTTGTACCCTGTAGCTATGAAAGTGGGTGAGCCAGCTTGCTGAACTTATGCGACTACATGTAACTGGCAATAAAATTTAAAATCCGGCAATCAATTATAAATTATTTTGAATTTTTGTTTACTTTTGATGAGGATCGTAACTTAAGCAATTGAAATTCTGAAACTGGAAGCGAAATTCGATATTTAAAAATAGAGAACATCTCTCAGAACCTCTCCGGAACTGGCATCAAAAAACGATACGTTTTGAATTGCTTATTCTCCATTTTTAACACAGCATCTTGGAATTCTATTAAAAATTGAAAAAGCTCAGTTTAGTACTTTAAAGGCTACTTACTGGTCGAGCACTCTCTACTTTTACTACACTTCTTGTTTGTTTTGATTCGCTTATAAATATATATATGCATACATTTAAATATTTTTTTAATACCCTATATCGGACGGCAATCCTCTCAAGTATATATGCGCATATACAAATCTGTATCCGTATCTGTCTGTGTTAATATTAACAACAATAATTGTTTTAATTTTTCGCAGCTGTTCGAATTCCGTAGATTTCCTGATATTCATCTCTTATACAGATTGCAATTGATTCTCCGACTTTTTTTTTTGGGTAGAGTATTTGGTTATATTCGTTGTGCAGCTGTTGGTGTCTTTTGGCTGTTGTGTAATTGAATTTGGAGCAGTTATGCAAAAGTCCCAACTGAAAATAAATAAAAATTCAAATTTACACACGCACGCACATATATACGTATGTATATATATACATATATATAAATATATATACATGTATATATATATATATATATATACAAAATATATATATACATATGCAGACAAAATGGCACACGCTGTTTTCAATGGCGACTTGACGTCTAACGGTCGCTCACCTGTCACCGCTGACCTATTGCACTTTCCCCCTCCCATTCACTCTCTCTTTCCCTACAGCCAAAAAATGTATTTTTTCCGTGCATTCAAATGTAAATCAAATTTGGCTTTAAAGTGCCGTGGCACAGATTTTGCTGTTAACCTAGCGAGATTTTAGCTGGCTGGCAGGCAGGCAACGCCAATGTGCTCCTGTCACTAATTTTGGACCCATCTAGTGCCGGCGCCGCAAGAAATACGAGAGAAAGTTGCAGTCGGGTATATCCGACTGCGAAATACACTGCTACCGGTGCAATACCAGCTGATGACCTTGTTGTGTTAAGTACTTGGGCCTTGGACTAAGAAATATGATTAATGTCCTTAATGTCCTTCAAATTGAATGAGGGTCATCATCAAATTTTGGCAGATTTGACATTTTCCATTTATAGGCGTGGTCGGTGGGTATTTAAGTGCCTATCGTTCAAGGACATCGCCAGCGCGTAACTTGTGACAGAATTGACCTTGTCTGCTCCAGACAGTTCGCTTGCTGCTAAATATTATAAACTAAGTACCACATTATTTATACCTATATCAGAGTATGATTCTAAGTCAATCAAAACCATTACATATTGAAATAGCTTTGCAAAAATAGGCTCCGATTTTCAAAACCCATTACTTTTTGAACATGATTTGAGACCTAGTATAATACTACATTTGCAGATGAACACGCGCTTCTCAATCGATGTGAATGTTCAAGTTATACGCCAAACACTACCTTCGGTAGCAGAGTATTAAAAAATAGGTGTCAGAGTGCGCTTTGAGCATCATGAATTTTCATGTAGTTGCGCTGACAACAATGCTGGGGTGCTCGGATTCTTGGATGTGCAATTTTTTACGTGTTCTCATAACAAAATGTCAGGCGATGTTTTCGTTGTCTCATGTATGAAAATTGAGCAGCCACAATTTATAATGCAAATGTCAGCGATAGACCTATGCAGACAGACCAGCGGTAGAGGCGGGGAGGGACGCGAAGGGCAACTGAGAGTGTCTTATGGAGTGTGACGACATAAATTGAATTAAATTTTGTATAAAACTTTACCTCCACAGGTTCAAAGTTTAATTAATTTTCTTTTGTTTTCGGCGCTAATTAAATGATTGAGTTTCGCATTTAGCGATGCTTGCCTGCATCTCCTTTCCTCTCGCTCACTCTGGAGCGAGATCATAAATCATTAGCAACCTTTTCGAGAGCTGCACCAGGTGATTGATGAGGCTGTTACAGCGACCAGTGTGGGTCTGTTGTTGCAACTTGCGGACCCTTATACGGGCCACCAAATGTAAATACATTTGACGAGTGTATTTTCTTGTTGCCTTGGGACAGCTTAAAATCAATTAATGGGGGCGCAGTCAATGAGAACGAGAGTTGGGCTTGTCAGTTTGTCAAATGTGATTTACATCTATTGAGAGTTGCACTATCTACAATTATTTACTATTATACGCTGAACCCATTAAAAACTAGAGAAAGGGATGTAACAACGTGGCAAAAAGCATTTATTCGTGGTCAGCAGCGCCAACCGGGCTGATCTAGCCTTGACCGTCGATATGAACCTGTCAATTTAAGCGACTATTGAGTATAAGCTGTCTATGAATACATCGATACAAATCGATATTCGATAGCAATAAAGAACACTTGTAAGCATATATCTGCTAATCGAGCTCTCCCAAATACAGCATTTCAGCTTGTTCCAAATTTTTTTATACTATTAAATCGACGATTGTTGTACTTCATAGCTGAAATGACTTTATGCCCTTTAAGTTATTGCCGTCTAAGAAATCGAGATTCTTTTTAGGTATGTACTCAAAAATCGCTTAACAAGATATTCATATAAACCAGACAAGGGAATGCAGATTGTAATTTTTTAGCTGCTCTTTAAGCGCTTGGCGCGGCAATTCAATTTATGTAATTTGAATTTAATTTCGAAAACAAGATTAAATTGTAAATTTCAATTCAAATTAAATGGAATATTGAAGTTTGGCTCTAATGCAATCAATTAACTGAAATATGAAACCTCAAAGTCATGTGAAACCACGCAATTTGTTTATATCAAATTCTGTTTAACTATCGCCGCGAGCCCATTAAATAATAACATCAGCATAGCACAACCAATAATATTGTGTGTATGTGTGTGTGTGTGTGGCTACATCTGCTGTCTGCCATACATATCTGTATATGTATCGGTGTGTATAGTGAAATGGCATATCAGAAATCGGTGACCAAAACTATTGTTTAGCGCTCGCTAACTCAAATGCCGATGGGCCAAATTCCGCTACTAAAATATTGCCCAAGACTATAGTTATCTGTGTGTGTGTGTGTGTGTGTGTGTGTGTGTGTGCGTGTGCGTGTGTGTGTATGTGTATGTGAAATTAATTAATATTATGTAAATGCAACACACATCTGCGGCGCCTTTGTTCTATGTGGGCGTCCAGTGGGTAATATTATATTTCGAATTAATTACAAAAAATCACAAACAAACAGCACAATAATATTTATACTCTATAATAGATATGGCATAGTTAAAAGCATAATATATATGGCATAGTTAAACATATAATAGATATGGCATAGTTAACAATATAATAGATATGGCATAGTTAGAATTAAATTTGATTTCATGTCGCTCAACACTTTAAACGCGGTTCATAAATGCCCATCAAAATGATTAACAATAGATTTGTGATGAATTGATGCGGTGAGCAAATAAGTCAAATAATTCAATTGTGTTTTAATTAGCAATAATAATATGCAACCAAATATTATTGGCATATTTGATGTTGCATTCAATCTAAATAAGTCTGTCAAGGTTCTGGCATTAATTTAAGCTGCGAATTGTGGAATTGAGTGGAAACTCATCAATGCCAACTTCCTTCAGACTGCCTTGATTAGCATGATTCATAAAACATCTCAATAATTCCAATAATACATAGTATAAGAACTGAATTAATGGCATAAGTTAATAAGATAATAAATCAGATAATAAAAACGTTTTGGGCTTATATATGACAATATGTCTGCACTTTAAAGGAGACCTTTTCAAACACTCTCAGTTAGCCCAAGACAACAACTCCCACTGGCATTATTATTTATTTGTACTTCAACATGTAGGGAAATAAAAAACAAATGCTTTCAAGCAATTTTAAGTTATTTTTTGCTGCTCAAAACAATTACATATATGTTTTTTGTTACTCTTCAGCAATTTAATGTCGCGCTTAAGCAGTGCTCAAAATCCTTGATATTTGTTTTATTTTGTTTGGGTTGTTTTGGGAACAGGTCATAAATTTACTGTTTGCTGTTCAACGTAAACGAAACATTTGGCGCGGACATTTTACGCCGAAGAAGTTTTGCGAGCTTTAGTTTTTTTGGTGCGCTCAGCGAATGATTTATGTTTTGGTGGGGGGGCAACTTAAAATTGTGGCATGTGGAAGGGAGTTGATAATAAGCAATGCGATGACAACTGGCGCTGCAAATATCCAAATGAAATTAATATTAAGTCAATTTAATGTGAAATTGAATTGTATTTAGCATTAGTATTTAATTATTTAGTGTGTGATTCTAACAAGATGTCAGTGAATGTGTCGGAATAATCTGTCGACTTGCATTTTGTTGGACAATGACAATTAATCAAGTGAGCGCCTTAAGTCAATTTCAACAGATTGATTCAAATTTGTTGTGTGAACATAACATGCCACACCCCACCCTCTCTCCTTGGCTGCACTCATTCACACCACATATTCCGGGCGGCTGCCATCAACAACCATTTTAGTTTGAGCAACACGCAAAAGTCAGTGGCACGTACAGAAAGGCACTCAAAGACAGACAGTCACACAGAGTGAGAGATTCACTTGCTTTATATATACATTTGAGATCTGCAATCCTATATAGGCATAAAGGGGGTGAGGGGAGGCATGGCATGACATACAGGTGAGCGTATCGCAAGAATTTATTGCGTCAATTAAGTTGGACATGTTAATTGCGTCAAGCTGAACATCACGCACATGCGAGGAGAGAGAGCTGCGTCTCTGCTTCCAATAAGTCAGAAGCTATTCCCATACTCCTGGGGATAAGATGTGTGTGTGTGCGAATGTGTGTGTGTGTGTATGTTGTGTGTGTTGTGTGTGTCATGACAATGTGGGCAAAGCCATGTCAAAAGTAACGAAGCTTTTGATTGCGATTTGCCATCAGGCGTATGGCATATCTGCGCACGTGTTAGTGAGTGTAAATGTTATTTCAATTAAACAGCAAATTTAAAGCGAACAGCGGAAAGACAGACGCAATAAGGTTGAGAAGTGCTCGACTGGGAGATACCCTTCAGAACCACTTGAGACAGAGTTTCTTAAATAACTTTTCACACGCAGAACTGCAGCCACAAACGAGGCAGTATACATAGACATGGATGCCAAAAAGAGACGACATAAAGATGGGAAATGCCTGAATAGGAGATACCCTTTCAAATACAGTGAAACGATTTACTACGGGAAATATGATAAATAAATCGACATACTCAAACCGAGGCAGTCTTTTCAAACATTACACTGAACATGAATAGTTAATAGACATTTTTTCTTTCTGTGTATATACCATATGCTCCTTATACAGGGTATGTTATATGTAAAGCTTTGTTAATTGCATTTATCACGCGTTTCGCCCGCGGCAATTGCAAATTGATTATTTATCCAAAATCTCATTTGGAATACTCATAATTATATTAAAATATTTATCGCTATTTGCTTATTAAGCAAACAATTTTTTCATCAATAAATATTCAAAGCTGTTTTCTGACTGAGCACTTTACGAAATGTCAGCGAATTGCAAAAATTACACATAATATTTGTTAAAAATCGAAAAAAATTTGTATATCAATTTCACAAATTAACAATTTGTTGTAAAATTTCGTTACTTTAACTGAACTGCTGTTATTTAATAAATAAAAAATGATTTCTATATGCAATTTGATAAATTGAGGGCAAGCGTAAATATTTTTGCAATCTGAACACAAATAGTTGGTTGTTATACAATAGATGGCTTATGACCATGCAGCAGCAGCATTGGGAGAAGTGGCAGCAACTATTGTCCTTGAATGCCACACAATATTATTATTTTGGCCACAAGCTTACCGCTCAATTTGAGCATCATAATAATGAAATGGCCACCCCGGACACTTGACACGCCCTGCAGAGTGTTCTTGTTGTAGTTGTTGCCTGATGTATTGTGTGGCATTGTTGTTGGTGTTGATGTGGCAATGGCTGATGCAGTGGCAAAGGACGTGACTGTAACACTAAAAATGCAGCCCAGCCAGGTTTCTGTTTCCAAAGTGGCTGCCATGACATCGAAAATAGTTTTTTCTTTTTGTTATTTTTATTTTGGGCATCGCCTTTTGGACATTTTCTAATATTTCTCAGTTGTTGTCAACTCATGTTGACAATTTTCACCTGCTACAAATGTGTAATGTTGTTGCACAACGGCACCTTGGGGCGGCTTCTATAACCTGGATGAGTGTGTGTGTGCCAAATGCGTTTATGATTTGTATCATGTCTTTGATCCAAATAAATCAAATGCAATCAACAGTCTCAGCCGGGGTTCTTACAGGGCTTATAAAACATGTGTGGAATTGTTGGCTAGCTCACAGAATCTGTAACCTGGCCATATCAACTGCTAAGCTCCTTGCTCGAATCTGGGCAATCGACAATGAAAATTCAATTTCCCCCAACAACAATAGCAAAAGCAAGAATTTCACACTGACATATCTTAGAAAGGTGAGTTTTCAAAAGAGGTATTTCAAATTATAAGTGTGGTGCATAGGGAGAAGTTTATGTTTTGAGGATTTTCTGAGTGACTTGTCTGATTTCAAAATATTGGAAAGGGCTGATATGCATAGGAAAACATTGTTCATCATCATACTCGAAACACAACAAATATGAAAACAATGAACAACAACTTAGATAAAGAAAACTCTTGCAGAATGATAAATGCGACATTTTAATTGACAATCAAAGCTCAATTTTTCTATGTAAACTATGATACATGACGATAAATTGGAAACCAGGCTGAGACTCTCCCAGTCTGTCTGCCATCTTTATCCGGAACCATCTGTAAAGCGTGTTTATTGCATATAAGTAAAATTTATCCATATTTTGCGATCCGAGGAGTGCCTAAAGCCCATGGGCAAAGTGGGGAAATGAGCTCTGCACATTTATTATTTACTAAGCTACGACAACTAAAAAGTGCACAAAACATTTTTCTCAGGAAGCGATTTTATATCAAAAATCAACTTTTATAACTTGAAAATTTTTGGAAATAATAGTAATTTAGTTGGCTAGTTGGGAAATAATTAATATAAACTGACTATTTGTAAATAAATAATATAAAGTGATTATTTATTTGCATTTGTCGAAAACTATGATTAAACATTTTAATTTGTAAAAATTATCAGAAAGAATTACAACAAAAATAAAATAAATAGAAGTTTCAAAGACACTGCATTGGGATGTAGTTCAGAGTTTCCTGTGTTCTCGATGCCAGAACCGCTTGGAAATTTATTGAACAAAGCAGCTCTTGTTTTACAAGTCAGATATGCAAATTTATATATATATATATATATAAAGAGATGACTATCAAGTAGCTTGCAAAGTCCAGCTGTCGAGAATTCTGCTCAAACTTGGAACGTGGAATATATTTGGAATTCGAATTGAGAAGCTTGAAAAAAAAACCAAAAACAAAGTAAGCTGAAAGTAAGAAAGAAAGTAAGATAGAAAGAAAGTAGGAATGACAAAAAAATCTTGGGACAATCTGAGTTTTGACTTTCAAAGCCCGAATCACAGAGCCATATAACATTACTAAAGGGGCAGTGGCGTGAAAAATGCAAGACTTGGTTTTTCCGATTGGTTTGCCTTGGTTTTCAACGCTTTCAGTTTTCTGATTTCGTTTTAGTATTTCTTTGACTTTGTGCTCGGTTGTTTCGGTTTGAATTACAAACATATACAATCGCTTTTATAATCTTTTAAAAATACAAAGCAAATATGTGTGTTACATAAGCAGCAGCAGCAGCAGAAGTGTGTCCTAAGGGGTGGCAGCGGGGGGATATTGCGTCCCAAAAGCGCAGCGAGTGTTGCTTTGTTTTGCCTCCCCTGACAGCATTGACAGATTCGACAAAAAACTATGGCCAAAGAAAGGAAAAATAGAGAAAAAAAGATGCGAAACGTTGTGATAAAAAATATGAGAAATTCTTTTTTCCACTCACACTATCGCACACCTCCCTCCCCCCCTCTCGCGCTCGCTGGGATGCTCTTGTATTTTATTGAAATTGATTTTCTTGGATGCGAATGCATTTGCGCCAGCATATTACTTTTATTATATGCTATGCTGTATTTTGTATGTTGTCTTTGCCTTGGCTCAGCTCAGTCCCATTGCATTCTCAATGCGTTGGCGAAAACTCCTTCATGTCCTCAATCCTCCATACTATCCTTTCATTTATTTTTTCTTTCCCCTTGTTGCTTTTGTTGTAATGGCAAAATAAATATTGAAAATGGCAAATGGGAATTGCCGACATTGGATAGCTGCTGTTGCACCAACTGTTGTATGTTGCAACTGACTCAAACTGAGAGCTGCACTCTCTGTCTCTCTCGCTCTACCTGTACTTGCTGTCGAAATATAAATATGGAAGCCATCTCCAAGCCCATATAACTTATATATTCCTGATCAGTATGTATTTATTCTTCATTGCCATGTTCCACTGTCTGTCTGCATGAAATAGCTGATCTCAGAGACTATAAAAGCCTGCGATCAACTATCTTTCAGTTCAAATTGAAACTGTTTTGCGAATGGATTTCCCTTTAAATAATATATATAAAATCCAGAAATATTATTGATCAACTGTAAAAGTTTCATTATTATCAACTGAAACTCATTTTGATATTAAGTAAATTACCAAAAGCAAGTTTATTTTGTGGATATGTCTATTCTGACTGGTTTCGATGTTAATCTTACAATTTTCAGCATGAAATCTTGTTATAGATTCAATAGTTAAAGCTGAGCTAACTGGTTCTAATAGAGCGCTCATAGTTTGATTATAATCCTGCTGCATCTGGTTGCGAGAACACTGTTGTTGTTTGCCGGCAAATGCAAAGCAAATAAGGAAAAAGCACTATTACAATATTCATAGGGAGCTGGCGAGGGGTGCGGCTGGGTTGGGGTTGGGGGCTGTACAATATGCTTTATTTTTAGCCCCGTTTATTGTGCGGGCTCTGCCAACACACAAAGAGTGCCGACGAGGGGTTGGTAATAGAGATGGTATACCATTTTTGCAGGTGGATCGTTGCTGCAGCGGCAAAAAAATAATTAGAGTCTGCCAACGGCTGGCAAACGCACTATGCGCTTGGGCCTCATTGTGTTTGCCGGGGACCCCAGGCCCAGTCAGTCAACCGGCTGGGCTAACCGGTTGCCATAGCTCCGATTTCAGCTACTGCTGCTGCTGCCACTGCTTCTGCTGCTACTGCTCCTACTCCAACTGATGCTGCTGATGTTGCTACTGCAGTGACAGTTTCAATGTGCAAATCTGCATAAGTGCGCATTTTAATTTTGTTGCACATTTTGCCGGGGCTGCACGAGGAGCGGCGTCTAATTGAAATGCATGCAACGGGCACACACACACACAGGACTCGCTCCCGTTTGACTCCTCGCCTTTAAAGAGGACAACCCTTGCCTTTGCCTGTGCCCGTGTTGGATGTGGATGTGGATGTGGCTTTAATGCCAGTAGTTGGAGTAGTCGGTGGCAAAGCTGAGCTGCTGTCGCTGAGTAACTTCATGCCGGCACGTCAGAGCCATCAACGCATTTTTATGGCTGACATCCTCGGCATCTTGCACACACACATACACACACAGGGGTGTAGAGGCAGGATGTCTGCGTGTTTTTTTTTTTTTTTGGGTGCATGCCACCATTAGCAAACCCTTTTTGCGTTTATTTACCTTTATTTTTTATTTATATATTTGCGTTTTATTATTGAACGGCTACATGACATGAATTTCAATGAATGTCAACAGTAATGGCAAACAGCAACTGTTATACCTACACCCATCCTCATCCTCCTCCGCCCCCCCGCTGCCCGCTTAAACCACTCACATTATTGCTATAAAATGAGCGTGTCATCAGAAATCGCAACAAATTTAGCAAATTGCCGGAAATAAAATTTAAATTAGCAGCCAGAACAACACAGCACAGCACAGCACAGAATAGACACAGACTGAACAGAGAACACAGAACACAGAACAACAATCAAACAGATGATCTATTAAATGAGTAAGCGTTCCAGCAGATATTGTCTCCAGGCACGCAATAGAGTCGTAAACCTATTGAAGCAAAACTTTTACAAGCTAAGCCACTTCTATTGCACTTAGACTGTGTATCGAGGAGGTAAAAGCAATAAAATCAGCATAATATATAAATACTTAAACGCTTAAAAAACAGAGCAAACTTGGTTAAAGGTTGCTCATGCTAACATAGACTCGAATACAATCTACATTTTTATTATTTTAGTATTTTACCTATTTTATCGACTGTGCACCCTTTGCATGCAGGCATCCTTAACGGGTTGAGTGTTTCTCTATTTTGCCGAGTTGATAACAGGCTTCCTTTGGACAACATTTTCGCCTGGCTAGTCGAAATTTTTAAGCTTTGCTTTTTAGCTGTTGTGAAATATATTCTTGACTTGAATTTCTTTTCTTTTGTGCATTTTTTATAATCAAATTTCAAAATAAAATATCATCTCTCTTGTGCCACATTTCTTATTGCTTTTGCTCTGGCAACAATTCATCAAGTTGGCGAAACTCAATTTAAGTGCTTTCAAATCAAAAGATTTCTCAAAAAGTGTCAAAAATAATTTCATTTTTATTTTATTTTTATGTGTGGCTATCTGCTGCACACACACACACTCACTCTTCTTTTGACATCCACACACATATATAATATATATATACGATGGGGTAGTTTTTTTTGGGGGGTGGTCTCATTATGCAAATTGCGAAAATTCACATAAGCAGCTCACCCAAAAACTAATTTGTCACTGTCTTTTGCTTGTTAGTCAAACGAACGGACAGCAGCAAGAAACTGTGTCATTTGTGTGTTAGTAAATGTGTGTGTGTGTGCGTGTGTGTGTGTGGTTGTGTGTGGGTGCATTTTGGGCCACGCTTTTGTGGCTTACATTTTTATCACTCGAGTGCTGCTGTTGGGCAGCAAAGTCCTGCCACTTGCTGATAAATTTTAACTGATGTGCAGACACGGACATGGAAAAGCACGCCAACAATGTTATAAAGCAACCGAACAACAACAACAACAACCACAACAACTCGAATAACAGCAAACACACACACACACACACATACACCTCGAAATGAGCTCTAACAACTGCAATGCAAACTACTTAGTTTTGCTAAATGCCGCAATAATCACCTAAAATCGTTCAATTAGATTGCTTAGCTGGGCAACAAATGTGTGTGGTAGGCAAGGGGAAGGTGAAAGTAAGCTGTGGTAAGGTATATTGCCAAACGCCGACCCTTTGGTGCAACATAATTAAACGCTGCATACTTTCGCCGCCTGCTATATTCAATTTATGTAATTATCGTTGCGCCGCCGCAGCCAAAGCGCATTTTTGCACTAATTAGTGAAATTCTGGGCAGCAAGCGGAATGCGACAAGCGGCATGCAGCATTCGGCATGATTGTGCATTGCCAACGCACCAACACACACCTGCACACCTGCTCTAATGCATTGTGTGGTCACAAATCACTAGTGTATATATGCATGAGAATACACTGCACAGATCGGATGAGGCACAGTAAACAAATAAAGCTATACTCTGTCCGTAAATAAATAAAAACAGAGTATAGTCGGTAAACAAATAAAGACAGAGTATAGTCAGTCAATAAATAAAGACAGAGTATAGTCGGTAAACAAATAAAGGCAGAGTATAGTCAGTCAATAAATAAAGACAGAGTATAGTCGGTAAACACATAAAGACAGAGCATAGTCAGTCAATAAATAAAAACAGAGTATAGTCGGTAAACAAATAAAGACAGAGTATAGTCGGTAAACAAATAAAGACAGAGTATAGCTTTATTTGGTTGGTGTGCATGAATCACAAGAAAACCTTTTCAAACTGAAATTCTGTATATGTTGAGGAACAATAATTGTTAACCAAAACTTCGCAGATTAAACTTTCTCACTGGTTTCCTCAAACTTTGAAGCCGTAGCGAGAAATACGGAACCGAATAAGCATTCGAAGACAGTTTCAAATCTCTTTTTGAGAACAATTAGAGCACATAAAAAACTAAAGGAAAAACTCTTATGCAATCGCAAATGTTTTGAGGAAAATGCAGAATCTTAACCAGAAACTTACCGGAATGGGAAACACTCTGGCGCTTAAAGGAATATTTTTCTTAACTCAAATTTGGAGGCAAAACAGAGTTATGAGATTTATATTGCGAAGCGAAGAAAGAAAAAATAATGAAAAATATTTATATAAGTTTTTTGTTTTACTTTCTTTTTTTGATTTACTTTCATGAGATTACTTAACAGATTGTGAGATTAATCCACTTAATTCTATGCAAGAAATCAAGGAAATCTTTTAGACATGCACCGCACTTTGATTTGATTGCAATTTCCAATAAATATCTACTCATCCCCTATACTACTTAATTGCCCCTAACTCAACAGCTTAAGAGTTAAGCATTTTTATTTGAATTAAAATGCCTTCAAATTCCACAGCTTTAACAGTTTTCGCAGCAACTTAAAGCTTCCATTTTCGGCACATTTATAGCAATTTTTGTATGTTTGATTTTATTGCTGTTCTATGTGTGAAGAGTTAGCTTAAAATGCTGCTCGTGTTCCAATTGTCCCACTTGCCCCATCCCTTAGCTCAGCGCCCAACCCTGCGTAAGCTTGTCAAATTTAACTGTCAAACGCACCTGGCAGGCGTAACAATTAGCACGGCGAAATGGCAACTGGCAGCCGCAAACGAGGCTACAACATCCACTCACACACACACTCACACACACCTCACACAGTGCGACCCTCAATTGCGGGTTGTGTTTTTGTGTGAGTGACGCTGGTTTGCTGAGCACTGGCTTCCATGGAGTCGTCCATGTCGAATGATTTACGAGCACTTGTCGAACTTGACAAATTCTCTTGCCTCGATAAAGCAGTCAAAAATCAAACAAAACTTTCGAAACTCTCAAAGATTGGAGGCAAAGCAAAGCCCTACAAAAGCCATTGGGGATTATTGTAAGCGTTATTATTGCTCAAACATTAACATAACTCGAGAAGAATTCATTACATTGAAATATTACCCATTATTCTGATCGTTTATTTGCCATTGCTCAAGATTTCAACGTGTTATTTGGCATAATTTGAGACGAGCTCATTATGAAGCTGGTTCAATTAGGTGTCGGTTGGCCATCATTGTCCAGTCAGCAAACACAATTCACCATTCACAATTCTCGCTGGCTCATTGTGTGATCGACGATGTGGTCTTTTATAAATGGCGGCAATTGCGACGGAAATTTGCCACAGCCGAGCCGAGTCGAGTTGAGCCGTGCAGCGCGGCGGGGGGAAAACATCGGGTTTTTTGCACGGAAATGACTTGGTAAGTCCGGCAACGCCAGCTACCAAAAAATTTGCATAATAATAAAGCGGAACAGAATGGAGCAGTGGCAAATTCAGTAACTCTGTTCGCCCGTCCGTCCGTCCGTTGTACAGTTAGTTCTCTGACAGAGCGACAATGACAATGACAAGCATTTGCATTATGCGGCAGGCATTTTTGGCGTGGCAAGCCATTTGGGCCAATTACCTGAGCCCGGTCCCGGGCCCATTGCAAATGAAATCAATCAAAATATATTTGCTTTTGTCTTTTGTTTGTACAAATTACAAAAAAACAACAAGATAGAAAGAGACAGAGAGAGAGGGGGAGAGGGAGAGGGAGAGTTGGGAAGAGACTCTTGTTGAAGCAATAGTTGAGCTTTATTTTATGCGAAAAATTTATATCAAAACAAGAATACCTTACAAATTCTCAGGCAGTTGACGCGTACACAGAGAAAAATGGTATTAATATGCATTACAGCGTGGAACAGCTTAATTTAAGCTATGTTAATACTAAAGTAAGTTCGACAATCTCAAGTTAATAATGTGGCTTTACAAATGAGTAAAACTGAATCAGAGATTGTTCCTTTGGTATACAATGTCGAGGATTATATTTTTCAAAATGTGGGCAGCAGAATAATAAACTGAAGGACATTCCGGATCAATAATATAATAATATAATATAATGTATTTATATATAATATATATATGTATATGTTCTTTTTGGGATCGGAGAAGCATCCTTAAGCACCCTCTTTATTACAAAAATTTATTCATGATTCTCAATTCTTTCTTAAACCGAATCAATCCAAGAAATATAAAGTTATCGAGAACATAGCCTTGACCTTAGTTGCTTTTTTTCAGTGTATAGTCTTAAACTTGTGCAGCTGTTGCTGGCATTTAGCTGAAAGTTTTATTAACTTGTACACATTTTTATTTTCACTAATTTTAGCAGCCAACAAAATTCTTTTGCGGCTAAAATGTTGTTGAAAAGGCCAGCGAAAATGCGTCACGCATATCACAAAAAAAAAAAATGAGAGAAAAAAAACAGGAAGTTTAGGGACAGGTGTGCGTGTGTGTAAGTTATGACAGTGCACACATAAAAAGAGAGAGAAACAATTGAAAAAGTGAAAGAGAGGGGGGGAAAAAAAAACAGCAGACTCAAGATTTATGTGCAAGAGTTTTACAATTTGATCGCCTGCTGTTGACATTCGTTGCTGCTAGTTGCACGAAAAATTGTTGTAAAAATGTTTCATTGCCACACATAAATTGCATTTTCAAGCTCTTGCAGCAGCAGCAGCAGTTGTCTGCCACTGAGCTTTAAGTGCAGCTCTGCTAACGGTCAAAAAAGGGGTCTGCCACATGTGGCGTATACGCAATCCGCACACACAATTAGTTGCAGGCTGCAACTGTTGTTGTTGCTATTGCTATTGAAAATCACAATTTAAAGAATTTTCATCAATCAATGTCATTCGGGGCCAAATTGATAAAAACAAAATTGTTATTATTTTTCAAAAATAAACGTCCTTGGCCAGCACAGCACGAATCTATCCATATAGAAATACATCAGATTTAATATATTTGTGCATTTTCACTTATGGAATTTCAATTTCAAAAAGGAAAATCCTAAAAGTCACGCTTAACTTAACATGAAAAGTCTTTAAGAGGTTGAGGGCTCACATAAACATACATATATATATAAATATATGTACATATAATCCTTGTTGTATTATTGTCTGCACTTTTCGCACATTTTCCAGACCTCATTCAATTTTTTCAACTTTTTTCTCATTTTTTTGCTTTCGCTTTTAACAACAATATTTTTTTTGCGGGTTTTAATAAACTTTTGCGGCACTCATCAAACTTACTGAGTAACTTGTACAAAACTTTCTCCCAAAGAAATTTATGTAAAAAGCTGCGAAGCTGAACTTCGATTGAGACGCGCGAAATGACGAGCATCAGATTATAAGGGTGGCTGGAGGGGGGTAGGGGAATGAAGAAGTATTATGAAGAGTAGTTTGCGCTTTCCCATAGATTAATTCAAGCAGAGAAAGCATGTAAGAATTTGCGTAGAAAACAAACAAAATGTGAAATTTGTCGAAATTATGTTAGTAACCAAGTTAAAGTGCATAAATTACTTAATAACTTTGGTATCCTGTAAACATAATGTAGCCAAATGAGGTATACGAAAGTTGTGCTGGCAAATCAATATTCGATTATGTAAAGTGCAGATAGAAAACTTTTCTTACATTATCTATTTGTTTTTTCTGTTTTATACGCAGAATTCAATAAAGAACGGAACCGGAAACATCACCATTTTTTTGCTAAGGTATCAGTTGGTCGAGCATTGGGTTTGCCGCATTGTCTTTTAACTGTTGATAGTTGAATTTGATTTTGTGGTCCTTAAATAAATCATTTTATTCGATTTAATGCTCGCCCATACAATCAACCTATTGTATAATACATTAACAACTTTTCCGCGCACCTGGCAGCGTATACCAATGGCAGCCTCTTCTGCATCCGCATCCGCAACGGCTTTGAGGCGAAAACATCACATTACTCATGTTTGTGGTAGCTGAACACATCTGTTGGCAACGGCACTGCCGGAGTTCTGGCACATATTTTGCAGAAAGCGCTAAAGTTGGAGACGAAGAAGAAGAAGAAGAAGAACAACAACAATAGCAGCAAGAAACAACAACTTTGAACCCAATGCCAACTCTGGCGTTCAAGTAAAAAATATGTGAAATTTAATTTTCCTAAGTGATTTTTCATGTAATTCGGCACCTGCGATTATTTTGCTCATCTACCACATAATACTTTTTTGCCTAGAACATCTCGTCTTGATCAATTGTTAATGCCACATGTATCTTGCACGCACACACGCACACACACATATATATACATATTTGTATATATGTATGTGGCACATATCAGCGCCTTGTGAACTTGGTAAGCAGTCAGCCATACATCAAACGGAAACTTTTTTCCACTTTTTATTTTGCTTTGTCGCCTGCAGTTTTTTGGCAAAGAAAATTCATAGAAAAATTTCATTTTCTAAGAGGATGATATACATACATACATACATACATATATACATATATTATATATATATATATATATATATATATAAACTATGTTATTACATTGCATATCTGTGGCATTTTTGCTGAATAATTGCAAAAACGGTTGCATGACAAACTGAATTTCATCCAATGATAGATCACTGAAAATATTAGAGACGGAGCAGGGAGGGGGAAGAGGGACTGTGGCACATACGTAACTATGCATATTTAGCATGCTGCAACCGCAGCGACAATCGTTTATCACACTGAGACAACCAACCCGTGTGGTGTCTTATAACTTGCAACTGGGAAGCGTTGAAGTTGTGTGCCGCATCAACAAAACTAAAGTTGGTGCAAGAAATAAAAATTTTTATATGAAGAAATTTTCACACACATCTCCAAAAACTGTAAAGCATTTCCAGCCTTGTCAAATTTCAACAGAGTTTTCAACTAGGCACAATAAAAATCCATTTTTATGATTGTTACGTCAACTTTTTTATGTGCCGGGAAACATATTTTTTTTATTTTTTTTTTATTTGTATTTATTAATAAAACCAAATCAGTTTCATGATTGTTCGATTAGACTAGATATACAGTTTATATGTGTAAGGAAAGATATAAAATTTGTATTAAAAAATGACTGTAGATAAATGTATTTTTTATGGTTATGCAAATTATATACAACAACAAATCAGCTGGATAGAAATAACTGTTACTTCGCTCAAGATGTTTGAAAATAATCCAAGTTTTTTTTAGATTGGCTTGAGGGGATGTAAAGTATTTAATATTTTGTCTACAAGACTATTTTATTTGAAATCCCAAAAGGCTATTAGTTTCCAAGTGGGATTCTATGTTCATTTTTGTATCATAAAAAACTCATTTTGACAAATCTTTTGATTCTCAAAAGTAATGAAGTTTTGACCATGGTTTGGTCTCTATAATAATCCCACATTTAACTCAGAAAATCTATGCTTAAAAATCGCAAATGTAGATTATGTTTTGATATCTAGCTTAATTCTGCATTTAAATTTTAAAAATCTTATTCTCGGTGGACAACATTATATGGAATATTATGTATTCATTGAAATATATTCAGCGCAGGTCGGAAATAGTAATTTATGTTTAGACTCGCTTTGTTTATGGAGTGAAAGCATAAGCAGCTTAAATACTCTACCTTCTTAGGCACTAAGCAGTTTTCGGCTAAGAACTGTTTAGCATAGGAGCAAATTAATTAAGATATCAGCAAGGGCTTCAAGTCTGCTGCCAAGCCCCAATCCGCCACCCCCCCGCAGGGAGATTCCTTGTTGTTGGTTATTTGCTGCTGGTTGTTGGTGGTGTGGCCATAAATTTGCGCCGCTAATGCCATAATGCCATTTTATGAAGATGAAAGTCGTGCGTTTATTTCATTACACAAATAATAACAGTTAAATATAAACCGCAGTAGCAATGAGAGCCGCACACAACCCCAAACCCCAAACCACCCCCACAGCAGCCTGTAGGTTAATGAGCTGCTGTTGCTGCTGGCACATGCCTCATTGAAGGTCGAAAGGCTTACGAAAAAGATGGGACGCTTTGGGACTGGCCCAGAATTGAATTAATGACAGCACATGTACACATAACTCGATGGCAAGGCGGCGTTGTAGAGGGGAAAGGGGGAAGCGGTTGGTGTTGGGCTGGCTGGTTAGGAGGGGTTGCCAGAGAATGGGTATAAATATTTCTTACGGCATTAACGCAAATTTGTTAACAAATTTGTTTGTGCCAACAAATGAATTAGCTAAACCCAGTGCGAGTGAGTTGGAGAGAGGCGGAGAGAGAGAGAGAGAGAGAGAGCGAGAGAGAGAGCAAGAGAGAGGCAGTGAGTTGGGCATCAATTAAGTGGTCGTTGATTTTTTGGCCAGAAGTTCAAGGGAAGAAAAAAAACAGTACCCCGCAAACGGAGTACATAAATCAACCTCAATAAAATGTGGAAAATTTAAGTTAGATGCCAGCGTTTTGAGCTCATATTTCAAGCTGCTTGTTAAGTGCATGTTTTATGATTATTATCGCAATAAAAAAGCAGCAGAAGAAAATACAAGTCGTCGCCTACCAACTTGTACTATAAGCGTAGCCAGAACTTGAGCCTTAGCATTGCTTTTACGGCCAGACAATGTGGTTGGTGGGGGCGGGGAAGGTGGGGGTAGGTTGCTAACCCAGGTCACAGGATACCTGAATACGGGTTCACCCACCGCTTGGCTGGCAACATTATAAAGGCAATAAGATTTTCAAAATACGACAATTTATGCAATAAACTTGAAATTTATGCCAGGCTGCAAAGTCACAGTCACATCGAGTACAGCTCTCAGCCAGCAGTCGTCTAGTCCTGGCTAGCTTACTCCTTCCATTATATACATATATAAATATATACATATATATATATTACAGGTGCAGTTATTTCGTTTTATTGTCGTGGCATTTTGGAGTCAATCCCTTGTACGCTAATCCTTGAGCACTGACTGCGTTGACATTTGGCAGGCTTACAATCAAGCAATAAGAGTTCTCAAAATGTCGACTTAATTCTATTGGCCAACTAATATATACCCTATAAGCCTATACAAGTTATGAAAATTACATGGATTCGCTAGAGTATGAGCTCGACTGGAATATGCCTAAAAGTTACTTGTTCAATGTTAAAATAGGGAAATCTTTGCTTCTTATTCAATCTTAATGAAATTTGTACGATTTACCAGTGATATGTCTGAGTATATATATTATATATATACAATCGAAATTCGCAACACGTGCGCAGTTATCGATAAGATCAGTTTCAATATAACAAGCTCAAAACTCTCTCTCTCTAGCTCTTAAAGTTTCTCAGCTGGCATCCTGTGTACTTATCGTAAAATGCATATCTCATTTTCAAAAAGCTTTCCCCATTTTCTCGTATCCCTTTTGGCTTATCTGCTGTGTGTGCCAATTAAAAATATTTGCTAATGAAAAACGTAAGCCGGCTACATATTTTAAGCATATCTTTCTAAATATCAAAACCATTTTCACAGCCTGTAAATTTTGTAATAGGTTTGCGCGGACAGCATTTCAATTGGGAATGGCACACAATATCTGAGTCCGAGTCGGCCGTGTCCTGCATCCCCCCCTCTCTCTCTCTCTCCATCTATCTTTCTCTAAATGCCCCAAGGATAGCTTTACTTAATTTAGGTGTAAAACAGCGACAAACGTTGTCTGCCAGGTGAGAAAAAAAGCAAACACACACAGCCGACACACAGAAAGGTGGACAAAAGGAAAAAGGACGTCCCAGACACATCATTAGCAAGGCAAGCATAAAAATGCTGATTAACGAGTCCCTCAGGACTTTAAGGACGCTTCTGCAGCGATTTAGCTGTGCATGCCTTGCCCCATTTTCTGCTACCCTATTTTTTTTTCCCTTGAGTTTGAATTACAAACATAAATTTAAATTATATTAAATACACACAAAGTTTTCAAGGACGTTAACGCAACGACATTTATTGTAAGCATTATTTATGGCCAATTTATTGACGTCATAATATTGATGGGTAAATAATTGTGATTATAAATAGGCAGCAAAGAGTGGGAAATTCCTTATACATACATATATACATACATAAATATATGTATATTTATATGTATACTTAAATGCGTTTTACTGCGTTCAAAGGCTCATTTGAGGGTTTATGACTGCTAGGAGTAATAAGCAGAGCCAAAAGGTTGCTCTGTGTGTGGCTCAATAAAATGCCAATGCCAATGGAAATGGAAATGAAATAAAAATCAGCAAAAGGTGCGACTATATTGTCATGGACATCGTTACTGGACCTGGCCAAAAGGTGGCACAAATGGCCAAACAAATGGCCTGAAAGAAACCTGTGCGCAGGGTTTGGATTGGATTTTGTTAAGTTCTAAGACAAAGAAAAGGGCTCAGAAAAAAATGCTTTGCTGGTAGTTGATGAAAGCCAGGGTTGGAGAAAAGGGGAGCGGTTAACATTTAAGGGTTGCTAGAAAGTGCTATAAGATTTGGCCAGTCTTTATGGGCATATAAACACCTGCAGGGCAAAATATTAATACTCGCCCTTTGGACAGATTCACTGACTGACTGACTGACAAACTGGCTGACAAACTGACTGTGCACTGCGTAATAAAATTTTAATTAGGGCAAAAGGTTTAGGGTAGGTTCAGCAAGAAAACGCCAATTTCTAAACATTTTAGCACTGTTCTCAATTCCAGATCCGATTACCTTTATCCTTTGCTCAATGCCCAAAATACCGTCATTGGTATTCCTCACAGAGTGAAACACATTCCAAACTCCGGACTCCATTCAAAGGCCACACAGTTTGTCCTGTCCACTCGCTTCAAGTCCTGTCGTTTGTCAAATGCCAATCGTAAATGTCGAAAAATATTTAGACACACGTCGTTTGGCATTCCACCTTTTCAAATTTGAGACTGTTGCTTTCAATTAAATTCTTCAGCTTTTAGGACTGGCCAAAACGGTGAATTATTTGACTGGTGTTTAGGCACACTTGCCAGTGTTGTATAAGCATCGAATGTTGTTGTTCTTGTTCTTGTTCTGGTTCTTGTTGTTGTTGACAAATGCATTTAAAGCCGTTTGGCCCCCGTTTGGCTGCTCCTATTACTTCTGTTAGATGCCCCTTTTGACTGTGACACATATGCAAACACACACACAGAATGTGTGTGTGTGTGTAACTCGATTGCTGTTGCATGTTTGCATTCTGAATTGAATTGCTGTTGAGTGCTGCACACACACTGACACACACGCAGATCACACACAAATACAAGTGTCCATTGGCAAAGGCAAACGCATGTTGCAACGCTTATTTGACAGTTGATTTGACTACATTGCCAGAATGATTGACATTTGGCACATGCCACATGCCACACGCCGCCATGCAAAACCAGTCGGCAGCACAGCACACAGCACACAGCCCGAAACCAGAAACCAGAATCCAGAAACCAGAAACAGTTCTCATTTTACGCTGCTTAATGTAAATCCACGACAATTGTAATTGACTATATGTGCATTTTATCATGTGGCATCGCGAATAGCGCGTTTCGCCTGTGGCACATTCATTCACTTATTCTGCGTGCTGTTGCATACTTTGCGACGCATTAGCGCGGTAAGCACTTTAAGCTCGGCAGCGATCTACGCGTATTTGCAACGCATGCAACACATGCCCCAGAAGAGCATATGTTCAAAATTCGCTCAACCTAAATGGTTTGAAAATCGTTCAGCTTCTACTAACCAAGTCAACAAAGAGTAAGTAAGAAAGCGCTAGTCGAGAGCGCTCGACTGGCAGTTACCCAGCAAAGTCTTTAGCTATGCATAAGGGATAAGCATGCCCCATTAGAAATAAGCTTCAGTCTCCGGAAAAATCGCCTTTTCTCTATTTTTTTATATAATTTTTAAAAATTAGAAAATGAATTTCTAAAAATTAATAAATTTATATTTAGATAAAACCCCTTCTAAAATGCAGCAACTGATTCGGCTTTTATAATAGATTTTAGGCTGTTAACCTGCCAAAATGCATTTTGCCCTCTTCTTGAGCGTGTTGCAATACACCCCTTTTGGCCATTTTCAATGGGTGTTCAGTTCAGGTCAACAATAAGATAAGTTTGCTGTGAATTGTGTTTTTTAAGCAACAAGCGTGATTTTTATTTATTTGTTTATTTTGTTAATTTATATTGTGAAACAAAGTTTTTTAATAGGATTTATGCAGGTAGCAGAGTATAAATTGGTTCATTGGCAAGTCATGTGAAGTTCAGGCTAATGCCTGTTGGCAACATATCCCTTTGATATGGCCAACTCACTGGCATTGTTGGATATTGTTGCTTGCTAGCTGAGTGCCATTGTTGAGTGTGAACTGAAACTGTGCTGTGTAACGCCAGCTAATGCCATGTGCAAAAGTTGAGAGTTGAGGTTGCAGCAAAAACCAAACATGAGAGCACTTAAAAGTGTGTGTGAGAGAGAGAGAGAGAGAGAGAGGAAAACAGCTGAGCTGGTGTCGATTAACCTATTTGTTTATTGGCAAGAGGCGTGCGTATCAGTCTTCGCACAGCAAACCCATATTATTTTAATAGACGAAACTTGTTTTGAAATACTTTTTGCAGAGCTCCCAAAATGGAGGGGAAGCCAAACGCGTGCTGCTCTTGATAGAACCAGGCTGCCAAGCAAGAGAAAGACAGACAGACACAGAGAGAGAGAGACAGACAGAGACAGAGCGAGAGGGAGAGGCAAACAAATGATGCAATCGAATTTTACGAGCCGCACTTAATGTGGCTAATAGATTTTAACAATGTGGCAATAGAAAAGATACAGATACAAACAGCAGCGAAGCCTGGCAACTGTGTGTGTGTGTGTGAGTGTGTCTTTTTGTGCGGGTCTTAGAACAATTTATTTTTATATTTGTTTGGCAAGTTGCCTTCAAATGGCCCAGACTGTGGGCGTATTTCGTCTTGAAAAATCACTCAAATCTTTGATTAGGACGACCCAACCCACACACACACACACACTCATATATTGAGTATACACACACAAACTTTTCCATTTTGCTGAACTCAGTTGCCATTTAAGTGTGCTTGTTATTTATTTTAATTATTATTCATTTATATTTATTATGCAATCACAGTTTTTTCAGCTAGTTAATCGTCAAAAAAGTGTCATAAATTTCAAATATTACCCCACAAATTGGTTTCATAACAAGTTGATGTAACATGCTCATAAAAAAGTTAAATCTATTAAGATTAAAGTCCCAATATTATTCACGTTTTTCTTTCTTTTAAATCAGGACTATTTCAAGTTTATTCAACTGTCGCGTAGAATGACACACACAGAATTTCATTTAGTTGGATGGCACTTTGGGGTGTGATTATGAATTTAGAGCTGAGATTTGTGACTTTAAGTAGTTGAAAATGCAAATTGCCGGCGATGAGCAGCCAGCAAAAAGAACATAAAGTCGAGCCAAAAAATTATGAAATGCTACGGCATTTAAAATGAAGCCATCAAAAAGTTGGCTCAACAAATTTAATAACCTAGCAAACTGCCAATGAAGTGCCAGCTGTCCAAACAACCAAACCAAAACCAATCCCAATCCCCAAACAATTCCAATCCCAACAACAAAAGCAAATGCAAAACCTAAAACCAAACCCACGCCGATGTCGATGGCGATGGCGATGGCGATGGCGATGTCGATACTGAGACACTGATACCAGCCGCTGAGTACTTAGCTTAACCTTTTTTTTTCCGATGCCCTGCCAGAAAGTAACCTGAGCGTTGCCAATTTGTTCAAAACTGGGCAACTTTAGGATCATCGGGTAGGTAAATGAGGGCAATATAAAAATAGGATGAAAAATCGACGCCTGCTGCCTGAATAAACGACCCATGTCAATTATGCGCTGAAAGCAAATATATTACAATATCATAAAAATGAAAATGAAAATGTAAACTCAAACAGCCAAAAGTCGCTGGCACAATGCGCGCACCACCCAACCACCCACCCACCCAAGCAGTTACCGAAGCAGTCTTTGCAGACAGTTCTCAGAAGTTACAAAAAAACAGAGAATGAGAAACACTTTGTAAAAGTTGCCAATAGCTCTCGGATAATAGTAGCATACAAGAAATTACGTTGGAATACTTATTGAATTTCAATTAGGATAAGATGGCCCAAGGGCGAGGAATTAAATATCTATATCTATATATATATATATCTATATCTATTGGTTATTTTCAACTGACGATAACTTCAACTTAAGCATTCACGAATTGTGGTAAGAACAATTTTCAGAACAACATTTTTAGCAAACTTAAAAACTTACTAAAGTAGTGCAGAAACAAGAAAGAAAGGATGACATAGTCAAGCCGAAGATGGTATACCCTTGCAGAGCAGAGACGATGACGACTTTTAACTTTCAGTTTTAAAAAAAACCAACAGATTGTTCCGATAGCAATAGCATTAAATGTGGATTAGGGCTGTAATACTGAAGGTCTAGCTTACAGAAGGAAAATCAGACACACTCTATGAAGTCAAGGACTTCTCTACCAAGGCATACACACTTCATTTATTTATATCAAGTTTCAAAGTTTTCGATTTAATATTTCCCGCTTGTTTTAAGTGCAAGTTAAATAAATGATTAAAAAGAGCGAAAGAGCAACCAAATAGAAAAGAAGCAAAATTAAAGTAAACGCTTTAAATTGCCCCATTTTGAGGAGAGGGCGGGAAGGGTTGCACAATGTCTGTAAAGTTGCCTTTGTCACACACACCCACACACACATACACTCACAGGCAAACACATACGCACACATGCAAATCGTTTGCAGTTAGACACACAAAGGCGTGGCCAACTGGCACTGGGCCATATTGGGCAAAAACCAGGCCAATAGCCACAGATAGCCAGAGCGGGAGCCCCTCAGTCACGAGTCAGGGCCAAAAATGGTTTGTGGAACGGTTAGCTGCGATATGGGCACAAAGCCCGGAGATACTTGGCCCATAATTGAGACTATCATTAAGCCAGCTACAGCTCCAGCTCGAGAGTTGACTGTTGCTGCTGCTGTATCTACACTCAGGCAAAAAAACTGTTTCCAATTTTGTCTATGCAAAATTGTTGAATTGAAGTTGACAAAAATTAGCATACAAATATGAACACAGCTTTCCGTCTGCATTAGCTGTGCTGTGTTTCTCTCAGTGTATGTGTTGCCTTTTACAATTAAGCTCACAGATGATTTGACGAGGCTGCCCAACTGCATTTCCAGCGCCTGTCTTTAACCAGGCTGATAAAAGCAGGTGAAACAGGAACAGATACAGTAGCCTCAAGCAGAACATGGCCTGTTTGCTTATAAAATATGCAGTAGCCACACTCACACACACACATACACACACGCTGACACGCTCATTGGCAACATATTTATGCGATTAGATGCAACAAGAAGTGGCAAGCGTACAGCTGACAGCTCCAAGTTTGCCACACACACACATAGATAAACTACGCACGAAATCAAAAGGCTGAATGGAAATAAAGAAAAAGTGAAGAAAAAAATCCGGAAACTGCTGCGTTGACAGTTGGTTTTTGGCATAGCATATAAGATGCTGCTCTATCCACAAAGAGCAGAGGGGAGTGGCATAATAAAAGGACAACAAGCCACACTGACAGCTTGCTTTCTTTGGATAGCTTCTGGGCGTTTTTGCCTTAGCTCGATTTGTATAGGCAAAAAAAAAGAAGAAATAAACAAAAAAAAAAAGGTGACAATGGCTTCGGACAAAACGTAGGAATAGACAGCAAATGTGCATTGAACGATGGAGAGCCGGATATGTAACAGAACAAACGACAACGACAACGGCAACGACAACTCTCATGTGTACAATGTGTGTGTGTTGTGTGTGTAACATATGTGATTTCAAGGTGGGGACAGACTTATGCTCGAAGGCAAAGGCAAAGGCAAAAGCGCCCTTGTTATAGCATGTAGGGATTTAAATGCGAGCTGGACACGACCACGTTAATGTCAGACAAAGCAATAGCAACAACAACAACAACAAAAATGAAGAAAAAAGCCATGTAACCCAAAAGGGTCAATCAGAAACAAATGAAAATTCTTTTTATTTGTCATATGGTGTAAAAGACGTTGCATCAACACTTTTCCAAATGTGCTAAGACAAAACTTGCTGATTTATTCGAAAAAGAAAAACTAACAAATGTTATTTGTGAGTGGATATTTTATTGCATTCTAAACATGTTTATGGATGCGTACATCATGATGTATAAAGTGTGTGAGGAGAGGAGTGTTTGAATATGTACTTGTACATAGTAAAATATATCGTTATGTATGTTTGAAATATTGACAAAGTAATTACTCTCAGTAGATGAGTTTTGAAGGTTGTCAAAGGATGCTTACATCATGATGTATGAGTTGTGTGTCAAAGGAGTGCTTGAAATGCTTGATATATGTATAATGATGTATCACGATGCATGTTTAAAATATTAACCAACTAATAACTCTCATTAGACGAGTTTTTAAAGCTGTTAATTGTTGCATACATCATGATGTATGAAGTGTGTATCATTCGAGAGTGCCTGAAATGCTTGAATATTTATGGAATACATCACGATATGTGTTTTAAATGTTAATAAGTTAATGCCTCTAATTAGACAAGTAAGTTCAAAATGCTGTCAAATGTTTTCAATTATAATCTAAAATGAATGCGTTATAAAATTTACAAATTTTAGTTTGGTTAGCTGCAATTAAAATGTAAACTGAAAATGTTAATTATAATTTCATAGTGATTAGTGGGGATGATAATGCGTACCTGTAACTGTAAATATTCGCATTAATATTCGCATTACAACTGGTTGAACTTAACGTGGCTAAATAAATACACTAAAAGCCATAACGTGTTCAAATGCTGTTTAGGCCACAATTCGTGGTTCCCAGCCAATCAATAAATGCTGAATAATTCATATGCTTCATCGATTGCCACACACATGCCACACACACACACACACACACACACAAACACACACATACGACGTGAATCTAGCAAATGAGCTTTCCGTATTATGTATTTATGTGTGTGTGAATGACTTTGACTAATAAGCTCATTTCAAAGATGATACTCAATTTGGGTGTGTGTGGGTTGTGTGTGTGTTTATTTTGTTGTGTGTTTGTGTTGAGTTTAATGCACTATTTCTGCTGCAAATTGCAACCGCTGCTGTTGCAACAACAACTGCAACTGCTGCATTTGTTAAGCAGCCGAGTCGAGTCGAGTGGTTTGTTTGCAAATGAGCTGCCATCATTTTCAACTGGTCAACTGACTGTCTCCATTTGCATCTGCATCAGCATCTGCATCAGCATCTGCCTGAGCATCGTTTCCAACTTTGGGTTCGTTTGTCGTGGCAACAGGCAGTGGCAAAGTGTAATTGATGAGCAACCAGTGCGAATGGGACAAACGCAGACGTGGCAACCTTGTCTCCTTGCCACCCAATCTGATGTCTGCTGTCTGCTGTCTGCTGCCTTTTGTCACTGCCACTGACAGACCCGCCTATTGCCGATGGCAACAATAAAAACTTATAAAAAATGTTGCCAACAATTTGGGACAGTGGCACAGCCAAATAAAATGGGCCAACGGACAACGACAAGTCACTCCATCAACTTGACTGACTTGACACAATCACCCACTGTGGGCCACAAATTGCATTTTCTTGCTAAATATTTCAACTGTTGCAGTGTAGAGCAATAATGCTCGAGTGGCGAGAAAGCTCGACTAACAGATACCCTAAATTCTGTGAAAATATTTCATTTTATTTAGTGTCGCATTTATTGCCACCGGACATCGATTTATATCGATATTTGCGAAGCGGAGGCAGTTATCGATAACACGCAGTAAGCTTGACTTGACTGTATGAGAACATATATTCAAAATTTAAGTTTCACTAGTTTCTTGGAGTCTCTGATATGGATTTAGTTACGGACAGACAGACGAGTAGATAAATGTAATTGGGTAGATCAAGTTGGATTTTATGCTGATCAAGAATATATATATGTCTAGTTTTGCTTCTTACTTTTGCACAACTTCATTAATCCTTTTTCACTCACTTTCGTTTGGTTCGGGGCATCAAAACGTAGAAAGATATACAAATATATCTCTTTATCTCTACCAACAAAAAATCCAAAAATATAACTTCACTGTTATAAAAAAGTAGCTGAAACCCTTGACTTGAGTACATTTACGCACTTTTCACCGACTTTAGCCCACTGTGCGCGTTTGGCTAGTGGAATTTGCGTGTTATTGACATGTTCCTCAACTTGGGAGAGCGTTGCTTTGTTTGGAGTGGCCTTTAAGCCGGATGGCAAAACTTTAATTAAATTCTCACAAATTGCCAGCGCTGCAATAATAACAAACATCAATAGTTGGCCGCAACTGTATGTCTAACGGTTACAGAGCCCCCGCTACTTGGGCCCAAACTTCTTGGCTAATTTGTTTGACAAACAGCAGAAGGGACGAACAGCGAGGGAACAGCTAAGAAGAGCAAAAGCCGCAGTAAAAGGAGAGTTGCTTGTTGGCCACTGAGTAACCGCAGTGCCGTAATAAAACTTGGCGGCATCTTTCTGTAAAATTGAAATGTTGTCTTTTGCGTTACGCATACGCCGCGTGGTCCAACAAAACTTATTTCAACTTTGACTTCAATAATAACAGACAAGAGAGCAAACAACAAACAAGACGAGTAGTGAAAAACTTTCAGCATTAACTACAAAATACGACTCCATACTTATATATATATATATATATAGATCCATTTTTAGAGGGTATAATAGAGTTGTGCAAGTGTAGCAAAAAGCAGCTTCGACTAAATATGAAATAAAAAATTCATTTTTTTTTATTTGAACGATAAGTGCCTCCATTCTAAGCGGGTTTGCATAGATACCTCTCTAAGGACGTGTGTCTAGGGTATCTCCTAGTCGTGCCCTCTTTACGCTTTAAATACCTGCAAATACATATTTAAAGACCTTTGCTTTCTCTGTCAGGTCTTTGTTGCACATAATTGTTGGTTCAGTTTGTTTTTTGCATGTCCATTACTGGCAGTTGACAAAAGAGCAAGGAATTTATTTATTGATTTCGCTGATTGCGGTTTGTGACACATGTATTTCAATGTCTCTTTGTGGGTATTATAAATCTGTCAGTAAATATGTAACACATGTACATATGTTTATTTAATCATCCCATATATAAAATACTCTTTAATCATAATGTGAGAACATCAACATTCTCTGTATTTTTAACCAATCAGTTTTGTGAAGTGCACAAAAACATATATCCGAGTAAAAAGTCGGCAGCTTTATTAACGTGCTCAACGGCGCGCTCTGATTGCTATATGCAACAACTGATGTGGCCGCCGATAATGGCCAGAAATGAAACAGATTCAACTGCGGCAGTAAAAAATGACCTTTTGTTTACCATTTGTTTTTGGTTGTGGTTACTGATTTTACTGATGCGAACGCTTCACATTGATATTGGCCTGGCCTTTAGCTGCTGCTAACTGCCAATCGTTGCCAATTTGTGGCACGTGGAGTGGGTGGAGCGAGCGTTGCACTAGCTGCAGTTGTTGCACTTTGACTCTTTGTTGAAATTTCATGCGAAATGACAAAACTTTGAACGTGGCTTCGCCTTTTTGGTATCTGTATCTCAGTGTTTGAATCTTTTAGCGCTTTCGGGCACTGGGCAAAGTTTTTAATTAGTCTTTGATAGGAAACCAACTCAGTTCGTAACTTTAAACGTTTTGTAATTTCGATAGTACCCTTTGCCCCCTTGCCTACCCCTTCCGTGGTGTTGCATTGTGTGTTACAAGTTTTTCGTCAGCGGATGGAGGGTTGGTTGTGGTGCGGTGCGGCAGGGTGGTGTGGGCGGGGAGACAGGTATTCGCGCACTGCAAATAACCTGCAAGGGGTTAATCAAAGTTCGGTTCACCTGGGGCTGCTTAGCTGCTGACTTCTCTGCTCGCTGCTTGTCTTCTCTGTTCCCTTTGACTCTGATTGCAACATGCCGCAAGCTGTGTGTAGTTACCAAAATTACGCATACGACGTGTGTGGCAGCGACAATTCCAAATAAACGAGAGATGTGCCCTAGAGGAGAGAGTAGCCGACCAACAAATACCCTCTGAATGCAGTTCGATTGCTTGAGTTGGAATTTCAAGCCAGAAAAAATCAGTTCAGTTTGGCTAAAGTTATGGCAAGTTTTAACCTATTCCTTAAATCACTTCAGATTAAAATCTAAATCAATGAAGACATCAAAGCATGACCAAATTTTAGGTTGATCCATTTCTTGAACTACTTTTTGAGGCTGCAATGTTAAAATGCAAATCGAGTCAGAGTCGCGTTGGCAACTTTGAGACTTGTTTCAGTTTCCACATAGTTGTGAGAGTTGATAGCATTTTAACGATTACAAAACACATATATAAATATAGTTGGCAATGTCATATGCGAATTGGCAGTGTAATTTGCGAATTCATATCACATTACAAGTTATGCGAGATGTCAGTCATCGCATTTATCTTGGTTGCACCACAAAATCATGTGTCGCAAACAGCTGCTTGTGCATCTGCTAGTGCTTCTGCTACACTTGCCGCACTGCGTCTGGCGTTTGTTGAATGCCTTTCTGCTGCACTTGCCTTGAAATTTGCGCGTCACTTTTATTGCTAGTTGGCATCGCTTTTGACACGAGCCTCAGCCGCATCTCCTCCTCAGCTTGCAATCCTCACCCAATTTTAACTTGCAGCGACAGCTCGCTGAGCTGAGCTGAGTTGGGCGTAAGGTGGGTGGTTGTAAGGGAATATTGTGAGTTGCTGCAGCCAACAAACCCTCATCAAGAATCTCGCATTGTTAAGCAAAAATTGTTTTTTCACTTAGTTTCAGTTGCTCCTCTCCGACTCCGTCTCCGTCTTCCTCTCGCTCCTGTTCAGCCTCACATTTCCAAGCCAAGCCGGGTAACTAAATACTTAATTAGTCTTTACCAAAAAGGCGTACAGCGCACAACTCTTCTTCTTACTGCTAAGCTTACAAGCGGCTTTCATTTTGTGCATCCTTTTCGGAGGAGTGTAACAAATTTACACTCGAATACCCATAAAAAAGGGCCATGAATCTAAATCAGCGAAATTTCCATCTTCCTCTGTCTAACTCTAAATTGCTCTGCATATCTGCAGCTCTGCTTATGTTTATGGTTTCACTAACTAAACCCGCTGCTTGTTTAAATTTTGCATTCACTTTGTGTTTTCACAGAAGTGAATAAGTAATTGTGCCAGTCAAAACTGAATTATCTTTCTTTCTTCCTTCTTTCTTTCGTCTGCTCACTTTTCTTTAACAGCGACTCTGCTTCTTCTTCTTTAAGTTGCTGATCGCACAATTGATATCGATCGACATCGATGTTAACGTAATGTAAACTATTAATGTTAAGTTCATAGTTGCATGTTAGCTTACAGATGTTACTTACTCAACTTATTTTAAAAAGCGAGGTTTTTTTTCGATATATCGATATATGGGTATAGGTCGAAACTTCAAAATGCCATAACTTCGTCAAAACTCAATTTAGATTAAAAAGCGAGGACTTTTTGATCATAGTTTTGAGCCTAAATCAATCCTACATTTAAAGTTGAAAACGTGAAAATAAGTAGGAAGACAAGTAAAAATTATAGCCTGAAAATCGATGTATCGATAAATGGGCATAGGTCGAAACTTCAAAATGCCATAACTTCGTCAAAACTCAACTTAGATTAAAAAGCGAGGGCTTTTTGATCATAGTTTTGACCCTAAATCAATCCTACATTTAAAGTTGAAAACGTGAAAATAAGTCGGAAGACAAGTAAAAATTATAGCCTGAAAATCGATGTATCGATGAATGGGCATAGGTCGAAACTTCAAAATGCCATAACTTCGTCAAAACTCAACTTAGATTAAAAAGCGAGGGCTTTTTGATCATAGTTTTGACCCTAAATCAATCCTACATTTAAAGTTGAAAACGTGAAAATAAGTCGGAAGACAAGTAAAAATTATAGCCTGAAAATCGATGTATCGATAAATGGGCATAGGTCGAAACTTCAAAATGCCATAACTTCGTCAAAACTCAACTTAGATTAAAAAGCGAGGGCTTTTTGATCATAGTTTTGACCCTAAATCAATCCTACATTTAAAGTTGAAAACGTGAAAATAAGTCGGAAGACAAGTAAAAATTATAGCCTGAAAATCGATAGATCGATAAATGGGCATAGGTCGAAACTTCAAAATGCCATAACTTCGTCAAAACTCAACTTAGATTAAAAAGCGAGGGCTTTTTGATCATAGTTTTGACCCTAAATCAATCCTACATTTAAAGTTGAAAACGTGAAAATAAGTCGGAAGACAAGTAAAAATTATAGCCTGAAAATCGATGTATCGATGTATAGGCATAGGTCGAAACTTCAAAATGCCATAACTTCGTCAAAACTCAACTTAGATTAAAAAGCGAGGGCTTTTTGATCATAGTTTTGACCCTAAATCAATCCTACATTTAAAGTTGAAAACGTGAAAATAAGTCGGAAGACAAGTAAAAATTATAGCCTGAAAATCGATAGATCGATGTATGGGCATAGGTCGAAACTTCAAAATGCCATAACTTCGTCAAAACTCAACTTAGATTAAAAAGCGAGGGCTTTTTGATCATAGTTTTGACCCTAAATCAATCCTACATTTAAAGTTGAAAACGTGAAAATAAGTCGGAAAACAAGTAAAAATTATAGCCTGAAAATCGATGTATCGATGTATGGGCATAGATCGAAACTTCAAAATGCCATAACTTCGTCAAAACTCAACTTAGATTAAAAAGCGAGGGCTTTTTGATCATAGTTTTGACCCTAAATCAATTCTACATTTAAAGTTGAAAACGTGAAAATAAGTCGGAAGACAAGTAAAAATTATAGCCTGAAAATCGATAGATCGATGTATGGGCATAGGTCGAAACTTCAAAATGCCATAACTTCGTCAAAACTCAACTTAGATTAAAAAGCGAAGGCTTTTTGATCATAGTTTTGACCCTAAATCAATCCTACATTTAAAGTTGAAAACGTGAAAATAAGTCGGAAGACAAGTAAAAATTATAGCCTGAAAATCGATGTATCGATAAATGGGCATAGGTCGAAACTTCAAAATGCCATAACTTCGTCAAAACTCAACTTAGATTAAAAAGCGAGGGCTTTTTGATCATAGTTTTGACCCTAAATCAATTCTACATTTAAAGTTGAAAACGTGAAAATAAGTCGGAAGACAAGTAAAAATTATAGCCTGAAAATCGATAGATCGATGTATGGGCATAGATCGAAACTTCAAAATGCCATAACTTCGTCAAAACTCAACTTAGATTAAAAAGCGAGGGCTTTTTGATCATAGTTTTGACCCTAAATCAATCCTACATTTAAAGTTGAAAACGTGAAAATAAGTCGGAAGACAAGTAAAAATTATAGCCTGAAAATCGATGTATCGATAAATGGGCATAGGTCGAAACTTCAAAATGCCATAACTTCGTCAAAACTCAACTTAGATTAAAAAGCGAGGGCTTTTTGATCATAGTTTTGACCCTAAATCAATCCTACATTTAAAGTTGAAAACGTGAAAATAAGTCGGAAGACAAGTAAAAATTATAGCCTGAAAATCGATAGATCGACATAGAGAGGCAGAGATCGAAACTTCATTCATTCTTAACACGACTGTTACATAATATTTCTTAATAATCAACGAGACAAACAAGATATATTTTCAATCTTAGTCTAATTCTGTTTGCAATTAGGAACAGCTATTTATATATGTATATATATAATATATCATAAATAACAACCATAAAATATTAAATCAATTTATAAACCTTACATGATTCGCTTTGACGGCCTGATTTATATCTTGTGCTGTTGGTTTCGATTTGCTTAACTTTTTTACTGCACGTCGAAAGTTGTAAAATTGGCATTTGAATTTTTAAAGCTGATGCCCAATTTGTTTGAATGTGGCTATCTGCAGCAGTTGCAGCTGCAGCTTCATCTACTGTGCCACGATGCCGTGAGGATTTGCTGTCATTTGCGCTCTGGATTTCTGTGCCAGCACCCGCAACCCCTAACCCGCCAGCACCTTGCCTGCTGCTGTCAAACGTAAAACTTTGCGTGCGGCACCAATGGAGAAGGCGATTGCGATGGGGCAAGCTCGATGGTGCAAAGAGGCAAAGCGAGCAGCTGAAGCAGAAGCAGAGCGAGAGAATTGTAAAACTTTCTAATATTTTTCAGCACCTCAACACAAGCGATAAGAACTCTTGCACGTTGTCGAGCTGCTGCTGCTGCTGCCGGTTCCACAACGTCCTAATTAGTTGAATTCCATGCATTTTCCTCAGCGCTAACGGTAAAGGTAAAGGCTAAGGCAATGGCAAAGTCAAAGTGGCAAGACAAAGTTAAAGGTAAGAACAAAAATTTTTGGCTTCTTTGCTATAACTTTGGTAATATTTTGTTATACGAAAGTTTCAATGTTGATAAAATGTGGCTAATATAAAAGTTGGAAACTCTTTCGACGAAGCGGTCAAGCAAAAATATTGCTGTGATTATAATGCCACTTGCACAATATTGACTACATATATATACTATAGTTTTAGTAATTTAACTAACAACCTTAACAGGCAACTATAGAGAGAGAGAGACTTGTCTGCTTTCTCTTTTTGTTAGTTGTCACCGACTAACTAAGTCAAATTGATAGAAATACTTAAAAACTATTTGCAACTTTTTCTGTAAGGAACAACTACAATTCAAATCAACTTTTATAATGTATTCAAATCCTCGAAGCTTGAATTTGTTGCTGATATCATTAAGACAAAGTTGGAAGAATTGAGACAGGTTAGCTCCGATTTATTAGGATTGTTGTTAATAGTTTGTTCCACATAAGAAATTTAATTTTGATGTTGACTTTTCGACAGATCAATTAATATAACACTATAGTTGTTTGATGTTGTGATCTGGCCGAATCTGTTGTCTATATAGGCTTCACTTTTGCCCTTAATAAATCATGACAATATAATAAGTGTCTACAAATAGGCCTGATTTATTTATCGATTAAGAGTGGCATCTGTTCAGCGTTATACCCAAATATATCATAGCATCGCAATTTTCGCACATCTTTTGGATATATATATATAACGAACTTTATTTAATTTTTTTTATGGCAATGCAACTGACAATTTTTCAATCTCGACATGAAGTCGAGGCATCAGAAATAATTGCAAAATGCATCAATCAGCTGTCAGCAGCGATACTTGACTAACTGAGTGACAAAAAAAAAAGAAGAAAAATGGTAAAAACTTATTTTTTTTGCAGACATTTCGTCTGCCAGTCGTCTGTCAGCTGCAGCCAGTGATTTAATGCCACGCCCACACTTATATTTTGACAAGGGCGTTTATGGAGCAGCAGCAGCAGCAGCAGCTCATTATCCGCGATTATGTTGGTAGGTACTGTGTATGTGAATGTGTGTGTGTGAGTGTGTGTGTTGGCCACGTCTAGACCGCATTTCCGATAATTATACTTGTTGTATTGGCAGACGATGTCGCAAAGTTGCCAACCAAATCGTGCACTGGACTAAGAAACCGCACTGGCCACAAACGAAGAACAAGACGAGCAGAGGAAACGACGGCAGGACAAAGGATAACGTGCACCCCATCCAAGCGGATTATAAGCGCAAAGGCCAAAGCGCATTCAGCAAGTCGACTGCGGTCTGAATCCTGCCTAGTTGGCCAGCTAATGCGGTATCCGGTTGTCGTCCTGATTGATTTTACATGCTCCAATCGACTAGTTTCAACTGCACTTCTCTGCTCTGCTCTGCTCTGCTCCTCTTGCTGGCGTAATACTTTTAATTGATAATTGCGCAAATGCATGGGAATTGTAAAAGTCGACAACAGCAGACCGCACAACAGTTTTCCAACTATCAGAATTGCTATATATATATATATATACATATATATCTATATGGTACAATATATTGGTAAGCAATTTGGGGTTCGCAAAACGGAAATCAAGCAAATTGGTTAACTGCAAAACCGCAAAGCATTTAATAATGGACAACAAGCGCACAGCAAATCCAACAAAGAGAGAGAGAGATAAAGACAGACAGAGAGGGCAAGAGAAAGATAGAGTGAGAGAGGGAGAGGTGTAGCAGAGCAATGCACAAAGTATCGAGTTGCAGAGACTAGTGCAGAGTGACGAGAATTGTTCGTTCCTTCTGCTTTTTGATACACAAGTTCTGTTTTTACTTTTGTTAATACTCTCTCGCAATTGTGTATGTGGGGTATGATGAATTTGTACAAGAGTATGTTACAGACAAAAGAAAAACTCATAGATGAGTTGCTATATTCAAAACTTTGTCAAAACTTGTCCATTTTAGCTCCGGCGTAAAGAGTTAAGATTCTGAATTGATTCCAAATTTCATTCAGTATTCAATTTCGTTAGGGTATTATATGGGCTAATACTGTAACTGATTCTAAACAAATATTGCATTTCGCTTCCGTTTAAGTTCAATTGATAAAGTTGCAGTTCAATTTTGACATACTGATTTCTAATCTGAAATCGTTTAGGGTATTTCAAGTGCGACTCTGCTCCACTCGCTTTTTGCAAAGGGGCACATAGTTATTGTGGAGCCGTAGCCAACACTAGTGTGTAACTATGCCACGCCCCTAAAACTTCTATTGTTTGCCCAACCATAAGTCTTTCACACGCATTTAATATTCATGCTGCGTTTTGGCTTGACGGCCACACATTTTAGCCCAAAAATCAATTATACGCCCCGGAAAATATGATACCTTCTCGGTGTGTGTTGGTGTTGGTGTGTGTGTGTGTCTGTGTGTGGGCTTCGTCTAATATTACGTGTAATTAAGGCGCGCAGCCGTCTACAGTCTGCAGAATGGAATCCAGTGGGAATGCTCAGGTTCTCTCGCTGGACAGGCGGCTGTGAATGAATTTGAAATGCTGCCAACGTAATTGCCAAATTACTTGGATTTTTGCTAACAGTAACACTAAACGCATCTGCGAGTGTGGAATTTCAATAAAATATGCAACATATATATATATATACATATATATACATATGTATATATATATATTTGTATTTATAAATCCCATTTCAGGCACTCGTTATGCCAGAACAATTGCCATCAACATCACGTATACGCCGCGTGTTGAGCTCTAGAAAAAATATGTATATATAACCATATATATATATATATATATATATATAATTTATGTAGATGTATACGAATTAAAGTAATACAGCCTTATTCAAGATTTGCAGCTTATTTCATAATAAATACATTGAAAAAGCACAAACGATTGTTCCTAATGGAAGTGTGGGACTTAAGGGTGATTTTCTGCCAAAAATGTGAGTAGCATAATAAGACACGTCATTTTGAGAGTCGGGTTTCAAGAACTCCTTTCCAAAACTTTTGTTGCTATAGTTATTCGATCCGCCTGAGTCTGATATATGTACTGCCTGCAGACAAGTGACAAAACTGAGCACATGAAAACAAACAGAAGAAAATGACTTAATCGTTTCAGCAAATGCTGCTGATCAAGAATATATATATATAGCTCATAGTCTGCTTCAATGCGTACAATTTGAATACCCTCTGCGAGCGTTTAATAACTTTACTCTGTTTTCATTCCATTGAAAAGATAAACATCAGCAGATTAAGAAACCACTGAATACTAAAAAAAATAAACATTCCATTTTCATCCCTCCGGGAAAGCAAAACATCAGCAACTCATGAAAAAATGTTATAAGAGTCCAAATGAATCCAACTGGCTTATTTGCCTCAGTTTGAGGCAATCGAATCTTTTTATTTAGTATTTTAATATTTATTATTTCATACTTATTGGAAAACCCATCAACAGATAATATCGAATAAAATGATAATAAAACGTAATTCAATCAGCAATATTAATCGAAAGCAATTTTAAACAGATTTATTAGCCACATTCACGAATGTCAATTGGCTATTCATTTTGGTAAGTGATTTTGTCGCTGCATGTTGGCCACATTTCATTTTGAAACGGCTACAAATTGATTTGGCATTTGCTCCCGCTGATTGATTCGATCCATTAATGCAGCTAGAAACCGTCCAAAATTAATGTTTAGGCAAAATAAAATAAGAAACCTATTCAAGAACAGCCCATTTCGAGCTGAGCTTTGCGATCTGATTGATATATGTTCCATATACAAATCGATTAACGCATGCAATAACATTTTTCACTCCACTCAAATCGATTTGTCTAAATTGGAATAATAAATATTTTTTTACTTACCTTTTTTTGAGTGTGGATGATTAACTTTCTTGCAGCTTAAGATTATTCTTTCAAAAACACAAAAGTTTGATTTATATTCCGAGTATATTCGAATTATGGCTTTAGCAAGATAAAAAGAAATGAAAAATATTAAATCAAATATGATTTAAATAATACAGAAGTACAGATAAGATGTCAAATAAAACTACTATAAAAGTAATGAAAATATTTATAATATTCCAAATAAAAGTACCACCAGAAATAGTAGTCAAATAATTAAGTAAACTTAATGAAAATTATAATAATTATTACAGTTAAAAAAAGTAATATTAAACATATAGAAATTACTACTATAAGGCTGTAAAATTTGAATTAATGGACGAAGGATATAGCTTCAGCATATTCAGCAAGTTGTGGATTGCTTTGTTGCCGGAGTCAAGTATAAAAAACGGGCGCTAATTTTATGGCGGCACTCGTCAAATGTCAAATACACCAAAGGGATGGCCAAAGGGACACGCGCTTAAGTTGCGGCTGGCAACTTTATGGTAATGTGAGGCTCGCAAGTTGCACGCAGCGGCAAACACGGGACATCCTTAATTTGCACGCGAGGCAGCCCGCCCGGTCGCAGCTGTGTTAATTACTGTGGTGAGTGCCACACTGCTCATGAGTCATGAATCATAACTTCCGCTGCCGTTGCTCTCGCTCTCTCTCTCTCTCTCTCTCTCTCTCTCGCTCTCTCTAATTGTGGGGCAACAAATGAATGAAGAAAACGGCAACCATTTCAACTGCAAATAGTTGAGGGAAATCAAGGTGAGAAGCGGGAGGATGGCGGGTGGCAAAATCGTCTACGACGCATAATGAAGTCGTCTTTGCACCAACACTGCGGCGTGGCATCAACGTGGCAACTCTGTTCGTGCTTCAGCATGTGGCAACTGCGGCTAACCGACAATTTGTGCAGAGTTCTGCGACTTACTCAGCACAAACTGGTCTTAATTCATTTGGCTTACAGCAACCGAGCCAAGTCAAATAACGTTGTAACAACTTGAGCAGTGTTCAACGCACATCTCTAAAATACTCCTTAAAGCGAACAATAACCACAGATAATATGCAAATAGGGTATTCCCCGGCCGAGCATTATGGAAATTGAAACACAAGCGCATTTAAAATGTTTATTATTAATAGTTGTATTTACCTTTACGCTTTTATTTTGACTTTGGTTTCTGTTGTTGGTTTTGTTGATTTCTCTTGTTGTATGTTTAAATGCAGTGTGATAACAATATGTTTACTTAATGTTAGTAAATATATCAAATGCGCTCTGACATTAATCTTTTATATCAACTAAAATACATATAAAAAATTGTACAATATTCTCGTAGGGGAAACAACAAAATCACAACTGAAAATTGGGAATTTTATTTTGTTTCGGCTTTAGTTTCACTTAATGCTTATGATACTCTAGTCAAGACTAAAACTAGTTTTTGATTTATTCAATATATATTTATATATATATATATATATATTTGATGTTCGAGTTGTATGCTTGTCATGCTGTCAATGCAATAAATATTTATCATATTTATTATTATTTATCTTTGCACATATACATTTATTAGTATTCTCTATTTGAATATGTTTAATGGTTTATGCTTTATTTGATTTCACTTTTTGATCTTTATTTGTTTTTTGGGAATAGTTGTGATGACGCACTGAACTGAACTGAACTGAACTTTAAATGCAATTTACCTGCAACTGTTTTGTTTTGGTTTTTTTGTTTTTTTTTTTGTTTCTTAGCTTTTTATTCAATGTATATTTATGCTATGTATAAAAGAAAAACGGAATTATCAAATAATTTAACTAGCAACAGTTAATAATAGTACGTAAATAGTTTACAATAGTTAATATATTTGTATACTTTATAAGGTTTATCTCAGTACCATTTAAATGTCTTTTGATATGACTTAAGCAATTTAATGGTAATTTCTTTGGCAACTATTTATACGATCATATTTATTCATATATATATGTACATATACACTATTCGACAAAAGATCTTGAACACTATATGAACTATATAAACTTGATTTATACATCATTTCCTATTTTTCTATGTGGAATTTTGAAATTGTTGTTGTTCAAGTTGAATAATGTGAAATTCAGACAAATAAATATCTCACACAATATTTCTACTATTAGTAAATCATTTTGTTAGTTGTGTGTGTTCCAAATCAATGCAAAATGATTTCAATTTAAATCAAATTTAATTAGATTTCACTGGCCTGCTGCAAATCTATTCTAATACTTTCATTATTAACTATTTTCCTAGCACTAATTAATTTATTACAATATTTTTATTAAGCCTCTGCTCGTTATTTAGTAGTTTTCGCTTATGTTGTTTTTTTTTCGTTTTCGTTTTTGTTTTCTGTAATTTAATTATAAACAAATACACGACAACAAATTCCATTATGAGCCCTTTAGTATAGTTAATGGAACACAGCAATGTATCTTTTTAATGCTTTTCCATTTGTGTTTTATTCCCTTCATTATTTTTATTTTTCCATATTTATTTTGTTCTCGTTTTTACTTGTTTCACTTTTGATTGTTTATTAAAAATATTAATCAGTCGTTTGAATGCAATGAATTGCTGTCTATATATGTATATATAGTATGTGTATGTGTTTGTGTGTGTGTGTGTGCACTATTTACTGTACTATTAAAAGTAAATAGTTTCCATTACACACACACACACACACCCCTCATGCCTTATCCCCCATCCACTGCTCATTCCCAGTTTACTGTTAACAATATTACCGTAATTTATATCATTCAATTTTGCATTGCGCTGCAGACAAACTAAGAAAAAAAACGGCATCAGCTTAGAGATGGGCGGCAATCGCGATATTTTCAAACTTGAAATTCCAATTCTTACAGTCAAACGGAGATAATGAGATCCACTCGGCTGATCAGGAATATATAAATACTTTAAGGGATTTGAAATAACTCTTACTCCCTGGCAACTTCAACTGGAAAGAATACTTATCATCTTCATCGCGCGCAAATCATCGCCATTTAGTCGTGTCACGTGCCCATCTCTAAGACACATAAATAATTTTCACCACTTTTGTGGACTGTTTGGCACAGAAATTTATTAAAAAATGCTGTTTGCACTTATTAAAAAACGAAACAATAAATCGCCTGCTTTAATTGATTTATGAAATGAAAACGCGTTAATTGTTGATGATACTCGCTGCTGCAGCTTCAATTTCAATTATTTATGCACATTGTTAGTCAATCTGATTATGCTGGAATAGCTCTAAATTCACCCTGAATAAACAATTTGCATAATTGTATATTGTATAATTATTCGCATATTGTTGTCGAAGTCTCGTCTGTCCGCCTGTCGTTTTATGTTTATATTTCTTTTCATTTTTTCCTTTTTTTTTTGTTGCTTATTATCTAAAATTAGCTTAGTGTAGAAACAACTAATTCACTTACTTGTCATAGGGGTGGGGGGCATGTGGATGTTTCTTTATGTCCGGCGAGTGGCGCATCAGTGTTGCAGCATTCTGCCCGTTCACCGGGGAGAGGGTTAGGCTGACCTCATGGCTACCACCACCGGCACCGTTGATGGTGCCACTGGGGCCGACACCAACGCAGCCGGCCATCATTTTCTCCGTCTCCTGGCGGCTATTTGCCATTATGCGTCGTATTGTGGGCGCGCAGGGTGTGCGTCAGAGACGCGACTCCTGCACGTGCTCGTGTCAGACCTGACCGTGCGCGTTCATGTGCAGCGCCTCCCCAGCGTCCGAGGGGCCGCCGGAGAGTTGCGCCGGCGGATAATACTGCAACGAGGTGCAATTCAAATACTGTGCGGCGGTTAGAATCACATTAAAACCACATAAATAACAATAAATAAAAAAGGGGAAATCTTAAAACAAGAGGGGACAAGCTTCGACGATTATTAATCACAGCCAATGCACTCATTCCCAAGCAAAGCAAACCGTTACTCGTTGTTGTTTGGGAATAAGCTGGAAGAGGAACAGTTAGCTTTCCATCACAACAATCAGCGAAGTTTTTTTGTGCTTACTATTATAATTATTATTATTAAACATTTAAATGAAAGTGCCTCGCGAACCAAACTAAACTTTCCATAATTTTCATAATTTCCACAAATTTACTTTAAGCTTTAAGAGGGGAAACAACCCTTAGGATGAGAGTAAATTACTTGTAGCTTTAAGCTAAATGGACTTCAATGTAATATTTACTCACCCCGACGCGTCCATTGTCGTAGTCGCGAGACGCTTGAATGGTCAATTTGGCCTTGGCGTGCATCGTGTCCGTCATGGCGTTCCTTTGATGTGACGAGGGTAGCACGCCCGGAACGGAGTTGGGGGTGCGCAGCATCATGGAGCCGTTACTTTTGGCCGCATTACCAACGCCAACGAGATTCGATCCGCCAGAGGAGGAGGAGGAGGAGGATGAGGAACCGTTTGCCTTCCTGCGGAAGCAAAACTCAATAATTGCAACGAAAACGGCGACGAGCAGTCCACCGATGAGTATATAGAAAATGCCAGCCACATTGCTCAGCGAGAGCGCATTGTGCGAGGACTCGCGACTGTCCTTGTTGGGATTGCATTCCGTTTTGTCGTACCACCATTTGTTGCGCAGCTTAATAAGTTCCCCATTCTCCTTCAGCGACAGCACAGCCAAATTAATTGGATCCCTGGAACAGTGGATAACGGTTATTAAGAACATTTCGTACGGATGTCTTTTGCTTACAGCTACACTGGTGGCAAGAAATGTACGCACACCTGTACAGTAAAATGTGTGTGAAGACAATATTTGTGACACACTGGAGATTGAAATAGTTACATGTTGCATATATCATTCAGAATAAGTACAATTCACTCATTCGAATAAAAACTTTCGTTTTTTATTTACAATCTATTGAATTTTAATTTACTCTACAGTTAAATAGGATTTTAAGTAACCCAAATTATGTGCAGTTGAAAATGAACTCTACACCAAAGCGTACTCATTTTGCGTACCACCAGTGTATTTTCTCAGTATGTTTTACGCCCACGTATAACATTCATTCCATTCATTGCCCGCTTCCCATACATTTCAAATGGCTTCCATTCCAATTCCTAACTCTATATGGTAAATATATATATATGTATGCATGTATGATTGTGTGTATTGTACTCACTTGAGTGCTGAGCCAAGCGGCGTCGCTATGCCAAATCCCTTGGTATCCAAGTTGGGCCCCACTTTCATTGTGTCGCATGGCTCGCGTGCATTTACATATTCATTTTTCGGCGACTCCACAAGCAGCGCATATTTGCCCTTCGAGGTGCGCACTCGGCGAATGCCCTCGTCGTACGTATTGACAAAGACGTGCTTCCTCGAATTCATATATTCCCACATTTTGTTGTGCAGTCCAATTGGAGAACGCTGTAACCGAAGAAAAAAAATATTAAGCACACACACACGACATTTTTCACACAAGTGGGTTTATTACGTAATGCTAATCACAAATTTAAGCCATTTAGTATAATTGCTGCCTTTAAATACACTTTTTATTTGCAATTCGAGCATTTTCATAAGAACCGAGAATGCGCTGCGTAACCTCTTCGTAACAGCACCGATCAGAGACTAACAACAGACTCAGCGAAGCTAAGCTAACGTTGATCGGTAACTGCTGACGAAGCCTCGCTACAGCGACATGTGTGTGGTACAAGTGTACATTGGCGCTTGCTAATTGGTACACTGTACCTTTTCATACCAAATTGCACATATTCTGCCAATCTTGTGTGTAAATAGCAATTATGCAGACAAACACGAGCAAGCAGTGAAGTGTATGGTACAAATGTACCAAATGTACAAATGCCTTGTAACTTGAATAATTTGACATTTTCAACTGTCAAAGGTTATGCCAGACTCACCCTAAAGAAATCCCATGTGGAGCCGTGCAACAAGGTGCCGTATTGCACCTCCGTTTGCATGGCCAAATCCTCGGGCGAATTGATGGGCGTGACCATGCGCTCGACGGTGAGGAAGGCGGCCAGATTCGCGGTGTACGACGAGATGAGGATGAGCGTAAAGAAGAACCACGAAGCGGCCGCAATCCGACCGGAAACGGAACGAGGCGACAGATCACAGCCCTGCTGCATAAATGCAGCCAGCGAATACCAGAAAGAGTTCCAAATGCTAAACTCATTGACAGTTCCTCCTGCTGCCGACGACGACAACGACGACGGCGACGCCAAGCCGCCCACAGTTGAGCCAGACGCCAGACTGCCAGCCGACAACGAAGCCTGTAGCGCTGCGGCGCAAGCAGCCGACTGCACGCCCGGTGTGGGTGGTCCGGGTGGCGGTGGGGGTGGCAACTGGGCACCGCCAATGATGCCGGGGGGCTGCTGATTGGCAAGCTGTTCGTGATGTGCATGTGGATCTGCAAGGAGAACACAGATAGAGTGTGAGAGAGAAGGAGAGGGGAAGAGAAGGAGCACAAAATATGTTACCGCAGACAGCAAACCAAAAGTGGACAAGCCTGAACATGTGCATGCATGTATCACACTCGAATAAAAACATATATATCAAATTAATATTAATTTCAGAATTCACATTTTTGCATTTCAAATTAAAATTGATATTAAAATAATTGAAAATTAAAATTGATTGAAAAAATTGATATGAAAATAATTGAATTTAATTTATAATTTATATTTTTGCATTTAAAGTTTTTTATTTTAATTATTAATTATTTTTCTAGTTTTGGAAATGCATTTCCTGCAAAACCAAAATCAAGCCGCTCTTTGGCGATATGCTAATTATTTTTGCTGTATGGTTTTTCGCTCAGTGTACGACAGATATCCTTCGGCTGCCATTCGACTGGCAACTGTCAATCATTTCGTTGTGTTTCGTTCCGTTTCAGATTCGTTTCTTTTCATCTGGTTTGACTTTTTGCGCTTGCTCTAATTGATATGCAATCAGGCGCATAGCCAAATCTGCTTCTCCAGCTGCTGTTTCAGCTCCTACGGCACCAGTCCCCCTACCCCTACCCCCCTTGCCACTTACCATTCAGCTGCCATTTGCTATTTGCTTCAATTGTAAAAGCATCGACTCTCAACTTGGCTGCCTCTTTATAGAGCCAGTCATATCTGAACATTTTCATGCACTCGCATTTCACTTTGCCCCCAATGCCGCCCTTGTGCCCTTGGCTTGCCTAGAAGTTTTTTTCTTGCAACACGTTGCTTGCATACAAAGCGTTGTTTACTTTCCGCTAAAATTACATTAAGTTGTTTTGCAGGATGCCAATAGATTGTTATGTGCGCCAATTGTTAGCTTGTTCATATGTGACCCACCACGCCCTTCTTTTTTTGCATTTTGATTGCCAGGCAACCAGCCAACCACCCCGCAGGGAAGACCACAAAAAATGGCAACCCATAATTGAATTATGCGGCAACGCATGCAAAACAAGTGGAAAGCATTGAAAACATGCCACTGTGTGTGAATCGTACTCCTTTTCACCCTCTGCCCCTGTCACACTCACCCCCCCTCCCACCTCTTTGGACTCCTGCTGCTCGGCACAACTCCCTCAGGCTCGTAAAATCTTAATTCAGGCAATAAATGCGTTGACAGGATTTCGTTTGTACTTTTAACATCGCCAAATAAAATAATATTTACAAAATTGCAAATTACTTTTTATATTTTTTATCTGAGGTGGGCTGTAAAAATAATCGGAATATTTTCATAGTCGATCAATTTTCCAATTTTTAAAATAATCAAAATAAATATTATATTCATATGATTTATAATATTAAAAGTTTTTTTACTCTCAAAAATAATTGAAATATTTTTGTAGACGTCCATCAATTTTCCAGCTTTCAAAGTTGCACACAAGTTTGTATTGCTACAGGTAATCGATATTTATCGATTTTACTTATCGATGAGGGGAAATAAATACTTTTCCAACTTGAGTTTTGCTCTCAATTAAAAAATGAATCTCATAAAAAATAGTTTAAGCTTTAAAGTTAATTTCCATTAATGCTCGGCACTCTGTCAACTTGCAACGGAAGTTAAGGTGTTGGGGGGTGTTTGGTGGGGAGGGGGGGAGGTGTGCATGTATAAGTAGTATATTTACCTTGCAGCTGAGACTGTTGTTGCTGTTGCAACACACGCCATTCATGTGGCGAGAAACGCGACACGAAGAACAGAACGATGCTGACACCAATATAGCTGAAGATGACGCTCACCTGCGGAAAAACGGAAGGAAAATGTGAAAAGCGTGTTTGGTGAAAAGCCGCGGATACGACATAATTCAAGCTGCCTGCCTGCCTGCCTGCCTGCTACTTGTGGCATGCTACATACCGTGTAATAATACTGATTAATTTTTAATAATCAATTTAAGAGCATGTTTATAACCTCAAAGAGTGAAAATTCTATTAAGACTGAATCAATTTTGAAAAGGAAGGGGTTTTTCTGAACCCTGATTTTAAAAAATAACGTAAAAAATATACATGCCAACTTTTGAAGGTGGTCAACAGCAAGCTGTATTTACTCTTTGGTGATTCTAGCTTTATAATTGTGGGAGATATTGAGCATTATTTGTGATATAGATTTTCGAGGCCCCCCTAGGAAGAAAAATCCCATTGAACAATAGGGGAATGAAAAAGCATTTAAATGAAAACTTTTAATAAATATATTCCAAGTTGCAAGTCCCTAGCTTAAGGGCTGTTCACACAATCCTTGCAGACCTTATCGCTTCGCTTTGAGTGTGTTAAAATGAAACACAAAGCTTGAGAAATGCAAGGACATGCTCCAGAATTTAAGCTAACTGCCTGACTGCGATTTACACATGTATACATACATATATATGTATATATACATTTATGTGCAGTGCAGTAGCACATTGTAGACTGCATAATTTGGGCCAAAAATTGTTTCATTAAATTTCCCCTAATTGAAGCGGAAGCAACAAAATGGCTTCCTAGAAAAGCGTTGAAACATTAACTTAATGGGAGAAGCGGAAGGCAGCACAACCAAATCGAGAGTGACCGACTAGCAAATGCCCTGCAATACATGCGCCTTAGCAAGCATTAGCTTAAAAATACTATAAAAAAAAGAAGTCTATATATTTAGGGAAGTGCAGAAGATACGTATAAAAATATCATCGTGGAGATTCCGTCAAAGATTGTGAATCCTTTCGGTTTAGTACTAGTCATAAGTTTAAGGAAACCCGTAAAAATTACATATAAACTATATCGCGACAATATTTTGATTACTGTTTCTTTGAATTTCCGACTCTGAATATCAATCAGTTATTTACGGTTAACGCTTCCGGTTCCAGTTTGACACCCTGCCTTAAACTAAATATGAGTTGTGGATGAGTTTTACCATGTTGCAAGGAGTCGCTTAAGTTTTGGCATGTTTCTAGACAAATCAATATCTTATATATATATAACGTATTATATATATTTGGCTATATCTTTTGTTGTTTTTAATACACCCGTTGTAGGCATTTTCGACGACTACAGGGTATTAAAAAACAAAGCCAGGTGACGATGTTGTGTGGAGGACTTTGACAGGATGCCTGCTGCCTGAAAGCCTGTTGCCTCTCTAGACAGCCAACTGTTGCCGTTGTTGCTGTTGCTGTTGTTGCTGTTGTTGTTGTTGTTGCTGCTGCTCATATTGTTGTCGCTGGCGTTGTCGTTATCAATGCTTCAATGGCTGCCACGGAGGCACGCCTTTGTGCGCCATTTGCAACAGCAAAAAAAGGCAAGGTGTCGTTGTCACTGTCGTCATCATAGCTGAACACACACTCGAGCACACCCACACACACACTGCGCATAGGCCCGCTTGTCAGTAGCCTGGTTTTTATTGAGGCGCCTCCTTGTTGCTGCCATCCTTCCTTGTGTGTGTGTGTGTGTGCCACAACAATGCGTCATTTAATTTATGATAAATTCTTGTTGTTGTAAAAGTCTTTTTATATTAGCTTGCCAACTTTGTCGTCGCCGCTTGACTTGTTCTTGTAGCCTTACACATATATATCTATATATATATATATATATATATTTATATATATATTTATTTTTTTTTGGCGAGGCACCTTTGCTCTTTGCGCGCAAGCAATTTGCATTTGTAATTCGTCGCTGGGGCTCATGTCAACATGAGCGTTAGATTTCACAGTGTTCTTCACTGAGTCCCCGCCCCACCCCGCCCCTATCCTATAAGCGTCTAATTTTACGTCTGTCGACACATTAAGCCCCTCCACAAATTGTACAGCTGGGCAGAGGCACCTTAAGATCGCAGAAGCTACGCTTACCAAAATGAGTTCAATTAAATAAATTAATAAAATCTGAATTGAATTTGATTTTATGACACATCAAAATAACACTAAGGAGTGGCAAATATTGGTATATATGTGTATATATATGTCTATATAGATATATATAATATAATATATAATATTTCTTTTAGTAAGAAACAGTACTCCACAATGCTAGCCACAATTGGTTTTTCTTCGTTTTCTGCCAATTTGCATTCCGATATCTTTGCTACTTTTGCCATAAGCTGAGGATTATATTCTATATATTTATTCGATCAAAATCAGATATCAAGTTAAGTTTTAATTTATACAACAGAATATGATATCATTAAGTATAGTATACATTTAAAACTGAACCGATTTGCCAAAAACAGCGATCCCTAGAATAATGCCACATTTAAAGTTAAAAACTTGATTCCGACTCGAAATTCAGGTTAATATTGCAACACTCAAGAAGTGTTTCTAGAAACTATTCAAATCTTTCCATAAACGTAACTTTTACAAACTTAAAAAGCATTTCTTTAACTATATTAATACGAGATTCAAAGTTAGAAGCAGAGAATCCTCCTTAGATTATAGATATCATTTCAATCCACGTCAAACAAATTTTGTACATATTTTGATAGAAACTCATCCATCATTTTAGACATCTTTCCCTCCTTGCCATATTATATATATATATATTTATTTTTTCTGCATTATTTACTAAATATTTAAGTATTCCTCTTGTTGTGCTTAAGTTGCTCAGTTGACTTTTGCTTTAAGAGCCACTTTGACTGGCTTGGCTCAACTTTGAAGGTAGTCCGTCTGGCATTTGGCCAGTCAGTCAGTTAGCTTGAGAGCTTCTTTTGACTCGAATATCAACATCATCAACTAAATGCTCATCTAACTCTGATGGCTGGCCATTATTTAAACAAGCGTCAGGCGACCAACTTTGGACTAGCGCCAAAATTTAATACTCCAACTTGACGGCTACGTAGATCCTTGTTTATAATGTACAAAAGCAAAGCGAAGGAAAAAACTTTGTCGTTTACTCTATTAAACTTTGGGCAAGCTTACGAGGTAGCCCAAAATCGGAAGAAATAATATACACACACATAAAAAAAGTACTAAAGTTTACCGCAAAGTTTTTCACAGTAGCAAATAAAATAGGATGCCAAAAAATTACCAGCCAGCAGAAAAAAAAATGAAAAAAAAAATATTTAAAAAAACAACAACAAAATTTTCCTCATTTGTATGCAGCGCGAAATGTTGCATTATTTTTGACTCGTTGCAAAAGAAAACAAACAAAACAGAAAACAAACAAACAAACATTAAATAAATAAATTGCCTTATTTTATGTCTAGGCCATATTTTAGTTCCTAAATTATTTATCGGATTAAATCGGAGATAGATTTAATTTTATTTTAATTGTCGCTTCATACTCTGAACTCTGAAGATGCTTATAAGGTATATACATATATATTCTTGATCTGCATCAATAACCCAGTCGATTTAGCTACGTGCGTCTGTCTGTCCGTCCGTCTTCTGTATAAACAAATCTATCTCATATTCCACCTATGCCAAGCGCAGATCAAGTTTATTTTATTTGCTCGAAAACTGTTCTACCTTTGCGCATATCGATATAAATCGATTATCGATAGCAGTAAAAGATACCATTCCAAAGAATTCTTAAACTGATTTATAATTATGCAAATGCAAGATATATATACAAAAATCAAAATCAATTGTTGCTATATATATTCATTCAGATCTGATAACAAACAGATTTTCCTCACTATAAATATTATTATATTTAACAAACTACTGTCAGAAAGCAGGGTATCTCCTACTCGAGCATGCAAATTTGTTTTGCTATCGATTTGTTTGATTATGAAAAGGCTTATTTCAGAATATTTAAGCAGCGCCAAATCCGATTAAAATACAGAACCGAAATTTATAATTTTTTTATTTTCAGTTAGAGGAATCAATACTATAGCGGATTTATTTAGTTAAATGGCAAAACATAGCTTAAATTTATATGATTTATTTTTGTAAAAACCTATACATAATAAAACATGATGCAACATTTGATGTTACTCAGTCCCGAGTTGAAAAGTTAAAGTTTCAGACGACTGATTGCCTCCAGCTTCAAAGTTGATAAGTAAAATTCCTTTAGCAAACATTTTAGATGCTAAACAAGAGTAAATATGCCAGCCAAGCGTAGACTTTTATATACATACATATATATATATACTATATATATGTACAGCAAACTAGGGCACGTGTTTCACCAACTGGTAAAAGGAGCAAGCTTGTGCTAGCTTGCAGCTTGTAGCATGCAACGTATTTTGGAATGCAGCGCCCAAGTCAAAGTCACTAAGTGGAACCTAAAGTTTCGCCAGTCAGGCAAGACACACACACACACACATATATATATATTTATATGTGTGTGTATATAGTATATGTATAGTATATTTATAGTTGTATATACGCACCCAAATTTCCTGTGATAAAGGATTCATGAAGCTGAACACGCCGGGCGTTTGCTTCACTGGCTTCTTAATCATGATGGAAATGCCCAGCGACATGAACGGCTTGCTGAAGTCAATGACACGTTCCCGTTCGGCTGTAATCGTCATCGCGGCAATCGCAATATCCGCTTCCTGTACCAGTCAATGTGAAAGAGACAGACACAGAGAGAGAGAGAGAGAGAGAGAGAGAGAGAGAGAGAGCGATAGAGTCAGAGTGTGGTTATATTTAGTGCAGCAGTTTGAGTTTCCGTTTCAGACTAGAGCTGTAGTTGGTTTCGAGTTCGTTTGTGGAACTATGAAAGGAACTAACTCTTTGTGGAACTATAAATGGAACTAACTCTATTTTTTATTTTATTTTTTATTTTTTTATTTATTTGTTAAACATAGTAGAGATGGTAGTGATTATATACCTCTGGCTATGGCAACTATCTTTAATTTGAAACAGATTAAAGTTGTGCTTGGTTTCTATATCTACATCTATATCTATATCTATATCTATATCTATATCTATATCTATATCTAAATCTATGTCTATATCTATATCTTTATCTGTATCTGTATCTATATCTATATCTATCTATATCTATCTATTTATATCTATATCTATATCTATATCTATATCTATATCTATATCTATATCTATATCTATATCTGAATCTATATCCATATCTATGTCTATATCTATATCTATATCTATATCTATGTCTATATCTATATCTATATCTATATCTATATCTATATCTATATCTATGTCTACATCTAGTTATCCTAATTAACCTGCACAATATGCGGGTTATCAAAAGACTAGTTTATCATAAAGATTTGTTAGACACAATGGATTTGTTTACCGAGCTTAAAGTTAAAGTTTAATTTCACTTTTTAAGGAGCTCCAAACTTTCATTAAGTGAGTTTATTAAGCGAGTCCACAATAATCTCACCTTGCGCACCAGTTCGCCCACCATGCCATCCCAGCCGCCGTGAATTGCTGGATTTTCGGAGCCGTAATTGCCATCCTTCACCGGACGCAGTTCATCTGGAATGCAAAACGCGTAAGCTGAGATGGATTTCATACGATTGCCACTTACATTCGAGTCCCAGCTTCTTCGATAGCAAATCGGCGAGATCCTTGCAGTAGCCCTCGAACCGTTCATTGCCATGCAGCTGCTCCCCGAAGGCGGGCTGCTTTATCATAATATACGGCTCCTCCAGCACCGTGGTGACAATGTACGTGCGATTTTTCTCAAACTCCACGTGCGGACGCAATCGAACATATTTCGCATTCAGCGGCTGCAATCCGGCATCATCATTCCACTCAGCAACTTTCACCTGCATCGAGTATAAGCCAGTCAAATGGAAAGATAAGGATTAATGAATAATGAAAACTGAAAATTGAGAGAACTGATTCTTAATGGGTATTCAAGATATTGCGGGATATGTGCGTTTTATTTTTGAGATATCCCTTAATGAAAAGTCTTCTATTTGAGGAATGCATACAAAACTAATAGGAATATGTTTGACATCTTGTAAATAAACTAAATTCTTTCTTTTTGAGATATCACTTATCTTATATATATATCAGATTATATATAAAGAACTATTTTCCTCATAAATTCCACCTCTATTATATACAGTATATCCGGATCAAATATTTATATATACATCTACTTTATACTCAAACTCCAACAGATTAAAGCCTAATTTAAGCCTGATTCACATGGGTCTACTATATCATATATGTACTGTATTTGACTATATCTGCAGGTTGGTTAGGATATTTAATTATTGGCACTCTGAAGTTAATTACTTTTTTTCGCACACTTTTTAATTACTCCAGTTGCACACATTTTTCTTCAAGCAAACGAGCTGAGCAGCATTGTTGGCAGTTGCTTCTCTAACTTCCTGCCACACCCACCCACACACACACCCACACACACACACACCCACACACACACACACTCACATACTTAGCTATGTGGTTACATACCATGGCACTGTTTACGGTCATCTCGACAACGTGCAGCGTGTAATTGACTCGTCTGCCATCATCGTTGAACTTGATATCTCCGGTGAGTCCCTCGATTTCCACCTGACAAAAAAAAAAAAAAAAAAAATGGAGTGGGGTATTTTTAATTGCTGTGTCAGCACCTGGAAGCTGTGAGTGTGCTGTTATTGCTCCCATCATTATCATCATCATCGTCATCGTCACTCTGATCATGACAGTAATGCTTGCTAAAACGCACCTTTCTCAAATAACGTGATATTTTATCGCCATGCTCCCAGGCATTCACCCAGCCCTTGGCCGTATTACAGTCGAGGGCACGCGGCGGCACCGAGCCATAATTGGAACTGGAACCGGAGTTGCCATCATTGTTGTTGTTGTTATTGTTGTTGTTGTTGTTGCTGTTGCTGGTGCTGGAGCCATCGCTGGATGTGGATGCGGCTGCTTGGGCGGCAACCATCAGCGTTTGACTGCGTCGCTGTACATTGTTCCTGAATTGATCCGGCTTCTTGCGCAGAATTTTGTTGAACGCCTCAACGAGCACAAAGACCGCATCGTACATCAGTGCTGCCTGAGCCTGCATAAAAGGACATGTGTTTCAAATTGTTGTTGTTGTTGTTGCTGTTACTGTAGATGTACCTCTCACATTTCATTAATGAGCGCATTACTCGCTGTTTTCACAATTTTCACCGTTATTACTGTTTTAGAGGGTGTTAATTGTGGGCTTTAAGTGTCTATCAAACATTAAAGAGAGGGCTTTAACAGCATGCTGTTAAGTTAATAGAAAGAGTTTTGATCGGCGGCTGAATTTGACTGTTAATTAACAGCAGTCTGTTACGCTCGTAAATTATTACTCTGACTCAACTGGAATTGGGACTGAATTTAAGTCAAATATAGCACTTTTCATAAGATTCATTTTACTCTAATTTTGTTTTTAATATATTAGAGCAAAATTGCTCGAACATTTCAATTAATCAACAGCGAAAGATGCTGTTAGACATGCTGTAGAGTTAACAGCGCTTTGCTCTATTTACTCTTTTGACAATGTAAGTAATTGCATCAAATTTGCAAGGCCAAGTCTCCGCAAAAGTATGCATGCGAGTATGTTTTTATATGCATGAGAGTATTTGTATGTAGAACACACTCGCACAAGTCAAACAAACAAATAAGCATTGTCAAAGAGAGCAACAACAGTTACAGAAATAATGTGTACACAGAGAGAGAGAGAGAGAGGGAGAAGAGGAAGCAAAGCAGGGTTTGAAGTCCTCAAGCAAAATACAACAAACATTTAAGCGCCACAAAGTGAAATCTTTGTCAACAGAGGGATAATTCCAAGGAAATACAAATATAAACAGCACGCAAACTAAACCTCGCTCGCCAACTCTCGAGTAGTTGTTGTTGCCCCCACTCCTTCTCTCTATCTCTCTATGTGTGCTAAGCATGACAAGGACAACGGCAGCAAGGGCACACACACACACACACATGCATGCATGCATGCATGTGTTTGTGCCTTTGACTGAAAGTTGCCGTTGAACTAAAGAAGAACTATGTAAAAAGTGAAATCTGTCGCCCATTGTGCCTATTTGTTGTGCTATTTGACTACAGGCACTGAGCTGCCGAGGGAGTGAGAGAACGAGAGTGGGAGACGGAGACTCAGAGCGAGTCCTAACGGTAAACATTTGATGCCAGCAAATATTTAACAGCTAGCAGCAATGACATTGCTGCTGCTTTCAGTACATGCCACGCTCGAATTAAAGGCTGCTCAGTGTTTAGCCATATAAGAAATTAAAAGCAATGGAAAATGTGGAAAATTAAAAGATTTATAAGGAACAAATTTGATTTCTTATTTATTCATTTTCCTATACATGTATATATTTTTGAAATTTTATCAACTGAGGGAAAAGATTATTTAAAAATCATTTATATTTCATGAGCACTTTTCGTCTATGCGAGCGACAACTGTACTACACTTGCAATTACAGTTAAAGTTAGAGCCTTACCGAAATCGATTCTCTGCCAGCGCCGACGCTCGTCTGCGGGTCGAGTCGCTTCCAGCTGTCATAGAACTCGCGCACGAGTCGCCGATTTGTGTCAACAATGCGAAATCCGGTTATGTTAATGGCACCAAATTCGATTATCTCGCTCTCCCACCGATCGTCCATGACCTGTAACAAGAACAGTTAACACCCTCTAACAGTTAACAGTTGAGTAAGAGGAAGCAGCTGGCAAGCACTTACCAATCCACTGAGTAGATAGTGATAGGTGCGACGACCCAAACGCAAATCGCGCACATGTTGGATGAGTATTTGTTTGGCCATCTCCGTGGGGCAGTCGAGGACGATGTGCTTGTTGGTGAAACGGCCGATTTGCTCCAGCGTGTGCAGAAACTCAATGGCCATGCTGACATTCGAGATGCGCTTGACCAGCTCCACTTGAAAGGACTCGTTGCCCGGTTTAAGGCCTTGATAGATTTGTTGCAGCCGCAGCAGGCCTACAAAATAGAAATAGCAAAACAATGGCCGAAAAGCATTAGGAGAAGCGAATCTGTGTCTGTGTGTGTGTGTGTGTGTGTGTGTTAATTACAACACACGCACACATAACAGAACAGTTAACTGGAACACACACAAATCATGGCCATCATCAAGGGAAATTTCACAGACCGCATTTCAAAGAGCTAAAAGATTAATTTGAATTTTGAATCTTTAGAAATTCGAAATAAATGCAAATTAGACAGAAACCAGATTAAATCTAGAGCACAAAAGTGTGTAATAAATCATCCCCGAAACTGTTGCAGATAGTATTTAATACTAATTATATTCAATGCATTTGTTGTAAGCTTCTAACAATGGACTTATATAATAATGACAAGTAATTTAGATAAATATTAAAGTAAAACCTTTTCAGCTTAATGATTGGATCGTAATCAAATAAATGATATTCTAAGTCTGTCCTAAAATATTTTCTATCTATTTTGTTTCATATTAAATGTGTTTTTTATCCAGTGTATAACTTCAAAGCAAAGATACACTATTTTAAGTATTCATTATTAATAAATTGATAGTTGAATATTTAGATTAAAAGTTCTCTTATGCCATACATAGATCAACTTAACTTATCGATAACTGCGAATATCGAAACATATCGGCTTTCAAGTTAAGTTGCATAAGTCCCCAGATAGAAAATCTTAGTTTTAACACGAAGAAACACAAAATGTTCAAAATGTGACTCCATGGAAAAATCTGTTGACTGATGAGATGAGAAGCTCGATTAAACTGTCAAGTTGCATGCCTAAGCGTAAAATACGTACACACACACACACTCACACGCACACACACATATATATACACACACAGAAGTGTGTGCGCTTTTAAATGCCAGTAAAATTAGCCTTGTGAGAGTTTTGAGTTCGAGCGCAACTTGCATTTTACGCTTATTGAGTTATCTGTTGCTCTCTCCGTGCCACTAACTGCATGTTGCATGCAACTTCATTCACACTTAAACAGATACACCTCCAACACACACACATGCCGAGCCCAGACAGATAGATGGCCAGATGATTTGTATGACAGCTACGCAACGTACACAAAAATCCACTCCTGCACCGACTGCTCCCTCTGCTCCTGCTCCTGTTCCTGTTCCCACTCCTGCTCCCGCTCCTGTGCCTGCTCTTCATCTGTTTTGTGAATGCGCCTTCAATTTATGTTTGCGGATAAAATGGGATTTGCTTGCGGCTCCCTCTCGCAATGGCAGCCAGCTCAGCTATGACTACTCTATCAGGCGTAACGGCCAAATACACGCCCACTGCCACCCGCTCTGCTCTCGGCTAAAAGCGTATTCCCCACACACATATATCCAATTTGTTGTTGTTTTGATTTACACTATCCGTGGCTAAAGCACTCATACCCTGTGAAGTGTAAGGGTGCGTAAAGGGGAGGCAAGCCGGAAGCGCAATGTTGCCAGTTGGAATTCTAAATCGAAATTGGAAAGAACCAGTGAGGGAAACCGTTATGAGTCCATTTGGTATCACAATGTATCCGTTTATGGCAACAAATTTGGAATTTAATCGTTAAGACTAACGGAAACTTAAGCCTTAACAGAATTGCTCTTTTATCCAGGGTATTTAACAGACAGTTGGCATATGCGCATATTTTAACAGTATTTTTAGCAATTTACATACGAAAGCAATAATCATATGAATACCCTAGGTATTTTGAAATTTTTTACAGGGTATTTGTCAGTCCATCACATTTGACGACTGCCTTCTGGTTCAGTTAAGCGATGAATGTTATTTGTGTTTGCTGGATTTGAAATGCTTTTGCTTTGAAGTTTTACAGGGTAGCTATTTGGTGCCAACTTTATTGAGTGAGAGCTAAATATTGCTCCAATAATTCACTTTTACAGGGTATCGTTGAGTGCATACTTTCGCCAATTTTTTTGTCGCATTTTTTTGTGCGCTTTGCTGGAGTGTAATAAATTTTGTGCTTTCTCTTTTATACAATTTCATTTGCTGTTGCTTTGCCTCCCAGCCCCCCTCAGTTCCCAATGCAGCACGCTCCCCCCACCCCCTTACTATCTATGCCCACTCCAAACTCAATCGTTGTGTAATTCCCATACATCCCCCTCCCCACCCCTTGCCCGCTGGCGCCTGGCCCCAAATAGTCCTCATGCTTGGCTTGTCTTTGGATTTGAGTTTTGGGTTTTGTGTTTTTCGATTTGAGATTTGTCGTTTCGTATTTCAAATATCTGTGTGTATGTGTGTCTGTATGGGTGTGTGTGTGTAATTGAGTAGCGTACACTGTGCTGCGAGCTTCGGCTTTTGTTTTATTTCATTTTTGATATAAAAACATTTGCAACGCATTCCGCAATCCACACCCCAAACCACCGCCGCACTCAACCAGCGCCCATATTATGTATGTCCCTCGAATTGATGGCCCGAAATTGGCTTTTGTCTTGATTCCGATTCATTTATTGTATACCCTTGCAGCGGGTATATTGAATTTGTCGTGCAGAACACGTGATTGATTGGAGTATATAAATGCCTGATCAGCAGCAGTTGACGAGTCGATATAGTGTCTCAGCTAAGTGCATGATATTTGTTAGATATATCCGTCTTCGGATCTTAGATATATTTGTCGGAACTCTATATTATATAGCTGCCATAGGTTATATGGGTTTTTATAAGGAACAACCTTTTTTTATTAAGTTTTCCTGATCAAAGTCTCAAAATATGCTCAGAGTGCTGCTCACATTTGGGCAATCAATCATGAACAACCTACTTATAGATCAAATAGCTTATATATTATATAGCTTATATATCATATAATTTGTATAGGTAAAATCAGTCTATATTTATTTTTTAGTTTTTGTCTTTATAGTAAAAGTTAGAAGCAAGAATATTTCAGCTTCGGTGTGCCTAAGAGAGCAGCTCCATCTTGTTTTGCTTTATTTTATCACTCACTCCATCTCTCCCCCTCTCCCTCTCCCTCCCTCTCTCTCACACTCCCTCCCTCTCTCACTTATTTTGTATTACTTTTTTGCTTTGTTATCTGTCTGTCTCTGAGTCCTTACGCGTATGTGGCGTATTTCCGTTTTGTGTTTATTGTTTTATTTCCTTTTTTCTTCCTCTTCCTCTTCCTTTTCCTTTTTGTTTTTATTTATTCCATTTTTTCCTTCTTTTTTTTTGTAACGAATTTAATTTACAATTATATATTTTATTTTGATGGCCTATCGCAGAAAATTCAATTATTTTCATGCACAATTCGTCATAGGAAATTCATCGAAATTGAATCATTTTGGGGAACGAGATAAACTACGACTACAGTTATCTATTTATAATTGTAACTGTATGTGTGACTGTATCTATGTCCAGTAGCAGTAGCTGTGAGCGTATTTGTACATATCTATATACATACCTCTACCATATATACCTCTATCTGTATCTGTGTCTGATTTTATATCTGTATCATTATCGGGTCTGTATCTATTTGTAACTGTATCTGTACATCTTTCATTTGATTCTGAATCTATATCTGTATCCATCTGTATGTTTATTTGTGCATCTATGTGTATCTGTATATTTATCTGCACCTCTAAACAGATCTGTATTTGTATCTATATCTGATTTCGTATCTGTATCTCTAAGTATACCAGTATCAGAAATCTGTATATTAATTTGATTTTGTCTAAATATTTATCTGTATATCTTTCTGCATCTATACCTGATTCTGTATATATGTATATATCTCTATCAGATATCTGTATCTGTATCTGTTTCTATGACTGTATCCATTTGTATATCTGTCTGTATCTATCCTTATTATATCTGTATCTATATCTCCATATCAGTTTTAGATACCTGAATTTTAATCTGTACTTACATGTCATTCTGTCTCTATATCTATATCTGTTTCCGTACCTGTATCTATATTTATATATTTATCAATATCTGTTTCTGTTTCTATATCTCTCTATAAGTATTATTCTGTATCTGCAACTAAACATTTATCTCAATCTGCATCTATACATGACTCTGTGTCTATATTTGATTCCGAGTATGTATTTCAATCTCAGATATCTATCTCTGTATATTCATCCGTATCCTCGCATGCAAATTAAAAACCAAAAAGAAGAAGAAGAAGAAGGAAAAACAGCTGTCATATCCTTACAGCCTGCTTACTGCTTATTTACTTGATGTTGGGGCTGAGAAACTTACTCGATTTGCACTCGCATGCGAAAAGTAAACAAGACAATTTGTTATGTTAAACAAAAGTTAGTTTTGCGGAAATGAAGTTTTCCTTCCATCGGTAGTGACACTCACACAAGCACTCTCAGCCATGAAATCCACACACACACAAAGCCAGATACAGCTACAGATATGCATTATAAAGCAGAAGTGGCGAACAAGTAAAACATTTGTGTACATATTTTATGGCCAACAACAAATGTGAAAGATAATGGAATTAATATAAACAAGTTGAGCCTGCTCAACGCCTCGAAAGCATATGCAGAGTACTCCGACTGGCATAGAATCGAGATTGGATCTGTGCACATATAATTCATTTGAGATATTCATAAAAACTTAGATAGCCGAATTACACCATTTAAACTGTGCTTAAGGCGAAACATAAATTCTTTTACTCGAAGCACTTAAAGTAGCCAAAATTCAATCCACCAGAACTCTGCCACATCATCGCTGTAGCTACAAAAATAAATACTTAAGAATTTTGCACGAATTTTGTTATGAGTGTAAGACGAAGTGCTCAGAAAATAGAACAAGCACAATGTGAACAGCTGAGCTATTTATAACAGCTGCAAATAAGGATGAACGAAGATGAGATACCCTTTAAACTTGAGAAGGTATATGATAAAGTTGTCTGTTCTTAATAGTTTTCTACTACTACTACTACTTAAAGAAAAAGCCAGACAGATGAACATATATCGACTCGGTTAGTGATGCTGATCAGGCATATATATAGATATATACTTTGTGTAGTCTTAGACATCTCTTTAAATGCACTACAAAATTCCAATCTGAATTCCAATTGATCTGAAATCCAAACATAAATTAATCTATTTATAAATTTGAAATTTCAAAGTTTGAACTAAGCTCAGTGCCACATTTGAGTTGTGGTAACCTAGAAATGAAAAATCAAATCAGCTTGCCACATTTGTTTATAAACATTTTGACGAGCAACTATTATCCTTGAAGGAAATCTTAGATGTTTAACTCTCCCCTCCCCAGCAAGCTGAGCAATTTAACAGCTTGCTTGTTAAGGCCCCGCTTCCACTTGTTGTGTTACCAGAAACTTTGTTTCTTTAATTATTTAGACACTGTGGGGAGGGGAGGCAGTGGGCGTGGCATGGGAATCTACTCCTCGCGCATATGTTCGCAATGACTCTGCCAGCAGGCGGACTCAAAAGTATCAAGTAACATGAAAGTGAAATCGCTGCAAAAGCCCATTATGGCTAAATTAATGGCAAACAGACGACGCTTCGCTTGACTTGGCTAACACAGGCAGTCCTCTTCCTAGCCATTTCTGTCTATGCCAGATTTTATTATTATTACTTAACCATTGCCAGACATATAAAGACGAATGCAGAACGCATCCTTGCCTATTGTTATGCATGATGCCACCTACAATCAAATTTGTGGCACATCTTTATTTGAACTCCAATTGTGTAAACATTCAGACCTGCTCGACCTGCTACCTGGCATAAACAGAAAAATAATGTTAAATCGATTTTTAGTGTAGAAAATCAAATGTGTATAAATAAAAAATAAAATATGAAATCAAAGCTTAAAGTGGAAAGTTCCTGGCTGAGGATCTGACTTTCATTCAGTATTCGAATGTGTTTTTAAGAAAATGTTGATTTTTTGTTCCGCTTCTGAATCTTAAGCGTTATACTTGCAGTTCAGATTCTGCTTCCGTTATGACACTTTGTTTATTACAAATTGCAACAATGAAATCGAAAATTTGTTTAATAAATAACTCGACATAATTAAAAGTTGGATTTATTTTGCCTCAAGCTTAGCCTTCAATCTTGATTAAGTAACATGCAAATATAAATACAATATGCATATTATAGTAGGGCAGATAACATACATATATAAATACAGTTAGAATACATTGTTAAGGCATATCCCTTTTCGTCCTTTAATAGTCAATGGGTATGCAAATAAAATTGTATACATTTGATTTTGATTTTGCTGCCTCTTCCAATATTCAAAGACAATCAAAGGCAATCAATGACAATCAATCTATAAATAATACCATTTGCATAAATCTGCACTTTCGTCCCCCCCTCCCCCGGCCACATTGATAAGCTAGCGAGTTCAAGGATTTAGTACCTGTTGGGACGGATGTTTAATAAAATATTTATCAAGTCTTTGGGCAAAGTCATTTTGATCGCTTCGGCACAGGACGGAAAGCAAACAAAAACTCATTATTCGACTGCCAGCATGAAGTGAATGTTTTTGGATATATGCTTCCTAACCAGGCGACAAATGCAGAAGGGCCTCACAAAACAGTGCTTACACCTTGCCACAGCCTTGCCCCTTGCCTCGCTTTCTCTCCGGCGTAATAAATTCTCATGTGAGAGCAAAAACAAACTGTTCAAACTGCCTACGTCCTGACAGGACTTCATTCTTGTTGCTGCTCTCCTGCTGTTCACATTGTATATACAGAAATATATTATGAGTGTATGCGTGTGTGTATGTCTGTGTGTGTGTGTGTGGCACTGTGCTAAAAAATAAGTGAGACATTTACTTTCATTGCAACAAAGCTCTTGATTGCTTGCTCTTAATATCAAATCACCAATCCAAAAATAACTCACTTAAACATTTCTCACTAATTTGGGCTATTTGCGGAGCGCTGAATTGTGTCTGGTAATCAAATATCAAATATTTATATATATATATATATACACACATACTATATACTATATATGTAGGAAAACATCAAATACAAATATAATAAAATATTTGCGGACATTTTTCTTGCCGTGGCAAATATGTTCTGGGAAGAGTCTCCGATTTAAAAAATAGAGTGTCATAAAAGATACAAAATTAATGCTATAAATGGGAATATATTCTACAGATTAGAATAGTATATATTTATATTATATATATTCCGATTCGAGCATAAATAATACTGTAAATGGGAATACGTTTTTACAAAGTAAAAAAAGCTTCTGTCAAATTTTTAGGGCATTTTTACAGATCCTACTTATTATATCGATAAGAAAAATATTTTTTACTATCGAAAATCGATTTTAATCGATATTAGCAAAATGTGAAAATTATGAATTACATGAAGAACTCTTAATTTGATCTTGGCAAATGAGAACTTATATTCAAAAAGACAACTTTCTGGAACTTACAGACTCTGACAAGCAGACTGATTTGGCTAGATGTAAAATACATATATATATGATGAAATCATGCTCAACTCAACATGCACAACTTCATTGTACCCGTTCTACCCAATTTCAATTCAGGGTTCAGGGCTTAAGAATTGTAGAAATATACAAAAAAAAAATCAGAAGCAAAAAATCAGAGCACTTAAGCCATGAAAATACACTCGAAATGGAAAGAAAATGTTTAAAAATAAATTTATTGTTGAGAGCACACACGCACATTATCTATCCCTCTCTCTCTCTATCTGTCTCTCTCTCTCTCTCTCTTTGTGTGTGGAGGGTTCATGTTCTTGCAATACAAAAGCCATAATCTTATGGCTAAAATTAAAATGGGTGTACGCCAATTCTGCGCAAGTCGAAGTCCAAGTCCAAGTCGTAAATACAAGCGACAATAAACCCATAAGCTGCCGGGCATATCCGCATGAATTAGGGCGGGATATGCCACCCAAAAATGGAAAGAAAAAAAATGGAAAAAGATGGAAATAAAGAAAATAAAGAAAATATAGAAAATATTGAGGGCGATGCTGCTATATAGAGTGGCTATTAGTTGCCATTGTTGTTGTTGTTGTGGTGATTGCTTAGCGCTGCCAGTGGCCATAAATAGTTTTTTTTTTTCTCTTTTTGGTGGGGTCAATAGGCGAAAAATGTTTCTCCAATTTCTATGTAATAAACTCGTTTGCGTGGCGCAAATAAACACAATAGTATCAGAATAATAAGAAGAAGAAGAAGCATATATTCTTGTATAAACAGTTGGCAACGACGACTTTGCCACAGACAGAGTGAGAGAGAGAGACAGCGAGAGTGTTAGCCACATGCGAGAAAGCCAGCCAAGCTAGCCAAAAACAAAAAAAAAAAAAGCAAAAGCCTTTAACGTTGCCCGCTGCCGTTATGTGTACGTGCCCAGCCAACTCGATAAGGATATTCCAGTGTCCTTAGCAACCAACGATTGCGCCTCAGCCCACTCAACACACGCCGGCTGTGTAAACATGGCCATAAACTCAACAGCTACAATTATGGGCGAAAAATGAAAGGCGTTCGCTTTTTGGGCCCAAATATCTAAATCTCCACTTTGACTTTTCTTTTTTTTTTCTCTCAAAAATAACACAGTTGACAAGTTCATTGAGTTGCCAAGGCTTTTTAGCCAGACTTATTGCGTCTTTGTTAATTTGAACTTTTTACTCCCACACTGCCAATCAATAATCGGTTAGCAATAACAATAAAATAAATAAAAAAATATAAATTCAAATATGAATTTTTTGCATATTTGTTTTAATGTAAAAATGTCAATTTTATTTTCTTAAACTAATATTTTTGAGTGCTTCTTCAAAATCACATTTATTTGGTCAAGTTATCAATTGGCTCTTGGCATATTTTCAAGTTTTAGCTAAGACACAATGAATGAAAAGAATATTCTCATAAATATTTATTTTATTTGCTATTCAACTTTTCTGTGATGTCATCGAGTGTGTGGCATCCACAAATATTTGCTGTGCACATAATTGAAACCTCAAGTTTTGGCCACAAATGAATATTCATTTCGCACACCTGTTTGGAAAATGCTGTTTGTTTGGCGGCATTGATTGAGTGCCACATTTCCAAGCAGTCCGTCCAAACAACTGAAAAAAAACACAAGCACAAACAAACAAAGACACAAACACACACACACACACACACACACACACAGTATACACACACACCCATACACTGAGAGAGTCTTCCATAAACACTCGCTGTCTGTAAATTGATTGAGTGCTGTTTTCTCGCGATGAGCGCTGAAAAAAATAAAGATTTTCACGTGGCATTCATTAATAATCATAATGCAGACGTCGGCCACTTGTCCGAGCAGCGTCTGGCTTGTCACTCTGTCCGTCCGTCCGTCTGTCTGACTGTCTGTTGACTGTGTCTGTTTCCAGCACGTCATATAAGCCAATCGTCTGTCAGCGCAGACGGCGATGTCATTAAGTTTTATTTATAAGGCAACTAAATGGAAAATCCTCGCGGAAACTTATAACAAAGCAAATTGGCATAGCCACTCACGATGAGAGGGCATACATACACTGAGAGAAACGAAAGCATTCGTACTTTTTTTTTTATTATTATTTATTATTTATTAGCAATCCATTATGCACCCTTATGAGCATATCCTTGTGGGATTGATGTAGATTTTTAGGATCAGGATTCATATTTCCCTGATTCCCCTTTAATGATAAAGAGTATATCAACTTTTAAGCTCCATTATCTTATCTATTCTTCTCATATTGTTTATTTAAATCGTACTTGATTAAAGCTGCCTGACTGTCCATTCTGCTCAGCTCAGCTCGATTGTGGCAGATGACTCTGTTTGTCTCTCAGTTGCTGCCTCATTGTGTGCAACTTGCTTTTCCGCCATTTCATTGCCTAATCCGGAAAATCCCGCTTAGGGTTTTATTAATATTTCTAAGATTCAATCACGCTTTTAGAATTTATTTCTAAATCTGGTTTTCATTGCAATATTATTAATTCAGAAATTAACATTTTCGCTGAGTGTAGAAAAACTCATTTCCCATATAACGAGCTGAAGTTTGTAAAGATTATTGACTCTCCTGGGCAAACGTTCAATTCCGCACTAAATTAAGAATGCGTGTATGGGGTACATATGAGGGAGGGAGGTGGAGGTGGGCGTGGCTATGGAGTTAGTGTTTGGTACTCACCATCGTGGGAATCGTAGAGATAAATTATTTTGCGCCAGCCATAAAATTGTATTGTATCAATGATGGCCTGATGATAATCCGGGCGCATGCTGAGGGCAAAGTCCAGGAAGCCAGACGATGGCGTAAGCACCTAAAAAACGCGCAAATTATGGAAAACAGCGGTCATATACACATATACACACATATACATAAATATATCGTTCGAAAAGAGAGAGAGGGAGAGAGAGAGAGGAGCAAGCTAGTTGGCAAGTTAGTAAGCATGAATCATTATTGAGCTTGTTGTCCTTATTGCTGTTGTTGTCCTTATTGCTGTTGTTGTTGTTGCAGCTGTTACTGTTGTTGTTGTTGTTGTTCTGGAGCCCCTTTGTTTTTGGCTCGTTTTGGGCATTTGCCTGCTTGATTTATAGAGCAGCAGCCCAACGAGGCCAAAAGTGTGTTATAAATTTTTAAAGACCAGCGCCAACGAACATCATTATGCCAGCTAGCCAGCCAGCGAGTGTGAGAGAGAGAGAGAGGGAGAGATGGGCAGTGTGAGAGCGAGAGAGGGATAGTGAGCTTTGTATTTATAATGATTTGAGAGCCGTCGCTGCTCATAAATTGTGCTTGGGTACTTTTCAAAAGTTTCGCATGCCATTTTCAAGGTTATCAAATTTTATTTGGGTGAGTCAACGTTGCGTGTGATTAATATTTCATATTAAAATGGCCAACTGCTCTCGCTCTCCTCCTCTCTCTCTCCCTCTCTCTCTGTCAGTCTGTCTATTCCTTCATTCTCTCTCTGCAGAACTTTAATATTAAGTGAACTTTAAGTAGGGAGCCACTTACCTTCTCCGGAAACCAGGGCGTCACAAAGGGCATCTGAAACGTATTCGAGTAGGAGTGCAGGGTATCAAAGGAGTCGGGAGACACCGCGCCCAGCATCGAGTAAACGCCCCTCGAGAACTGATTGCAGACTGTGTAAGAGAAACGATTTCATTTGGTTAGAGTCAAAAACTAGTTTACCCAATTAATTATTTACTTATTTGCATTTTAATTATGTAAAAGAAAATGTTTATCAAAATTCAAATTACTCATGTGAAACTGTAAACAAAATGCAAGCTGAATATTTATAACTATTATTATTAATAATTTATTTAGTTAACTTACTTAGACGTGACAATTTGAATGCATCTGCGGTGTTGATGACATCCACATAGGCCTGCAGCTCGAAGCGACGCGAACTCACATTCAGATTGTGATTGAGCATGGCATATTTGAAGGCCGATTGTACCTCATCGGTGCCCTGCTCAAAGATGGCACCTGACCAAAATGAATGAAAATGGTTAATACTTGTTGTAGTTGCTACTGTTAACTGCCAACTGGCAACTGTTGAAAGCTGCTGAAGCTGAAGGCTGCTGCTGGCAGCGAGTGAAATTGTCAATTAGGTTCAAAGCAAAGGCACTTTAAACTTTGTAATTGCTTTTCGCTTGAATTTTATTTGAGTTTTTCACTGGCCGGACTGGCAAAACTTGGCTTATTTCCTTGTTTTCCTTGTTTTTCTTGTTGCTGTTGTGGCCAATTTGGAGCAAATTTTGTGCAAGTTAATAAGCGTGCCGTTTCAGTTTGCAAAGTGGTCCCAAAAAGAAAACTGAAAACTGAAAACTGGCCCACACAGAGGCTATCCAGAATTTCCAGCAGCTCTTTTGGCATTTTTCTGTTGCCCTTCTCAGCTTGCCACAGATTGCAGCAGCAATTGACTGCAACAGGCAGCATCAGCAGCAGGAGCAGCATCAACGTTGGCCTATCAATTACAAATTGGTCTCAAGTTACCCACTTACCTAACGGTATTTTCTCGGTTAACGATGGCTGCGCATTAACGGTCGTCCATGTTAGCCATGTCAAGGCACAATATGGCCAAAGGCAACTCAGCATTTGGCCAATGCGCATTTTGCATCGATTTCTAGCTCTTTATGCTTGCCTTATTTTTGTTTAACTATATTTTGCTATTGTTATTGTTGTTCCCGATTCGGTTTGGGTTCACTTATTTCCTGTTTGAGCATTTTATACTGCCCTTAATTGGCCATTTTCATGATGGGTTTTAGCTCGTTGTTCTTCTTCTTGACTGTTTTGTAGTTGATCGCTTTGGCTTCACTAAAGTCTCAGTTCATTTATGGCACTTTTTTCCACGCTTATTTTGATATAATTATGGATTAATTTATTATTTTTTAATTTGATTGGAGAAGGGCTATCTTAGACTAGATTCTGATCAGATTCTGATTGATTTGATTCAAGTATGTAGGATTAGCTTCAGCTGCTGATCAATGTGTACTTTGTGGCGTCAGAGGCATAATTTTCAATTGGAATTAGAATTAATTATTAATTAAATATAAAATATAAATTAAATATCTATAAAATGAAAAGCTAAAACCACAAAAATTATATTTAAAAAAAAAAACAATTTTAAACCATTAAAATAATCGTCAGCTTGTGAATATTTTGAACAATTGTTCAAAATTAAGTTTACTATAAATTCGATCTAAATTTATTTCAATTATTGAAAGACTAATAAGAATAATGAAAATTGTTTTCAATTTGCAGCCAGGCTGGTGTCGATTTATTTAATTCACTTTATAACTGTTGTTCTATATATTTATAAACATTTAGTGAGATGATTAATTCAAACATAATTAAATCATTGAAATTGGCATTTGCTTTCGATTTATTTAACCAACTTGAAAACTGTGTTTATATATGTTGTTGTTGCAATATTTTATTGAATTCAGTCTTTATTGATTTAAGCCCAGTTTGACTTCAAGTATTCAAATTGCTGCTACTTGATATCGATGACTTTGGGGTCATTATGTGATTGACCAGCTTTTGGCATACATTTTGAGCTGCTTAATTTGAATGATTTCGGTTTGAGCTGACCGACAAGCAAACACACACACACACACACACACACACACAACACCTACACTCACACACAACACCAACACACACACTGACTGCCAGTTAAACTTACACTCTGTCGCACACTCTGTTCGCATTCACGCGTTGGAATCGCACGTGTCTTCAACACCCTCTCTTTCCCTCACTCTCTCCCTCTCCCTCTCCCTCCCTCTCCCTCTCACTCTCTCCATTTCTCCCTCATCTCTTTTGCTTCCTCTTTGTTTGGCAGCGATTCACTTTCCTGTGATGTTCACATTTATGAGCCTGCTTCATCCACTGTCCAAGTCTGTCCGCGATTGTATGCATAAGTCTGCGTGTGTGTGTGTGTGGGTGTGTGTGTGTGTGCGCGCTGAACTGTATGTAAATATGTGCATAGAGTCGGCTATCTGGCAAGTCTGGCTGGCATCAATCCTCTGTGCTTGAGTTGCGCCTATCTGGCAAGCTGCCGTCAATCCCTGCGCCGCAGCTCTGTCAACATTCAGGTGTGTGTGCCTGTGTGTGTGTATGTGTGTGCCTGTGTGTGTGCCACTCTGGTCGCTTGCTGTTGTTGTGTGCTCTGCTGATTGCTAGTGTTGCACACAGTGTGCGTGCAACTTGTGCCCTTATTGTTGCCGCATCTCCTTCACTCCTTCCACCCATTTACTTTTTTTCGTCCTGTCGTTATCCTTTCGGTTCGCTGAATGTTTTGTGCTGATTTTGCGCTTATACATTTTAAGTGTCCTTTGTTTTTGCCTTTTAATTATTTAACGCATAGTTTTCGCTGACCAGCTGCTTAAATCTCCTTTTTATACACATTTGATTCCTGTTCGTTTTTTGGTGTCATTTTGTTGCCCAGTGTTTGATACACAACTTTTTGCAGTCAGTGTGTTTGCTTCTTTTTTGTGTTGTTGCTTTAAAAATTTTGTTTAAATTGTGTGTTAAGCCGCTTATTTTGGCCACAGGACAAAAAAAAGGTTGGTTGGTTGGTTGAAGGTCCTTTTTGTGCTTGAATCGCAATCTTCTTATTTCGTATATTAAATATATGCATATATGCTTCAGCTAACTTGGTTTATAACTGGCATCAGATACTTGAAGTTATGACGGACAAAGGACTTTAAAGCCATCTTTATTTGAAGATATTATACATACTTGGCTTATATTCCATAATCTGTCGCTTTTTATTATCAACTCTAATTCTTTCACTAATGCAAAAATCCTTGTCGGGTTGATGTGGGTTTGTGTATGTCCTTCGAGCTGTTAACATGTTGCCCAAGGACACTAGATTATCTGCAGCCTACGGCGATACTTTGATATGAGGTGCTTTGATGATTCCTACTCTAATTCTTAGACAAGCAATAAAAACTATAAAAAAAAAACTAGCAATTTTTTTTCGATATAGCTTTTCAGCTATAGGAAAAATCTCATCGCCCTCAAACTTTCAGAGTATCTGTATAATATCTTCAGGATTTCACAGTGATTTCCCTGAAATTGAGTTTGAACTCCCTCTAATGATAATGAGCATCTTCTGCTCGAGTAAACTCTAATCCACTATCATCTTTCCATTCTCCACGCCACGGATCTGTTAGCTGGTTCCTCTGCCCAGCTCAAATGTCGCAGATGTCTCTGCTACTCTCAGTTGCAGTCGCATTCTGTGTTTTTTCTTATGCAGATCCTATTTGGGAAACCTCTGCGTAATTGCAACACACAAACTTTATTAGCACTCAAAGGAATTTATGCATAGTTAGGGGAATGAGATTCAATTAAGTGTTGAGCAGAAAATATTCGTCAAAGACAAGCGTTAATCATGGCATAAGATAAGATGTGCCATGAATATTAGATGCTCATTTAATCATTAGTCGAATATTAAGCTGGAGCGCTGCTTAACTCCTTGAGTGTGCCAACGGCGATGAGTGTCCTTAAATTGGCCAACTCATCAGCTCGAGCTAGTGCGAGTGGCATTTGGAAAATAGATTAAGAGAGGACGCTTAATATTCATAAGTTTGGCCGCAGCCGCAGTCGCAACCATTTGAGGCACTCGGAACTTTATTCATTATAATGACTGCAAAACTAATGCCGACGTGGAGTGTCCGCACTGAGTTCTGATGCTAAGCTTACTTAATTAAATTTAAATTAGAGGCCTAAAGTTGCAAGTCACTCTGCGTTCCGGATGCCTATTTATAAGCCAAACAAGAACAAAACAAACCAAAAAAAATAAAAAGCAACAAAAGCAACAAAAGCAACAAAAACAACAAACTGTTAGATAAATGAAACGAATGAATGAACATTTAGAGTAGAAGAATTCCAAGGATGTTAGACAGGACTAAAGCTGGCACACAAAAGAGATGGAGAGGGGGGAGAGCGGGCAGTAGCTGTATACTTGCCTTACTGCGTCCACTTTTGTTAATTAAATAATTATTTTGTAGCTCTACTTGCTAATTACTTTTTACTCTTTAGACTTTAAAAACCCAACTTTGACTTTGCCCGCCATTCATTCGCCACTTGCCACATTTAAGTAGACCTTTGTCTTGTGCCCCAAATACTTCACTTCCACTGCCTACGCTCATTGTCCAATTGCACCCACAATGATAGCCATCAGTTGCCGTTAAGATCTCCCCAAATAAAAATGAATATAATTTTCTGCTCCACCTGCTGGGAAAACACACAAAAAAAAGTTAAAAGCGAAAACGTAAACACAACTGATGAGGCCGTAAATGTTGGCGATATGTAAACCAGCTCATTAGCATTTTAATGAGGTGCTTAGTATGCGTATGTCCTGCCTAGCATTTTTTCCTGCAACAATTTGCTGAATTTATAAAAGAAAATTTGTAAATAATTTGAGTTTGATGTGGAACAAAAATGAACTTTTTTTTTCTTTTAGTTACAAAACAATTTTTTTATTGATTTCTTTGCTGGTTGACCGAAAAAATTTGAATGTGGATTTTGAATTGGTATTTGTTCAGTGTTTAAAAAGCACTTCCTTTCCGTCTGTTGACATTTTTATTGTGCAAATATACGAATTTTAATTTTTGGACATTTTTGTTGGCCAAACATTTTCATAGAGTTTTTCAATTATTTAATTATTATGTTTCTGCTGAAACTGGAAAAGCTTTATAGCAACTACGTATTTTGCTGGGAAATTTGACTTTTATTCATTAGAAGCACTTAAAAAGTTAAAATGGTTTTAATAAAGTTTTTCGAAAGTATATCAAACAGCTCTACATAAAGTATGTACTCGATAATATATGTTATATCCTGACAAATTATTTATTAGCAGTAAAAATTTTCTATCAGTTCGGATTAGAAACACAGATTTTGTTAAACAAAAAACATGCACAAAAAAACATTAAAAAATTTGATCTACTTTTTAAAATTTACATTAGGTTTTTTTGTTAACTTCCGTTTCCGTTAAAATGCGCCGGATGCTCTCTTCTTCTTCCTTACTTTAAGTAAACACAAAATAAGCAAAGTAATGAGCACAAATTCTGTTTCTAATATTACAGCTCATCAGATCTGAAGAATTTTTGGCAGCAGACGCTTTTCGTAAGACTTACAAATATTTAACAGCAATTTATCTTTACTTTTTAGTCGTTAGTATTTGTTGTTGTTGTTGTTGTTGTTATAATAGTTGTTGTTGTTGCTGTTGTTGTTGGTGGTGGTCTTGTTAGTCACACATTTATAAATTGTAAAGCCGCATTTGCCGGCTTTTGGCAGCGCTCGCAAAATGATTTGGCCAAATTGGCGCTTGGGCGACTTTTACATTTGCATAAGTTGCTGGCAAACAGAAAGAAAAGCAGGAAAAGCAGCCAAATTATTGCTGCTTTCTTTATTATCACGTAATGCCGAGCCGGAGGAAGCGAGCACCAAAAAACAGACACACAGCCAACGCACTTTTTATCACTCCAAATTTTTTTTTATTTTTTTTTTTTCTTTATATATATTTTGTGTGTCGAGGGATTATACGGCACTCGGCACTCGTCCACAGCGTTCGTTGTGCGCTCCTTCTTTTTGTTGTTTCTCAACTTTGGTGTGTTTGATAACACGCTTTCGCTGCCATCCGCCGTTATCGTCCTGTTCGACGCGCGCACGACTGTCAACTGACTGGCGGCTGTTGTCGGCAGCATCCACGAGTCGGCCCAGCCAGCGACTCATCTCCGGCGACAAAGCTACAAAATCTCTCAATGTACTAAAAAGGGCGGCACACTCACAAAACCAAAGCAAACAACGAGAGAGAGAGATAGAGAGCGATAGCAAAAAGAGAGCGAGAGTAACTGTGAGAGGATGAGAGCGTCTGCAAAGCGCTAACTGTCGGTGTTACTGACCTAGTAACCGTTTTTCAAGTTTATTCGTTGTGGCTGCTGCAAAAAGTAACAACAACAACAACAGCAACAGCAACAACAACAGAACGTTGCTCTTTAATACCCTGTACAGCAAAGGGGGGCATTATCTTGTTATTGCAATCAATTTAAGCAGACTTTCGGTTTGCCCGAAAATGTTGTAAGTGGATAATTTTTGATGCATGCCTCTCTGAGAAATTTTAGAGTCGAATTTTCTACTAAGCCTGTAGCGCATTTTGTGTTTTCAAATTTGTATGTCTGCTTTTCATAATCTTCTTCTCAAGTCCAATATTTATTTTTGTTCTTGTCGATAATTTGAATGATCAGCTGTTCATTTCGTCGATGTATCGCTACTTTACGTAACTGTGTTAAGTCTTACTCATTAATGTAAATATCGATAGTTTTACTATCGTAGATTCTGAGTTAGATATTCGAGCAAGCCAGAAGCGCGCTTTTTGTCCCAGTCACAAATAAAGTTGATAATTAAATAGTTTAAAAAACAACCAGATCTGTTTCAGTTTCATGTATGCATAAAAAACGCTTTAAACAACGAACATTCATGTTTTACTCTCTTTCTGTTTCTAGCGAAGTAGTAATTCAGTCTTGCATGATATTTTGATGATATTCGAAATATATTTGTCTTATCACTGTAGGTAGTATAGTGATTGATTGATTCATTTTAAATAGTCAGACAAATTGAACAAGAAAATTAACATATAAAAAAAAGTTATAGAACAACAACAAACAAATTGAACCAATTATTTCTTAGATTAATACTACATTCAAACCTAACAAGAATCAATCATTGTAATATTTATATTGGTAAATATTTGTGAATATTTTAAGCACGTGTTCTTTTTTATAACTTTTCGTTTCTCAAACCCCAAAATATATAAAATCTCTTCAAAATACACTGCTGATATTGATTTTGTGTTCAAATTCAAACTTTTTCATACAAGAACTCAGCTGACGAGCTATTATTGCAATGACAGCTATATGTCATAGTAACCCAATCCGATCTTTGATTGAACTCGCTTTCTTGCTGAAATATATACCTATAGAATAATATTTTTTATAACAAGCAATTAATTCATCGCCGCCCTTGACACTTGTACTTAATTTGTTTGCTTTATTGGCAATCGAATTGAAATTCTACACCAAAATTTCTACTGCAAAACACTTTGTTTTGAGTGTTAAGGTGTTGCAGCTCAATTAGTTGCCCCCGCCACGCCCCACCCCCTACTCAGGCCAATCAAGCGATTGTCAGCTTTAATGGGCATGCAAATTTGGGTACGAGCAATCTCAACAATCAATTTTAGCATTTGCCACGTGTAAAAGCACTGCCAACGGAAACGGAAATAGCAACAGCAACAATAGCAAAAAAAAAGCTACACACACACACACACACACACACTGTGTTAAACTCAATCATGTGAGCAACATGTGTGCACGCGTCGATACTTATTGGAAATTCAATTTTCAGTAAATGCACACAAATTGATTCCAACACACACACACACTCACAAACACACTTGTGCATATATGTGTGTGCGTATTAAGTGTAAAACTTTTCAATTTACGTTTTGTTTCGTAGCATCAAATATCCGGAGAGCTGTCAAAAGTATTTGTCGAGAGATTTTCAAGTATGCCCTGCTGCTGATTCTTATACTTTTTTTTTTGTTGTCTCTTGGCTCATTTTTTATTAGATTCGAGTGTGAGTGTGTGTGTGAGTGTGTGTGCTCAGGTGTGTGTACCATTGCTGTCCTGTCTCGCAACTCAACTCCACTCAACCTCTGACATATGGCATACAGGTTGCTGCTTATCCGCGCCTGAAATTCCGCATCATGCAGAGCAAACACTTGTTAATTACTTTTATTATAATATACATATAGATATACATATATATATATATGTATGTATATGTATATATATCCAAGGCTACAGTTGCACAGTCACGCAATTTTACGGCGACCCTCGCCGCCCGCAGACCTCGATAACCGCACAGCCTTGGCATTATTGCCTGTTGCTTTTTGCCTTGCTAATGGGCGTTCTCTGGCTCAATTGGCAAGCCTGGAGGGTGGCCAATACAGAGGTGCTATTACCACATATGCACATGTGTGTGTGTGTGTGTGTGTGTGTGCACACTCATTCACCGCAGCAGCTGATGTGGTCGGCCTACTTCCGGATGCTCGAATAAATACTTGCTAGAGCATCCCACTCATTCTCATACTCATTCTCATTCTGATATTCATTCTCACATTCAGAAAACCCAACCCAACCCAACCCAACCCGGCCCAAACCAATTCTGTTGTCGTCGCATACAAGTAATTGCAATCAGCACCTTGGCAACGTGGCGCAGCTGGGCGAAAAAAGTGAGCTTGCTTACAACATGTGTTTTTATATTTAACGCCTACATAGACAGCTCTTAACCCTAGAACGTAACTTATTTGCCGATAGCCCATCAAATCTAAGAAGCAACTAAAGCAGCTCTTTTTAAGCTGTTTTTTTATGGAAACATTTATGAAGTGATCGCTTTCAAATAGGGCATAAACTGCAGTGTAACATCTGGAAGTTGATGACAGAAAAGTGGAAATCACTCGAGAAGTGCTTAACAACCAGCCAGCTATAAAAATACTAAATTAACCTAACAGATCCATTCATATATCCATATATTAAATTTAGTAAAAATAGCTAGTCTTAGCTTAGAAATTAATGATTAATTATTAATAATATGATTAATTAATGTGTGCATAATTTATTCATAGCTAATCGCTCCAAGAAATACCAGGAATAAATTTGAGTACATCAATCATTACTTTGTTGGGCCAACAAACGCAGGTCGTCTCATTATTTTAATCGGCTTTCTGGTGTTAAAGCCATTTAGAGGAACATCCGCAGTTGCCGAAGGTGCCGCAATTTATATGCTAATTAACAATTCTTAATTACAATTTCTTACCGAATGCAGCTGACAGTATATACATATATATATGTATTTATATAGAGTACAGGCAGTTCGGTTTACTTTATTATAATTACAAAAGTGTCGCACTTTGGCGCTGCGATGTGTGTGTGTGTGTAATGTTGCGTATGCGTAATCTAGCCAAACACTCGCCGCGTGTTTTGTCGGCTTAGGCAAATTGACGCAATTGTGAATTTTGGTATATTCCTGGTGGAAATTAAGCTGAATGCTGCTCAACATGATTGGCATTGTTTGCGATATCAATAGAAATCAGTTGAGGGACACTGTCCCCACTAAAATGGTTGGCATTGTTGTGCAGCCTGTCACTTTTGAGCCTGCCACACACTCTCCATGTCAGTCAGAATGCAAATTATTAAGCAACTAATTAACCAACAGGAAATGAACAGAGTGCGAGCGGCAGATAGACAAGCCCAGATACTGAAAACAATGCCCAGCTAAAGGCCTCTTCTGGGCAATTTGGTTGGATGTTTTGGCCAAAAAGCTTTTCCAATTAAATTTATAACTTATTTATGACAGAAAGTAATCTTCTTTGGGCATTAGGTGATGTAATAAAATTGATTGAAATATAATTGAGAATTGACATAAAAGCTAAATAAATAGACTCATACACATGGCTAACACACACACACACACACACACATGGCGCACACACTTGTAAAATCCTGGCTGACTTGGCTTGGCAGGCACTTACAATCAACGATTACCTTTACACCTGCCATTTTCCAAATAAGCCATAAGCGGAAATGACATCAAAAGGATATTGTTATATCGATGAGGCCAAAGTCAAGCCAAGGACCACATTCAGCAGACGAGAACGCGTCGACGAAAATAAATAGCAGCTGAAGAAAAAAAAAATAAGGTATGGCAAAAGGTGCCATAAAATAAATAACATAAGAAACGAAATAAACATTTTTTGGGCAAAACGAAAGCAAAAAAAAAAAATAAAAAAAAAAATGGAACACACACCAAGTTCCAACTGTGTTTTTATGTGTGTGTTTCTGGCATAAAATAGACTTATCCTAATGAAAAAAGTCTTGCAGGCACGTTAAGTAAGATATGTATGTGGATATCACACAAGGTAATGCTCGGAGTCAGACCAGGGTTGGCTAGACTGAGCGCTCCAATAAGCTCAGTATGTGTGTGTGTGTGTGGGTGTAAGTGTGTGTGTGTGTGTGTGTGTGTGTTGTAAGGCATCGAAACGCTAAAAGTTAGGCAGGGCAATAGAGAAACTGCTAAGCAGCTTACAACTCAAACTCCCCAACATTTTGTCTCTTTTCCTCTTGCTTCACTCGGCTGCAATTGCTTTTGAGCGCAGCTTGCCTAATTTTATTTTGAAACAGCTTACATCAGATTAAATCAATTATTTAAAGTCATTTCCTCAATTTATGCAGTGCAGTCGATGCTTGAAAAAGTGCTCCACTGACTGGGGCTCACTTTCTGACTGATTTTAATATGAATTTCGAGTCTGAATTGCGGTTTTTTCTTGGTATCAATATCAAATTTAAATACTATTAATTTAAGCAAAACTCGGCTCACTTTTGACAAGATTTTTTCTCATTTTTTTGGGCAGTTATTTACGTAATAAAAAATGTTATTTTAAAATTTGAATGCATGGTAAATTGCAAAAAAATAAAAAATTAATTTGCACTCCAAATAAAATTCCAATCTGATTTTTGGCCAAATCAATTAAGAAGCAAAACAAGTGCAGAGCAGAAATTTGTTGAGTTTTCTGCCAAGTTATGATAAGTAGTAAAAAGTTGCTGAGAACTTTTGGCTATTTGAGATTTGGCATGCTTGGCTGTGGAAGTGTTTCCGCACTGAGTGAACCGAAGGCAATAAGCCAAAGTAGTCAAGTGTTCATTATGGAAGATTCCTGAAGCAGCCACGGACACTTGAGAATTTGAGACGTGTGAAAAAGCAAATGCCGGATCAGATAAGATAAGAGAGAAGCTAAATGAATAAGTTCAGAGAGCGAAAAGAGAGCAGCAGCAAAATGGAAAGTAAATAAGTTCAGCGACTGTTTGAAGTCTGCATTCAAATTAAGTAAATTTGTACGATTTTTGACAGCATAATTAACATTTTAAATGTATATAAAAAACTGAGTTAATATAGCCAAATATATATACATATACACATATATATATATATAGTATATAGGCTTTGTTGATTGCCGTCATTTATTGCAGGCACTTATTGTGACCCAATTGCCAACTGACCTGCATTTGTTTGGTTAAAAGAAACGCGTAAACTGGTTGAGTTGAACACTGTCTGAATGTGGCACACAAATGCAAAAATGATGGAAAAAGCACAACAACAACAAGCAAACCAAGTAAGAGCGACTCTTTAAGGCAAGCCGAATGATAAATACCCTTGCAGGACAGACAGCAGTTACACTGCTGATATCAAACTGAATAATCTATTTGATATAGTTGTTCGTTGTTGCTGATTTTTTTGTATAAATGTCTGTCTATTTTGAAGGGTACTTAAGCTTCGGCTTGTCTAAGTTATTTTTTGCTTTTATTACACTTACGAAATGATGTACTGCGTGTAGCTTACCTTTGAGTGTGCCAAATAAATATTATTATTACTAAGCACTAAAACAAGTTCACAACTTGCCCGATTATCATAAAATTGTTAAGTATAATCGGCATTTTGGGGACTTGAATAGCTTTATGGGGTTTTTATATAGACGCTTAGATTATAGTTGCTATAAATATGCACAGTTATGTTTAGGGTAGTTTTGTAGCCCAACAATTCCTGCTCGAAGTCGGATGTCCTTTTTGGAATTTCTTTGAGAGATTTTCCTCGAATTTTTTCACACAAATCAATTAAAATCAATTTTCAACGTCTGCATTGGCTGTGAGTTGGCTAATCTACCCACATTTATAGGGTATGCCGAGTTTTGTAATTTGAATCTATGTGCTATTCCTGTGAGAGCTGATGTTTTTCGCTGGCGGCTAGTTTTTTATTATACGCTTGTTTTCTTTTTCAATTAAACGGCGACGCGCAGTTGGCGAGTTTCTCATATTTTTTTTTTGTTATATTTTTCTTCTATTTTTGTTGGTTTTGTTTTGGTGCTGGTTGCTTGCTTGATTGTCTGAGGCAGGTCCGGCAAGGACCTTTTGCATTTAAGTCTAATTGCTGAGGAGCATTGTGCTGCGGCACAATGATATTTCGCTTCGTCGTCGCTTTACTGGCGACTTAGACTAAGCGCCTCACTTTAAGCCCTTTGAAATGCTGCGATAGGGGACACTAAGGACACAGGACACACAGAGCACACAGGGCACACAGAGCACACAGTAGCCAGTCTTGTCGTATTAGAGCGTATCACAAATTAACTCAATGCCAGCTGCAAGCCGAGTAAAGTTAAGTAAAGAAAAGCTAAGCTCTAGGCGAAAAAGGCAGCAGGAACAAACATGGCTGCTGGTTGTCATTAAACGCATCTCGCTTCCGGTCGCAATCGGCTTGCAGCAATACACATTGATATGGGGCGTTGCCACACATTCCCGTTGGCTGAAATCACACTAATAAAACAAATTTGTGTTGCCTCATTAAAATTGCAGTGTCACTCTACTGCCACCCCTCTACCCAAAACTCCCCCTTAATAGTCCTGGCCAGGACATACGTGAACATTTCAGTACTGCGGATGCAATAAAGTGTAGAATTTATGTCCTTGCGCCCGCCTGACAATTGAATTAAATTTCCAATGCGTCTTCGAAGGGGGGTAGCGGGGTTCTGAGAAGGACGAAGACGTGTACGAGGACATTGCAGGACGACTGTCTGCAGTAATAACTGTAATTTTTGGCAAATGTTCAAGACAGTCTCTCTCACACACACACACTTTAGCTGCCGCTCACATAGCTCATCTAAGAATTCACTCCATTTAGCATATGTTTCTTTATTGCCACGCCCCTCCCTCCTGCTCCTGCCCCTCTGTCTGGTTGCATAATATTTATGGCTTAATATGCATAGACATATGCACGTAGGTCTCTGCTCGCCAAAAACTCGATATTAATAACGCTTAAAATAGTCAAATGTCCTGGCCACAAATTAAATTTAGTCTCAGCATTTGTCAATGAATTATTAAACTTGCTGTTGACACGGAATCTTAAGAATCTTAAGAAAATATATTGTAATTTACACACATGATAGATGATATATATATATATATACATATATGTGAAGACAACTGCAATAATAATATTCAAATGGAATTACAATTTTATGTTAGTTGTGATTAGGCCAGAGAAACATTCTCAAGAAACTAATGAATACGACAAAAGACAATTAAAAAGCATGCATAAATTCAACATCGAACTATTTTATATATGTTTCTGATATATAAATTTATATGCATTATCTTTGGATCTACAATGATGCATGTTATATATTTTTTTCCGATTTCTCTCATCGATTCGCACATCTGTCACATTTATTTGAGGCTTAAAGCATGTTTGCTGTGGCCAAGACTGCTCCATTTAGCAACTAGCAACAAATCAATACACAACACATACTCGAGTCGCTTTATTACGCACTTTAACAAATTATAATGGCTTTGATATAGGGTATAATAAGTGGTAAAACGAAAATCTGGCAAACTTGTGCTTTTTGGCAACACAACTTCCATTGAATTTACCGAATTTATCTCGCTGAGAAAAAAAAAATGTTGCCAAAAAACACAGACTGTGTTGCGAGTGTGTAGAGTGTGTGTGTGAGTGTGGGGGGGACGGGGTGGGGGTGGAGGTTGGCTTGTGTCTGTTGGAAGCAGCGCCAAGCAGATATAATAGCTTTTGATTACAGTTTATGGATGTCGCCCATAGCTTTTTTCGCTGTCAATGTTTGTGTAGCTGGTTGTGTGTATGTATGTGTATGTGTGTGTGTCTGGTTGTGTGTATGTATGTGTGTGTGTGTGTTGGCTAGAAAACTTTGCTGTTTAGTGGGCGTGCGCCACAGCGGCGTCACTAACTGAACCAAAAACTGAAGCCAAAAACTGATTCCAGAACAGGAACATACCAGCATGAATATATGTATACATCTATATAAATAGTTGCACACAGTGGGCGCTATAAATCTGTGACCTGGCTCGTTCTTTATGCAACTTTTAATATTGAAACAGTTTTATTACACCAAAAAGTGGAAAAAACCCAATTGACTTTTATGCAAATAAAATAATGCGATTGCTCCTGTTTTGCTGGTTTGCCGGCAAGGAGCAAATCATTGATTTTTATTTACCGTTTGAATTAAGTGCAATACACACAGACAACAACAGTGGGGGTGTGGTTGAAGGGGGGGATGAGACTATCGTCACATTTTCATAACGTAAGTGAATAGAAAATTGAATCAAATCTAATAATAAATGCTTTTATGCAGCCCTTAAGCACTAGGAAAGATGACGACGACAATGTTTGCTGACAATAGGGTGGATTTGTAGGGGCTGTTGTGGAATGGAGAGGGGTGTAAGGAGCGTGGTGTGTAAGCCTGCAGCATGAGGAGAGAGGCAGAGAGAGCGAGGGATAGGTAGGTGCCTGAGCTGCCTGGATATTGCCCTTGATATGCTCACGCCGCATACAAGCGCAACATTTTGTTTGCCAATATGCATACACTGCACAAAAAATATATAGATTAGATTCGATTATTCTTCTATTTGCATATTATTTGGAGACATAGAAGTTTAATCGTTCTGAAACAAAGATAATTTAGTTTTAACTGCCACAAAAATTTATAAAATTTAGTATCAAAATTTTATTTTTATTTATTATTTTTGTTCGGTGTGCATCTTTCATGCCACATAGTTGTTGTTGCCTTGTCTCAGCATTCAGCAGTTAGCAAATGTGTGCGCTGTTAACGCTTCAATTTGGCCTTAAGCAATTTGAACGAGTTTCCCATTCTATTGGCTCGGATTACAAGGAAGCCTCTAGTTGCACCGCCAGCCGCACTTAACTAGTTTGACTTGGAGTTCATTTGGTGTGGCATCTGAAATGCTGCATGCAACACAAATACTCACACAGACACACCTTGACACACACACACACACACGCACACACAGAGTCCTGCAGACAAATGGAAGTAAACTCAATTCGAAATGTTTTTTGTTATTCGTTATTCTCTCATATCCTGTGCTCACCCATACCCATCCCCAAACACATATGACTGGATGTGGATTTGAATGTTGTGCTGAGTGAGTGCTGCTAGTCAATTTCAATAATTCAACTCAAACGAATGGCAAACGGAACAAAAGCAACCTGAACCGGGATGAAACAATGCCATACTTCAACCTGTCGTAAAAGGTCCATAAAACTGCCTCATATGGCAATAGCTCAATTATAATTGGCTTTATAGTCCATCATCTTATTATTACAGAGCTCTAAATAAACATGATTCAAGTATGTGAAACTTTCAGCAGTAACTTTCAAAATCGATGGGTGTGTTTAAGATCCTTAAATTTGGCAACAAACTAAAAGTCATTGGCTTAAAATCAGGGCTAAGAAGTGAAGAGTTTTTCTCTTTGCGTTGCTCGATTTCATCAGTTAATGCTCTCACAGAAAGTTTGCTTAAAGTTTTATGTTTTTTATTTTTATTTTTATTTTGTATATTTCTTTTCTTTGCGCATTTCGCTGTTTCTCATTGCCCTCGCCAAATTACTCAATGGAAGTCTATTAAAGTGTTTTTCTATCAACTTTGTCATGTTATTGGGCAAATACATCAATTGAGTGCTATGTCTTTTTTCCCTCTGCCTTACTTACTTTATAAATTTGTCTTATTATATGAAATACCCTGTAAAAAATATTGCATAATGAAGTTGAACGAGACTGTGCAACAGGCAGAGGGAAGCAACTCTTAATGAGACACAATTGTGAAGATGTAGTTCCAATTGATATATATTGCACACATATATATAATTGATAAGTTCTAAAGTTTTTTATTAAGATCGGTTAGGAAACACAGACTTTCATATTGATAAGAAAAATACAATGTATTTAATTGCTGGGCATTTGGGGGTAACTCCCAGTTGAGCACTCTTGAGTTGAGCATTTTGACTGGGTTTTATTGATGTTGGACTGTTGGCATAATAAAACTTTTGAGACCACATAAATTGCGCAGCATTTTTTATTTACTTAGCATCGTTTATCAGTCACCCAGTTGTGGACTGTGGAATGTGGACTGTGGATGGTAAAAATTGGTTCGTTTTGCACTTGCTTAAAATGCGGGCAGGAAAGGTTTATTTATTAGTTGGACTTTTGAAAATTATATAGTATAGTGGCATATAATATATATATATATATGTGTATGTATGTATGTGTGTATATATATACAGCCTTAAGCTTTAATATTTATTTCCGTTTGCTGCTCGGCGGCGTCGTTTACGCAGTTGTTGCTTTTGCTTTTCGCTTTTTGCTTTTTTGTTGCCATTTTGCGCTGTGGAACTTCCTCATTACTTCACTTGTGGCGTACGTAATTCAAGTGGCTCAGATGGAGCAGGATGCGAGGTGGCAGGGACAGGGGCTGGTTGGAGGCTGAGGTTACGGGCTGACTGAGGACAAGGACACGGTGGCGAAAGCAGCAGCAAAAGCGTGAGTTGTGAATTGTGAATGTTTTAGTTTTGTGTCGTACTCTGTGTGTGGCTGTGTGTGTGGCTGTGTGTGTGGCTGTGTGTGTGTGGCTCTGTGTGTGTGTAGCTGTGTATTTTTGCATAGCCTGCATTCTTTTAACACTGTCCATCGTTGCGACCAAAGATTTATGTGCGAGCTGCTGCTGCTGCTGCTGCTGCTTCAACTGTTATTTACAGCACTCGCTCCGCAAATTTATGTCTACCGAGCAGCAAACACTTCAACAATTAAATTCATATACTAAAATAAAAATTAATGCATACATTTATCGAATGGTTTCGTTGTGAAATCAATTTCAGTACAATTCCAGAACGAGTCCAAATAAATCGTTCTACACTTTTCGCATTTGTAATGGAGCTCAATGTCCATAAATATTGGACAACAATCGAGTCTATAGATTAGATATAAAAGAAGCAATTGCTAAGCCCTTCAAGCATGAAATTACAGATTAGTGCGTGAGTTTCTGTTTGGTTGTAAATCCATTTATTGAGAAGTTATGGAAGTACAGCCACAACTCATACGTTGCTGCAACAATTGCTGCAAGCAAATACCTTAACCTTCGATGGCACGTTTCACTGCAAGTTGCAGCTGGACAGCAAGTGTATTATATATATTAATTGTTCCATGAGCTGGAACTAAAGAGCTATTTATAATCCACTTTGAATTTTACTTATGCATATATATAATTTTCACAAAATGTGTAGCATACTTTTTGGGGCAGCCGTTGAATTTATTTTATTTTATTTAATGAACACAAATGAGAATGATAATTTGCTTTTAAATGTTTGTTAAATGCTCTACACTAAATCACCAATAATTCGAATTAATTTATTTTATATTTTACATTCGATTAACAATTCCATTTCATTATGTTTGTCCGTTTTGTGGTGTCATTGTTATTTATTTGCTATACTCGTACGTTTATGAGTGGGCTGTGAGTATCATGAATCCATGCATATTTTTATAACTATTGTTTAAAATCTTAGTGAAATTGGTTAACAAATGTGGAAAGCTTTCAACCATGTCTTTACTTGATTTATTTGAATAAACTTGTAACAAAAATGTGGAAAAATAATTGTACTATTAATCAAAATCATCTCAGCTTTGGCAAAGTGACAGCTGTGATAACTAAATTGTCCCTAACATTCATTTCGAGCTAGAAAAATGCTGACTCTTAAATATCGAATTACTTTTTGAATGGTTAAATTTTAATATGAATTTCAACTTAGAATCGAGTTTGAATATAGTATTAAAGAAGGGGTTAAACTATGTCTCAGAAACCTAGAAATTCGAATCTCTTTTGTCAAAGCCCATCTGATTTGACCTATCGAAGAGCAAACATAATGTAAAAGTGTATATTGCCTAATCAACATTAATTCTATATGGCATATATATAGTCAGCGATTCCTTCTACTTTTGTGAATATTCGTAAAGTACTTGAAAAATCAAGAGTATTTGTGTAGCTGCTCTTGTTTTCCATCAAATTGAGCCCTTGAGTTCAAGAGTCAAACGCGTAAACTTCAAATCGACATCTGCGCTAGTTTCACACACACACGCACACTTATATCGAACTTGTGTTAAGGGGCGGCGGTAGAGTGGGTGGGGCGTGGCTGGGTTTTACAGAGACAGTGGCTTCATTTTTTGCTCCATTTGTGTTATGCTTTTTAGATATTCATATTTTGCCATTGATGATATTTTCACTACTTTCGTATGCATAACACGTACGTAACACACACCCACACACACAGTCGCACATTCGCACACTCGCCGACACGCACACCATTACAAATAGAGAATTGCTATACTATATAGTGGCTGGCTGTACCTTTTTGGCGTATTAACTCTACCAGGCCTGCCTGTGTGTGTGTGTGTGCCTAGAATTTGCATATTTTTTGACTTAACACATCCTTCAAAAATTGCGAAACGCGTTTGCGATAGCTTTGGCATTTCCTTGACGTCCTTCCGTTTTCCGCTTTTCACATCTCCACATATTTTTGCTGTCTATTTTGCTTCTTTTCTTTTTGCGCTTTCCTTTCAGCTATTTTTTTCCTTCCCTCGTTGTACGTTTCTCATTTCTGACGTGCTGTTCAATACTTTAAAGGGCGTTCTTTAATGCATTTTTTCCACTCCCTCTCTCTCTCTCTCTCTTTTTCTGTGTCTCTGTGTCTGTCTCTATCTGTTTGCCATTTAAATTGAATTGTTTGCATTGTTCTGTTCTGTTTGTAGCATCGCTTGCAAATTGGTTCACAGCTGAATTTAATGGATTAACTGCGGCTGTTTCTTAAATTTCAGTTACTCAGTTTGAGGTTGCCTCGAGGCCGACTTGCTCTCAGGACAAGTGGCGCTAATCCTTGACTTTGCTGCTAATGCACGTCGTATGTCAAACACCAAAAACGTTTACAATCCTTCCCACTCCCCCTCCCCCAAAACCAGCATCCCCACTCACAACGCAATTTATATGCCTTCCGCTGGCGGATCTGCCCCTTCTCGGCTGTTTCTTGTTTGCCTTGGCAGCGTCTTTGGCTGTCTCAGCCGCAGCGCGCCTCTTTGCCCCTGCAGCGTCTACTTTTTCGCATCCTTCGCTGTGCCGCTTTGTATGCTATGCATTTTTCTGCACTCTTGACTCTTAAGCGTGCACTCGGCCAGCCAGCCATACCCTCCTCCACTCCTTCGCTCCTCCACTCCTTGCTAACTGCCAGGCTGCCTGGCTGCCTCGTCAGCAAGAGCTCGTTTTCTGTGCGTTGTTTGTCTTAAGGGATATGTGCACCAGAGCTATCCCCAAACTCCCTACTCTCTCTCTATGTGTGTGCGTGTGTGTGTGTTTGCTAGCACTCTGCCGCAGGCATTTTGATAAGAAAAACAAACAGCGCGCTTTAGTCATACAAAGTGTAACAGAGAGAGTGAGAGATATAAACAGAGAGAGAGAGAGACAGCGAGTGAGTGAGTGAGTGAGGCTGCTGCAAAGCTCCGGCACATACAAGCTTAAGTGTCACTTATGCGTTTTAATGTTGGGAATTTAATTTTCAAATTAACTTAAGAAATGTGGGGTCTACATTAGACATATATAATATATATATATTTATATATATATAGTGTATATAGCTGCACTACCAAATCCATTTACTGTTTTCATAAGCTGTGCTCATTATTCAGTAAGGCAAAATGAAAAACTCAAGAGTAAACCACTTAAAACATAAAAGGAAAATGAAAATGTCAAAGAATATTATGACATCAATTGGTCTGCATTTCAGTTTCTAAACTTATGAAATCTAATAGAGAGATGGCGATATAGAGATGAAAAGAGAGAGAGAGAGAGATTGGTAAGCATCAGCACAGCAAAAAGGTTAAATTCATTGCAACTACTTACGAATTATTCTGAATGACTTATTAAGTAAGGGCATATTCTGAAATATAAATAAGTTTTAAGATTATTAATTTAACAAATATATTTAATTCCAGTTTCTTAAGCTTTTTACGAAGCATACATCTTTATAGTAATAGGAATAAACTTGTGATAGTCTCAGTATTTTGTGGATCTGCATTGCTTAACTTTTCAGTGATGTTAATTTTTGCCCAGAACTGTCTCGCATTGCAATTATGTTTTAATCATTTTATTCAAATGCAAAAACTATATAAATAAATACAATTTGCTAACAGGCTTATCATGTGGAAACAGTGATAAAGTTATCCCGGATGCTTTTAAATTCCAATTGTGGAATCTTTATTTATGCCCATTACACACAGACTGCGGACAGTCCAATGTGCTTTGTCCTCCTGGCCTTTTGCTACTTTCGCTTGTTAGGCTCAAATGTTGCACATAAATAAATGACAGAGCTTGTTAGGCGTCGTGTGGCATGTGCGGCAACAAAAGTGCAGGCTAACAAGAGACACAAGACACACAAATCCCCGCAGCGCAGAGATAGACTCATTAGATGAAGCGTATATGTGTGTGTATCCTGTACTCCTTTGGAATAGCTGCGCATTGGAGCAGAAAAGTGAGCGGGAAGGCAGCATCTGAGCCAGGTAGCAATTGTCTTAAATTATCTTTTATTTCCTTGCTCAAATTGTGGCGAGAAGTTAAATTTAATTGAAATTTATGCATTGCAACAAATTGAATTTAATAACCATACCCTGCCAAAACACAAGCAATAGGGTCGTCTGGCACTAGCTTTATAATTTTGGCATATATATAATTTCAATCGATTGACACTAATCGATATTTATCGATTTTAATACTTTCTCTATATCTATATTCGTAGTTTCAGTTGGGCTGACAAAACCAATCGACTCTTCCAACTTTGTTATGTGTGAAAATAATCCCTTTTAAGCTTCAAATGTCCAACAATTGTTTGCTGTTGTCAACGTTTAATTGCATTAGTGAATGTTTTTATGGGAAAATGCAATTTTTGTTATAAATGTTGCTCCATAAATTATAACAAAATTCCACTGTCAAACAAAATGCATTTCGATTTATTGCTCGCATTCAGAATTCAATTGAAGTTTTGCGCCTCTTTGTTCTTCGCGTAAATATTGCTATTAATTTTTAACAACAACCAGCAATAATACCCGGAAATGGAACACCCTCAATATGAAACAATACAATTCGAGTACTATTTGCATTTGCTATTATTCATTATTTCGTATTCCATTTCGTTTTCGGGCTTAAGTGGCAAATTTATATGCAATGCCAAAGTTTGGTCATTGACTCTTTGTACAACTACAATTACCAAAAATAAATCGTTTAAATTTGATTAATTGAAAGCTTAACAGAAAAAAACGCTGCTTATTTATGTTATAGAAAATCGAGATACTTTTGAAACATTCCAATTGGAATTATTGATTTGATCTCAATATTAAAAGCAGACTTTTTGAACTGCGCTACGAAAATACGATGCAAGATGTGCAGAGGCACCAGGACTCCGACAAGCCAGAAGTCTTTATCTATCTTTATATTTATCCAAGTCTAAATCAATTTAAGCAAGTAATATCCATGGCGAAGAACAGGTTCAGAATACTCACCGGTCTATTGACAGGACATTGTAGACTGAGAAGTCACTTAACCAAATGAGGTACACATCCTAGTAGAATGCGTCGCCTTAATTAGGAAAAGATGCAGCATCATAGGGAAGTTTGTCATGAGGCCCAAGGACATAGAAACCTTCAACCCAGGAGCTGGGGTTGATGGAAGAGCTGTAGGCTCAGAAAGGGGGCACAATAGACCTTATAGGTCGCAGTGCTGGTTCCCCAATTATAATAATAATAATAATTATAAAATATTAAAATCGAATAGCAACTTTATAATCTCATTATAAAAGTACAAAAAACACACATATGAAAATGATTATATATTGCTGATCTTTTGATTGATTTTATTCCAACTAAGTACAAAAATATTGTAAGAGATTTTGAAAAGTAGAGTTCAAACAGAGAAGTAGTCTTTGCTCGATTTTTAAACACTTTTTTGTTACTTGTATATTTACCGAGATAAATTCAGAATATCAATTACGAAAATGGCAGTCAAGGACGATCCGAATGAGTTGCGTCGCTTTGTGCATTGGGGACCAATAACCGTGCTGATTATCACATTAATTGTTTCACTGACCACGTTGCAATGGTGGCCAACGGATTTAACATTTTCGAACAGTGCACATTTTGGCCATTTTGTGCTGCTCAACCTGTTGGCCATCTACAACTTTGTGATGGCCGTGCTGCTTGGTTCCGGTCTGTTGCCCCGCAAATGGAAGCCCGTGCACCACCAGGAGGCCAAACTAATGCAGTACTGCAAGAAATGTGAGGGTTGGAAGGCTCCACGTTCGCATCACTGTCGCCGCTGTGATCGTTGTGTCCTCAAAATGGATCACCATTGCCCGTGGATGAATTGCTGTGTGGGCTGGGCAAATCAAGCCAACTTTGTCTACTTCCTGCTCTTCTATATGTTAAGTAATCTGCACGCTGCTGTTGTGCTGTGCCGTGCGGGCTTTCTTTTCATCTATAGACGCCAGTCGTGGCGTCCTCTCCAAATGGTGGAAGTACTGCGTCTGCATTTCTTCAGCATCTCCATGTGCATCTTTGGCTTTGGCCTCGCCGTTGGCATTGTGCTCTGCATGCTCAACTTGCTACTGATGCAAATGTCTGGCATTCTGAGGAATCAAACAGATGTCGAGCATTGGATACTGCAAAAGGCCAACGCTCGTCGCTCTTTTGCCAAACTGAAACCCTTTATGTTTCCCTACGATCTCGGCTGGTATGCAAACTTGGGCCAGGTGTTCAACACTGAGTCTCAGCTGCGCAGCATGGGCATTCATTGGCCTCTGCGACCGGGCTGTGAAACATATGACCTCACCTGCGAGCAGCTCGCCCAGAAAGCCGCTAAACGGAAGCGAACTCGTCTTTACATGTGCATTCACAACTTTACTGGACATTGGCTGCCCATTTGGTCGCAGGGTTTGTGGGTTAGCATATTCATACCCTGGACAGATGATCCTCGCATTGGCCTACGGCAGGATGATCTAATACGGGTTACACGCATACGCCAGCACTGGCTGTTTGGGGAGCTTGTCATCGATGAATCGAAGGATCAACGCAAGAAACCCATTCGGGGCTGGTTTCCCAGGCGCTGTGCCATCGATATAACAAAGAAAAAAGCGGGAGAGATCATGGTAGAGAGCGAGATTGAGAGTAAAGGCGACGGATACTTTGGAAAGCAAAAGTTCGGCTAGCAAACAGCGTTTGGAAAGGATTAGCCAAGGCTAATAGCAAATCACAGTCCATCACTGATTAAATAAAATTTAAGCTTAGCCTTAAATAGTTGGTAAATAAAAAAATGCAGCTTAAATATGAAATATTAAATATGGCTCTTATTATGGCTCATAATTGGCATGCTCTGTAGCCTAAGCTTGGTAAAATCCAAATATTCATGCAGCTTAGCCTTGAGCTATGGGTTTACTCTGCATATTCAAACTATTGTACTACTTTTTAGTGAGGCGTTTCCTTGTAATTTGCTTTATTGTTTTCATGTTTTGCTTCTTTTTTGTTTTGGCCATGGCTAAAACACCCACAGGAAACAGGAACCTGTGCGCTTCGCACATTTGTGTCGACGAGTGGATTTTAGATCAAATGAATGGCAAATACCAGCCTCGTCCCACCCAATGGGGCCTTGAAACACACAAACTCACCATGCGAATGCATTGAAATTGAAATGGATGAGCTGCAAAAGTTGAACAGCATCGCGTATTTGTACTATTGTGCTATTGATGTACTCTGTATTATAAACAAGGCCATGCAAATCAATAGCTTTTATTTGAATGGATATCATTCTCTCTGTGTACGTGTGTGTGTGTGTGTGTGTATCAGGTAAAAGGCATAGTGCTAACAATGGCCAACTAATGTCGGCATCCTGCTGAAGCTGTCTAAATGATCGATTGTGTTTATTTAATGATGATCCAAAGCCATCCCTGACAGCTGATGTTTAATTATGCAGTCCGACTCAGTCAGGCTTTTAGCTGCCAATTAACGCTTGCATGTTAAACAGTTTTGAAAGAATTTGTTACCATGAAAGTTGACTTTTCACAGTGAATTGATATGTTAAACAAGTTATTATTTTATGTATTTTCTTTTCAGCATGTAAGCATTTGGCTAACATAATTATTAAATAAACTAAAATATTGTTTGAAAATCTTTTCCGATTTTAAATTTGTAACCAATTCAAAACCTTTTCACTTTACATGCAACGGAAACGGAATCGAATAACGATTCAGTTTGGCATACTGATAGAATATACAAATGGAGACTGTTCAAATGTTGTATTATGAATTTCTATAAAATGTTATATAATGCCTGTGCAGCTTATGCCACATGGTGTTGCTGGCCACACACTAGGGAAATCACACAAGCAACTAAATACAAATCAAATGCAGCTTTGTTTAAGTGTCCTTGCTGCAATTTTGGCCTGGGTTCATCTTGTGTGTTTAGTTCAAAATTAGATAAATATAATTTGAATTTGTGTATGTGTATGTGTAAATTGTTGCAAGTTTGCCGCTGGGAAATCAATTGTCCGTTTTCATAAGTTAACCGAAACTGGGAATTGTTTGAATTGAAGAACAACAGTTGCCCAAGTTTACCATATTCTGACAAGCAATAATAAATCAAAGCAACAACTGACAAACAAATGCATTTATGATCAAATATTTAAAGCTCACCTTTCAATTTAGAGCAATCGAAGATGCGAAAGTGGTATAAATACGTTACTTCAGACTCAATTCACAAAAATCATATTTTTAAATAATTGGAAATACTTTAAAATATTTCAAGCATTCGATTTGATTAGCTAATGGATTTTTTTTAAACCTTACAAATAAATTTAAATTAATAAATAAACATTTAAAGTAAATTTGTACCGTGGAATATAAATTGTTAAAGCATCTGGCAACGCAAATCTACTGCGGTTTCAGAATTTTGCTTTCAATTTATTTGACCAATATTTGAAGTGCATATATAAATGAACTATATACACATATATATATATATATATATATAATACATTTTTTTTTTTGAGCGGAAACAAAATAAATTCAGTAGTAGCGTTTGCCACAACAACAAAAAGTAAAACTGGCACAAGTCGTAATGACTTTTGTCGTTGCGAAATAATTGTGCGTGAATTTTATGCAGCTGAAAATGTTGCCAAGTTTTTGGAGCCAAAGCCAAAACACAAAACCACTGCTGGTAGCCGATAGCTGATGCCCGGGGGCAGTTTTGCTTTCAATGTCCTGCTGACATTTAATTTCACGCACTGCCGTCTATTTTGTGCCTTGGCAACACTTTTTGACTTTTATGCGACAGATGCGTCTGTTTTTTTTTTTTTTTTTTTTTTTTGTTCGCTTAACTTTGCTTTTTTGGCAGCCAGCGTTTTTTGGTAACTCGCCATGCATAGCCGTTATCGTCGTTACCATTTTCGTTGTCAGAGTCATTCTTCTTGGTTTTGTTCCTGTTCTTGTTCTTGTTCTCCTTGTCGTAATGCGATACTTTCGTTTTCCGCTGCCGACTGCCTGCTGGGCGCTCACAAAGGACTTTAAGGACATTGCTATTGTCTGCGTACGCAATCATGCACTACGTTAAGCGGCGACAGCATTTATCTACCCCAACAACGACGATGCTGATGATGATGATGATAGCTCAGGTATCATTTGCACAGGCTCGCCAAAACAATGGCAATTATTGCGTCATTAGTGCAGGATCTTTTATCTCACATCAGTTGAGTGCATAAAATGCATAGGAGCACAAAAAAATGCCAACTGCAGTTGCAGTTCCTTTCTTTATCGCTGTCATAGCCATCCTGGCCATCAACTCTTACATCGTCCATTTTAAGCCAACAAAAGCCAGCTGAGTGTTTATACTCTGCTTCTTCTTCCTGTCATCCTTTTGTTTGCTTTAATTCTTACTTAAATCTAGCGCAGTACAACTAAGTGTAAGCTGCAGCTTGACGCTTGTTGCGATCAAAATATGTACACATTGCAAAAGGGATGGACTCAACTTGAGTATATATATACCCATATTTATTTTCATTCTTGAGTAGAGCAATTTATCATAAATATTTTTACTATTATTACTTTTCGTAATCAATTTGTATCGATATTGGCGAGACGAAGAAAATATGCAAGAAATTATAATTATATTCCAAGTAGGAGTCTCTAGCCTCTCATGGCTATATCGACTTGAAGGTAGATCAAAAAAGATGTCTCCTACTTTTGCACAGCGTCATCTTCAGCCCTTTCATTTTCAATGTTGCAGAAAATTAAGATTGATAAAGCATCAATTTATCACGAAATTTATATTAAATATTACTTCCCTCTGCATCCATTTGCAAAATTCCTTTATTGATTATAATTTGCTTTGACATTTTCCACTTGATAAAAATACATTGGAAATTCGAGCATATGTATAAAAGACTTGAAAGAATTTTTATTTGATTTTGATTTAAATATTTTCAATGTCAATCACTTCAAAGTTCAATTTACCGCAATCGCAATTTGGTATGCGCTATAAATTATCAAAATTGAAATTGATATTGAGTGTCGTTTCGCTCGCGCGCCTTCGCATTCAATCAATTTCAATGCGAAAAAGTCGAAAAAAAAATATATTCGGAGCGATTTTCGCATTCTTTATTCTTTTCTGTTATTAATTTGTGCCCTTGAGCGTGCCACACTACTACAAGAGTCACGAATCGAAATCGGAATCGGAATCGAGCGAGCTGCCCCTTAGAGCGTCGCACAATTCCGCATGGATTAGCACAACAACAACAACAATAAAAAAATGGAAATAAAATCAAGAAAACATAAAATAAAAGCTCAGACATTTGAATGGACGTTCTGCACGGTGAGCTGCAGCATTGATTAGAGCCTGCAGCGTGGGAAAGTCCCTTTTTTTTCATTTTGATGGCAACAGTATTATTTTCACATTTTCTTTATTTTTCACATTTCTTTTGCTTTTTTTCGTTTCGGGAAGGACACCGTCTATTGAGTGTTTATTTATGACGCCGGGCAAGAGAGCCAAAGTAATTTTTCATTATTTAAAATGAAGTGAATTGCAGTTGGCCAGTGCTTCACTCGCTGTGTGACAGCTTCTCCTTTTCATTTATTCTTCATAAATAATTTATTAATTACAAAAGTTTGTCTCACTCATTTCTGGGCGCATGCAAATGCTCCCCAGACATCTCTCCACTAAAACATCCTCGTTCTTCCACCCACACCTTCCGAGTGCAGGCAACAGTTGCAAGTGGTCTTGCCAAATATACCAAAAATATATATATACATATATATATATATGTATGTATGTATAGAGTATAAGTTGCAGTGTCCTTTGCATCTTGGCCTGCAAAAACTTTTATTAGTTGAAGCTGCCAGTCTCTGCTTTGGGTTGATGCTGACTGCCAGGGCGTATTTTTCATATTTTAATTGACAAAAGTTTTTGTGCAACTGGACTGATGGTTTTGTGCCAACTTTGCGTTATTGCATGCACACACACACACACATACATACACAGACATACATACACTAATGAAAGTGAGGGCACTTCAGTTTATGTTCATAGTTTTGCAAGTAAGCCGTCAAATCTGTTTGCCACAGCTGCAAATAATATCTAACTCTATTCAAAATGCATCAGCCAAAAAATTGTATGTTCTAAATTGGCGAATAAATCTCAACGCATATTTTATGAACATTCCAAGTTTGAATTGTGGCAGTGAGAACTGAAATATATTTCTAATCAATCGTCATTGATATCAACGTTAACTACATGTTAGTTTACAGATGTTATGTTACAGTCTTAGTACTACATCATGGTGACCTATTATCTACTTAACAGAAGACCTGCTATAGTACAGATATCGATTACACATTTAACGATAACAATAGCTTGCTGCGAATGCAGCCCTGATACTTTTGAAAGACTATTCAGTCGTCGCCTAAGCTTCAACTCGTCCTTCAGGAAGTCTTCCTTGTTGAGTCTGTAGTTAATTGACACACAACTTTCGCAATATTTGATATGTATACACACATACATATAGATATATGTATATATACTACTATTTCAAACGTTTCGCAGTGCTTGCCACTCCATTATTTATGCCGTTGAGTTGCAAGAGCTTTAGCTTTAAGTGCTGCACAATTTTGGGGTGTCGCGAGTGCATTCGTGTATATATGTATATGTTAGAGGCATGTGTCAATAAATGTCAACTAACTGTATACACAAGGGCAAATCCTGCGGCAGCTGCACCACTCAAATTGTCACAAGAAATTGTGTAAGCTCTTGCATAATGCATTTGTCGTCTTTTCAGCAAATATATATACTTATATATATATACATATATATATGTACTTAACGCAGTTGAGTGAAATTTCGCAGACTGACTGACAGAGATAGACTGAGTTCCTCTTGGCAGCTAGTTATTGTCACAATTCACATGTGGAAACATAAGCCTTTCATTTTCTATGGCGAACTGGTTGCTTTTATGTGCTTAGTACTTCCATATACTATATACATATATGTAAGACTGATTTTGCGAATATTGGCTTAGTCATTTGTCACCTCAGCATTTGCCCATTTTGCCCATTTCCACAATCAAATTCGCCATCATTAATGTATTCACTAACCAAATTAACAGTAAATTTAAGCGGCTTCGCAACGCGTCTAACTCAATTTGCGTGCCATCAGACGGCTGCTGGGCCAGGGACGGGTGGGGGGGGTGGATGGTTTTGTGGAGTCGGATGCTTTTAGTGCGTATGTTGTTAACAAAGGACACTGATTGCTGTTGACAAGACACCTAATGATGTGTACATAAAGTTATCTGGAGCATTGTGTAATGCACTTAGCAAACGCACATTACAAGAACCCAAACCCAACCAAGAAGCACAAACACATGCACACATTCAGGACACACGTCCAGGACATACACACTGCTAGTCGACAGATGGGCGTCGCCTTTTGTGATGTGATATCATACGTCCTGTGAGGAGTCCTTTTGCCTATCGCTTACATAATTGCGCTCCAAGTAATTAAGGCATTTTACACTTATGCAAGCCGAGTCCATTTTTTAATTGGTTTTATATTTTATGGGCGGCACTGATAAAACTGCCGCTGTGAGTTTTCAACTAGCAGATACCCTTCAGGGTAGACAAACATACCTTAATATATTACATTTCTTCAGTCAGTAATTTTAATAATTATTATTAACGTAACATTATATAATTGGTAAGAAAATAAATACTTTTGATGTGGCCAACATAACTGTTGCTTGTTTTTTATTACACGATACTCACTTTCGCATGCATGCTGAGCATAAAAGATATGAATATATATATATATAAAAAATGAACATGAATGAATATGTTTACGAAACCACAACATCATGACGCCTGACCCTGCGGCTGAATTGTGTATTTTTAAATTACATTGAGTGGCTGCGCATAATGGTCAAAAATAACGTATACGATGCGTTGGCTTTGCGCTCGTTAAATCGTATTTAATAGTCAAGTCAATATTTATGGAAAAAACATAATTAATACATTTTGCAATCGTTTTAATTATAGGATTAAGGCGCATCAGCTAAAAAGTTAATGCATTTAACTTGCTACAACACTTTGCCACATTTTTTTTTTTTTTTGTTGCTCTTTGCCCTGAATTTTTCCACACGAACGCGCCAACTTTAATTTCCTCAAAACTTTTCAAACCAGAAGAGCAAAAAAAAAATGTAAAACTGCTTTGGTCGAGAGATACCGACTGGGAGATACTCTCCAGTCAGCTGTTCAATATATATTCATTCTTGTATGGACAAATTCTGTACACTCACCCGAACATACAATCAGCTTTTGATGCTGTTCAAGAATATATATGTACTTTATGTGGCGGGACACGCTTCCTTCTGTTACATAATTTTTGCACAACTACCAATTTGAAATGGGCTCAGAGTATGAAGGGGGGAAATGTTTGATAAGTACTGTGTGTATATATATAGTACTTATAAATATATATGGATGTGTATGTTTGCTGCATAATTAATTTGCTCATTTTTGATGACATTGTGCAAAAGTCTTTCTTAATTTTGAATGCCATTTTACCCTCTTGCATTCTGCCATCTTATTTTAGTTTTGTTTGTCTGTTGACTGATAAAAAACATAAGCGCTTTTCCGTTCTCACTCTTTCTCTATCTCTTTCTTGGTTTTCCCTCTGGTTTTCCATCTTGTTGGATTCTTAATCTCGAAGGCTGGAAAAAAAAAAAATATATTAGCTGAGCGCCACCTCGAAAAGAGTTGGGGCTTGCCATGGCTAATTGCCTAAGAGCTAAGTTGGCTTAAAGCTAATTTGTCAGCGCAGAGTTTGTGAGCTCTTTATATTTACTTATAATTAACCAGAGCGTTATGTGTGATGCCAACAAGTTCTGATGTATTTACGAATTATCATCATCATTTGATGTGTGTGTTTACTGAAGCTAATTAAAACAGGTTAATTGAATTCAAATTGACTAAATATATTTATGGTAAATAAATAAATAAACCAAAGGAAAGCGATTTATTTTTGAAGATTAAATGCTGTTCACTAAAGTGGAACAAGACTATATCGAATTTGTTTTTCTTTCCCATCATAAATACACACTTAATGAGCTTTAAAAAAAAGCCACTTCAATGTGATGTAAATTCACCAAGTATATAAAAACTTATGAGTTGGCAAAAAAAGAAGTAAATACATAATTCTCATAGACAGTTAGCCTTCTCACGCAGGGGATATTATAATTTTGACGTGAAGTTTGTAATGCATTGAAGAAGATGCTCCCGTAACTATGCAGCATATATATTCTTGATCAGATTCGCCAGACAAGTCTAGATAGTCATGTCTGTCTGTAGAGTAGTCGCCAGGCTGACTGTGCTCGACAAGGGTGTGTAATCTTCGTTGTGCCTAAGATGTTGTTTCTTGTGTTTGTGGAATATGCTAATTTAATTGGCTTATAGTTGGTCAGTAATCATAGCTATTAGAGCAACAAAAACCACAATTACCACCAGAATTATATATTCGAATAATTTATTCTAACAACTTAAATGCGAACCGCAGAAATTTGTTGGCAAATCATTAAAGGCTTAAAGCATTCGCTCGTCGTCAGCTTGTGGCTGCTCCTCCAGTGTCTGGGCCATAAAAAAGTAACTGATTGACTGACTGGCAGACTGACTGACTGGCAGACTGGCAGACTGACTGACTGGCAGACTTGCAGACAGGCAGACTGTCGGACTGGCTGATGAGCGCAACTAACTGGGCTAATAAATGCTTGCTGGGTGGATGGCCAGACCGACTGAAATCATTGAATCGCGGATTTGACTGCGGCCTGCGGCTCAAAGCAGCCACAACTGCGGAATTGTGGTCAATCAGCGCAATTAGTTTGGCATTTTAACAGCCAACAGCGCACAAAGCCCAGCCAGATTCTCTTGCCAAATAATATCTGACAGTTTTGTCGCCATGCAACATATGCGTCTTGTCTTTGACAATTCTGTTCTGTGAAGCATTAAATACTTGACAATTCTCAGCAAAATAAATTAAATTATTAAACGAATGAATGAAGCACAGAGGCAGATACAGATACTTATGTCAAGACTGTTGGCACTGTGCTGAATTTATGGCAAATGTGGCAAACGATTTTTGCTGGCCAAAATATCGACAAACCAAATGAGCAAATGTGGCGCATTGTTTGCCAAGTTTCTTTGGCCGTATAAATCAATAAACTGAAACGTGGCTAACACGTTCGCCTAGCCAGGCCCAGGCACCAAATTGTAGTTGGAACATTAACTCTACCTCGGTGCGCTCTCTTTGACCAGGCCAACAAACATGGCCGCAAACGCAATTGTTTGCACGTTGCGTGGTCATGTTAGCCGGGTCAATAATTGGTTTTTTGCAGCAGCAGTCGGCAAACAAGTTGTTTGTGATTGCCAAATGATTATACGAAAATTATCATCATCGTAGGCAAAGAGCCAAAAGCTGACTCCTCCTAGCCAACATGTGGGCCACAAAAAAAATGTTTTACCAGAGATTGTGGGTCAGCCAACAAAACTGTATCTGTATCTCGAAATTAATGTGCGAAATTACGCTTTCAGCTTTAGCAGACGGAAAAATGGAGAAATTTGTTCAATTTAAGTTGCGGCTAAAACTCTGTAAATTACGTATACGCAATGTTTGCTCTCTCCTAATGAACTAAACGCTCAAATAGTTCACATACTTCTGTGGCCAAACAAAACAACAAACAATTGCATTGAATACACAAACTCAATCAACAATTCAAGTGTTGATTTCAAAGTATCTATTGCAACTCAATTGTTTGCAGCAAACTAATAAATAACTTAACAACGAATGTATTAAATAAACCAATAAATAATTCATAAGAAAAAGTCCAATCTAATCAATAAACGAGGAAATCAAATTGTTAAATAACTAATAGAAAAGCTTATAGAAAATAATTGTAAAATTTGGCAGAAAGTTAAATTGCTTTCGGACCGGACGTAATCAAGGTGTTTGGTGATTTCGGCAACATTCTTAAAAATAATATAAATCTGAAGCGCTTTGCGCTTTGCAACACTTCTGAGCTGTTTGATTGTCGCATTTTATGAGCGAAAGTTAACCGACTTTAAACGACATCAATAAAAAACAAGTCACCCCGTGAATGTTGCCAAGCCTGCTCGACTGCCAGATACCCACCACTCAAGCCATTATCAATTCCATTCAGAAATTGCTTAATACAGAAAATACAAATCAATGTGAAAATAAATGAAATGTCTAAACTGACTGACTGGCCAGTCTGTCATACCCGCATTAGCGCTGTTCAAAAGCAGGGTAGAGGGTACATAAAAAAAGTACTACAACAATTCTATAAAAACTTCTCTGACTGTGACACATTTCGACGCTCGTTTCCTGCCACTTGGCATATAAAACGAGTCATGAGTTTGGCAGCTTAGAGAAGCCTTTTTGCAGATCAACTAGAATTGTAGGTGTGCGTGTGTGTATCTGTGTGTGATTGTGTGTGTGTGTTTAGGCTCTGACTGCTGCCAGCTGCTGATTGTTCTCATTTCGTGTGCGGGTCGTTGGCCAAAAGGTGTTGACGGTGTCGTTTTTGGCTTTTATTGCCGGTGTTCCTCGGACGCCCTGAAATCCGAGCTGTGCAGCTAGTCCAACTATGTGTAACACACCCACACACACACACATAGAGAAGAGGCACACACATATTTGTCAGTGGCTCATTATGCAAATTGAGCACGAGCCACGTACTTGGCTAATTTGTTACTGTCTTCAGTTGTCAAGCTGCGCACTTTCTGGCCAACGGCAACTGGAATGGCCACTTGGACACAACAGCAACTAGGTTGACTGCTGCTGCTGCCGCTACTGCTGCTGCTGCTGCTTTCAGCTCTATCACTTTCAATTCCCCGGCCATAAATTAGACAAGACACGCCTCCATTTGCACCCCCCACCAATAAAGGCACAAGAGGTAGCTACAGCTGCTGTCAGCTCACTAACTGACACACTAGGTGCTACTCACATACATTAGTGCACGTGTGTGCAAGTGTGTACGTGTGTGTGCGTGTGTGTGTGTGTGAGCTGAATTTATGATTACTTCCGGGCATAATAAACCAGCCACGTGCAGCAAGAGCAGAGCTGAGAGGCAGGCAACCTCATGATGGAGACATCGCCTCTGCCTTTGCCATACGCATATAAACAACTAATAGCTGCAGTTCTGTCAAGACGATGTCCAACCCTCTACCTACCGCCTCCCTTTCTCCTCTTCATCCTTTCACCCCTAAACACTTCAAATTCATTTTGCACAGAACTGAGGCGTTCGAGAAAAAAGTGCAGCTCAAGTGCAATGGCAAAGCACTTTGGAGCACAGTGAAAAATTATCGCTTTATTCTAGACAAAAATATGTGTTCAACTTGGCGAGTATATAAATTGAAGCCAACTGTTTCCAAGTTGAAAAATGTGTTTGAGCACTTTTTTTCTTGTCTAGAATCATTGTTTTATCATCCACTCTGTTCAGGTAAAAAATCAGAATTTCTTAAGCAGTAAAATGTTTGTAGGGCATTAAAAGAAGAACTAATAAGTCAGCCCTAAAAGTGATTAAAATTCCTATAACAATCATTATTTGCTTTCAATGAAATTGCTGCAGAATTAACTAAATATTTTACGGAATTGAGAACTACTTTTACGAACCGAGTTGATCTAGCCTGGTTCATCAGTATGTTAGTCAGAATTAGACTTAAAACTTTAAAGTAAGTTCTTGTACCGAGCTTACCTCATTTTATTGCTCCCTTTTCCTAATTCCGATAGAAATCGATTAGCGATAACAATTAAATCCATAATATAATATAATATTAATCATCTCTTAAAACTTTTTGTCTAAGTAGCTTCAGAAACATGTTAGAAAATCGTAACTCATAGTCAACTTCTCTCGACTAGAGAATTCTCACTTAATTAATTAGCCATTGCTGATTGCCAGACTTCACTAGCTTGGATTTAAATGCAGTTGCTCTTAGCAAATCAACCTGTAACATCTACAGCTTTTTCCGCTAACTATGCTAAGCTGTTTTTCTGTCTGTTTTTTTGTGCCATTGTGCTTGTTAGTGGCACTTAAGTATATGCAGCTAAAGTAGCTGCATTCAGTTGCTGCTGCTGCTGCTGCTACTGCTGCTGCTGCTGCTGACAGCGAAGACAATTTTCAATTAAATAAATGACTGGGTTTTTTAAGCCAGCTTGCACAATGGGTTCAAACCCTTATAATTGCTAACAATTTCTACTACAAAAATTTAAGTAAATTCAAATACACGAATCAGTCCCATCGTACGGCAAACTCTTTGTATTCAGCGACAAAGCAAGGCATGAGCATTATTAATATTAAATATTTTTGCATATGGAATTTGTGCAGAGTATTTAAGGTACGAAGGAGTCCAATTAAAATGTGTAAAGGAATCTTACCATCCGGCAAAATAATGAAAAAGGCAACAGAGTGTGATATTAAATGTGATATTAAATATATTGGAGTAAGTCTCGTCATGCTCTCCTATCAGCGTTGACAGACATCTGTGGAAACTGCTTTAATCATGCGCTATATTAAATCATGGAAGCTCACATATATGATCGAGCTAATGATATATAGACGGGCAGCATGCTGACCTGCTGACTAATGAGCTAAAATGAATTGTTAATATATCAAAAATCAACGCAATTTGGCGCACATTATGTACAGACAGACGCCGACAAAGCAAAGAGGCCGAAAGCCAAGGGGCAGAGTAGCTACGAGCCAAAAACGGACGCAAGGAAAAGTTAATTTTATTAAGGAAATGAAAAAGTCATATATCATTTTCACAATCTTCTAACATGTCCATTACGCCCGCAGAAACACACACACACACACACACGCACGCACAGCTGGTCGGCCATCTTGGGCGCCATTTTAGCCAGGCGCACACACAAGTCTAAGAAATGGCCCAAGGAAATGCAATGGGGGACCAAGAAAGTTAAATGAAAGTGTTGAGAATAGCCGAGCCGGTAATAAATGTGCCACGCCGTTCGCTTTGACGTGCCGGCCCAAAATTAAAATGCATAATTCAAGGGTTAGCCGGGTCTGTCTTGGGCGCCAAGTGTTTGACTTAGCCAAGTTAACAGCCATTTACAGCCGCCATTTACATATGAGCTGCTCCGAGCATCTTTTCTTCTTTTTTTTCTCTCTCTCTTCCTTTTGCTTTACTTTAAAAAGCCAGCGCCCTGCCTCGACATTCTGCGGCGCCCGACGATGGCTAAAGTGTTTCACGTTTCACGCACCATTAAACGCCGATTTGCCGAGTCATTTTGGGAGCAGGAGCTGAACTCATCGCCAGCCATGCCACGCCTCCTTATTGTGCCGCCTGATTGATTTCTCCACTGGCAGGGGCAAGTGGAGAATCAGGTGACGTGCACCCGATTTAACGATGACACAGGAATTTTTTAATGAAATACAACCAGAATGGAATTTTGAGCTCGAGTCATGCATATAGATCATAATCGAACATTAATAACTTCTTGTAAATATTTTTAATATTTAATATTATGAACTCAACGCATTATATTTTAGATAATGTATAATTTTCCCAGATCAATAGCGCATTTAAATGCTGAAAATTGATATTGTGGAATCAATTTTCAAAGGCTATTTCTACATTATTTTCCGCTTGAAGCTGTCCACACTCAACTCAATCCGGATTTGACTCATTTATATCCTAAGCTGGTAAGCATTTCTCTATTTATACATTTCATTTTGTATTTCTCGCATTTCCGTTTAAATTATATTCGCTATTTACGTTATGAGTTATCTTTGGGGACTTGCTGGCAAGGGGAAAACCATGCCCTAACTTTCCCCCACAGAGGGATTGGTGGCGTCGTCTCCGTTTCCTCATGCGCCGTCGCTGCTGGATTGGGTTATTCAACATTTCGCAGCATTTATTCAGCGTAATTAACAAAATTCCCAGGTGTATTGAATGCGGCAATGTTTTGGGCCATTTCAAATTCAGGCAGCGTAAATCTTTTATTGGCACGAAATGCTTAGTCAAAAGGTTCCCAGTTTCCAGTTCGCCGTTCTCTAAGCTCTCTGTTCTGTGTGCAGAGTCAAAACAGAGTTGCATAATAAATTATCGATGTGCCGTTAGAATTTTAAGTGGCGCTCTTGAATTTGCTGCTAATCAGTGGCCAATAGTTGACGACCCCAGCTCCAGCGATAAGGCCTGACTTTGACATAATGTGAACTTGGCTAGGGTCATGTAAAGTCCTCAAACCACCCTCGCCTTACCTTGGTGCTGAGACTTGTCAATACCCGCAGACAAATAAATTCAGCTTATCGCTCCGTCAACCCTTTTTGCATGCTTTCTCTTACTCTTTTGCAGCTCCTTCTTCATCTACTTCGACTCCTTCCTCACTTTTCTGTGTCGTTTCTCTTTTATGCGGCTGCTTACAAAGTGCACTTGTCGTCGTTGCTCCCGCTCCTGCTCCTGTTGCCCCCTTCTGCTGTTGCGTCCTTTTGATGCGGTCCTTCTCGCTGCTGGCTGGCCACAGCTTTCAGCTTTCAGCGCAGAGCCCTTATAAGCATAAAATAATAAAATAAAGAATAAAAGAAGCTGGAAGAAAAAAGCGCAACGCAACGCAACGGAACCGAGCAAAAGATAAAACTTTGGCGCACCTTCTTTGTTGATGCGTGGCAGTGGGTGGCAGGGGGTGGCAGGGGGGTGGCAGGGCGAGTGGCATTTACTTTGCGCCTTTTATGGTGTCATCGCAGTTTATTGTTTTTATTGTTTGATAATTATCGCACGGCACATAAAAGTGCCTCAGCTTTTGGTCGGTCAGTGTAAATAAAATGGAATGAATTACACACAATGCAGCGGGCAATATCTACAAAGGGGCCAAAGGACCTCGACGGCCATTGTTCAGCTCCTTCGACTCCTTAACACCTCGAAGCACAGCCACTTCATGTTGGCCAAGTGGCTGCCTTCCGAGTTAACCAAAGGCGTCGTCACAAATACTACGTCATTTTCAAGCTGTTGCTGTTGCTGTTGTTGCAGCTATTGTTGTTGTTATCTTGAGAGGCACTGAGCATATGTCTAGTCTAGTCTCAAGTGACGATCGCATTCGCCTCACTAAATTCAAAATACGCTTAACCAAACGTGAAAGTGTAGTAGAAAAGGTATTCATGGCCAGATCGAAAAGATCATTCTGAGTGTGAAAAAAGTGTCACAGAATGAGGCATTAAGAAAATAATGAGATAGATCAGAGTATATCCAGCTCAAAGTTAGTTTATTGAAAACTGAATTTTACTTTAACTAGACTTAACTATTTACTATGCACTTTTGGCATAGCGTTTTCTTTTTAGCCAAGTGCAGAAGGAAATTTGATCATAACCCTAACGAGTAGCTTAATGCTTTAAGTACCGGAACCGGAAACGAAATACAATTCGGTTTGACACGCTGCTTTTATATACAGCTGGCCAAATAATAAACTTAATTACATATCCAGAAACTGATTAGCCAACATTTAAGTAACGAGCAAATTGAATATTGTGCAAAACAGGTTCTTCAGTGCAAGCAATTAATCATTGATAATGAATGCCCTAAGCACAATCAGTAATTGTTGTTTGGGTTGTTGCTGAATGTCAAAATAGCTCAAAATAATTCAATAGAGCAAATCGAGAAAGCAAATAGAAGTTGCCTTAAATGAATTCAGCCATAATGAGATACACACAATGCACCATGGACTATGCCCCAGATTTGGGCCACATCAGTTAAGGCCAACAGACAGGTGGATGAAACACACACACACACACACACAATTGTATAGCACATGGATATTTGGCCACAGACAGCTTTCAATTGATGCAAATGCACTCAAGTTTCTCAGTCGTCTCAAGACGTGGCCAAGATGCTAGAAGCAGTGGCCATGTTGGAAATTGTCGCATTTCGAATTTGCTGCTAAGCATGGCTCATATGTCTGTCTGCCTGTCTGCCTGTCTGTCAGTCTATTTGGCATTGTTCTGTCTAAATTAATAACGACTTTGATATTTTGGACAGTTGGCAACATGTTGGACAAACACACACACACACACACATACACATTTGGTCAGATTATTGCGTATTATAGATTAGCAGGCCTTTTGGAAAGTATTCGATTGCCGAGTTGCAGATTCAAAGCTTAAATATCATTTTCCTTATGAGTTGGCAATTGTCTTGGGGCACGTGCTCGGGTTGCCATAACATTCTTTCCGTTTTCCGCCATTTCTAATTAGCTGCAGTCACTTGCAATCTTCACAGGCATCGGATTTGCGCTACGTGCCACATAGGTTTGGCACACACTCAAAGTACCACTTGCAACACACACACCCACACACGCTCACAAGCCCAGCACTGTGGCCAAAAACTTTTTGATTATGAAAATGCTTCCTCTGCTAATTTCGCAAAGGAAATTACATGTGTGTGTGTGCGAGTGTATGTGTGTGTGCGTGTCTAGAAAATACTAATAATACTTTGAAAAGATTATACAAAAGTGCTTTGAAATCTAGTTTAAAAGACAAGAAACAATGCACGTTTGTTTCCAAAATCAAATTAAAATTTAGTACGATTATAATTACTACGTTATAATTGCAATCGTTGGGGTTTAATTAATAGTTATTGATATGAATAACAAGTTAGAATGCGTGTTCAATTTGAAACAAAGTTAAGTTAAATATTGAAATATATTTGAATGTAACTGCAACTTTTAATACTTATCGCTATATCGATTAATAAGTTACTCTTTCTAAATTTAAGTTGCGTTTGCCTCTTCATTTTTGTTAAATATTAACTTAATGGCTAGCTTTACAAATGTGTTTTGTACTGCTATCGGAAATCGATTTATATCGATATTCAAGCAAAGGAGGTAGATGATTGCTTGCTTTCTTCTGCCTGTTATGTATGGAATCAACACTCTAACTTCAATTTAAGACTGTAGATTTAAATTAGATCTTTACTCTACTACTCTTGCTTTAGTATTCACAATTGTTGCATATTTATATAACATATATATAAAAATATATATTTAAATTAAAACTTATTTAATTAATCAATAACTTTACATTACTTGCTGGTTTGCAAATTTTGTAGGGCTGTTGCTGGACAACTTTGTCAGCTGCTGTCACCTCTCGACTAGCTTAGAAGTTGTGACGAGTAGCGCGAAATTTTGTTAACTTGGATTTGCCGTCTATGCGAAAGTTGCAACAATTTTACGCGCTTAGTTGTTGCGACTTGTTAGCGGCCATAAAAGCGCAGCTAAAAATACGACACATTAAACTTGAAACAAGCGACTGCTGCTGCACTTTAAGCACATTAACTTGACTTTACTGCTCCACGCTGTGTGCATGGTAGTTGTCCTGATTCCACTCCAGACTATGTAACCTAGTCCTAGTCAGACAGAGACAGACAGAGAGAGAGAGAGACAGAGAGAGAGAGAGAGAGGGAGAGTCGTGACTGCCTTTTTGCGCTTCATCATCGCGCAGTGCATAAAAGGCAATAAAATGCAATTATCTCAAATGGCATAAATGTCGCTTTTTGGCAACGTTTGCTCAGCCCATAAATTCAAGCAGCAGCTGCCAAAAAATTCAACAAAAATAAATAAAAAAGAAGAAATAGAAAATAAGTAATAGGAAAAAAGGCACACTCGAGATGTGTAAAAATGAAGCCAAAGAGCTGAGAGCTTTTTTCCAAATGCATCAGCGAAACGACTCTGATCTAATTTGTCTGCCAATGAAAGCAATTTTATGTTGATTGTTGCAATTTTAAGCAAAAGCAAGTTAGCATGACATAATTCGAGACCGAACGACTCTGCATATATCCCAGCACATACTCTACCATTGCAAATCAGAAAACACACAAAATGTTGTCAACATGACAATAAAATGACAATTTTTATGTTTCGCTGCAACTTTTTTAAGACGAGGTTCACTTATGAGTAAGAAACATAATTTAGTTTGAATAATAAATTACAGTCTTCAGAATACACCTTTCAGATTTAATTCAGGTACAGGGTATTTACAAAAAAAATACTCCACCGTTGGAAATGGTGGCACTGACAGCCGCTGGGGAGCGCAAACAGGCGCGGCTGTGCTCAACGCCCGTTACTTTAATACCTTTGCCAAAGTTGTTGGACCTCTAGGGCTCCCTAGGTGGCTCTCCGCCCACACCCCACTTCCCTGCCGCGCCTCCCACACTGCGCATAAGTATTACAGCGACTCCAGTACTGTTTGCAAATAAGCACGTTGCACAGTTTATTAGTTTTCATAGGCGCTATGCGGCAAGTAAGTCGGTCTGCCTTGCCAGCCTTGCAGCAGCCAGCGGCAAGTGCTACAAAAACTTTTGAAACCCCCCCTCCCCACTAACTACCTCTTAGCTGGTGTCAACCCTGCGCAAGTCAAATGAGAAACAGGCAACTATGTGTTGCAAAATTGAAAGAGGATTTCGGCTCTGTGATATTCGTGTGTGGCTTTTAGCCAGTTAAATTTTTATACAAATTTGTAATACGCTGCTCAAAACGGTGTTCCAACCTTAAATATTAAGTAAAAATATGAAATATTTGAATATAATATAGTAGAAATCTTAGATTAAGCAACTTTGATTAGCAGATCGCAAGTACAAAGCAAAACTTTCAAATCGGCATAGAAATCAGTTTTGTAGCAGGCAGCTAGTGATGTAGCTCTAAGACTGTAGCATAACATCTGTAATCTAACATGCTAACATTCTGTACTTAACATTAATATCGATGTCGATCGATGTTAATTGTGTGATCTTGAAGAAGAAGAGGAGTAAAGAAAAGAGAGCAAGTTTTGACTGCCACAGTTTAATAAATGAATGCATAACATCCGCGATTACCATAGCAATTAAAGCATTAAATTAGTAATTATATAAGAAAATGTAAGAGTAGCATAAATTTTGCTTTGTTTAAGTGTTTTACACGCCATTGAACAGCTGTCGTTGTGAGAGGAGCGGGGCAGCTAAACTCCGCAAAAGCCCAAAACACTGAAAAATTCAAACAATCAAAGCAAGTTATTTATTCAAGGAGCGCCAAAGGCGTTAGTTAGTTTTTTTATGAGGCGCCCTGTTTCTAATTGCAAACACACACACACACGTACACACAACCGAGATGTTGTTGTTGGAAAGAAAGTCACAAGAGCAGTTTGGTTCAAGCTTAATATATTTAATTAAATTGCGCTCGCAAGTGGAACAAATGTTGCAAAATTGAACATTTTCAGCTCGCTACACACACACATACACCCAAATAATACAAATAAGGCAAATGGAAAATGGAAAATTTTCTTTAATATTTTTATTAGATGTGCATGCGGTTAGCCGCTAAACTCAAACTGAAACCGACACAAAAAGAACTCAAACACAACTCGGCTCGATGCGCATTTGCAATGCAAAATGATTTTATGTGACAGACGAGGGCGCAAGGGGTGGGGGTGTTGCAACTAGAGACCGTTTCTTTAACTGAGTGTGAATTGCATGTGTGTGTGTTTGTGTGAGTGAGAGTGTGTGCCTTTGCTAGAGTTGGCAAAAGGCGGAAACGTCTGTGCCACATCCGTTTCCGCCTTAATGGTTATAACTTCTTTTTCCGGCTCTGGCCAATCAATGTGCTGTGTGTGACCAGGTCATGCACTTGCAACTGTGCAGCACACACAGCCAGCTGTTGCCACATCCGTTTTTGTTACAGTTGTTGTTGTTGTTGCAACTTATCACTTTTGATGGCTTTCCAGCTGCAGCAGCAGCTGCCACATCTCTAAGCCGTGACTTTTGAGGGCCCTCTCTCTCTCTGTCTGTCTCCTTTTCTCTCATGTCACAAACAATAACAAGCTAATCAAGCTGCTCGCTGCAGCTGTCTACGCTGTAGGAAACTCTACTTTTGTATCTTTAGAGATAAACTTGAAATGCATTTGTTGCTACGTTTACAACAGTTTTCTCTGTTGTTGCACAATTACACCAAAAGAGATATCACTGCTTATGTGTGTGTACCACTTGTACTATATATATATATATATATATATATCTTTATAACATTATTATCGCTAACAGAATAAATTCGTTTAGCCATAAACATTATCTGACATTTTTACGTTTTTAAACGCTTGTTAACATTCTGGCTGGGGGCAAGTGTTTGTATGATATATGAAATTGGTTACCAAGCTCGTTACTTTCCGCACACACACACACACATCTATTGTTGTGTGGGCATTTTGTGGTGGGTGTGGCAATACCTAACGCCGGCCAATTCAAAACAATTGCATTTCATGCTTAAAAAACTTGAAACTCAAATACGGCTTGCCAACATATTTGCACTTGAATTGCCATGCCCCATGCCCCATGCCCATAAGCAAACCGTGTTGCAGAGGTGTAAGTGGGGTAACTGCAGCAGTTGGAATGCAAATTTTTCACGTTTACCGTATTTGCATGCCATGCGAAGTGAAATCTAGAAAAGGGATTGAGAGAGTTGCAAAAATTAAAACTTTATTCAATGCGCCCAACCTTAAATACCCTTGCAGCATTATTATTTTTATTTCTTTTGAAGCCTAAATGAAACAAAGTAAAGAATGGGCAACTGAATCAAATTTCAATGAAACAACACTTCAGAAAAAATAACTACATCGTTCATCATCTCAAATTAAGTTTCTTTCAGCGCGTTACACAATTCATCAATAATGTATAAGACTCCTCCGGCCAGGGTACGTACTCTAGGCTCAGGGTCGGTGGGCCCTGCTGGCAAATTGCATGCCACCATTTCGGGCGCGTCGACGTGGCAATCAATTTGGTGAATGCGCGCTGCAAGTAAATCGACTGGGCGCAGTTTGAAAGGCACTCTTCTGCCGCTCGAAGGCTGGAATTTAATTTTTTCTGCGAGCTCTCTCTTAAGAGTCAGCGACTGGCCATTGTAACAAGAACAATGAGCGACTGCCAAGTGCGGCTCGCTTGTTTATTAAATATCAGAATTAAAATAAAAACACAATGAAATAAATAACTTTTTCTAGCGAAATGGCCTCGAAACTTGTTGCAAGCTGCAAGTAGCAAGCCATTGGCTACTTTATGGCTGAGAGGGCTTGAAACAGTTTTTATAATATACCCTAAGCCCATTGAAAATGAATAAAATGGGGATAAGAGAGTTACGCAAAAGTATGTAAAAGACGGAAGAAAGCAGCTTTGAGTCCGTAAAATATATATATTTTTGATCAGACCCCGATCATTTCCCTCTCTCTGCAAGAACGAGAAACTTTTAATTTGGAATCTAAACTCTCATAGACAGAAAGCACATATTTGTTTCTTTGCATCGATAACTTCCATCATTGTGTGTATCGATAAAAATTGATTTCCGATAACATTTAGACCACAATTTTATACATACATATTTTTGGAGACTTACGGACTAGTGTTAAGGGTATCAGCTAGTCGAACTCTCTCGACCAGAGCACTCTTAGTTGTTTGAGCTTTTCAGCCCTTGTTATATTTTTGTTGCCGTTATGGCTGCTGTTCTCCTTAGCGTAGCCCTTGAGCATAAGGAATATCAAATTGTCTGGCAATCGCCGTTGAATTTGAGTAGTCAATCGCATCAAAGAGTCGCATATTAACATATCAAACGAGCGGCAGTTAGCCGAAAAATTGCTGCATTTTGGTCGCCAGCAAATTGAAAGGTGCAAAAAAGGCGTTAGCAGCATAAATAAAAAACGAAAAGAAAGTGCATCACACACACACAATCATACACATACACACACACACACTAACAACCAAGCACCCGAGAATGTCAGCACAAAAGAAAGCCACTTAAATGCAGATTACAATAAAGGAAGCATTTTGCAGCTGACTGCAAACGAGTTTTGGCTTTGGAGCTAACCTTTTTCCTTTCTTCTCTTTGGGTTTTTTATTGGCCATTGTCTTTTGGCTTTTTGGCAAAGCGTACGGCATATCAAATTGTCAGCCACTTTCGTTTTAGCACCTTTAATAGCCGCCGTGTGGCAAAAACGCTTCAGACTTATTTCAAAATGCTTGTCAAACGCTATTACCAGCAGAAGTTGCCACTAACTTGGTTTAAATCCATTTTGTTTGGTTTTGAAAACTTTATTATTTTTACGAGACATACAATTTTCAGCATCAGTTCCCTAAAGACCGAATCACCTTTGTTTTAAACCCCAAAAAAAAATACAATGACAAGTTTAAACTTCATAAATTGCAATAAATATTTGCATTAAAATTTCAAATTAATTCAGCAATCTTTTAAGACCATCGATTAAGTTAGCAAATGCTTAAAAATGAAATATATATCAATAAAAAAATGTTGGAAATTAGCTATGATCGGAGATTAAGTAGGTAAAGCAATTGCAGCCGCAGCTTGTTTTATTTGACTGCACACGGCGTATGCGTAATTTAATTGAAGACTGCGTCCACCAAGGGAAATGACAGCTAAAACGCCTGTGGCTGACGCTGAGTTTTGTTGTGCAGTGCACACTGTTCACTGTGTGGTAAGTAAGCTTGCTGCTGTAGCGGGGCATGCTAAAAACATGTTTGACTTAAGACATTTGCTGGGCCACAGAATCCCGACATATTCATTTTCAACAGCCGCACACAAAACCGGCAAATGAAGATGTCTGGATGACAGCAACAGCAGCAACAGCAACAAAAACCAAACAACAGCAATGGCAACAACCGCATAAAACAATGTGCAAAGTCGTGGAAAACAGAATGACAACTAAATAAATGTCTCTGCCTAACTCGGGCGCTGACGAATGCAGTGGAGTTCTGAAATATGATTTCACAATTAAATATCGTAAATTATGATGTTCCCTTAAAGTTTTCTGTCACACTTGTTTTCAACTATACATATTTTTTATCCAGAGTTTTGCTAGTAAAAAAGACAACCTAAATACTTGCTGCATACTTTTGGGCAGTCGACAAATAATATCGAAGCGACGTGTTGCGAATCTCATAGCAGTTAGCTTTTGCCTGCGGCAGTAACATTAAATAGTGCAAAATCCATGTTAATATGAAATAAAAAAGTGTTTCTACTTTCTTTATTAACGTGACGGCCACAGTAAACATTAATGACTCCCCCTTAAAAGCTAGATTGTACAGTTTATAACCACAATTTGCTGTATTTAGTAATAATAACACTTTGCCTTAATTACTTAATATATTTGCTTTTGGGTTTTATCAAAGTGCATTCGCGGATTCTTTGCAATTAGAAATAAAATTGTGTGCGCATTTGTCAACACAAAAGACAGACTGTGGAGATTTACAAAGATAAAGCCGGTTAGTTATCAGTCAGAGGACGGGGAGAGATAGTCAGCTTCATTATTTGCCATATTTTAAATGATATGTATACATGTATATATATAAATATACATATGTATATTTGCACTGACCGATAAGGATGTCAGCGGCGATTTTACTGTTTGTTGCCGAATTGAACTTTTGGTAATGTCTTTTTATTTAGTCTCGTCTACCGGTTTAGGCAGTCTCACACACACATTGGCAGTCATTCACCACCCTCCCCTGACCGCAATCATGAGTGTTTTTAGGCCCAATGAGAGCGAGAGTGCTTAGACAAGTCAATGACTTGGCACATATTATTGTGGTTTTAAGACCGCAGTTTTTTACATCACTTTTGTTGTTGTTTTTTCTATATTTTCTTGGTTCGATTATTTCCTCACCACACACACACACCCACAATTTGAATCTCATATTTTATGGCCGAATGTCACAAATTTGTTGGTGTTAATTATTTGTGGTAACAAGTTCCGCACAAGTTGTTTAGTGCTAATTTTATTAAATATCAATAGTTATTATATATTGTTACTAAAGTGGCAATAAGTATAGAGAACGTATGTAGTACATATAGAGGGTCAGTGCAACGCATGTTTATCTGTTGGATGTAGGTTTGCAGTGTTAAGGCCAATAACTCACAAATAATGACATTTATCATGAAATTTCAATTAGTTTTGAAGTGTTAGACGCTTATGACTTAGCTTCTGAGATTGCAAATGTTTCAAATAGCATTTATATATTATATATATATAGAATTATGATAAACCAAATTTAAATTGATAAGAATTTGCAATTTGACAAACCTAAGCAGAATAACTACTATCAATAACTTAGTAGATTAGAAAATAAATGAAAACAAATAAGTGCGTCGTCTTCTTCATAACAATTTGAGAGCCATTTTTGCTTAAATTATTTTAAAATTAACACTTATAAATAGTAACCTTGATTTTCAAGAGTCTCTCTTCAGAGATAAGCCTGATCTAAAAGCAATGGACAAACAAAAATAAAATAAATATCAGATGTATGGAATTTTCCAATTTTATTTTGAAGACTTCCCCCAGCCTGATATCTCTTGTACGATAGTGTGGCAGGTGGCCAGTGTCCAGTGGACAGTGGCAAGTTGCAGACGGTGTGATAGTTAGGCTGGATACTTGTATATTTCCACAGATCTTTTGGAGCGGGAAGCTGGCAGTGGCAAACTTGTTTTGTGTACACATGTTCCTAGAATACCAGTAGTGTGTTTTAGTCAAAACAAAGTAAACCAGAAAGACACGTCTGCAAATTTGAGCAGGGCTGTAAGCCCATTATTATTGGGATGAAATCATCACTATTTACATATTACATAATATGTAAAATAATAAAAATCAATAATACAATTTTTTAAATGCAAAACTTTTTAAATTTATCTAAGACAGTTACACTTTCATCGCAATCTAAACTCTTATTTTTAATTTCAATGCATTAAATAATTTTCTAATTTCCTGGAAGAATATTAAATCGCTTTGATTCAAAATTTCGTGTGAACAGTGCAATTGTTTCGACACAAAATAATTGCTAAATCCAGCAAATAAGCTATAGTGCATTACAAATGGCAAACAAAACGCAAGAAAGAACATTGAACTACGTCTGACCGAACAGTAAATACCCTTATTAATTACCTTGCGACTGTAACTAATAATTAAGTAACAGCAATAATACGTAGAACTTAATTTTAGCGGGATCCCACTTTCCAAATTGAAAACTAATTATTTCGTAAATTAATCACGTTTCAGTTACTCATACTAATTTTAGGCACACATTTATCTCTAATGTCATTTAAACAACAACATTTTAACACTTGAAGAAAAATAAGCTAAGAATATTATTCAAGAATTAACTTCACCTTAAGAGAAAGGCAATCTATGAAATACATGTAAAAAAATACAAATAAAAATAAAAATAAAAATAATATATAATGTATTAATAATAATAATTGTGTCAATAAAAGATATATACATAGATCGAAATATTTGGCACAGTTGATGGTAAAGCCACTAATACCCTCTCTATGGGTATGTGTATGCTAAGAGCTAAGCAAAATAAACCAAGGAAAATCATGATCATAGCACAGCGAAATGAAACCCACCCTGTCGATAAGGCGACAAAGGCGTCGATCGGACAACAGAGTTGCAGAGATATGCAGAGAGGCAAATAGAGCGAGCGGCAAAACGAGAGTGAGAGAGTACACAGAGCGAAATTAGATTGACTAAATGCCAATGTGGCCGAACTTTCGCCATTTGTGCTGCCAGACATATGAAAAATTTCGAAGAACAAATTGGAAATATGAAAAAAAAAAAAGATATTTAAAATTTTTTTTATTATTAGGTTAGGTTAGGTTTTGGCCAGTTGTGATTACGTAGATCTAAGAGTGATGAAACACACACAGAGAGAGAGAGAGAGAGAGAGAGATAGTAGAATAATAATAAGAAGAAGACTAAACTACCAAACAACCATGCCTGCAGCGGGACTTGATTTTTCATATAAACGCTCAAGCCGGCCAATAATTTTGTTAAAATGTTATTAAAAATTAATAATATATTTTTATTTATCTTTTAAACATTTGTAAATATTAATATTTGTGCTATATAAATTATATTTACCAAATTAACTGGAATACATATATTAATCATTTAAAAAAAAAGAAACCATTTAATTATTTTGCAAATAGGTGCCCTTGTTATAAGTAAGATCTGTTTGGTTAGTCGCTACGGTATTTCGCTCAGTGCACACTCCGAAAACTGAGAGACTGGGAATGTTGCATGCTGTGTATAAATACGTGTGCGTCGAGCAGCAGTCGCTTCAGTCAACGAGTCGGAAGGCAAAGAAGATCATCAGTCCAAGATCACCAACAAAAATATCGCCCAATCGAGCAAACCAAAAGAAAACACGTCCATCCAGCTACATACATAATATATATATAAATATATATATATTGAGTAAAAAATAGAAAAAGAAAATTGTGTGTATTTAGTTTGTTGCTCTTTTCACATTTTTTTTCGTGCAAATTGTCAAACGAAAGCAATTTATATGTCTTGCCACAAATTGCAGAGCGCAGTAAACAGCTGGCGTAGCAACGTTCGACTGGCGGCAATGTCAGCACTTTAACAACATCCGAAAACAATAAGACCATAAAGCAAACAAAATAATAACAAAAACATACTTGAGCGAAAGAAGCTGAAGTCCTCCAAAAATCAATTAAAGAACTGAGAAAGAAATCAAATTAAATCAGAAGTGATAAGTCGATTTGTCGGGCTTTGTATCTTCAACTGCATGGGTAAAGTTATGATAGCAAATTCACTGCCGCCGCCCAACCGCAAGTGCCACCAGAAACAATTAAAGTTGAAGAAAATCGAAATCTATTTTATGTTCAACAATCTGTGCAAAAGAAAACCTTTAACGGATTATAGCTTATTGACGCTAAACATTCAATCGGCCAGTGAGTAAATTCTACAGTGATCGTTAAGTGTATGTGAACAATAAAAAGTAAACAAAGCACAGTAAGAAAAAAATAAAAAGTTAATACGATAAAAATACAAACACGCACACATTTTATAGTTTGCAAATTATAGGTAAGTACTAAGTGAAAAAATACATCTTCTACAATTTAATTAAAAACAAATCGTGCTAAGATAGCATTAGTGTTCAAAGAATGGTTTATATATAACATCCTGTCGACTAACAATCAAATTTTCTGTCACACATTAGTTATAATGATCAGCTTAAATAAAAATAGCTAATTGAAACGGATCATTACCTGTGAATACGTGTGAAACCGTATTGTTGTCTTGAGTTTATGGCCAATATGCTAACTAGTCTCAGATCGAAGCCTTAACCCATCAAATTATTAATTCTTACAATTGGAATTCAGACTTACTTCCTAATGATCGCCTCTAATTAACTGATTAGCATAAATTTTGATTATCTGTTGTGCATTTATTAAGACAATCAATTTATTGACCTAGTCAACACGGCAGTAGCTCATTTCGAGTTTATGTGGCAAATATGTATATAATATAGAGATGTCGTGATAAGACCAACCGCCTGACCTGCGGCTTTGTTAAATTAATATTAAAGTGTCGTGGATATAATGGGAATGAGAATGTGCATGACATTCGTCACTCTATAAATTAGCTTTTTGTATTTGAATGCCCTGTAATGGGACAACTATTCCTGACGGGTATGACAGTTTTACAGAATTTATGAGTTTTTTTCAATTAAATTATTCGATTTGAGATGAGATTTATATAAATTTGAAGTGATGTTTCAGCGTCGATTACAGGGTATCTGCTAAGCGACTAGCACCTTCTTACTAGCCAATATTTGTTATAATAAACTGGGGTATTAATAAAATTCTACGGCTATCGCAGATAAGTCTTTCAGGTTGATGCCAAACATAAAAGAGCGTCGAAAGATGTATTTATATAGTCGTGTCATTGTGATCAAATTCAATGCTAAATGAATATTAATCTGACAGATGAAACCAATTAAAAGCTAATCAAATTCATTATGCACAACAATGGCATAAGCTGCAACAACAATCACTTGTTGTGTTCTGCTCTCGAATTGGGCTACCAGCATTATCAGCATCATGCAACAAAGACACTCACTGATAAGAGGAGGTTCAATTTCTTTTCGCAAACATGCATTTGATTTATGAAAAACATTTAAATTTGTGGCGAACGAGAGGGAAAGTGTTCAACTTGAGTTCCGAATGCAACTCAATTAATAACAGATCGTTTTGCTATCTGGATTTTTGGACGTGCCGAGTGAAACATTCCATTCCATAGCCCAATTGGGTTCAATGTCTTGATTTGAATAATGTGTTAACTAGAGATGTTCACAGTCACAGTTTTGTGCATAATATGTATATTTTATCTCTTTTTTAGCTGCACAGATTAATTTAAGAGCTCAACATGGTCGGAGTCGCAGCCGATACAGCGCAAGCCGCTCAGCTATCCTCGGCGAAGAATCCCATGATTAAGTACATGCTGAAGCAGCGTGAAAATCATGCCAGAGAACAGGACGCTGACTATTCGCATGTGTTTCGCCGTAAAACGAGATTTGAACTGTTTCGCCTGTCCGCAATTGCGATGGCCATTGAGTTTGCGTATGCGGCCGAGACGAGCTTTGTGACACCCATCTTGCTAGGGATTGGCATCGACCACACGCACATGACCATGGCCTGGGGTTTGTCGCCGTTGATCGGCTTTTTTGTCTCACCACTGCTGGGCAGTGTCAGCGATCGCTGCAAATTGCGCTGGGGTCGAAGACGTCCAATTATTTCGCTGCTCTCACTGGGCATACTCTGTGGATTGGTGCTGGTCCCTTACGGCAAGGATCTGGGCATATTACTCGGCGATGTGGGCTACAATTACACCTCAACTCCTCCCATTTCCAATAGCTATGGCAATATGAGCTCCGTTGCGGCTCTAATCTCAGCTGAATCGGAACTGGGCGCGACGCCAGCTAATTACAAGTTTGCCGTAATTTTGACAATAATCGGCATGGTTTTGTTGGATTTCGATGCGGACACGTGCCAGACGCCGGCTCGCACCTATCTGCTGGACATGTGTGTGCCCGAGGAACAGTCGAAGGCGTTGACCATGTTCACATTGTTCGCCGGATTTGGCGGCACTATTGGCTATGCCATTGGCGGCATCGATTGGGAGACTACGCACATCGGCACATTTTTGGGCGGAAATATACCCACTGTATTTAGCCTGGTGACGATTATCTTCATCATTTGCTATCTGATAACGATAACAACATTTCGAGAGATTCCCCTGACGCTCATTGAGAACGATGAGCTACTGCGTCCTCTCTCCGAGGCGGCTATTAAGCGAGAGCTAAACAAGAACAACAATGCCATCTACTATATACAGGAGACAACCACTCTTGAGCTGCAAATGGCCAATGATCTGAAACAAGTCGATACCATTAATGGCTATCAGAACAGTAAAGGCGGCAAGCTAAAGGCACTGGATGTCAAGGACGAATCGGAGGAAACGGCCAAAGTCTCACTGTGTGGCTATCTGAAGAGCATCTTCATCATGCCGCACTCGATGCGCATTTTGGCGCTCACAAATCTACTCTGCTGGATGGGTCATGTCACCTATTGCCTCTACTTCACCGACTTTGTTGGCCAGGCTGTCTTCCACGGGGATCCCATGGCGCCGCCCAACTCGGTCTCGTTGCAGCTTTACGAGGAAGGTGTACGGTTTGGCTGCTGGGGCATGTCCATCTACGCATTCTCCTGCTCCATTTACTCGCTGTCGGTGACCAAGCTGATGAAGTGGTTCGGGTAAGTGCATTCCAAGAATCAATTAATGAAAACAAAACAAAAAAAATACATACATATGTATATATATAAAATATAATTGTTTAAGAATGTTGCACTTATAAAATTCAAAACCTTTTATTGATCTTTTGTAGTACGAGGGCAGTTTACATAAGCGGTATGATATACTATGGAGTTGGTATGCTGATCCTCGGACTCTGGCCGACCAAGTGGGGTGTCCTCTTCTTTAGCACCTCGGCTGGAATACTCTATGGCACACTGTTCACCATGCCCTACATTCTGGTTGCCAGCTACCATGCCAAGAATTGTGTATGTGTTTATGATTTGTGTTATCTTTCAATTTGCACTTTTTTTTATCTATCTTTGTATTGCAGTTCCGTGTGCGGAATGGGGAAACGGTGCCGCTGAAGCAGGCACGTGGTTTGGGCACCGATGTGGCCATCATTAGCAGCATGGTCTTTGTTGCCCAATTGATTGTTGCCCTGTGTATTGGTCCACTTGTCGACTGGATGCAGACGACGTGTGCCATTTTGTATGCGTCGACATTTCTATCCTTTGCGGCGGCCATTGTTGCCATGTTTGTGCTATACGTCTAGGCAGGATATTAAATATAAAGTGTACTAACTGTATTATCAGACGCTGTCCATCAGTGTTCACATATTTTAATTAATATGATATTTATGATTTCCGTACTCTTATCATTCACAGCATCTCTGTTTGACATACCTTAGGCACATACAAATATATATATAAATATACACACAAATGCGTAGTTTGTTAATTCAGCAATCTGTTGCATACGTTCAGGCGTTGTTATATATTTAAAAATCAATTTAAATTGCATACTTTTTACTGACGTATTTAAAGCACGTCCGCAATCAATTTGCTGCATATTTATCGCTTAGTTATTTGAAGTTTTTATTGAAAACAAAAACAATACTTTTGTTTGACAAAGTTATAACAATGCGACATTGTATTTTGAATTGAACTGCAATATTAATCAAGCGGCCAAGCCACAACTAAAAATTTATTATCTTGAAAATCAGTTGCATCTATTTATTGATATTTAAAGCATACACCGCAACTTAAATGATGTAGTCCTTTTAAGCTTGCACAGAAAATGTGCAATGTGCAATATATTTAAGTTCCTGTTAGGTTTCAGCACTTAACAGATGTTAGCTCAGCCCACATACCAACCCAACTACTGAGATCAATTCAGAAAAACGCTCTTAAGCGCAGACAACAACCACTGTTAATGCAATTATTTCGATCATTTAAAGTCCGCAGCTAAAAAGTATGCTGTAAAAAGTATAAGAGTTCGTTGCTGAGCGCCTATTACTATTTAGCAGCTGCTCAATGAGAAGAGTTTGTTTTATTCCTTTTTTTTCAGCGAAAAAACAAATTTATTTATGTGCGATATATTTAAGCTAATGTTAAGTTTCAGCACCCAACAGTTCGTTGCTGAGCGCCGGTTACTGTCAACCTAATTAGCAGCTGCTCAATGAGAAGAGTTTGTTGTATTCCTTTTTGACCGCAAAAAAACAAATTTATTTATGTGCGATATATTTAAGCTAATGTTAAGTTTCAGCACCCAACAGTTCGTTGCTGAGCGCCTGTTACTGTCAACCTAATTAGCAGCTGCTAATGCCCTGTTAATGCAATTATTTCGATCATTTAAAGTCCGCAGCTAAAAAGTATGCTGCAAAAAGTATAAGAGTTCGTTGCTGAGCGCCTGTTACTAATTAGCAGCTGCTCAATGAGAAGAGTTTGTTTTATTCCTTTTTGACCGCAAAAAAACAAATTTATTTATGTGCGATATATTTAAGCTAATGTTAAGTTTCAGCAGCTAACAGTTCGTTGCTGAGCGCCTGTTACTAATTAGCAGCTGCTCAATGAGAAGAGTTTGTTTTATTCCTTTTTGACCGCAAAAAAACAAATTTATTTATGTGCGATATATTTAAGCTAATGTTAAGTTTCAGCAGCTAACAGTTCGTTGCTGAGCGCCTGTTACTAATTAGCAGCTGCTCAATGAGAAGAGTTTGTTTTATTCCTTTTTGACCGCAAAAAAAACAAATTTATTTATGTGCGATATATTTAAGCTAATGTTAAGTTTCAGCACCCAACAGTTCGTTGCTGAGCGCCGGTTACTGTCAACCTAATTAGCAGCTGCTCAATGAGAAGAGTTTGTTGTATTCCTTTTTGACCGCAAAAAAACAAATTTATTTATGTGCGATATATTTAAGCTAATGTTAAGTTTCAGCACCCAACAGTTCGTTGCTGAGCGCCTGTTACTGTCAACCTAATTAGCAGCTGCTAATGCCCTGTTAATGCAATTATTTCGATCATTTAAAGTCCGCAGCTAAAAAGTATGCTGCAAAAAGTATAAGAGTTCGTTGCTGAGCGCCTGTTACTAATTAGCAGCTGCTCAATGAGAAGAGTTTGTTGTATTCCTTTTTGACCGCAAAAAAACAAATTTATTTATGTGCGATATATTTAAGCTAATGTTAAGTTTCAGCAGCTAACAGTTCGTTGCTGAGCGCCTGTTACTAATTAGCAGCTGCTCAATGAGAAGAGTTTGTTTTATTCCTTTTTGACCGCAAAAAAAACAAATTTCCAGGATATGCTCCGCAATGCCGATCCCAATAAGAATCATGAATTCAATTTGTTGAAGGCGACGCGTTGTGTCAAGCGGCAGCCACTCAGGCGGATCCCCATTATGCGACCGGACAACACTTGGTGTCGATCGGATGCAGAGCTTGCATCAGCATTTGCGGATGAGCTGCAAGGCCGGCTCACGCCTTTGGCACTTGCGTCACCCAGCCAGATACAGGAAACTGAGGCATTTTTAAATGCAGATCTCGATCCTGTTCAACCGATCACACCTATCGCCCCTGAGGTCCGCTTGCAGATTCGCAGGCTAAGGTCCACTAAAGCCCCTGGCAATGATGGCGTCGACGGCAGAGTTGCTAAGGCCCTCCCCGAGAAGGGAGTGATGTTCTTGGCGCTACTCTTTAACTCAATGGTTCGCATCCACCACTTCCCCACTTCACTCGTCATATCGACCGATAAGCTTGCTGTCCACTTTCTCCAAGATATTTGAAAAAATATTTCTTGGAAGATTGTCGGCAGGAAGTGGCTTGAGCTTAAATTGAATCAATATTGATTGGCCAAGCTTTGCATGAATTTAACTCTGTTATCGACTCAATATGAAAAAAGCAAAAAATGCAAGCTTGCATTATAAAAAGTTTTTTCCACTCACGTTAAGAGATTTTTGTTCAGCAATAAAGCTGTTGGCCAAGAACGGATATTAATTTTGACGCTCGTGCATGGCATTTGAATATAACTTTTAATTTCCTTGAGTGCAGCGTCGATACCCTTTGTGATAAAATGCCAGGAAATGGGGTATTATTTACAATTATAGACATATACACAATTTTGATAGATATACCCTCATATGCTAAACGCAACCACAATTTTCGTGTGCTCACAGCAAATCACTGTCCTCGGCAAACATTTGAATTCCACAGGGCATCTGCCAAATTGAACACACTCGACTTGGAAACCTTATTGGATACGAAGTGTTGTCAATTTCCTCTACAGATGCCCCGCTATGCCCATCCAGCTAACAGTCTTGTAAGCCAGTGCGTTGCAGAGACACATTTCCGTCTTCACTTGAGTGATAAATTGCACTTAATTCTTTTGAAAGCAATATGCAAAACGCATATTTTAATTAAGATGCTTTATTTGATTCGTTTTAAAACAATCAAAACTGAGAATGAAATAGTTTTTCTATTCTGATGGGGGAAAACTGTGCACTGAAGTTGTTGGGCAGCTGGCCTCCATGATAGATAAAGCCATGGGTTCAGGATATCTTCCTTTCCGCTACCAATTTCCATTAGAGTATTTCGTATCTAGGTTAAACAGTAAAATCAAATTGATGCACAAAGACGAAAAGTTGATCATAAAATTTAAAAATGCACTTGAAATGCAGTGCTTTTAAGTGACATAAAACCCAGTTGCAACTTGTGTTGGCAACTCTCAAAAACTTTTAACGATAATCGTCGAAATCGTCTTCGAATTTGCAGAGAAAGCCATTCCGCATACAATGCGGCAAATGCGAGTTATTTTTGCAGCTTCCGAATTGATACGTAAAGACAGAAACAAATTGAGTTTATCAGCGGCAACAAATCTAGAGTAGACCCATAATCATTCATCATCATATGAGCCAACCGATTATATCCCTAGTGCCACATCCAACCCCAAAAAATATTTGCATTTATCTTGAGCTCATTCGAAATGCGTGAAAGCGAAACACAACAAAACAAAAGGTGTGCGTGTGTGTAAGCCAAAAGCCAATAAGCAAAAGTCGTTGGCAAAAACATCAACAAAAGGTAAATTCATTTTAGATTCGATAAACAAAAAAAAAAACAAAAAAAAACAAAGAAAATAAAACAGAAAATGTGCAACAAACGTTTATCCTAGCTATAATCCCAAGCGCTGCTCAAAAACCCAATCGAAAGCCGACGAAAACCCCTGACGAGCGGCAATATCCATAAGTCGAAGACTCCCCAACTTGACGACCTTTGCAACTTCAACTGATGCCGATTTGAGTGCAGCTTCCGGCGAGTTGCTTTGCTTCTTGTCAAAGTCAAAGTATGCATTAGCATTGTTTACTTGCCGGCAGGAAAGGGGCTGTGGCAACAAAAATAAAGCAATGAGACAAACTGACAATTGTGCAGGATATTACGAGACTGGCTTTTACGCTTAACTGTTGCCTCTGTTGCCATCTCTCTCTCGCTCTCTCCCTCTCTCTCTCTTTCTCTCTCTTTCACTTACTATCCTGTTACCGGCATTTTACGAGTATTGACACTGCAGTATTCAAGTGGAATATACGAGAGTACGACCATAAAATGGTTGCCAAAATGATTTTGGATACTTGATACATCCTATTTGTTTTTCAGCTTGTTGGGATTTACGCTTTCATTGCAGCTCCTTAAATTGAAAGTTAAACTTTTAGTAGATTCGCAAATGTAAGAACTTCATGTCTCCAAGTTGAAAGAAAAACGTTTTCATTATTACGTATCAACTTTGGCAAACTAATTGCATTTGCCAGTCATGATTTTTGTATTATCAAATATATCAGATAATAACAGAATGCACTAAAAAAAAACATAGTAATTTGGTTTGTATTGAACTTGGTGGGGGAACCTGTTTGAAAAATGAAAGACAGACCAGTTTATGGGCTGAGCCCGCAGTCCACAAACTTGACACCTCTGTCAGTCCTAATTTATATGCAAATTGTTTTGGTATAATTTTTCACCAGCTACGCTTAACTTTTAACTCTTTTAGCTCTTTTTATACTTGTTTCCACTTATTCATTTTTTTTTTTGTTTTTTGTTTTCTGGTAGTGCCGCAAGCATGCGCCATTTAATAAACACCCCACAAACAGCAGTCAAAGCAGATGCGGATGCGGAAAGTAACCTAAATGTGCGCGCCACCAAGTTTTCTTCCTAGTTTTTTTGTAACCCCCGCAGCAGCAGCAGCAGCAGTAGCAGTAAGACTGAAGTCATGTCTGACAGGACGACATGTGCAATATAGGGAAATAATATGCAAATGCAATTATAAGCAACTCCCAACGATATATAAGGAAGACATCAAACTCGAATTGACAACAAGTGAGGCGACAGCGCAGACCGCAACATTTGCCAATTGTTATACTCTAGCTGAGGGTCTACTTAATGTGCCACAAAACGTGCTCAAAGACAACTCCTTTAAGCCAGAAATTGGTAAAATTTATAGCGATAAGCAAGCTTTTTAATCACTCTGTCTCTAATCATAAATTTAACTATTAAGTAATTTGAGCAGCATCTTTATTTTGATGTTTGTGCTGCAAATGATCGCTAATCAATCAAGCTTTGTCAATCCAAGTTATCATGTCTGGGCAAGGGTATTGAATATTCATTGACCCGTCATAACTATTTCATCTCGTTTTTCATCTCAGCTTAACTTAATTTTCATAACATTAAATAAGCGCACTCATTCCAGCCCAAGATACACATTGTAATATTGTTTACTCGAATTTAAAAGCTATACACCACAAATATATGCATAATAATGGAACCACCTATGGAACAACATGAGAAATACTTGAAGATAAAAACTGCTGGTCGAGGCTAATCAGCGCAACTTATATGAGCCATAAATTAGAAGGCGACAGAACGACATCCGTTAAACATTTGCCGCCTCCCTGCAGGCCGTGTGATGTGCAAGTTTTTGTGTGTCCGGACGTGGCTGGCTGTCTGGCTGTCTGACTGGCTGCCTGGCTGCCTGACTGGCTATCCAGGCTCTGTTAGTCTGGGCTGATGCATGAAATGTAATAAATTTCGTTATCTATGCATTATTTATGCCGTAATTTGGTATTTTAGCCCAAAAACAGAAAAATGAAAAGCGTCGAGAGTCGAGTGTCGAGCGTCGAGTCCGGGTAGCCAGAAAAGCCTTCAGCCTTCAACGAGAATGGCGTCGGGTCAACATTACACATTTTCAGTAAAATTCTCTATCTCTTTCTCTCCCTCTCCCTCTCTTTCGCTGTCCCTTTCTCACAGTGTGTGAAAGGCGCATAAATTACAGTTACAACATTCCGTATTTGGTATTTTTGCAAAAACGCATATATATGTTCATTATTATATGTAAGTTTTAAATGAAATGTTGCCAAACAGAAGCGGCCGAAATTTGTCCATCTCTTTGTGGCCAAGTCTTTGGTAAATTGGCCCACAAACCTAAGCAATAAAGACAACACTTCGGTCAATTGGCACAAGCAAACATCGATTCAAATTCAGACAATTCAGCGAATTCAGCATTTACATATTTGGGTATATCATGCATTTCAGTTTATTGATATTTTGATTAATCGTGGCTAACTTTCATTACCTTGAGCTCATTGATAATAGATTAAAGAGAAGAGCAGCTGTCTCCCTTTGTATCATAACCAAAAGGAAGCTAATATCTGTGGTTCTTAAAAATAATAAAAAGTAACAATTTATTGGTTATTTGCATTGCCTGTTTTCAAAGCCTTTAAAAATAGATTCATTCAATCGATAATCGCCAATCTAGTAAAACCATATCAAGCTAAAGTCATCATATTTGGTTAGCATTTTGTTTTGGTATGTGTCAAGGAATGACATCTTCACGTATCCTAAGTTATATTAACTCCAGTAAAATTTAAATTTTTGTTTTAATTTAATTTAATTATTTTCTTTTCACTTTTTATATATTTCCCTAAAATTGATATTGCTATTATTCCTCATAATTTGACAGCTACAATTTCCAAGCTTGAAAGCTATATTACAAAGAACCTCTTCCTATCATTCATGAAATTACTCTTCACTTTAACCATCCAATAATTAAAAACACAAGTATTTCGATAAAGCATTGATTTTATGATATATTATTTAACATCGCTTTTTAGGGTTGAGGGGTAGGGCCGACGGGCAAATGAGCGCCCTGGGGCTGGAAACCGTTCTCATCGGCGATATAGTTGACGGTGTAGGTCTGACCATCATCACCAACGAATGAGAAAGATCCCTGGACGGAGATAGCCTCATCTTCAGCGCCAGTGTTTTTCAAATGACCTTCCGCCTGTTCGTTAATACCGTTGGATGTCTCGTAGCTGTTGCAAAATAAGGCAAGGATAAGCGAGTGCTTCTTAATCTCCTGGTGATGATCATGACTTACACAAATTTGTAGCCTTCTGGTCCAACATCAGAATCGATACGCAGAGTCTGTGCATTAGCATCGTCAGTGGGTGCTGCCAGGGCAACGGCGAAGAGGGCAACGAAGACGATCAGGAATTTCATGATGAGTTGTTGTGTAGCGCGTTTGAGGTATCAAAGGTAACTATGCTGTCTTCGGTTGTTTGGCGTCGTATTTATACTCATCAGCTGTAAGAATTCGTATGCGGTTGAAACAAGTTTATGAATGGCAAAATGTTGAAATGATGATGATATGATAAAACTATAACAAGTTTTTTTTAAGTTTTATGTTAGCGTGTTTTAAAAACGTCACAAGGCGAGACCCGCAGACAAATGAATCCAAATTTAGCAAACCATTTACATATTTGAGTTTATTTTGTTTTTGATTTTATTGATTTGTATGAATTATTTAGATTACTAATTAATTAATTTCCTTGGATTTATTAATAGTAGATTACGCCCAAGCATGCTTCACAGTTTCAATTCGAGGGCAAAGCTCAGATCGCATTCTAGTATTAGCATTCTTAGCAGCTAGCATATTAAACGCATTCTTCAAATGTTTTCGAGATACCCTTAAAAAAAACACACTACACTTTTAAGGATGTAAAGATTACATAATTTGTCATCCAACAATTACAAATCCGATTTAAACTTAAAACATTTTGCTTTTTGTATAATCGCTAAAATGCAATTAGAAATAAAGCCGAAGAATCAACTAGATAACTAAATTCTGCTGGTTTTCCAATTAAACTGCGAAATGGGCTTAACAATAATGGCCAACAATTATTTTCGAGTTAGAGCCATTATTTTTATATCAAGTGTTAAATCCTTATTCAAGTGCCAAAATCCTTATACACATAAGTTGATTAAATCTCCCAATGGCGGGATTGACGAAGAAATTAATTCAATCTCATATTCTATTCACTCTCTAGCCAATTAGCAGTTATGCGAAGATCTTAAAACATGTTTTTGTCCCCAGCCCACCCCCCCATACCGTATACGCCCTTGCGCATATATTAATATAGATATGTGAACGAACACACTGTCGCTTTCAGCATAGAGACAATCGAGCAGAAAAAAACACATATCTTAGATAGGCAGATGCGCCTAATCTCTTACTAATAACGCCGGTTGGCAACGCGCACACGCTGCCCGGTCTTGACCAGACTCAAGACCAGGCCCAGATCTAGACTGCTCAAGGTTATGGCTATGCCAATAGCTGTTTGACTGGTCTGCGGCATCTTCGTCAAACACATTTTTCAAGTTTGTCTTTTCAATTTCGTGTTTATCGATTTAATTCGAATTTTGCACCAGCCGAAAATTAGTTCAACCATTAACTTAAATCTAATTTCCATAAAATTAAAAAAATATTTGGTTTTTTTTCTTCATCAAAGCTAATTATTTATTAATGCACAGAATAAATAAGTTATTACTTAGCATATCTGAGAAGCAATAAATAAAAAGTTAAATTCACTGATTGAGGTCCAAATGCAACAACAACAATGACAATAAAACAATATCGAGTTAGCAAGCATTTTATATATTTTTTTATTTATGTTTTGATCTGAAAAATTGTATGAACATTTTTTTGGAAATATGCTGCACTCTGGCTTGTCTGGCTAGACATAATAAATGCGTATCCTTGAGCAGGCGGCGGGTGTTGATGCCTAGAAGCAACTTCAATAAACATAAGCAACATAAACAACATTTTCTTCCATTGAAAATGTGAGCTAATTAATAACTTTAGCAAACAACAAGAAGAAGTACAAATTGCCAGTCAACTATGTGAAAACATTCATCGCACGTGTGGATTCATTAATGAATTTTGAATTTAAATAAAAATAAATAATCTGTGCAAACAACATTTTGTGTGAAAGATACTCAATTGAAGAGTTAGTTGCTTGACACAAACCATGATCGAAAACTCAATAATTTTGGATAAACTTTTTTTATTTCAAATTTAATATAGCTTTTTAGGCTTAACGGGCGGAGGGCACATCACTGCCCTGGGGCTGGTAACCGTTCTCATCGGCGATATAGGTGATGGTGTGTGTCTGACCTTCAGTATCAACCCATGAGTAAGATCCCTTGACGGAGATAGCCTCATTTTCATTGCCAGCGTTGTTCAGCACACCAGTCGCCTCGCTCTTAATACCGTTGGATGTCGCGAAGCTGTGGCAAAATAAGGCAAGGATAAGCGAGTGCTTCTTAATCTCCTGGTGATGATCATGACTTACTCAAATTTGAAGCCTTCTGGTCCAACATCAGCCTCGTCACGCAGAGTTTCTGCCTTTGATTCGTCAGTGGATCCGGGTGCGCCGGGTGCTGCCAGGGCAACGGCGAAGAGAGCAACGAAGACGATCAGGAATTTCATGATGAGTTGTTGTGTAGCGCGTTTGAGGTATCAAAGGTAACTATGCTGTCTGCAGCAGCTGGGCCTCGTATTTATATTAAAAATTTGATGCGCATTTGCATTTCGCGCTGCTTTTTGCTTCCGAGTCAAATAGTGGGCGCTTTCAAGGTCAACGATGCTGATGAAAAAGAAGCCCGTGCTTTGCATCTAAATAACATGTTTGAGGCGTATAATGTCAACTTTGAATTCATTGGAAAACAACAAGACCAAAACTAGTTTACTGATTAAGTTGACAAAAGAAAACTAACAAAAATCGAATCATGCATATGTATTAGCAAAGTAAAACAAGTATTAAAAATAGACTACGGACATAAATTTAAATTCGGTTAATTTTTTAGGCAGCGATATTTTTGGAATTAGAATGTGTGCTATGTGCACCCAAGCGACAGACACAAATCCCCATCAAGGAGATATTCAGTCACATTAAATAGAGCAAAATATCTAGAAAAATAATAATAAAAAAGTTAAGCCAGGCAAAACCGAGTGTTAAATTATTTAATTTGTCTGCAAAATAATTACGAATAAAATAAAAGCTTATGTTTTATTTGTGATATGGTTTTTGATTGTCGAATATATACATATATATTATATATATGTATTAATATAGTATGGGGTGCATAGTATACAAGTGCAGTTGATCGCATTTGAGTCAGTTTTTTTTTTAAGTTTTTATTTTTAATTTGTCGTCGTCCGAGTATTTTTCAAAATGCACTTAACTCACTTTGTCATAGTCCGTAAATTTCAAATGTCATTTCGACTTTCAACTGTCGAGTAGCGCACAACCTTGTGGCTTTCAACTGACATGCCACACACATCCTGCAACCGAGACAGAGACGGAGACAAACTTTAACTTTAAGTTGCAGCTGCCCTTAAGCCACATATGTTAAGAAATATATTCCAGGTATATGAACACACACACACACACACACACTCATGTGTAAATAAATCCATTATATAAGAGAGAAAAACTGCTCAAATTAAAACTGAAATGAGGCTTTTGAAAATGAAGACCTGTCGAATTGGAAAATAGTATTAAGAAATTAAAATTAAAATGATTAAATTTATGGTGAAAATGTAAACCTTTTGTTGATATTACATATTTGTATGTATTATGTTCTGTGTGCCAATTTTAAGCGGCTGTGTAGCATTCAATTTGTCGTGTGGCAACCTGCTCTCACCTTGCAACTAATACCGACCGCACGCCATAAGAAATAAATTATTTCTTATCAAACCGAGCGAACTGGTTACAGAAAAGTTTTAATTTTTTTTTTGTTTTTTTATTTTTTATTTTTGTCTGGAAGACACACAAAACTGCAACGTTTTCTATCTGCAATTTCTTTTTTTGTCACTCGATAATTTGTTGAAGTCCAGCGTCCGAGCCGTAAATTGTCTTTGGCAGCCCAACAGTCTGTCTGGACCTTTTCACAGCGATTCGATTCGAGTCGAGTCGAGTAGATATCGCTTTGGGCCAGCACCTCGACGCGACTGTGGCAAAACTTTGGCCCAAGACACGCTGGGCGCGACAGCCAAATCAACAAGCAATTGTTGCTGGTAAGACACGATGCTGCCCCCTTACCCCCTCCCCTTCCCCCATACCCATTCTGCGAGCAGTGTCGATAAAGATTACAGCGCAGCAGGGACGCAAAAAGTTTTTAATTTTATAAAAACAAACGACGAAGCATTTGAACTCCGCCACAGACCAGAGTCCAGTTGAAGACAAAATAATGGACGACAGAGTGAAGTAAAAATGAGTGGATAAAATCAAAATTATGTTTGATGAACACGTTTATTGTACAGATAGATGTCTGTGCAACGCACAAGCACAGTTAAAGCCACAAAAAATAAATAAAAATTACAATCTAAAAGATAAGATAGAAGAAAAACGAAATAATAATCAAGAAACCATAGGACTGTTGAGACTAGGATAAAAAGCTTTTCCCTGTCCTATTGTTATACGTATAAAACTTTTATATTAGATTACTGTTGCTTTACCGTCTGAATAACATTTTCTTAGAAGCTTTTCAATGTCAATAAAAGAATGTTTACCAAAAGCTGTATATACTGTTATATAACTGTTATTGAATTTGTTAGTAGATAACACGGCCTTACAAGGCAGCTTTCCAAATGTCCCAAACTTTTTTGATAAGTTAACTTATATAGCTTATATAGCTTATAGGCCGATTCCTAGTATTTATCAAGCAGTAGTTGAATTCCCAAACTTTTCTCAATGTTTCTGATTTTTTGCTCTCAGTTTCCATTGAAAGCTTTGCTCAAAAGCTTACGAAATTTTCAAATTGTGGGATATTTTTATACAAAAGCTTTAAAAATATCCCTTTTGCTTAACGCCTGTCAATTCTGAAGTGCATATGAGACCTGGTCGGGTTTTTGCCACTAATTGAAATTCTTTATTTATCAAGTTGCCATCGATGCCGCCGTCGATGGCAGAGGATGTCCACCTGTCCGCCTGTCTGTCTGTCTGTCTGTCAGTTACTGTCTGTTTATAGAGCAACAACTCCCACAACTATTACTAACAACAGTTCGCTTTCAGAGCAGGCCCCCGCATCTCGTTGCTCTGAATCACTTTTCATTTATTTGCTGCTGGCTGAATGAGGTGGGAGGCAGTGGAAGAGTGGTTCGCATTCCCATTTCCTCTCAGCATATGACGCGCAACGAAACAAAAGAAAAATTCTAATGAAATTCGAAACTGCAACAGCGACAACATCAATAACAACAACAACAGCTGCATATGGGTTTGGGGCTGGCGTGGCGCTTAGAAAGCATCATCTGAAATGTAAATAAAAATAAAATAAATCAAGTACAACCTTGATTTTACCAAACACGAACAGTATTCGAGATATGGTATAATCGAGGGTTTTTCTCTAGTATTTTCCGCTCACAATGTGAGAAAATGTCATAAAATATGCGAGATGCGAATGGGTTTGAGTTTTGTGTGGCTTACATCATTATAAACATCAAATGCAAAAAATCATGAGAATTCAAATGCTGCGTCAAATGAAAAATGGCGTTTGCTTCCAGCTGGGTGATTGTATGCATGTGCGTGTGCCTGTGTGTCTGTGTGTGTGTGTGTGTCAACTGTCAACCTTTGTCAGTCGATTTATTTGTGAAATGCTAATCCTATAAGAGACACTCTGATTCGTTCGCGTCGTTTAATCAGTGCGAATCACAAACTGCAGACAAGAACCGGAAACTTCTGTGTAGTACAACTGCAAAATTCCATTTCCGTAACTAGACGGCATATATTTGTGTATTTGTATGTGTGTGTGTGTGCTTGACAAAAAGTACTAAAGCTTACAATACTGGTTATAATAATGCCTTGTGATAGCTTCGCAGGTTAAAGAAAAAAAGGAAAGTGAGTTTTGAGTCCCATTCCAAAAACCTAACAACAATATTCAATACCAAAATTTAGAATTCTAATAATGAATTAAGTTACACAAACTTCGACAAAGAATGTATTTTTTCTTATTTATTTTTACTTATTATTCGAATATTTCTATTTTAAAATAAACTCGATATAAGAATTCATTTTTTTTTTCAGATTTTTGCCTTTACGTACGTACTTAAATCAAAGATTTTTTGCTTGATTTCGATTGGATTTTACATTTTTTGTTTGTTTAAATCTTTCGAGATTGTTAAGAGTTCGCCATAACTGTTGCTAGTCTATTTCAATAGGCATCAGACATATTTGTTTGGCTAATGGGGATCCTTTCACCTGGAATATATTCACACATGCGCAGCTCTTAACGCTCCGCGCTCTGAATTCACTTCTAGCTGCCTCAGGCATTTCGGGCATGACAATAATAATAAGGACAACCACATTATTATTTTCGTTCGCGACTGCAAATAGCCAATTACTGCAGGAAACCATTAGCGGCGCTATCCGTGTCGTCAATCTAAGTACTTCCGGACAGGCTAGAGACGCCCAGGCGAGTCGAGTGCAAGCAATGCCCTCTCGCAGCTGTGGCAAGGAAGGCATTCACACAAAATTATCTCTCATTTGTATTTGTACATAGACAATAGACAGTCTCCGCTAATCAATGCCAAAGTTAAATAATTAAAAACACGTACGAATTGCATACTAGCAAATACTACACTAGCAGTTACCCCGTAGCTATGTAATTATTATTAATCATTAAATAAATGATTTTTCTTTTTAATACTTTGTCAAAATTACAATAGTTTTTGATGTAATTCAATTTCTAATCTAAAATTGTTTGCTATGAAATCGCCAATTTCCAATCCCATAACTTCGTCAAAACTCTAGATTAATCCTACATTTAAATGTGAAAATCATATAATTATTTTAGGCCTAAAATCTGCATAATGAAATGGATTTAAGTTAATAACTTTGTTAAATCTTAACCGATTTTGATCATGGCTTGCAGCTAGATCGAGTTTTTGATTATAGATTGCCATATCTTTGTCAAAACTGAAACGATTTTCAAAAACAACACCGATTAAACATATATTTTTTTTTATTTATAATTGAGAATGCAATTTTTTAAAAGTACACTAAATATTTTAAGATAATATTTTATTTGATTTATGTTGCTCGTTTAAACAGCAAATGCATATGCCTGCTAAAAATTGTTCAGGGTAAACAAAGTACATATATAAGTAGACAAACTAATATCCACATCAGTTGTAGTAGTGGTAGTAGTAGTGTTGGTGGTGTGTAGTGTGTGCACAAAATGTAGCATACTTGTGAGAGCAACAGCAGCAGCAACAGCAGCATCAGCAGCAGGAGCAGCTAATGGTGGAGGCTGAGACTGAGTCAGAGCCTCATCATTCGCTCGTTTTATACACATATACACATCACATATACATAACATATATATATATATATATATATAGTTGACTCTGCTCGCTGTTCAGGTGTGGCATCCCGGTTCCCGGCTTGATAACTGTACTCGGTAACTGGCTCCATTATATGGCGACACCCCTTTTCAGGCATACTAAACAGCAGCAGCAGCAGCATCATCATTAACACTCCAACACCAGCAACAACTACGAGCTTTACACCTTTGTTGTTGTTGTTGTTGTAGTTGTTGTGTGCGCGGCATAAATTAATAAAAATTTCATGTGCCAAATAATTACAATTAACATGAGTTCTTAATTAAGAGCTGCTGCTGTTGCTACTGTTGTTGTTGTGGTTGCTAGTGCCTGTTGTTGTTGTTGTTGTTGCTATTGCTGTCGTCCTTGTTGCTGTTAATAGGCTCGTTCATTTGCCATCTTCGTCCCTGTTGCTCTGTCGCTGCCTCTGCTCCTGTTTTACCTTTAATGCAATACAACACACTCGGCTGCGCTCGGTGCGGTTCGTTAGGTCCCCTCGGCAATGGGCCCTACCACAACCACCCGCACCACCACCACCACCAGCCCTTCGCCCTTGCCTTGTTCACTGACTGCCTGCTTAATTTTCTGCCTGCCAGCGATTTTTTTCTTTTTTTTTTGTTGTTCTCCATTTGTAGCAATTGAAGTGTCGATATTTTATGTGTTGTTCGTTCGCTTAATTAAAAATGCCAAAGGTTAACGCATGAGACTCCTCTGTCTGTGTCCTCCCACACCGCTCCCCCTCTCCCTTTTGCCACCCCCTCACGCCGCCCACTTGCGCTTATGAATTTAATTTATCTGGAGCACATAACTTTTGAAGCATTGCTTATGTTTTTGTGGCTTTGCGTTAGCTTTTTGTTGCAGTTTTAAGCCGCTTAGGGTGAAAGTTTAATCAAAGCTTCAGAAAAAAAACAAAAAACTCCGGCACACTGACGCAAATTATGTACAGTTATGAATTACTCTAGATATAAATATATATAAAAATAAATAATAAAAAAATGTAAATAAAAATATTAAACCAACTAAAAAATATAAACTCATGATTTAAGTTTTGTACTATTTCAGTTTATTTTGTGATGAATTAAGTTTGTCGTCTTTTTATTTCCAGTTTTTAATTTTGAGCTTAACATTTGTAGGATTTGTAAGATCGAGACTTTATGTAATAAATATATAAAAATATATTTTTTATTTTTTATGCCAGACTGTGGAACAATTGCCACAGTGTTGCGATATTATTTGTGTTTACGTTTAGTTGAATTTTAGGGAAACTTTGACACTGGTTTATTAATAGCTGCTGGACGTTGAGTTATGCAGCTTGTGCGTTTTGCATGCCAAACCATGCCATTTTGGATTTAGCTGCCTGCTGTTGCAGTTGGGCAAAATAAGTTTTGTTAACTGAAGCACAGTTCGTGCAGCAGCGTTATGAAGCCGGAACTTACTGTACTTCATTGTTCAGGGCTGTTGCAAATTGATGTGGTATTTGAAAGTGGTTCGGGGGAGCTGGTTAGAGTAAGGGGTGGATTTCATATTGTTTGACGTGCTTTGAGAAACTTGTTACTAAAAGGGATATTATGAAGTGCTTAAAACAGTAAGTATTGTGCAGTAGCAAATGGAGTTGTGGCTAGCAGATATATTGATAGATCAGAGAGACACGATTGAAAACTAAAATCTTAAGCGAATGTATAAATGTATATTGGTAAACAAGCAGGATATAATGCAGGATAACCACACAGCCTCAAGCATATAGCGTGAGTTAGTCATAAAGCTGTCCAATGCTTGGACGCTGATGATGATGACGAAAGATCAGACAACCATCCACACCTAGACGAGTGAATGACAGCAACAGCAGCAGCTGCAAGGAAATAAAAGTGTCCAACTGGTGTGAGGATACTTGTCTCGCGAGTAAAGTGAAGTGAGGCAAAAAGCCAAGCAGACAAACAGGCAAAGGACACGGATGGGATAGAACAGGACACGCGGTCAGGACGGGGCCATGCCAATGTGGAAGTCACTGACAGGAGGCAGGCGACAGTGAATAGCAGGCAACAGCACACAAAAAGATATTCTGGGTAGCAAAGAGACAGTGAGCAAACAGAGAGAAAGAGAGAGGGAGACATGGAGAGAGACAGAGAGAGAGAGACAGAGGGAGAGAGAGAGGGAGAGAGGGAGAGAGTGGACTAGAAAAACCTAGCGACCAACTGACTGACTGCCTGACATAAATATGTAAACAAATGTCAAAATTACAGGCACAAACACATCGAGATATATTTCAATGGAAATGTGCTGAGTGCTGAGTTGTGAGTTGTGTGTGTTGAATATTGTCGTTGTCGTTGTTCTTCGCGTTGTTGTTGTTGTTGTATGATGTATGAAATGTATGAAAAATGCATGACAAACGGGAGGGCCCCAAATACGAGCAGAAACCTGTGCTATAAGCCCCAAAAACTCGTAGCTGTATATATGTATATATAAAAAAAAAAACGCGCAAATATTTCCCAGCAAGGATATCTAACAGATGCGTGCGTTGTTTAAGCATGCTAAGTTGATTGGGAGTGGGAGTGGGAGTGGGTGGCAGAACAGGTTAGTCAGCCTCAGAGCATACCTCATGCTTGGACAAGGTGAGGCTGTGGCTTTAATGACGTCATACGAGTAACACACTAAACACAACGCCGTGCAATGCCCGCAAAAGACCCGAAGTACAAATAGATACGAGAGCAGCGAGAGAGCGAGAGAGTCCTGTAAGTGCCGCTCTCTCCCCATCACTCAAAGGTACTCTCGCTCTCGCTCTCTCTCGCAGCAACCAAGCCAATGCTGTGCAGCTAAGAGGGGAGAGAGATAGAGGCAGACATACCTTCTCCCTCTCTCTCTCTCTCTCTGTTTGTCAGTTTCTTCTTCTCCCTGGCTGTCTTTTTGTGATTTCTCTCACATTCAAGCTGGAGCCTGCACAACAAATATACATGTGTGAGTGTGTATGTGTGTGTATTTTATTTGCATTTGTATTGGTTTTGGTATTGTGGGACACTTTTGATTTTTTACTTGATTTAAGTATTAATGAGAATTTATAGCTGACAGCTCAGCTGCAATCGTATAGATATATATAGACATATATATGTATATATATATATACCATATTTAGATGATTATAATGAAAGTGCTGTGTGACATTTATATCTTGTTAACCTTATATACATGTATATATATGATTACTTATCTTATATTCAAGCATATACTTAAGCTATTCTAAATATACATAAATATTTAAATAAATATAGTTTTGCTGCTGTATTTTTCTAATTTTTTATTTATTTATCTTTCCATAAAATAAATATTTTATTTTTTTAAATTTTTCTAAAATCTCCATTTGGGGAATTTAAGCAATTGAAATAAGCACCGTTAAAACATTAAGTTTACAGAATTCAAGCATTTTTTTTATTATAGATATTTAAATATTACTTTCCCTAAGAGGTTTACGAAGATGGAAGATATTTGCTTGTGTGCCGCAAGCACTTGCTGCGAATTACACTTATTGAAAGGTCAAATGATTTTGGTTTCAAAACAGAGCTCCAGCCCACAAGTCCACTATCCCACTAGCCCCTCGCACATATAGCCAATTAATTAAGCCAACTGATTGGGGCAAATGTGAATGCATTTTCGTGATTAGTTCCGACCGCAAAATTCCGTTGCGTATATAAAGTATTTTACAAAAGCCGAGAAGGCGACGACGGGATACGCTTTGACAAAAAATCCATTATGCTAATTTGTACAAGGCTGTTGTTGTTGCTGTTGCTGTTGTTGTTGCTGTTGTTGTTGTTGCTGTTGTTGCTGTTGTTGTGATTGTTATTACTTTGGGTTTTCTTGTGGCGGCAGCAGCAGCTTCAAAGGCGCTGTTAACACACAAAAGCAAAGTCTTGCGGTGTGTCTGCTACATAATACTTACAGATATACACAGTATATCACACACACACACACACACACATATACACACTCGTATATATATATATATACATAAAAATACGTTTGCGTATTAAACGTAACGGGAAGCAGCGTACAGTGAACGGCAGCAGCAACAACAACAAAATGTAAGAAAAGGTCACGCACTGAGAGCTAAGCAGCATATAAAATATAATGCACACATATGTATGAACACACACACTCACACACAAGCAGACAGGCATAAGCGACTAACAGATGCCCTGTAAATAAGCGCAAGACTTCAACTTACAAGTTGTAAATTTCAGCACGGTTGAGGAAAAATATTTAAATAAATATATAAAGTCAAGTTATAAGTCAGGCAAACATATATACATATATATACACCTTGCACTTACAAATTTTATATGTGGCAGAGGCAACAAATAGTGTGTGCCGCAACAACAACAAGTGGACAGAGGCAACGCAACAACTCAACCCAATCTGAACGCCAAACAACTCACAACTCACGCATTGCTTTAACCTTAGATTAATCGCACAACATACGCAATTGTGTTATGCATAAGGGTGGATTGGTGTGAGGGGGCTGTGCCACTTTGGGGCGGGTGTGTGCGGGGGGGTTGTGTGCTGAAAACAAAATATTTTTGGTTGCAACAAAAATGAAGTTGAGTGCGTGGCGCTGGAAAATTTGTTTGGTATCGCATGAGGTGTAAGAAAAATCACACACAGAGAAAGTAAGTGAGTGAGTGAGCGAGCAGGGGGGCAGAGTGAGAGAGAGCGAGAGAGAGAGTGGGAGAAAGCGAGCGTGAGAGAGAGGGAGAGTCGAGCGGCAGACATATAAGACGCAAGTCTACAATGCAAACAGAACGCACAACATTTGTGGCATTTGTGATGGAAAGTTAAACAGTCAGCGAGAGAGAAACTGTCTCGCCGAGAGAGAGAGAGAGAGGGAGAGAGAGGGTTTAAGTGAGAGAGCAAGCATGAGAGAGCGAACGAGAGAGAGAGAGCAGCATCCAAGCAGCTGGCGAAATTCTCTCAGATTTACGGAAAATGCCCGGGCAAACGCTTGCGCTCTGCCAGCCAACAAATATTCCATTTGTTGTTGTTATTGTTGTTGTTGCTGTTGTTGTTGTTATTGTTGTTGTTGTTGTTGTTGCTGTTGCTGCTCAAACAATAATAAGTGTTGCCATTCTTGGGCTACCGCTTTACCTGGGTCCTGGGCCACCTTCTTACTACATGTTGTCCAAAAATTCATGCAGCCCCAGCCGAAATTATGTATACGCCCCGTTCACACACACACACACACACAGACACACACACACAGCAGCCTTGCCCAGCCGAGTTAAAACTTATTTTCGGTGACAGGCGCTGGCCAATTTGCGCGCTTGCAAACACAAAAAGCCGCCTACCAACAACAACAGGAACAACAGCAAAAGGAAAGCGACCGCGCCTACAAACCGAAAAATGCCCAAAAATTTTAAAAGGTGTGTGTTTGTGTGTGTGTGTTTGTGTGCGAGCAGCGGCTGCTGCAGCGCTTTTTGTCCCCTTGCTTTAAAAATTCAAAATGGCAGGCAGCAAGCAGAAACTAGCGAAAAGTTCAACAATAAACAGGCGCCATTTGCACCGAGTACTCCATGTGTTTGTGTGTGTGTGTGTGTGTGTGTTTGTGTGTGTGTAAAGCCACACTAATAATTTAGTAACAGGCAAAAGGCAAAAAGGGAAAAGCAAATGCAAACAACAACATCAAGCGAAAAGTGAAAGAAACATTTGCACTTCCTGCTCTTTTCTCTAACGCGATGCCAGCTGCTTCACTTCCTACTCCTACTCCCGCTCCTGCTCCTGCTCCTACTCTTGCTCCTACTCCTAATCCTACTCCTGCTGCTGCTCATATTGTTGCTGTGTTTATGTCTCGCATTCATTTTGTTTTTTTTTTTTAAATTGCTCGCCGAGCGGGTCAGCAGTGGCAGCGCCAAAAGCAAAATGTGTCAACCAAAATAAATGGTTATTTTTTCCCTGCCGCCTCTGCTGCTTTTTCATGTTCGCTTCATTGACACAGCGAGAAAATGCTCTTGTCGCTTACATTTTGGAATTCTTTTGCTCCCGTTGCATCGCAGCATATTGCACATTTGTCCAATGTTTAGTGGTGTCTGGCCCACATCCATGTCCCTGCCATGCCCACACCCAACACAAGCTGCTCCTGCTGATGGCACACTAGGGTGCGCAGGAAGGGGGGTGTCAATGGTATTGGCGTTGAGTGTGTGGCACATTAAAAGATGGCACAACACATGCTGGCTGGATATCTAGGTGGGCTCAGACACGCCCTATTGACGCCTCCATATCTGGCTAGAAGACACACACACATCGTACAAGCGGCAAATTATGCTGTTTAATGCTGCTACATACAATGGGGCTCTCTGATCAAAAATGGTATTTTATTAATTGAAAAATATGAAAACTAAATAATTGGCAAATATTTGGAATTTGTTTCTTATTTATTTGAATTTATTTTTCTGTTATTACATGGATATAACTATAAAAATTGATCTAAAGATCAAAATATTAATTCAACATTTAATTTGTACAAAATATGTAAAAATTTTAGAAGACATTTTCTCTCTCCATATCTCTATCTCTCTGTCTCGTTCTTTCTACTTTTCCTGTCTTTATGTGACTTCTTTCACATGTATATATATTTTCTGAAAATGCAGTTTAGTGTTTTGAATTTTGTAGATTGTTCCACTGTGCATGGTGTGGCTGACAGAAGTGTTCTAGCGCAGGCTCTCGCTCCCGATGCTCAAAACTTAGTATATATTTCTATATGTGTCTGTCTGTCTATGTGTGTGTGTGTGTGTGTGTGTATGCCAAGGCAATTCCTTTGCAGCTCCATTGCTGATGTTGTAGTCACTGTTGCTGTTGTTTTTGTTTCGCTTTTGTTTCGAACTTGTCGTCGTCGCTGTTGCTGCTGTCGTTGTTTTTGCCGTTGTCATCATTGCCCTGGCTGCCCCCAGTGCTGGTGGGGCACCACTAGCATTGTTGCTGTTGGTGCAGGCCTCGATTGTCACTGCGAGCGCCCCAAGCATAGAAAACTTTTTATGAATTTTGCAGCCCCAACAAGCCTGTCACTCCCTAGATTCAACTACCCAACTCCTACCCAATCCCAGCCCCGCTGTCAGTCCAACCATGCAGAATAATCTGGCGCAGCAGCAGCAGCAGCAACAGCAGCCACCACAGCACACAACAGGGTTAAATAAGCTGTTAATTATGTGTTTAAAATTTCTGACATGACGCAGTGCAAATTATTTATTTACATTTTATTTTTAGCTCAATTTGTGTGCGCTCTGTGTGTGTGTGTGTGTGTTGACATTCTTCGTTTCTTATTTTTATTTTTGCTCCTCTCCCTTTTCGTTTGTCATTTATGAATATGCTACATTGCGCAATTTAGATTCGAGATTCAGCACCGGCAGTGGAGTCAAGCTTGTGCCCAGCCAAAGGCACAGCTACGTATACGTAATTTAACGTATTTGTCTTTTTTTGTTCGCCGTAAACTGGGGGCTTATAAAAACAGCACACACAAATGGCCAAAAAGCAAATTGCACAGCATACTATATATGTAGTTACATGTGTGTGTGTATGTGTGTGTGTGTTTGTGTGATGTGTGTGCGTGTTAGCCATTTGTCTGCTTGCTGGCAATTGCACACAATTACATTTCTATTCAGGTAGCAACCTTTTTCGCCAAAACTCGTACTTAGCACCAAACACTTTTGGGGTCACATAAAAAATGAGCGCAAAATATAGTCAACATTTTTGCATGGCGACCTAAAAACGCTACAGAACGCTTTAGTTACAGTAGAAAAGCGTTGCCACAAATGGAAAAACATCAACAACAACAACAACAGCTGCAAAAATACCAAATGAAATAGATTCGCATACGAAATCAAACTGGTTATTTATAACAAACAGTGTATCGCAGAGGTAAAAGAGCACATGTAAATATTTGTAAGAATGAAACTGTTTTCAAAGACCTTTCAATTGTGTTAACAAAGGCTTAAATTTAGTTACTGAAAATAAGTATACAATACATATTTCAAATAACAATAAAAAGAAATTTAAATAATCTTGAGTGGAGTTTATTTTATTTTATTTTATTTCCAATAGCAATAAAAACAAAATTGTAAATATATTTCGCTATCAGTTTTTTATATTCGTTATTTTATAGATCAACTTTTTAATTTTAGTTCGGATTGCCCAAACGTATTTTCATATTAAACCAACTAATATCAGCAAGCCAAATAATGCCTATGTTGAGCTCTCTCGACTTAGAAATTTTTACTGGTTTTAAGTCAAAATCTTTTAGAGTTCATATCCTATATCTCTATCTATAGCATTTGCTTTACAATCTCTAAGTAGAGCCCACTATGCTTGAAAATTCTTCCTGGTCTTAAGTCGAAATCTTTCTGAGTTCATATGCCATATAGCACTTGCTTTACATTCACACTCAATTCACAATCGTGACACAATTTGGCACACCTCTCGTGCTCGTTGGCCATCCATATCTGTCACAGTTCACAATCACAGCTGAAGTCACAGTCGCAATCACAATATCGCAATCACAAATCACTTGCGCATTTGTTTTGTTTGCTTTTCTTTGCCGGGGCGCGAAGATTTCCGCTTAAATAATTCAAAATTTGTCGAAATGACAAATTACCCAAACGTTCGCTGCCTGCATGTGTTTCATTAATTTGACGCTGTCGCACACACACACACACACAGATGCACATATATATACGCATACACGTGCGAGGCGTAAAAATTCTGGTATTTCATTTTCATAAATTTGGGCAGCCACAGCAACAAATGACAACGGCAAACTCAATCAATTTGCTCCCTCTATACACATACTCATATATCTATATCTATATATATATATATATATATATATATATATATATATATATATAAATATAAATGTGTGTGTGTGTGTTTGTGTGCTTGAGTGTGTATATGAGCTGGAACGGGCTTGTACTGGGCTTGGCCAAAAATTTATGCTTATTAAAAAATCAACAGTGCGCATTGAAAAGTCAACTTGGTTGACATCCTCGGCAAATGGAGGCCTCCTCCTTGACTGGTCCCGGAGGCTGTGGCCTGGTTTATGGCCCTAAACTGACCGCATAAGTGTTCAGCTTAACTATCTGCTCAAGCAGCTATATTATTCAAGGCTTTCAGTGAGCACAATCTTTATAATTGTTAACCAAAAACTGAAGTAATCAAACCAAATTATAAAACATAAATTAAATGTATTTAATTACCAATAAAAAATAATTTAAAAATATCTACAAAATGTTTGCTTAAACTTTTTATTTCATTTCATTTTATAATCTAATCAGCCATAAAAAAATCGTAAAAATTAAGTTGACAAACTTTCAAAAAACATCAAATAAAAACATGTCAGCCATTTAAAGCGCTAGTAATTTGATATTAAGCAAGCATTTTAATGTAAACTGATTTGTAAAGCGAGTTTAGACAGCCTGTCAACAGCCTGGCCCACATTTGTGCGTGTATATGTATATGTGTGTGTGTGTGCGTGTGTGTCTGAGCCTTGGTCAATATATTGTGTACATAACGCATACGCCGAGTGTGCCAGCGCCACACTAAATGAACTACATTCACTCAGAAAAAAATACATAACTGAATTTTAGAAATTCAAAATACTTTATCATAGTAGTAGCAGAAAGTATATATCTAAAAGACAGCATTTTTATCTTAAATTATTATTTATTTTTGTAAATTAAAAGAAAAACCAAATGTAAACTTTTAGGCGCGTTTTTTGGGATTGTCGCTGCACGTCTTTTTCATTTGCATAAATTTTGTTCTCATATTTAAAAATTATTTTTAATAACAAGCATAAGTTCTTCACATTTCAAGTCCATTTTCAAGTTTGGTAAATTTTTTTTAAGTGTACATAGAGACAGCCACACGATGCACTATCTCAACAAGCAGAGCAAAAACTACTTTAGCAAAAACAACAAATATGACAGCAAACATCTACTAATGCAGAGCCTTAGCTGCCGCCGGCGCTGTGTTGTTGTTGTTGATGATGTTGTTGTTGTTGTTGTCGCTATTGCAATTGCTGTGTATCCTGACGATTTAGTTGATTTATGTTGATTTGTGAGCGAGAAGTGGCAGAAGACAGAAGCAGAGGCCCAAAACGTTTCCCGGCAGCGAAAAACAGTAGCGTGCGCTTAAAGCCAACAATAACAAGGACTTACAACGGCTACACAGCTCCCTTTCGTCTCCTTCCCTGAACATCCCTACGTGCCACACGCCACCACCCACCCATCGCACCACTGAGAGCTGAAGCGTGCAACTTTCGGCCCGGTTTTGTCGGGGCTCGGCTGCGAATCCGCTTTCGGTTTTCTGTTTGCTGTTTGCTGTTTGGGCTTCGTGCTTCGGTCGCGCCCAGAAAATTTTGTGCAGCCATTGTGTACACGAATGAGCCACCAGCGTTTTCAGCGAGCGAGTCGAGCTCCGGTGCCGAGCGTGTGGCAAGTCCGAGTCCGTGTCCGTGTCGAGTTGAGTTCAGACGTTGTCCTCGCTGTGTCAGCGCTGTGCGCAAAAAAAATTAAATAAAATAAAATCAAAAAATAAAAATAATATAAGAAAATAGCTCAAGCGAGCCACATAGATACATTTTCCACTGGTACCCAAATCCAATCTAAAAATTATGCAAAAATCAAAACAAATCACACGGCGTATATAAATGGAAAACCAAAATCAAGTTTTGCTCTCAAAATTGCCGTCAAGCGAAAAGAGGCGTTGCTGCAAAAATCGAAGCCAACTTTATGCATATTTCTTGGTGTAGAGAGCGCGTCGTGTGCGTGTGCGTATCTGTGTGTGTGTGTGCGACTGTGTGTATGTCTGTATATGTGTAACAGCTAAGCACAACGACGGCCCTTTAACAAAATTCGTGTTAAAATATTGAACAAAATCCAAAAATAAAATATATATAAACATTATATAAATTAAAAGTTACTCTTGTAAAACTTTAAACAAAAATCACACACAAATACACACACGCACACACAATTACACGTAGCAGTCTCACGCTAATACACTAACACACTAACACACTCAAACCAGGCACAACAACAACAACAACTAAGAAAAGAAACCCTAAATAAATACAAAAGTTATATAGGCAAAAAGGAGTCTGCTGCAACGTGCGCCTGTTTCTGTGTGTGCCTTTGTGTGTGTGTGTCTGTGTGGGTCTTTATGTGTGTGTGTGTATACATTTTGTTTGCATGTGTGGTGGGGCACTCTGCATAAGTTAGGAGCATCGCACCGCGACGTCAAAATTCGTCGACGTCTTCGTGCGTCGTTTTTGGCAGCCGCCTTTCCGTTCAAGTTGCTGTTGCCCCACTTGCCCCACTCTTGCCCCTTTGCCGCATGCCCCTTTGAGGCAGTTCTTGGTGGCTTGGCTTTGTTATAATTCAAGTAAATTGCTGGCTTGGTCGCTCGTTGATTAGCCTGATGAGACAGCAAGCGGGGCACTGGCTCGGCCCGCATATGCTTTTAATTGCCAAAATCGCGCAGACCCACATATTAACTAATACACACACACACAAACACACACTCAGACAGGCTGATACCTATAAGACAAGTAAATCATGCCCATAATAGAGATACTCGACCCACTGAGCCCACTGCTGCTAAAGTCTTGACCACTGAGAAAATCTTGCGAATCTGGATTCAAACAATTTTTAAGCTTAAAAGGAATATTTTAAGTGTATAAAAAAAGTCTTAAATAAAATTAAGAACTACTCAAATCAAGAAAGTGCTCTTAAGAATTAGAATTTTAGCTTGATGCAAGCTTAAATAGACTCAAAGTAAGAAAATGGACTTGTCTCCATTCATTCAATCCACTTAGATTAATAATATATTCATTTGTTTAAGCAGGCTTGTTTTCAAAAAGTAATTTTGAGTATGCTTCTACTCCCATTAAAAACTTGCGAAAATTAGAAGATGTCTATAAAATCTGATTAAGTAATTTGCCAAGTTTGGCAGCCATCAAATATGCACGGGTCCAAAGTTATGAGGCCTGAATATTTAAGCCCCTTTTGTAGGTCATCAAATATGTAAAACTCATTAATAAAACTCACTCAGCACTCAGCTCGCACACACACAATAAACAGCCAGATACCAATTCAGATTGAAACTGAGCATTATCTCGCAGATATTTATATAAACAAATATATATATATATACGAATATATATTACTATAATCAAAACTTAATACAATACATATATATATTTATATGTGTGCTTATGTAATTTACTTAGCTTAGCTCGCATTGCCTCTTTGACAAGTTGAAGAACAACAGCAAGCCATGGCAACTGCACCCCTTAACCCCACCCTTCCACACACACACACACACACACACACATAACAAGAAGCAAAACAATATTTAGAAATTTATTCCTTTGCCACAAAATGCAATCAAAGCAACGACGCAGGCAAAATTTGGAAAGCCAAATACGTCTACAAAACCAATTAACGAGATATGTGCAAAAGCACAAAAAACCGTATTACAATAGAGTCGCAAGAGGGCTGAGTGTGGAGGGTTCGAGGGGTGGTGGACTAGGGGCAGGGGCAGCGCCGGAAGGAGCCAAAGCGGCATACAAATCAAAAGCGCTTAGAAAAAAATAAACCTAAAATTAAAAAGAAAAACACAAACACACAAGGCAATACAAAAGCAAAAGGCCTAACACACACACACACACATACGCACACACACACACACATGCAGCGGCAGTTAGTGTGGCAGGAGCCAAGTAGCGAGCGTTTATGCTAAACAGAGTGTAACTGCCGGGGTTGCCAGTTTTGCCAGTGACATTTCTGCAAAAGCCAAGTCCAAAAGGGAACAAAAACATGGCCCAAAGCACCAGCACGGCAGACAGCAAAAACCCAGAGACAGACAGCGACAGCCTGAGAGCGAGTGAGAGAGAGAGGGATAGAGAGAGAGAGAGAGAGAGAGCGAGAGCGAGCACGAGCACGAGTCCCTTTGCAGACATTCTATACTTACAAGCTCTCTCTCACCGCTCGAGGCTCAGGCTATTTTTGGCACGCACTCTCTCTCTCTCTCTCTGCCTGCCTTGGCTCGCTCTCGCTCTCTCTGTATGTTGGCTAAAGCCTGGCACTAACCAACTGTCAACGGTCTAGGCCCGATTGCTGCCTGCACTGCTTAAACGGCATTCAAACGCGCAGCTGAGAAAATGTAACGGACGAAAAGTAGAAAATTAAACGGAAGACGAAAGCTGAAGCAGAAGTGGGCAAAAACCAAACAAATTCACAAGTATACAAAAGAGCCTCAGTGTGCATGTGCGTGTGTGTGTGTGTGTGCGTGCGTATTAATGTGTGTCAGTGTGCTTTGGCTGTGCGAGTGAGTGTGCGTGTGTGTTTATGTGTCAGTCAGTGTACTTTGCATGTGTGCTTAGATTTATTTCGAAACTTTTGCTTTGACAGCTCAGTGTACAAGTTCAGAATTTACAAACGCTGCAAATTTAACTTAACAGATATCTATATATATATATATATATATGTATATACATATGTACATATTAAGAAATGCGCAATACAAATTAGAGTAATAATGAAAAACCAACTCGTTCAAAATTTAAAATTAAATCGCATAAATTCGGCAAGTGAAAAGAAAAATTAAAATCAAAATGTGCATAATTAAAAAACAAACAATATTTAATAAACAGCAAAAAGTTAAAATAAATTAATTATAATAATACACTAAAGTTAAAAATATATATTTAAATACTACCAAAAAATACTAATTAACATAAAGTCAATAAATTCGACCACATTAAAAAAAAAGTTTAAAAACAAAACATAAAATACAACAAATTATTTTCTGGAATTTTATAAAAACAAAAATCTATTTTTCATTATTTCAGTGTTGACAAATTAATATAAACTAAAAAAAAAGCACAGCAAAATAATAATAATAAAGCAAAAAATAAGAACACATTCAAAATGAAAGTAAATCGCAGAAACCATGTCAAAAGTTAAGGCGAAAGTCAAATCAAGCAAGCGAACAATCTGCAAAACGAAGCAAATAAAATGAGACAAGTGGCGTGCAGCAAGAACAACAACAAGCGCAGGTTACAACAACAAGAGGCAACGGACAATAACGGCACAGTGGAACAACAACAATAACAATAAGCAGGACTATGGAATGGAGCGTCAATTTGGATGACGAACGGAACGACAGTAACATAAAAACAATGAGCAGCATACTGAAAAGGACCTAAGCAGCAAACGCAGCAAACAGCAAATAAAATGTGCATTTTATACAAGCGTAAAAGGCTCAACAACAACAACAGCAACAGCAACAAGCAAAAGAAGTAATTAAAAGGTGGGAAAGTGGAAAGAGAAAAGAGGAGATTGGCTGAGGACACCGCTTGAAGGCAAGTAGCTGGCAATTAATGTGGGCGAGCAGCAGACCAACATCAACAGCAACAACATCCGCAGCAGCAACGAGAGCAACGACAACAGCAACAGCAGCAACAACAGCAGCAGCTGTCAGAGAGGAGGAGAATCTGCCCACTGCCATTGAACTAGAAGCGATCTCGGACTCGGTGCTGTTGTGCCAGCTTCTGATGCTCTTCGTCCTGACGCTCTTCTGGCTGAGTTTCGTGTGGCCGCACAGTCAAACGATCTCGGACTGGCAGCGCATGCATTAAAGTCGCAAAAGGGGAAAGGATAGAACGGAAGAAGGGGCACGACCGGAATCAACACCTATACACACCTACACACACACTCACACACAGCAAGAACACACACCTTACACGACGACTGCACTGATGTACTGACTGAATGCCTCGCTGCCTAAAAAACATAATAAATAAAAAACAACCAACTAACTCACTGACTGAGAGGGGACGAGAAGAGCGAGAACTCGACTTAAACGGATGAAAGAGAAGGAAGAACGGAAGCATTACTTAACTAATTACTGCTGCAACTGTAACTAAAAAAAAAAAACATAAAATCAACTACAACTTACTTTATACCAACAAGCAAAACTCGTTTTTAATGCCAAGCAACAACTAAAAAAAAGAAAAACCAAAAAAAAAGGAAAGAAAACAAAGATTTTTAACTAAGCAATACTCGCAGCACCCTCGACTACCAATTACTCTACCTTCCAGAACTTTTTGACTTTGTCACGCACCAAGCAAACAAACAAACAACTAACACAACACAACACAACACAACAAATTGCACCACCATGAGTGATTCAGCAATGGACAAATTAATAAAACCGACGCCCCGCACCCGAACACCCCTGTTAACTATTTGGCTGGCCATCAACATGGCGCTAATCGTACAGGAGACGGACCCCAGAAGGAGCGCCACAGTGCAATCCGCGTAAGTCTCAATTGATATACTTCAGTTGATTGATGGGTTGATTGATTGCTCAACATACTGACCCTCATCAATCAACAATCGCAATTTTTATATATATTTGATTGAATTTTGAATTAAATACTGACTCTATTCAAATTAACAATAAATTAAATCAGTAAAAATGGTGTTCTATCTTTAATAATTTTAAATTTTCATAACTTTGTCATAACTCCACTGCTATTGAGAAGCAAGGAATTTTGGATTATAATTGGAGCTCTCTATTTTTACTACATTTTAGAACGCGAAAAAATAATAATAATAAATTAATAAACCTCAAAAAATGTATCTTTCCATAGTCATAACTTTCTGAAAACTCAACTAATTTTGAAAAGCAATTCATTTTTGATCAGGATTTTGTCACACTTAGAGTAGAAACCCCGATCCTGGCTCGTTTTTCATATAACAATTGCAGCCTCAAAAAATGCTTCTAAGAAGTAGTCAAAACTTGCCACAATCATAACTTGCTCAAAGCTGATTCCTGGGATTTTTGGCAATGGTTTTGCTTCTAGTTCAATATTAGAGTAAAAGTTTAAGATTCAATTCTGGCTCGATTTTCGCGTTAAGATTGCACGGCTAAAAAGTGCTTCTAAGGATTCAAATCTGTGCTCAGTTATAAACTTGCCTAAATTTATTTGATTTTCATGAAGATAGGCTTTTACCATTTTCAAATTCAGCAACAAAATAATCGACCAAAATCCACATTAAAATGCTAGCCAAGAAAAGTGTAGTTTAGTGAAAAAACTTTAGTTTGACATTATAACAATAAATTCTTTTTTTTGCGTAATTTTACTGCATTGCACAACTTCAGTGCGCAGTATATATATATATATATATATACATATGTGTGTGTGTGTGTGTGTGCATCCTCCCCAATGGAGTCATAGTTCATGATAATTTATGATTATTTAAAAATAGGTTGCCTGCAAAGTGTGTTCGGCAGCGCGGGGCTGGGCGGGAAAAGTGAAATGTTGCGGGCTAATTAGGTGCAGTGACAGCTTGTTTTGACCTGGTCAACAGTAAATAAGCTCGAGTGCTTTTTTTTAAATAAATGTTGGCAATTTATTAAGCTCGTCATCGTCACATTTGCATGCGCCGGCTATTAAAATGCGACGGACTGAAAAATGACAACTGCCAGGCGCTCCAACCTGTAATTACTGACTAGCCAAGTTAATAGAGGGCGATGGTAGGTGGGCGGGATGGGAGTGGTGGTGGGGGATTATTTGGTTTTTGAAAGGTGCATGCGACATATTTGATTAGCGACTGGGGCAAAGAAATGTACACAAATTGTAGCATTTGCCAATGTTTTTTCTCTCTTCTTCTTTTCCCTTTCGGGTTAACGCTCATTAGGGCATATTTGCGGAAGCGGTGGGCGAGCGGTGAAGTGGGTAAGAGGGGGGCAAATATTTGCATAAGCCGCCAAGCAGGCAATTTAAGTAAATCAAAAATAAAGTGAAAAAAAATAGAGGTCCCCAAACTCCAAAAGTGCCTTTAACTGGAACTGAGACGTACAAATGCACGTTTATGGGCTTAGCCGATCGCGTGTGTCAACAACAACAGCAACAAACAACAAGCAACACAAAAACAACATACAACACACAACAATAACAACAAATGGGCGTAAGTAAAGGCAAATGTCGTGGAAATGTGGCCAAAAGTGGCACGACTTTAGCACAGTTGGCTGCTTATTTGGGCCAGGCGGTATTTGGAGTTTGAGTTTGCGCCACTTTTTCATGCAACATTGCACAGGCGTCCCAACACACATACACACACACACATAGAAATGATAGCCATGCACACACACACTCTGGGAAAGGTTAAAGGCCAAAGCAACACAACGACACAATTTGTTCGCACAAAATAAAAAAGAAAACAAAGTCGAGCCGCCTGCTGCTCACTTTTAGACCCTTCAACTTCCTGTCAGGACTCGGACACGGACTCGCTCTCGGCAGCAGTTCCTGCTGCTCCTGCTGTTGCCGCTGCTGTCCCGTTGTGTGCCCCGTTGTGCAGCACTTGCCACACAAGTGCGCACTTCACTTGGAATTTATTGATGGCAGATAATGCCGAAGTGGCAGCGACAAAGCAACACCGACCAGATGACAACATTGTTGGTGTGTGTGTGTGTGTAGCAGGTTGCACCAGCAGACAAGAAAATGCAGCTTATATACTCTGCCAGGAAAACGACTAATCTAAACAAAGTTTCACCAACATTAATTCAGCAAGACTGAGTCGATAAACATGATCAGCTTTATAGTTAGTTGAAAAAGGACACTCAGAAAACACAGCATGAAAAACTAAAAAATTTTTTTGCTTTTAGAATTAATTTCTAAAAATAGGAAAATGGAATTTCTAAAAATTAGAAAGGCAATGCCAAAAATATGTTATTTTTATTGTCTGAAATGCATTTCTATAAAACTAGAAAATCCTTTCTAAAATTCATCTGAGGATGTGTCCATATCGACTCAGCTTAGCTGTTGATATGCTCAATATTATATAAAACTTATGAGGTCGCAGCTATTGGGGGGATTTTTCAATATGTTACACACTTAACGACCAAATTATCATGGCCTCAGCAAGGGTATAAAAAGCAAGAAAGGACACTGACAGCAGCAGCAGCAGAAGCAGCTGCGACAACAGCTCCTCGCCAGCTCTCAAGTGCCATTGAGCGTAAATTGTTGTTCCTTCACATTTTGAGTATGATTGAGAATATCCACAAAGGGGCCCAGGCCAGTCAGCCAGCCAGCCCAGCCTGAACCTCAGCCTGGGCCCGAGTGTAGAGGGTCTTAGTTCAGCCAGCCGTTGCCATTTTCTGTTCGCTTTTCAAATATTTAATAAAGCCCAGACACGGCAACTTCAATTCTTTTTCCCCTGCTCCCCTATTCCGTGTTTTTCCTTCTCCTTTTTTCAAATTTATATCTCGTAATGCAATTCGACCAGCAACAATTTTTGCTAGCCTCGCTAATATTTGCTTTGATTGTGTTTTTGTTTGCTGCCTGTCTGTTGATGTTCATTTCCAAAATGTCAAGGACTTGTCAGAGTAATGCAGTTTTTTCCATGCATTTACCTCACTTTTAGCAGCCACACCAATTGCACCTGAAATTTGATTCTATCAAAGGAATGCAAACCAAACATACAAGCAAAATCAGAGCATTAAGAATTTTATGTAAACATAGTCAACATTTAGACATTGAAGTTGTTTGCGCATTCACATTTCGAAATTCTTAATTTTAAATACTTATTTGCGGGGAATCCTTAAGATATTTCAATTTATTCCAAATATAGTTATCTATTTTATAAGCAGCCAGGAAAATGGTGGGCTTATGTTGTCAGCATAAGCGAAGCAATTTACACAGACACATCAAATTAAAAGGAAAAATAACATCTTGCTTTTTATGTGCCAGTAAATATGTGTTTTGGCTGATTGTGTTTGGCATGGGCGCGGTCAAAACTCATAACATGTTTATCCGCTTTATTTTCCTGCTGCTTCCTCAGCTTCAGTTTCAGCCTCAGCTTTAGCTTCAGCTTCAGAGTGGCCGAGTTTGAGCTGCGCAATATGTTTATTTTTAGGAAACGTCAGGCATCAAGTTATCACTTTATTAAAAAACGCTTAGTCACAAGCTGGAATACACAGAGTTGATGCGTAAAGTCCACACACACACACACACACACACACACACACACACACACACACACACACTTATAGAGAGAGAGAGCTAAAAGCGTTTTAGTGCGCAAAATAAAGGCCTTTGCCAAGTTGTGCTTATCTCGGCGCTGGCGTTGGCGTTTGCCAGCTAGAAAAGAAGGCCATTGTCTGACATGGGTGTTCCGCATTTACTGAAGATGTGTAAAAGCCAATGGGGTGGGTAGGGGTGTTGCGGAAGTGGGCCGACTGCTGACTGGCAGCGAGATAATGTTTTGCGAGCAGTTTTTCGCATTTCCGCTTTGTTTTAACATAACACTTGAATTTATGCAATGGCGCGTGTCCAACGCAGCGTATACGTAATGGGCCAGCACTCAAAGTGCCACTAAAAACGACAACGTTCAACGACAACAACAGTGACAATGACAACAACAACAACAATAATAACAGTAGCAACAATCGCAGCAACAATAGCGGCAACCAAACAATAACAAAGATATTTCTTACATTTTCATTTTGCTGGGCTACAAGCAGAACTTACGCAGCAAGCAATGTTGGGGCGTTGCCACAGGCACACACACACACACACACACACATTCAATGTGGACAGCAGCTTCAGATAAGACAACAACTAAACTGTGGCCAGCGCATTAATATGGCGCTTGGTGTTGGCATAACACTTGGCGACACGTTTTGGGCTTGGACTACTCTACAGCTCTCTCTCTCTCCCCCTCTCTATCTCTCCCTCTCTCATGCGCATGACATTCCTTTCTTACGACCACTATTTGTTGCTGTTGTTGTTGTTGTGACTGCTACAACTTTTATTATGCGGTTGATGTTGCTGCTGCTGCTGGTTTTGAAACTTGTGGCAGCCACTTTTGCAATTTAGTGTGTTGGCCAGCGAAAAAAAGTGTTGCCTACTTATGAGCGCACTTACTGCACGCAACACACCATGGGCTAAATGTGCACTTTTTGCGCCATAAATTAATAATGCACAGCACAAACTCAAGTTTCTTGTTAGCAAAAGTTGGCTTTTTCAATTCTACAGAAGAAAAAAAGAGAACAATTCATAAATCAGCGAGCAAGCTAAGTTTTTTTGGAATCATTTGCTGCACTTGTTTTTGAAAGTGAATGATTAATGAATATTTGGACTACAAAAAGAGTGCATTATGTTCTTAACGACAGCTTCTTCTGGCATAAATGCATAATAAACAATAAAAACAAAATCGAATGAAGAAATACTGTGTTCTCAAAGTGTTCTCGGTCACAAGTAATACTACTTAACATACTGCCAAGCATATTTGTGAATCTCAATAGACAAATGTTTGGATTGCTCTTCGAGTGCACTCAATAACAAGTAGCACCCAGACACAGCAAACTCAAACATATGCACAATGGACTGGCGCTGGCTGCACACATAGCTTGATAGATTGTGGCGTACTTATAATTAGTTCAGCTGGCTGCCTGCCACAGCTCATTTGCATATTGAAACGTATACGCCGCATTGGCCACGCCCCAAAATATATGTAAAGTACGCCAAGCTGTCAATGCGTAAGATAACATTTTGATGACAATTCATAAATTTTTGGTAAATCGTAATGTGCACAGAAACACACATAGAATATATCGCGCATACGCAGCGGTGTACGCAGTAAATACTCATACTTATGGCATCTTAAACTCAAATCAAATAGCAGTCAAAACTTTTCCATTATCCACAAAAGGCAAAGGCAAACCGCATATCAACTGTTGTCAGGTCATTGCGCAGAAATAACAACAACAACAACAACAACAGCTCTGCTCTGTATACATTATATGTATATTTATATATATATATATATTTATAAATAGGCTGGCATTTTTTTCTCGTCAGCTTTGACTTTAATGCCAAACGTTTCGAATACACAAAAGCCGAAAAGAAGAGAGAGAGCGTCAAAAAGACAGAGAGAGATAGAGAGAGAGATAGAGGGAGAGATGAAGATACAAAGAGAGAGAGAGAGAAAGAGAGAGAGAGAGAGAGAGGGAAAGAGAAAGGGTGCCTGTTGGCCTGGCCAACTGTGGCTTGATTACAGTTCACAGCTGTCTTCAAAACCCCAAACCATTTTCAGCCATAATAATTATTGACTTCAAGCACAAAATTACAAAATTTTCAAAATGCGAAAGCAGGATAAATAAAAATAAAAATAAAATTACAAATACAAATACTGCGCGCGCGCACAAAAGTGGCTCATGTTGTGTGTGTTTATTTGCAGGCGTAACTTTTATTAAATTGTTATTTCACTCACGACGCACACACCACAACAGCAGCAGCGTATACACTCACAAGCACACTCACATACACACACACACACACACTCACATGTGTGTAGACTCGAGTATATCCGAGAAGCGAGACAGTTAAAATGCCAACAAACGCGCTTTAATAGCACAGTTTAGCGCAGAATAGACGCAAATAAACACAGTCATGCTTGCGTCTTCAGCGCCAGGGACTTGCCATAAATAATATATACAGGCGCACACTTACACACACTCACACATATATATATATATATATAAACAAGCACATACATGCATTCACATAAATAAATATATGTATGTGGCCAGGGTGGCTGGGACCCCATTTGACTGTTTGACTTTGCGTGGATGTGTGCACTTGATACCAAATAACGTAAATGTGCCACACAAACACACACACACGCACACATACACATGAATATATGCAGGCTCAGAAATATATATGCTGCAGCCGCTGCTGTTGCCATTTCATCCATTTTTATACACTGTTGCCATAAAAATGGCTAAAAATGACATCTTAATAAAGTTGTGAAAATGTTGATAACACTCTGAAGGCATCTGCTTTCAGCCAATAAAGTATATGGCTAACACTGCTAGCCAAGTGCGACTGACTCTGTCTCAGCGAGTGTACAGACTAAATTTACAAACGCTGATCAAATTTTCTATCTTATTAATCAGATTTGGAATAAATTTAGCCTTGTTGGAAATATAAGTTTAAGTTTTTTAGTTAGTAAATTTGAAATTCGCTGTTTTAAAATCAAATTTCGAAATAAAACAAATCTTATGAAAATCACATCTTTAAGGCTACTTCTCGATTACTAAATTCTGATTGAATTTTGAATTTACACAAGACTAAAAATTGTATTTTTAATATGTGTTTTATGTGCTTTCTATGTGTCTTACAGAACTGGAGGCGGCAGCATGTTGGGCGACGTAAACATATCCGCTATACTCGACTCCTTTAGTGTTAGTTACGACAAAAGAGTAAGACCCAATTATGGTGGTAAGTATTTGCAATATCTATTCAATAATACGATTAGCTATCCACACTAACTAGGCGACTTGAACGTAACGCAAGTTGGGGGCACTATCAAAAAATACTACAACAACTTTATATATATATATAATGTAGAACGGTTCTCAGTTGAAACTAGCTGAACTAGTATACATTGTAAACCGACTGTAGCATAATATTGATCTACTACTATATATTGTACAATAACAATGCCAACAACCAACTGTAACGTGTCTTTTAGGACCTCCTGTCGAAGTCGGAGTCACCATGTATGTGCTATCAATCAGCTCGCTCTCAGAAGTGAAAATGGTACAAATATTAATGACTCTTGTACCCTTAAAACTCTTAACGTTAAGCGCTCTTTCTCTCTCTCTATATATATCTGTCTCTCTCTCTCGCATATATTCTCTGTCTCTGTTGTTGGAGTTTATATTTTTACCTTACTACTATATTCACTTTACTTTTGATCTTTCAATTCGTACAACACAATGCTTAAGTTTGTTGCCTCCAAAGAAAACACAAAGAAATTAAAAAAAAAAAACACACACATATATATACTCTATATAAACACATACACTTCTTTTTATGTTATAAAACTGAATTTGTAGAACAATTTTAGAAGTTTTATTTTCGTTTTCTATCTTCTGGCTTTTTGTTATGTTTGTTTTTGTGTTTACTTTTTTTTGTGTTATGATAAAGCTTAGCTGAACTTAATCTTTCATAGGTTTCTCAAGTTAGGTTTGAGCCATAACGAAACAGGTCTTTTAAGATAGGCTGTGCAAAACTTGCATTGATTTGCTGTAAGCCCAGTAATCAAAAATTTTAGTATCTGTCAACTACAACCGTCAAACTAACCTAACTATAAAGATTGGCAATGCTTTTTTCCTAGCAAATAACGACTTCACTCTTTTATTTCGTATGTACAATTTTGAACAATGAGTTTCTCTGTGTGTATGTGTCGTTGACAAATTTGAGTACATTTTGTAATTGGTCCAGCACAGAAAGTAAGCTCTCTCTACTACTACCACTACTCCTACTACAACCACCCACCAACCAATCCCCCCCCCCCCCTCCCACCACGAACACAATCTCCAGCAAAGACATAGAAAATTCATGACATTAATTTACCCCATTTTGGTCTCCCCAACAACCACATTAATAAAAGCAAAACTAACTTGCTGTTCACATTATGGATTTTGTTTTTCGTCTTCTTCTTCTTCTTTTTATATAGGATCACACACAAATCATGCAAAGCTTTAAGATACATTTTTCTTAACTTGCAGCTGCCAATATCTGAACAATTCAAAAAGCTTTTCCAAATGGTGTGTTAAATCCGCTATCACAGCAACTAATCAAAAATAAATATTTACATAAGCAACAATCTGTAGTATTCATATGTTTCGCTAGATTTATCAATATTCGAATACACTGACAAAAATAATATATAAAAAAAAATAGCTTTGGCAATAATACAAAACTCGAACTGATTTGGTTTTCATTCGGCGCGTGCAAAAAGACAACAACAGCAACAACAACAACTAACCCTTTGCACAATTTTAGAAAATGTGTAGCAAAAAACAAACAAAAAAAACAAATAGAAAAAATCGCGCACTACTGTACCAAATTGTATATTTAATTTTGCCAATGAAAATTAAACAAACAAAAAACAGTTCATTGAAAAATCTGACTTGATGTTAGATTGTCGTCACTTGACAGTGCCAGCTAAAAGTCTGCCTTTCTGTCGCTGTGTGTGTGTGTGTGTGTACGTATTTTAGTTAATAACTTTTGGGCTCTACACTAACAACAACAACAAGAACTACAACAACTACAGCTACAGCTACAACAAACGGTTAACTACAACAACAACAAACAACGACAACAACAAACCAATTATAATGCAAAACATAGAAAAAAAATCCCCTCAACCGTGTGTGTGTGTATACTATATGTTGCAGGTCCCCCTGTGGAGGTCGGCGTCACAATGTATGTCCTCAGTATCAGTTCGGTTTCGGAAGTTCTCATGGTACATATACCAACTATAAAACATTATTACCAAAAAAAAAAAAAATACATAAAATAATAGAGAAAATAAACTTTTTGGTTTTTTATTTTGAATAAATCAAAAGTTTACAAATCAACAAAAAAAATTCATATGTCTTCTTCTTAATTTATCTCTCTACCAATTCTCTACCCGCCAACTATATACCAAACTCTCCATCTCTCTCTCGCTCTCTCACTCTCTCTCTCTCTCTCTGTCATTCTCTCTCTCTCTCTCTGTCTGTACTCTCGCCTATAATCTTGCTTAACCCACACATTTTTGTGTCAATATTCTAGTTCATTTTTAATTTCACACAATTCACTTAATATATATATTTATTATTTGATCATAATATTCAGTTTATTGAACATTATCAAGCAAATTGCGAAAATGTTCAATGCATATATACCCATTATCCAAATATATATAAACATAATCAACTTATATTTAAACATTTATATTCTACAAATTTTACCAAATAAATGTTGTGTTCATAATTGTTTTGCGATGCCAAATGTCAAATTTGCCAATGAGCCAAAATAAAGTACAGTCAAAACATATAAAACATGTCACATTTTATGGTTTTGGTAAATATTATTGCAAGTCGAAAATGTTTCAAAATTTTCTTTTAAAAATTTGCAGATATTGATATTAAGTCATTTTTCCAAATTTTTATACTCTCGCTGCTCACGCAAAAGCTATTCTTAAAGTCACCTTTTTAACAAATTATATTAATGGCTTCAGAATCTTTCGTTTTGTACTTTATTCAAAATTTAAATTAAGCTTAATTCATTTTATCGATAACTGCTTTCGTTTTGAAAATCATTTCCGATAGCAAAACACACAAATTTATTTTATTCAAATGCTGTAACTCAATTCCATTAGAATCGCTTAAGAAACGCAGCAAGCCTACTATGTATTTCACAGCTCGTGCTGATTTGTTTCAACACCCAATCGGATCACATTTACCACCTACTTGGACAACAAAAGAACACTTGCATTACTAAATTTGAAATTTTCATTAATCGTACTTTATTATGGCCAAGGGCAAAAGATAATCACAGCAGTCCTGTCGACATCGGCTGCGCGCATGCGTTTTTGTTAACAATATGAATGACTATGAATATGGATATGAATATGAGTAACATGATATACGCAATATATAGCATACTCGTACAATATATTAAAGCTCAATGTCATATGTGATATACATATATATACTCAATATATATATATAGCAAAAAGTATATAAGTGTACAAGTTACTTCTGTGTTTATTTTAATCATTTCGACAGGTCTCAAAGAGCCACAGAAATTAATTACATTTTTCATATTTTTTCGCTTATTCAATTTTTACCAAATTCGAAATTAAAACGAGGCAATTAGGATTCGAAAAACATCTCTTTTCCTGTTCAACTTTATAAACTTTAGTTCACAAGACACAAACACAATTGGAATTAAAAATGTTATCTACAAAAAAAAAAAGGCAATCTTCATGGAAGCTTTACTCTGACCTGGATATAGACAATTTTATGGTTTTTATTTAATCTGAATTGGCTCCATTTTTAGCAACAATTTCCACTCATTCTCACCTACATAAGGTGAATTGACAACATCATTCGATTTGGCCCCCACCCAAGTAATAAAAAACTAACACGTAAGGTACAGCCATAAAAAACTCAGTCACACTGTACTGCAAGCACCCGAGGAGAACTCACTGTTTTTTGTACATATACAACACGGACACACTAACTGCACACGGCTACCACTACTACTACCACTGCCACTACCACTACTACAACTACAACTACAACTGCAGTTACTGTAGAGCACAAAATGCTGATCGGATTGACACGTGCACCGTTTTCTATTTTTATTTTTAGTGTTGTTTTTTTTTTGTTGGCCCGCTTCTGGCATTAAGTCAACAGCAATCAATTTATGCGAAACAAACGTGGCTAAACATAACAGTAACATGTACACGAGCAACACGATAGACCAAAATATCAAAACAAGACCCAAATGCAACAACAAGCTGCAATAAAAAAAAAACAAGCGACAATTTTATGGTTTCTCTCATGCATAAACATAGAATATTTATTTGATTATTTTTCAGTTGAAATTTAAAATTTACTTGTACAACTACAAATAATGAAAATTGAAAATGAAAACGTATCTGTCAGATACCAAACTGAAACAAACAACCCCAGTAATGATTAACAAAACGTGACGTAACAATCAAATCAATACGAAATGCAGCTTCAGGTACAGATATAGTTACAGCAACGGATACATTTACATATAGAAACACAGATACAAATCTGCCTGCAGCTATGTAAATTGTGTAAATGGTATGAAAAAAAAAAAAAAACAAGTATATAAACTCAACCTCGCAAACTGATTTTTTTTTTTAGGTCGACTCGCGTTCGAGGTTTGCTGCTGTATATTTATGTAATTCGTGCCATAAATATCTGTATTTTATTATTTCATATATGGAGAGACCTTAAGCCCTTTTAATTTGCGCATTTTGTAATTTCTCTATACGATTGAAAGTTTTTGTTTTTTGGCGTGCCTGTACCGAGTGGAAACCAAATCTGCTAGTTGAGTTTTCAACTTAGATTGTAAATCATCTAACCAACTGAGAATTGCATCAAGTATGTCACGAGTGCGATGCGGGCAATTTTCATTATTAACTACTTTAGATAAAATGCTTCAAAAAAAAGGTACGCAAAAGTACTCGAAAGTAAAGAATAACACTTGCATTGTTCACTTTTATTTTGTACGTTTCCTTTACCCGATTCACCACAGCCACAAACTACGAATTTTGTGTGTCAAATCAACCATCCAAGCCACACACAATACACACACAGCTACATATACACACACACACACACACACACATATCTCGTATACCACAACTCAGCCTGCTCAAAGGGTCTGAACTGTACTATATATATATGAAATAACCCTATTCCCTATCCGCTTCCTTTTCTTAGTACGCTTTAGTGCGCTTTAGCTTTAAAATGGCACTGCCAAAAACAGCAGCAGCAGCAGGACAACAAAGAGCCAAGCCAAGCTAGTTAAGAACTATCTCTTTATCTCTCTCTCTCTCTCTCTGTACCTCTCTCTCTCGCTCTATTTCTGTACAAATGAAAAACTAATTACAGTCGTTCTCGCCTTAGCGCCGTTAGTAAAACAAAACTTTTATATTACTACCATTTACTATGTCTTTTCTCAAGTAAAACAGAAAATCTCTAAAACTACTTCACATCACAGCAAATCAAATATTTGTGAGAGGTTTTTCAAACTGCTTACTGTATATAAAGGCTTATTTACCATTCAAATCCGTTACTTTTGACTTTAAGTTTACGTTTCGGTTTAATTAGTTTTAGTTTTTGATTTTCAAAATAAAACGCTCCCAAAAACTACAGTGAATTTTATACTTTTGCATGCCACAAAATTTTAATGTTTTAAACCTCCCTCGAAAAAAAAAATATTAATAATAAATAAAACAAAGAAGAAGAAAATTCCCCCTTAGTCCAGAGATTATTAATTTTGCTTACAAATTGTTGCACGATGTTTATAAACAAATTTCAAGCTTCGGTTTCTAATCACAAGTTTTCTTTGTGTGTATTGTACAACGCATTTGTTGTTTTATGTTAATCGAAAATAATATGATAATAATATATTTCAATCTGTGCGAAAATTTCCTTGATTTCTACAATTCTTAAAACTTTCTTAAACTATCATTTTAAAAAAATGTATACATAAGAAACATTTATGCTTATATTTTTGACAAATAATAATAGTTTATTTATTCAAAGTGCTATCAAGTTTTACTAATAAGAAACAAACATCTCTTTTTGCTCCCATCTATATAAATCGATATCGAAAACGTATTCGAATATTCGACAAAATATTCGTATAACACCCGTTATAGGACTTTACATTGGATTTTTACTTTCGTCAATTTTGGACCGATCCTCGTTTAGCGTATAGAAAACGACCTGGTGTAGAAACACTATCGGTTGGATCAGAATTCATAAAAAATATTTGGGTACCTGACACCTTTTTTGTAAATGAAAAACAATCATATTTTCACATTGCAACAACCAGTAATGAGTTCATTCGAGTGCATCATTCTGGATCGATAACAAGAAGTATTAGGTAAAAATCAACTATCTCCAAGCAAAACCAATTCAAATGCAATTTTTCAAATTTTTTCCATCTATATGTGTATGTGTATCTACTTAATAATAAAACCAAAAACCAAAAAAAAAAAAAAAACCAAACAAAAATATGTTTAATGAAAAAAGTAATGCAAATAATTCAAAAACTATTTACTAACAATCTTAACGAATTTTTTGTTCCAATTATTTTTCAACCCTTTTTGCAACTATGTACTATTTTTGATGTGTGTGTATAAATTGATGTTGTAATTTACTAAACCAAAAAAAAAAAACAAAAACCAAAAAAAAAAAAAACGAAATGAAACGAAAAGTTCAACAAAATGAAAAAAGAGTTTTCAATCAAGTGAGTTCAATTGGCGAAGTGAAAGCGATAGAAAGTTGGCGAAATACTCCGAAAGTAACAAAATCCATTTGCACATTTCAACACTGAGGATGTATCTTTATGAAGTGTGCAAAGACAATCCCTCCGCCCCTCCCGCCTTACCCCACGCAACAAGAAGATGAATTGAGGATACCAGTTGCATGTCTAATGTGTCTTTTACACCGCAAAAAGGTTGCACTGGTCGCAGTAGCTACTGTAGCAGCTACTGGGCATACAATTTTCTACTACCTATAAACAAGAATCTGTCCAAAATCGCAACCAAGCAACGAGTATATACAAAGTGCTGACTGACAACAGATCAATCTAAAAACTAACTAACCTTATCTCAAGTATGCATTGTATTTAAACCCTGCGTAAGAGCCACTCGCCTCTCACTATCTACTACTATTACCAAAAAACCAAAAACCAAAAACCAAAACCAAAATGCCACTCGTAACAACTCTCTCACTTACAATATACAAATGTTGTTAATTATTATTAATAATGAATGTTAACTCTCATATCCAATTGAACTCGCTCTGTTTCAACTAATACTAGTACAAATGAACTTTGACCCCACTACCCAACCCCCCCGCCTAACCTTAAATGTCGTAAATTATTTGCTCCTCCTCTGCTTATTTAGTTGTTGTATCCATTAGCTGTGTTCATCATAAACTCTTTCAACTGCTTACTAATCGAAATCTTTTTCTCATCAATCCCACAAAAAAAAAAAAAACAAAAACAATGTGAAAAACTTTCAGATTGACTATCACCGCATCGTGTCCAATGAATCTGCAGTATTTCCCAATGGATCGGCAACTGTGTCACATCGAAATCGAAAGCTGTAAGTACTTAGGATTATTCTTACTATTCTCCATTCAAAATATCATCTTTAATTAAAAGAAAAAAAAGGCAAACAAAAAAAAATCAGAAAAAAAGAATATATATTTTGAAATCAAAACTGAAATTGTATTTGTACTTATATATATATTTCGATATTTATCGATAAGAAATGAACTCATTCAGAATATGAAGCACTTAACCAAATAATCGAACCCAAGTGGCCAAAGTAAAGTGCCGATGTGCTTAGTGTTGGCGAATGCTCGATTGCCAACTTTGCCAACTCGTGTTTTTTACCCCTGTCTAGCCAAGTAATAGCCCAGTTAACATCTGAAATATGTATTAAGACCATAGCTAATTGCATCCGCACCAAATTTTGGCCACTAAGCTTAAGGCCACGCGCTGTTTGTTCAGTGTGGGCAGAAAATTAAAAACGAAAAACAATGTTGAAAACGCGCAAAACAAGCAAATTGTAAGTTAACTTAACCCAGAGTGCACACACCTAACCAAAATCAGTAACTATTAAGCAATCTATTGAACGGACAATCATCCAATATCGCAGCAGGGTTAAATGATGTATATTTAACCAAATTTGCTCAGCCAGTGGGATTTTAATCTCGAGTTGAGTTTTCTCAAGTCGTTCTCGTTTCAGTAGAGCTTCAAACTTTTTATTTCTTAGGAAACATAGATGTATATACCGCTAGTTTGATAGAACTTTACTGCGTACCTAGTTTGGTAGTTGCCTAGTTTTTTATGTTGGCCATTTTGCACAGACTGCAAATCAGTTGAAATATATATATTTATATAAGAGGAAGGTTTTTTCTCGACGATTTATCCTGCAGCATACCATTATACCGTTTAACTCTTATACTCTCATGTTTCATCCATGTGCCCCTAACAAAATTCACAGCAAACAAAAAACAAAAACCAAAATAGAAATCATAAGATTGGTTGGTTTTTCGGTCGCCTTCTCATTTACAGCAACCGCAGAAGGCTCCTGATTATGATCGATCGACTTAAACTCAACTAAATGTGCTTAATCTTAGTATCTTTTAAACTAATTGAAATGTACATTACGAAAAGACGAATCCCTTAACAATTAAATCCAACAGCACGCTTTTAACCCAAAAGGCCACACAATAAAGCAAACCCAAATGTAAATACAAATTAAAAAAAAAATAAAAAAAAAAACAATTTATGAAAATTCTCGAATGTCAAGACACGCCACAGAAATCGGCCAACATAGTTTTATGAATTAAAATTTAAAGTATAATTTTAAGATACTTGTAAACAACAAGCAGATACTTAAGATACTTAAAAACAACCACCACAACAACAACAACAATAAACCGCAAACAACAACAATCAAAAAACAAACAAACAACAACAATTACAATAATTAATTACCTACCGCCCCCCTTTTTGCAACAAATTAACCAACAACAATCAACTACAACCAACAACAACAACAAAACGACATCCAGTCGGTTACACGATGCGAGATATCCGATATTTCTGGAGAGATGGACTGAGTAGTGTTGGCATGAGCAGTGAGGTCGAACTACCGCAGTTCCGAGTTTTGGGACACAGGCAGAGGGCGACCGAAATAAACCTAACCACAGGTACCCTCCATACTACATTACAAATTCATTCCAAAAACCAAAAAAAAAAAAAAAAAGAGTACAAACATCTTCTTTGTTGTGACAAACATTTTTATCAAAAAACACACTTTTTTTGTTTTCTCTCGTTTTCGTTCATATATTTCGTAATCGATTTCTTCAGTTTTCATTTCCTTTTTGTAAGAAAAAGGGTTCTTAGCGCATAAATATATATATATATATTTCCATATATATATTAAACATACTCAAACAACATGCACATTTTGTTTAGTTTTGTGATTCACCTATATCGAGTGCTAACTGTAACCTTGTGTTCTACTAAATACTAACTAAATACATGCATACATACATATATATATATATATATTGTGTTTCGAGTGTCCTCTACTAACTAACCTCTGTTGTGCCTACCTCATTTTGATTGATCATTTAAACCATTTTAACAAATTTATCGGTTTAACGGTTTAACTAACTGTTTTAGCCAGTACGCAGCAGTTGTAGTCCAGCTTGTGTGTGTGTGTGTGTTAGCCAGTGTTGCTAGGCGTTGCGACTATTCGTAATCTCTTCTTCTTATTTCTAACATTTTCCTTTTCAATTATAATAACGATACCACTTCCAGTTGCCGTCCATTCTTAGCGCATTTGCTTGGGTAGGCTAAAACCATGTGTAACCAACAACAACAAACAAACAACAAGATATATACTAAAAATATATATAAAAATAAATATATAAATCCTGCATATATACATATATATACGCAAAAAGAAATACAGAAAACACAAGAGCACCCATTTCTGCCATCTTAAGTGCTTAAGTCAAATTATTGTATACAAAATGAACAAAACTACTGCCAATAAGAACAAACAGTAGCTTTAAGTCTAGTTGAAATGCTCTCTATATATGCATACCTATATATTATAAATCCAATCCCATTTGTATAAAATTGTAATATATGAGCAAACGTCTATATCTTTCTATAATAATGTAAATCAAAAAATATATTTAACAACACTTCAAGCAACAAGTTCTGAATGAGACTATTAATTAACGTAAGAAAAAAAAAAATGAAAGAAAAAAAAAAACAAAGAAAATGCAAAAATTCATACGAGTATATAAAACAAATATGTAACTGACAAAAAAAAAATTTGATAAATTTTACTATGAAATTCCTTTTTTGCCAATCATTAATAGTCTCACGAAATGTATTTTTTGTTTTGTGCATATTTTTCGTCAAATGAACAACAACAACAACAACGACAACCACAACGAACTGCGCCGAACAACAAAATATCGAAAAACCAAAATGAATATCACTCAAATAAAAACTGTATAAAATTGAAACAACTATGATATATAAATCGAAACAACAACTAATATACAAAAAAAAACACATATATAGTCGGCTACACGATGCGTGACATACGCTATAAATGGAATGAAGGCCCTAACTCGGTTGGTGTCTCGAGCGAGGTATCGCTGCCCCAATTTAAGGTCTTGGGTCATCGTCAAAGAGCCATGGAGATCAGTCTTACCACAGGTACCTGTAGACGGTTACCGATTTTTTTCAAACTTTACTTTTAACTTTATACAAACTTATACTTATTTATATTTACCTTTACTACCTACATACTACATATACATATATATATACATGCATACACATGATGTATGTATGTACGAATAGTGCAGATGAATGATGATGACGACTTTGTACCCATTCTTATACAAATGTTATACATATCTATATTGTTTACCCATCGATATGTATATATATCTATAGAGTTTACCTATCGATATGTATAACGGTCTTATTATTTCATCCTCAGTTCGTTGATTTGCTTAACCTTAACATTTATCATTATTTAAATGCCCAAAACATGTTTATAAAGCACTCGTTCCTCTTCATCCCAACTAGAACGACAGAAATATACATTGGGCCGACTCTAGTGCAAATTTTGCCGAGGCTACAACTGAAAATGGCAGCAAAACTAAAACAAATGCATGTACTTAAGCATAATACCATTTTGCTTTCTTTCGATTTAACTAACGCTCAAATTTATATATATCAGCAAACAAGAAAGAAAATGTAACTTCGGCATGCCGAATGTTAAATGCCCTTACAGTTAGGATAGAATTAAAAGAGATCTTTATCTTCACCTAACTAAAAAGTAGACATTTGCATAAAAATCGGATATCGGTTCGATTGTTCTATTGTTCCTGACTATCCTACCAAATTTCAGAGTGATAACTATACAAAGAGTTGAGTTAATATAGAACCTGCATTCAAATCCTACTGCAAGGGCAAAAGACATAATATATAAACAAAAGCATTCTTGGCCAATCGATAGGAAATGAACAAATCCAAAAACCTAGGTGCCATTTAGTGACTTGTACTTGTATTTACGAAAAGAAAAAAATCACATATCAATCAATAAGCGCAAGAATATAATGCATGTTAAGCTAGTTGAACCTTTTATTCATTTATTCATTTAGTAATTCATTTAAACTCACTTATACCATTTAACATTCAGTTGGCGTTGATTTCGATCTCCTATCATTTCGTCATTAGATCATAAACAAAATTAAATAATTGGCAGAGCCAAGCGAATCAAATATAGCAATTAAAATCAATATAACAAAAACAAAGTATTTCAACAAAAATAATAACTTAATTTGACTTATGTGACAATTGTGTCAACACAAAATCATGAAGTAAAATATATATATATATAAATACATACATTTATATCTCCTATATATCAACTATTTAACACCAATATAAATAATAATAGCGATGCTTAACTTTATACGGCTTTTGTACTTAGATAATCATTCTTTCGACTTATGCCTGGCATTAATATTAATTATATTTTCAAATTGCCATACACAGACACAGACACACCCACACGACTAAATACATTATTATCTAGTCACATACATATTAAAAAGTTATTTGCCGAAATTGAAAAAAACGCTATCGAAAATTCATTAGCATAAATCCAACAGCAACAATCACAATTATATAATGTAAAAAATTACAGAAAAATACACAACAAAAAAATCTGCAATACATTATCAATATCGAAAACTAGAACGTTTCAACTTTTATAATAAAATATATAGAAACATTTTTTTTATTAAATTTAGCAGAAGCAAGCAAAAACATATCTAAAATATATATAACAAAAATATATATAAAACATATATAAAAAAAAATACAAGACGCCCTCCCAAGCATGCTCTCATCATTAAAGTTTCCTTTTAAACCAACAAAAAAATATATACTAATATTTATTATATAACAAACTCTTGCGGCCAACAAATTGCGTCCTACTGGGCCTTAGGTTAGCCCTCTATCTCTCTCTCTGTCTCTCTATCTCTCTCTGCTCATTCCTAGCGATAATTTTAAAATTTTTATGTTTTAGTTATTGTTGGTCTCTAGTCCAAAACGGTCACTTTCATTAGGTGTTCGCTCATTATTATTTTAGTTACATAACCTAAATCGTAATCTGAAACCAGTTTGCAGTTTAGCAAGCGTTAAGTATTCCATATTACTTAGCACTAACAAAACTTTGACAATAACTATAACCAGTAAATATTGCAGAGCCCATTGATCATAATGTTCAGATATTGAATGGCTTTTTTTATACTTTCGTTTCGTATTGAAAGTAAAAATACATATACACAAATATATTTCTTATATCCAAGAACACATCAATTTAAATATATTTTATTCAAAATATTTATCAACGGAAAATGTCTCAGTTCAATGCGCTCATTGCTTAATTCGTTTTGTGTACAACTTTTCAATTTATATTTTCAAATTTTACACTTTTGTTATGATAAAAAACTTACCAATATATAAAAATTATTGATTTAAAATAAAGAAAAAAGAAAAAACCAAAAAAAAACCTTAAAATATAAGTGAAATATACACTAATAAAATTATTACACTCTGCTCTCTTTTTTCTCTCTTTCTCTCCCAACTCTCTCTCTCTCTCTCTCTCTCTCTTTACATATATGTATGCTCGGTACTCAAAAATCTGAAAATAATGAACAATTTAATTAAATATAATATGTATCTATATATACAATAATAATAATGATAACATAAAATAGGCAACTATTCGCGTTTAGCCTGCGAAATACAATTCGTGCGCTCGATGGGCTATTATCTTATACAAATCTACATACCCTCTGGACTGATCGTTATTATATCATGGGTATCATTTTGGCTCAATCGCAATGCAACGCCGGCGCGTGTGGCGCTCGGTGTGACAACCGTGTTGACAATGACCACATTGATGTCGTCAACAAATGCAGCGCTGCCAAAGATTTCATACGTCAAGTCGATTGACGTCTATCTGGGAACATGCTTCGTTATGGTCTTTGCCAGTCTACTGGGTAAACAAAATCTAGCGAAAAACATATACCAAAATACCAATCCAATCAAAATAATACCAAACACCCAAAAAAAAATCAAAAAAAAAAAAAAAAAAAAAAATTACCAACACCAAAAACCAAAACCAATCAAGTAGCGAATACAAAATAATTCCATAACTCTTCACACAGCACTACACAAGCATCTACTAACACACACATACCCTGAATTTTATGTGTGTTGCTTTATTACGTACTGTATTTCATTAATTTAATTTCATTTCCACACACATCTTGTTGGCGCCAAAGGCACTCGAGTACCAGCCAAAAAATGCCAATCTTCAACAATCTTTCAACAACACATTCTTGCCACTGTTCTTCGCTTAGCGTTTTGCAGCTATTTTTCACAGAGACAAATACACTTTCCTCCAACAGTCTTTTATTTTTACAGCAAACCAAAACCAAAATGAAAAAAAATAACTAAACTTCAATTAGATGTAATTTATTTGAAGTTGGAAAACACGAATTTTTGAGTAGTTTTTATATTGCTCAATTACTTTTCCCAACTCTATTCAATTTCTACAAATTCATCAAAACTCTGGAAGTAGCTGAAATTGTAAGAATACATACTTACAATTCAGTAAATAAATATATATATTTACAATATATACTATGTATTTATAAGTTTGAAATATATTTTCGGTGCAATCAAAGTATTCCCATGTATATTATTCAAAATTTTTTTAACAAAATATATTTCAAACAATTATACTACAGTCCAGTTCAATGCTCTAACTTTAACTTTCTCTCTTAAAATCCTAACATCTTAAGCAACAACTCACACTTTACCTACAATATAAAACTCTCAACTCAGGTCAACAACAATGCAAAAAAAAAAAAAAAATCCAAAAAAAAAAAAAAAATCTCTTTTTTCGTATTTGTATGTTATTGTTAATTTTTCTATACAAAGAAACAATGCAACTATCATCTAAAGAAAATGTATGCAAATTCATAGATACGCGCGCTGCCTTCCCTTTGTAAGGGCACAAAATTTCCAAGCGAAAAGTTTTGCACACACACACACACACACACCTACAAAAACACCTACACACACAGATAGTGCACTGAATACTGTTAGATAATACACATGCAGAGCTTTTTTTAGAATACTTGAAAACAATCGAAGCATGCTTCTGCCAAAAAATATCTAAAACAAAAAAACCAAAAAGTATATGCTACAAATTATTTTAGACTTTTAGCTTTACTCGTAATCTCGTATTTACTATGTAGCCGCCTCAGGTTGACATTGTGTTCCAAGCACCCCACAAAAACAAAAAAAAATAACAAAAAAAAAAAACCAAAAAAAAAACAAATCAAAAATGAAACAAAACAAAAATACGCAAAATCCAAAGAATTCTTGAATCATGATAAATGCATAGCAAAAATGCACATGAGCGAACACATTTTTCAACCTGTAATGGTACCCAGATATTAATATACGCCCAGCTTCCACTCAAAACGCAAGCCTACGAAAACTAAAGCTACTTTATTATACCATCATCATAAAAAAAATCGAAAATCAAATCTGGACAAAAAAAAACAAACACAACGATCCTCAAATCTCCAGCCCAGGGCTACGAGCAAAAAAAAAAAATACCGAGCGCATTAAAAAAATGATACCAGCATGCCTTGCGTCACACCTGGCTTGAGTCGCGATTGAATTGAATAATATATATATAGATAAAAAAAAAACAAAAGATATATGAAGAAAAAAAGACAATACACTGTAAATAGAGTCCCAAGAAGAAGGCGAAGTACCGGCATTCCATAGATGAACAAAATTCAGTCTGGACAGCGTTCAAACCTCAACCTAAAATCACATAAATTGCACAACATTTGGTTTGTCAAGTCTGCGTCACTTCAATGTGTGCCGCAGACATGACAGACTCCAAATGTTTATCCGACATGAGCTTGAGGTTAGGTAAGATATGATAGATTGGTCTCTTTCCGTTTCATTCTATGCATTTACAGCAACAACGCTTCTCAGAGACAAAGCGGTAAGTAAACGTAAACTCGTTTGTTACTCGTTCTATGAAATTATTTAACCCCTAAAATACAACTACCCCCTCCAAACAATCAGTACGATGAGTCTTGTATCTTAGGATCCTGTTTATGCCACTTGTATTCGATCTCTTCTGTGCATGTTAAGCAAAGTCGCGAACCAATTATATATACATACCTGCTTAAGGATACATACATATCTACATACATACATATATATATATATACATATATTATATATATTCAAATCGAGGTGAAACGAAAAGCTGGAAATATGTGTGTCCCCTACGCCAGGCGACTGTTCAATGAATTTGCATTTAAGGCACGCACATCAACATTTTCCTTGAATGATGGTCTCAACTGCAGAATATATAAAAAAAAAAATTTTACATAAACCATTTGGCTTACAAATTAACGTTTTTTTTTTTTTTGTTCGTTCACTCATTTCACAAAAAAAAAAAAAATAACAACAACAGCCAGCAGACAGACAGATACTGACAAGCACTCACACATACACACAGAAATACACACACTAACACAAACACACACACTTGTAAACAGCCACACACACACACACATACACACACAATCATTTAGCCGTTACACCTTTATTGCTCTCTCTCTCTCTCTCTATCTCTATCTCTCTCGTGTCTGTATTTACCTCTCTCTCTATCTATCTATCTTACACAAACCACACACAAAACACTTGCTTTTCACATGTTTTTTGTTGCTTTGCTAACGAACAGAATATAAATTTATTCAATTTTTTAGTTAACAATCAACTAAACAACAAACCAACAAACAACAACAACAACAAACACACACACAAGTGACGTTGATTATTTATACCCTGTATCCTGAATTAGAATTCTTAATTCCTAGCCAAATATATAAATATAAATATTCGCTTCAGGTCTGCCTTCACTTTTTCTACCCTCAAGTTGTGCATAAAGCATATATATTCTTGATCAGCAGCAATAACCGATGAAGCCATGTCTGTCTATCAGTTCGATCGCATATCAAATACAACTCTACAGATCGATTTCCGATTAAATTATAAAGATTTATTATTGATCAACTATAAAAATGCATTTTCATATTGAACAAAACAAGTCTAAATATCTACTCTTAATCATGGTACAGTGTATCTCCTAGTCGGCGAACTTATCCGACTGCAGTATTCTGACTTATTACCTGTAGTACTTTTATCCCAAAACCTGGTTTCCAGTTTTGATTTAATATTCCCACAACAAATCATACACATACATACAATTGCTATATAGTATATATAGTATCAAAATTTGCATATATCACAAATTCGTTTCTTTATACTTATGTATATATCATATATATTTGCATAAATAATATATTATATATACAAATATATATGTATATGTGTACGTACATTTACAAATGAATGCCATGAAAATTAATATGTTCCAAAAATCGCTCCATTTTCCCCCCATACCGTTCCATACCGTTCCGTACTTCAAAATTACAAAAAACTGTGCAACCATTCAACTATTGACTACAACTACAACAACAACAACCAACAACCAACAACAACTACAATAACAACAATAACAACAACCACCAAATATTCAACAATCAACAACAACAACAACAACAAATCATCTAAAAACCTCATGTGGAACGCGACCTGATTCAAAATTTTATGCATCCGCATCAATCCTTCCTCCGTACCGCCAAATCAAATCAAACCGAACCAAACCAAACCGTCCGATTTGGAAACCATTATCAATCAAAATTGCATTCAAACAAATATGAACTGACCAAAACCAATTCAATTCAATTTAATCCAAATCAATTCAAATCAAATCAATTCAATTCAATTCAATTCAATTCGAAAACTGTATCCAATATCCAATATCATATCGCCAATCGTAGAATACGCCACCGTCGGCTATATGGCAAAACGAATTCAAATGCGAAAACAAAGATTTATGGCGATCCAAAAGATAGCTGAGCAGAAAAAGCAACAGCTCGATGGTGTGCAGCAGCAGGCCAATCCGAATCCGAATGTCGGAGGCGGACCCGGTCCTGAGCATGGACATGGGCATGGTCATCATGCCCACAGCCATGGTCATCCGCATGCGCCAAAACAAACAGTGAGTAACCGCCCAATCGGCTTTTCAAATATCCAACAAAACGTTGGTACGCGCGGTTGCTCGATAGTGGGACCCTTGTTCCAGGAGGTGAGATTCAAGGTCCACGACCCCAAGGCACACTCCAAGGGTGGCACCCTGGAGAATACGGTAAATGGCGGCCGTGGCGGACCCCAATCCCATGGACCAGGACCAGCACCAGGCGGCGGTCCAGGTGGTCCCCCCGGTGGCGGTGGCGGTGGTGGCGGTCCGCCAGATGCTGGCGGCGATCCAGAGGCAGCAGTGCCCGCACATCTTCTGCATCCAGGCAAAGTAAAAAAGGTAATCGGCAAAAAAAAAACATTTAGTTAAATCTTTCCAAAAAGAAAATCCGATTATTTATTTTGAACTACTCTCGCAGGATATCAACAAGCTGCTGGGCATCACACCCTCGGATATTGACAAATACTCGCGCATTGTGTTTCCCGTGTGCTTTGTCTGCTTCAATCTGATGTACTGGATTATCTATCTGCACGTCAGCGATGTCGTCGCCGATGATCTTGTCCTGCTGGGGGAGGAATAAGTCTGGAGGAGGACGACAGCCGAGAGAACAGCGCACAAGAGAGTCAAACTGTGCAGGGCGCTGAAAAACAACCAAAAAAAGAAAATTAAGAGGAAAAACCAAAAACCAAAAAAAAAAAACGAACACAAAAAAAATTAACCAAAACTAATTTTAACTAGCGATATGAAAATGCAAAAGGCAAAACATATTATTGTTAAATACTAATTGAGAATAAACAAAAGGAAACACAAAGACAAACACATATTAAGGACGAGAGCAAAGAGGGATATTGTTAAATAGATTTACGCAAAAAATACATAGCATAAATAAGAAGGAGGAGCAGAAGCAGAAGCGGAAGCAGAAGCAGAAGTAGATGGAGATGGAAGGAGAAGAATAAGCAAACACGATGAATAATCAAAAGCAGCAGTATAGCAAATAGTAGAGTATAACGAGGTATAAGAGGAAGACGAAGCTAATTAAAACATATATTTAAAAAAATACATTAAAAAAGATAACGCAACATAGAAATTAAACAAAAAAGAAAACTATAAATATAAAAATGGAAAAAATAGCACAGTCAACAATTAATTTCAGACTCACATAATTCAAAAACTTTAAAACACACCCGTTGCAATCGACATAAGTTAATATATATAGAAAATCAAAAAAAAATATAACCTATAAAAAGTTTCCAAACACTTAACATATATTGGACTAATTTTGAATTTGTTTTGAATCGTTTCTTACTTTGCCATTACCTTCCTTAAGCAGACAGTCAAAAAGTCTTCCTTAATTTAGGCAAAAACTTAATTAAGTTTATGGTTTTTAAAACCCCCCCTCTTCACTCTAAATTCTTATATGTATGTATATATATAAATGTATATGCACTTCATCTGTAATACCCAAAAATATATATATTTCTTGTTTTTTCAAAACTGACCACTTTTTAGCGCTTCCAAGAAAAATGGCCAAATTTTTTAGGAGAAAAAAAGTAAAAAGAACAAATTTTCAAATTAATCAACTCATTCAATTAATTTAAAACGAATAAACTAAAAAACTTAATACTACTCGACCATAAAAGCTCTAAAAAACAAAAGGTTTTTTTTTAAATAATTTGCACATGAAAATTATACAAATAAAAGCAAAATTCTTATGGATTACTTTAAAAGGCACTTTTTGTAAGCGAACGAAATATGAAACAAAAAATTCTTGTTTTAATAAATGATTTTAATTTCACATAAAAATCGTATAAAAAAAGAAACACAATAATTAAAGTAACTAGACAAGAGAAAAAAACCAAAATATTTTAATAGCACAAAAGAAAAATGAGAATTCCAATGTGAAATCAATAGAAGAGTTACGAAATTGAGAAAAATAAATAGAAATATTGAACACAAAAATATTGAATGAAACTGCCTAAAAAACCGTAGAAAATAAGCATCACAAATAGTTGTTTAAACAAAAGGACGATAGTTGATAGTTTATTGATTTATTTTGTATATAAACCTGAGTAAGAAGAATAAACCGCAAAGTAGGAGCAACACTTCGCAAATGAGAAATAAAATGTAATTAATTAGCTAATTAATTAATGTAATTTACAACTAGTTAAAAGCAACTCGAGACACGAGACAAGTTCAAGCAGTCAATAAAGCGATAAATATATAGCAGATACATAACTACATACATATATACAAAAAATGCACCATCTAAATAAGCTTAGTATATACTATATACACACACCAATCCACACACACACACACACACACACACACAGACACAAACTAATACAAACATATATTTGAAGTTTTGGTAAAGTTCCTCAAGATTATTTAGTTGAAAAGTGAGATTTAGTTTGAATACCAAAACCTAGCACAATACCAAAATAAAAATCACGAATACCATGACAAAAAAAAGAAAGAAAACAAGCAAAAATATCAATGAATTTTATTTAACTAGTTATGGTTAGAAGAAGAAGAAGAAGCAGTCGAAGTGCTACTATATCTAAGGCTAAAGATTTTTGTACAGTTAGCTAATGCTGAGGTTATACACCACATCTAATCATTTATGTATATGTATTATGTATATGGATAATATATGATAGTTATTTATATACACACACACACACACAGACAACCACACATATATATCTAATATAGATGCAGCAGCAAACACACACACACACACACACACATATATATGATATATATATATGGATGAGTATGGATGTACTTTATGCAATGAGTATATATATATACATATATACAATAACAATGACGTATTTAAGCACCTATATGTAGCACGAGTTTTTTATATGTAAACCAACAAACAAAACCAAAAAAAAAACCAAACAATTAATTTTATATACAACAACAAAAATACTCCTATAAATATGTGGAAATCGGGCAGTGCAAAGCAGAGGAAATTACAATTCTAGGCGCAAGACTGTCAATAAGGTTGGACGAGGACGAAGAGGAGGAGGAAGATAAGATAATGATGGAGGACAAATAGCTATATCTACACGGTCAACAAAGGAACAGACAGCTCTACCCTAAATACCTATACACACTTAACCTACTCTACATAACCTAACTAATAATAATCCAACAATGCAACAGCAACATTTACTGCATCTTTAAGCAACAACAACCAAAAATGAACAAGCGAAAATTACTTTATTAACTTTCTAGACATACAAACACACACACACTCACACACACACACACACATTGAGTAAAAGAATTGAACTTTTACGTAGATTTTTCGAAACGATCAGTTGAGCCCCAAGTACTTACCTACATGGATTTGAGATATATAAAAAGCAACTGCAATTGATTTACAATACTTAAACTTACTTGCCGTGCAACAAGACGAAGAAGAAGCAGACGTAGCAGATGTAACAGTGAAAACAGCAAAGCATATTCTTAGGAACACATTTTTTCAATGCGTACACTTATATATATAGTTAGAATCAGGCAGAATAAAAGATATAAAAACTCAATGCGACATCAAGTGAAATCGGTGATAAAAACAAAAAAAAAAATAAAACACAAATATATATAAGTATATAGCGAGCATATACTATATATATATTTTGTAGCTATACAGGTGTCGGAATTCAATTATATTACCGAGCGAACGCAAAACCAAAAATTAAATAAAAAAAAAATAGTTAAATCAAAATGTTTATAAATTGAATGAGAAACAAAAACAAAATGAGTAATGCATAAGCGATATATGAGGTTTATCTGTAAAACGTAAAATGTAATTAAACTCTATGCAAAAACGATAACAACAACAACAACAACAACAAATAGCTGCTCAACGGTTTCGGAGCGTATTTCCAAAAACATTTTAGTTGTAAAAAAAAAAAGATTTAAACGAAAAAAAAAAACACATAAATAGCTGAGAATTTTTAAAAAAATGTAAAACCAAACTAAATAACGACAACAATTAATGAACTAAGTTAACGTATTTACTTTTTCATATTCGTTTTTTACTCTACACCTAGTTAACGGTATAATTTGTCAACAAACAAAAGGAGAAGAAACTTTAGTTTGGCTATAGTGAAATTTTTTAATGGACATATTTAAGAATATTTATAAAATTTAAAAAACAGAAACAAGAGGCAAAGCATTTAGGACAAATAATGACACAAGCCCTTAAAAATATACACACGAAAAACAAAAAAAAAAAATAAGCAAAAAAACCAAAAAAAAAACAATGAAATGTTTAAAGCATTTTTGGTGCCGTTATTTAGAGGGCGGCACCAACACCAGCGTTTTATAAAGATGAAAAAAAAAACAAACAAAAAATAATGAATATGAGAAATTATATTTATACATATACGAGAGTACATGTATGTACATGATGTAATAATTACATTGTGTATGTATCAAATATGTATAATAATGTATGTACAATATATTATATATGTATGTATGATGGTCTCAAAAATGAAATTCTAAAGTATTTAGATAAGCAAACCAGTTAAAATCTTAAGGCATTTAGTTCAAGTTACACAAACACACAACAACACACACACATAGCCACACTCACACATACACACACACACAATTCATAATATCGCACCAAACATTTTTTAAATGCAACCCAAAATAATATAATTAAATAAATATGATTAAGACAACAATTATAGTTATTGAAAGATATAGAAAACAAGAGCAAAAAATAGTCAGTAATCCCAAAAATACTGGACGTGAGGTAATTGGAAAACTTGCACAAAGTAAAATTTGCAAAATGAAACTGATACACACAAACATCTACACACACTCACACATACATACATACTTATGGTTGTACACCCTTTCGACATTGCTTCGCTCCTTCGGTTAACACATAATTTTGCAAAGCGAGCACAAATAAAATTATTTTATAATAATTAATGAAACTTAAGTCTTGTTATCTAATTGTTAATTTGATTTGTTGCTCAATTATTGTTAACAGCGACCATTCCTTAAACAAAATACGAAAAAACATATATATTATACAAGCCTGATTGCAAACAACTTTACTTCCAACATTTTTTTTGTTGTATATTATTTTGAAATAACTTTGACACAGCTACGAAAAAATATCTATAATTTTTGTTTTTATCCGTCCATTAAAGAAGTTCCTAATTGCAATAAATGAATATTTGTTATGGCTATCACCACATTCAAAAAACAACAACAACAACTCCCACGGAGCAGTCAATTCTTATCATAATTTCCATTTGAATTATTGACTTCAACTTTGGTTTTTCACTAGCCTCTTGTCAATTATATGTTCAAAGTAACCCAACTTTTTCTCTCTCTGTCACTGTCTCATTGGACATCGGTTTTTTGTCTTTTTTTTTAATCATATACTCCGCACATTTCCGTTGCTCAAAATAATCAACCCAGTATAAATACCCCGAAATAGTAGATAAGCAAGCATTATGCGAAAAACTGTTTGAAAACGGATTAAAAACAAAAATACCAAATATAAAATGAGATGAAAAACAAAAATACCAAATATAAAATAAAATGAAAAACAAAAATACCAAAAATATAAAATGAGATGAAAAAAACCAAAATAAATTTAAAAAACGTAATGCGTATGTAATGATTGATCACTGATCACAAATTTTGACTGTGTTAATTTCGTTATATAAATAAAACTAAAAACAAGAAAAATATAATGAAATATCTATAGCGTATAAAACAAAAACAAAAACAAAAATAAATAAATAAATACACACATAAAAAACACGCAATAAATGTTACAGAAAGAACAGAAAACAAAAAAATATGAAAAACAAAAAACAAAAAAGAAAACCTATAAAATTAAGTTGAATGCTAAATGAAATGCGTCAAATAAAGACAATGGGGCAAAAAAAAAACATCCAAACCAAAAAGATAATTATTATAATATTGCAAATGAAGCGAATACGAATAAAGATATGTAAAAAAATTACAAAAACAGATATTTTCTTCTATGGGCAAGTTCTTAATGCTTTTTCTAGAAAATAGAATAGCTTCCGAATCTGAAGAATTTCAGCAAGTAATATCCATAAGAAAGAACAGGCTCAGAATACTCACCGGTCTATTGACAGGACACTGTAGACTGAGAAGTCACCTAACCAAATTGGATATTTATAGTAGCGATGTATGCAGGTGGACACGAGGAGGAATCCTCAACGCACAGCCTAGTAGAATGCGACGCCTTAATCAGGAAAAGATGCAGCATCATAGGGAAGCATGTCATGGAAGCCCAAGGACATAGAAACCCAGGAGCTATTGTTGATGGAAGAGCTGTAGGCTCAGAAAGGGAGAACAATAGACCTTATAGGTCGCAGTGCTGGTTTCCCCAATTATAATAATAATAAATAAAAAGATTCAATTGTTTTGCGTTTTTTAAGTGTTAATTTATTTATTAGTCCTTTAAACAGAAGTTTTTGTTTTATGACATGAACTTTAATTGCCTCACCGAAAAAATAACATAGAATACAATTGCGGTATATTTGAATAATTTGTTTGTTAATATCATATTTATTTAAATGAACTCTAATTAGAGCTGGTTCACACTATATAATCAGTTTGTTGTGAGTATTTTTTCTTATTCTTTTCTTTTTAACCATATATGATTCGCAAAAATTGAGTAGGCATTTTCAGGTAGTAAGATTAAGATAATCAACCAAGATCAATTTGAACTAAACTCATCTAATTGAAGTCGACTTTCGATATAACAGTACATTACAACAATACATAATATTCTCAAGCAAACCAGATGGAAGGTATTTGTCTATGGTGTGCACAATTCCTAGTGCTAACAATGAGTATTTCTTCTTCTTCTTCTTTTTCTTGCAACATAATCTTAATATTTGACTAGGAGTTGAAATATTTTTTGGCTGGTTTCCCGTTTTCTCGTTACTGTTAATTAAGCACATTTAAAACATAGGTTTCTTTGCTAGTTATATACGTAATTATTATATGTAGTTGGCTTAGATATATACACATACATATATTATATATTATTGCTCGATTATTAGTTGATATTCGAAGATCCGTTTCAGAGACTGAGACTGAGGCTCGTCAAACAACGATTACAATTTTTTACATAATACCGATATAATCTCAACTACAAGGTAATATCCATCCTTGTATATATTGTTTATGCATATGGTGGATTTGGTTTTTTGTCAAGTGGCATCGTTGTAATTACGGTTGATTGCATTATATCCTTATTACAAGTGGCTCAGATCAATCGAAGCAATCTGTGTGCATGTGCGAAGAGAAGTGCCTTGCCTTAAATGGATTCTCATTCTGGTTCTCGGTTGGTCCAGCTGTGAGTTGGTAGTCTCTATATATAGAATTTATATCGTGCTCATTGCTGTTGTGTGTGTGTGCCTAATGTATAACGAACAACATTTAAAGTAACCAGGTGGAGCTTTTGGATACGGAGTGGGCCAGATCTTAAGCATTCGACTCTTTCAGATTCTCCAGGCGTGCCAATTGATTTGAGTCCAATTCCTCGGGTATGCTGGCACGTCCGCCCACCACCTGCTTGGGTGCATCAATAACATCCTCAGCCGGAGTCTCACAATTCACATCCAGGTCACTAGACTGCTCTCCACCACCACCACCTCCTCCTCCTCCGCCGCCGGCGAATGCATCATCGAAATTAGCATCGAAATTTGCCTCAAAATCGGCTTCAAATCCACCGCCGCCGCCGGCATCAGCCGCTGCAGCGGATTGCTTAGCTCCTTTCGCCGATTTCTCATTAAATGGATCTTCCTCCGGCTCCTGCAGCACGGGCACATCCGCATTGGCCGAATCAGTGCCGTCCGAAAGTGATTGCTGGTCCTCTGCTGGACGGATGGATGGATACTCTGTCAGTGTTATGATTACAGTGGCATCCACCAGATCGCCATCATCATCGTCAACATGATCATCATCATCATCATTATTATATTGAATACGATTACCTTCTTTGGCCGTGGCCACAGCAGCTCCCGCCACTTTAGCCTTAGTCGGCTTTGGGGCAACAATCTCTGGCTTTTTATCCACAACGGGCTGATCCTTGGCAGAGGATGATGATGAATTGTCGCTCTCTCCTACTGGTGGGAAAGATTTATCGGCACCGTCTTCAACCATTGGGGTTGCAGCGGTAACAATTATTTGTGCCATACCTAAGTTCAAAGTGTTCGAAGTTGAAGCCGCCGTGACCGCCCCCGCACCTCCCTTGCCCGTGCCCTTGGCGCCCTCGACCTTTGGTTTGATCAACTGCGGCGGCGGCAACGAGGGTGGCGGCTTCTCATCGTCACTAAAATCGTCCTGCAATCGAAAAATACACAAATCCTTTGATTAAAAAAAGTTAAATTAAAAATCAAATTTAAATTAAAATAAATGAAATATTTATAAAATATTTATATTTATACAGATTTGGTTTTAAGGGGGTATTTTGGTTGAGTTATTACCTCCAGGCCAGGCTCTTGGATAAGCACTGAGTAAGCATTAAATATAAGGGAGAGAAAAACGATTAACTTAGACAAAATGGTTCGATATTTGTTGATTATAATACACATTTTGAAGAACCCTTTTTATCGAGTGAGTAGAGAGCGGTGAAATATCAATTTAAAGTGGGAGACTCAATTAAAGGAACATGATCTGCAACCTTGGCAAACGCCCAAGAGTTAACTGAAATTAGCATCAAGGATTGTAAATTATATACAAAAAGGGGTATTCTTACGATTATCAATATATAGGTAATTAGGTTAAACACTTAGGGGTATTTCTTTTGGGATTGAGTGGATGGCATGCACATGCTTTATGTACAATAATCCCAAAAATAAAAAAGTCAATTTACTAAATGAGTTTATTTTGAGGATGGTTGGAGGAGTAGCTTAAGGATCGGACACCAAGTAAGTCTACTTAATGTGGCAGATGCAAAAAAAGGAGCTCTGAATACTTAAGACGTTTGAAATAGGAGTTATTTGAAACTCAACCCAATAATTGGTATACAAAGATTGTGGATGGAGTAATTTTAAAGAGGTGGAAAAAACTTTATAACAAAGACAACCGTTCACAATAGAGTAAGATTATTTTAAGCTTTAGTACAGGGTATCTGCTAGTCACGCACTCTCATCAAAAGAAGTCTTACTCGTTTCATTTGATCCAAGAATCAACAAGGTCAATTTTCAGCAGAATTTTCAATCTACTAAAGTAAAATGTATTTGAATATATACAATAACGAAATGTAAGCATGTTAAAACCAGTATTCAAGCAACCCCCAAAAAAAACAGAATTAAATACAACAAATTTTGAAATTGAATACATTTAGAAGAAATAGAGAGAGAAAACTTTTGGATTATATATAGTCGATGATCATTATTTGGGGACATCATCAAATATTACACACAGAAAAAAACAACACAAATTATTTGCTAGGAAAATGAAAAGAAAAATGAGAAGAATTATGGAAAAATCACGTTGAAATCGTAATTAATTAGTAGGCATAGCAGGAAACACCAACACACAGGAGACACGTTGTTAAGCAGCCTAAAGTACACTGTAAAGAATTTGTAGTTTAGTTCTTAGCTTCGTATTTGTCTTGCTTAGGACACATAGAAAATTATTTTTGTTGTTGTTTTTTGAGATAACACATCAACGGAGAGAGTGGTTTAGAGAATAGTTACAGTGATGGTTGTGGAGTAGATTTTGGTTGGTGGTTGTGATGATAGTTGGTGGTTGGTAGTTGGTGGTTAGTGGTGGTTAGTAGTAGTAGTAGTAGCTGCACTGGAAAATTTAGTTTAGGCACCTCTAGAGAATATAGAAGCAGGTAGTAGAACAGTACTTTCGAATGGTTGTGTGAAAAAATAGTGAAATCGAAGTATTTAGTGATATATAATGTATGTAAGAGTGTGAAGAGTTTAGAGGTAATAAAAGAAAGTGAGAGAGACAGAGAGAGAGAGAGAGAGACGAAGAGACGAAAGTGTTTTTGTGGCACTTTGAACATTGTCCAGGGCCACGACAATTACCTGGCGGAGGCATGTTGGGCACTGCAGCACCATTGGGTATGTAGCCGCTATCCCGATCCTCATCTGGCGAGAAAAGTGAAATGAAATTATACCGTTAAAAAGGGGATTGAGAACTTATAAAGTCCTGTTATTATTTATAATAGATTCTAGGTAAATAATAACGTTCTCTTTTGATGATTCTTACCAACTGTTTCCTGAGAGCCGAACATATCCTCCGTTATGTCCGTCAGCTCGTGGGCATACTCTGGGGGCAGTGCCGGTGCTGGTGGCAATGCAAAATTGGGGGCTGCCATTGGGGGCGGTGACTCATCGCCGCCATCGCTGAGGGGCTCGCCCAACTCGTCGCACTCCTCGACGACCAGGGAGGGGAAATTGCCAAATTTACCATCCAATTCACCCTCCCACCAGCCATCGTCGACGCCATGAGCGGTCTTGGTAATGATCTTGATCTTGTCGCCCTCCTCGAAGGTCAGCTCATCCTCGGCGGTGGCATCGTAGTCGTAGAGCGCAATGCACCACTCGATGTCGGACTTGATGCGCTTTTGGGGCGCCATAATGACCGACACCTGGTCGGGCGATTGCATTGAGTCCACCGTTTGATCTTCATTGTCAACAGTATAATCGACAGATGAGAATGAGATTTGTGAGCGCAATTGATTGCCGGAACTACCATTAAAGCCACCACCACCAGCCGCATCCTGCTCAATGTCCAGATAATTGTGTGGCACATAGCCCTCCTCGCCCCGATAATTACGTGCACGCAGCCAGCCATCCCCGTCGCCCTCGCCAACAACCTCCAGCTGCTCGTTCTCCACAATAGTCAATTCGTCCGGATTTTGTGCCTGAGAAATGGCAATATCGGAATCAATATAGGATATAGAAGTTAATCTCCAACAATTCGCGTTTCAACTTTTAATGTAGTATTATTCTAACTATGATCAAAATTATTTTAAAGATTATTATTAAAAATAAATCCTACTCACCGTATAGCTGTACAGCGCCGTGCACTTGAAGATTGCCTCCTTGGGCTCAGGCACAATGGGTTCGTCCTTGTCATCCTCTGCCTCTTCCCAATTGATCTCGGTTGGGTCGTCCCAGCCGCCGCCGCCGCTGGCGCTGCTGGCAGGTGCAGCTGCCGCAACTGTTTGATGTGGACGCTCCCGTTCCTCGGGCTCCTCGTCGCTGTCACTGAAGGTACGATCCCGTGAGAGCTGTTGCTCCTGCTTGGGCTTGGAAGCAGCGGCAGCTGTGCCTGTGGTGGTGCCAGCTGCTTCCTCCTTGTCGCTGTCGTAGAACGAATCAGAGCTGGGATTCTCACCCTGGCCGGAAGCGTCGGTGCGCATCGAAATGGAGCTGGCGGAGCGTGTTAGCTCCTGAACACCCATAATTTCCGCCTCCTGCACCCATTCGTCCACATTGATGCCACCATCGCGCAGACACTGCAGACACGCCTCCGCCTTGGCCTTTTCCGTTTCGGAGCGACGGATCTGATCGCGGAACTCATCGATTTTCGTATCCAGATCCGGTCCATTCGGATCATTGGGATCGGAACGCTGTCCCGCATCCCTCAACGACTGGCACAAGGCCAACTTCTTGGCATACTCCCGTATCGAAGCGTTCTCCTTAACGACACGACCCGCCAGATTCTTTGCCTCCTTGGTGAGCGTCTCAGCGGCGGATTCGTGTTCCGCTGTCACCTTTCGCACCGGATCATTATCGCAAGACTCGAAATCGTATTGGATGTGCTGCTTCAGCACCGGGTAGAACAGATAGCAGCACTGCAGATTGTATTCCCGGGTCAGCTGTTGGGCCTGATCCCGAATCTTGCCAAAACTATTCTGTGTGGCCGAACAGGTCAGCAGCTCGGTGCGTCTACGAATTGGTTAAGGATTTGTTATATATATAGATATAGATTTGGATATTGATATTATTTACCCCATTAGCATTAGATATTCGGCGACACGCTCGAAGACATAGTTCTCCATGGTGGTCATCGTCGTCTGCAAGTCGACGGTGAAATAACGGTTCTGATGAGCATTCGCTGCCGCCAAACTGAGCACATAATCGTTGCGTGCACCCGATGACTTCTCCTCGAGCAGCTCCTTGCGCGATGTGACACGGGCGCTGTTCTTCTGCAGCGATGTGATCGACTGGAAGAAGGAGCCCTTCTTTTTCTTCAGTTTCTCCTCAATATCCTTGGCCTTGTCGCGCACATCGTGGGCACAGTGCTCCTCATCAAAGTACGATTTCTTGGTCTTGTCCACATCGCCAACGCTCAAATGCAACTCCTTCTGCACGTTGACAATGCCAGAGAGCGAACGCTTTGCAATGGCGAGCTTGTAATCCCGCAGGACCTTCGCCTCATCGGCAATCTGTTGCTGGAACACCTCAATGGCAGCCAATCGAGCGCGTGCCAGTTTCTCGTTCTCCTCCAAGACGGTGCGCCAAACACTCCACATGTTCCTTCGAGCGAGAGGAAGAGATTATCAAATGTTGTTCCTTTAGGATGAAGGAATTATTATTGGTCGCTTACCAGCGCTCCTCCATGCCGTCCATTTTGATATCCGGTATATTTGGTATTTTCTTATTGAGATACTGCGATGAGATCTTGAGCAGATTCTCGCTATATGATTTCTCGATAGCGGATCGCTTGATTGTGAACTGACGTATATCCTCGAGGAGATCGCACTCATGCTGATTCTTTAGCTGCAACTTGGCCACCTGTTCCGTGTGTAAATTCTTCAGGAACTTCACATAATTTCCCTGCAATGGCAATTTTATTAGCATTATGATGATGATGTGAATTTTTTTAAGTATTTATTCTAGAGTGATCCCTCGAAAATTTAGGAACATCCACTTTGCAAATTAGTTTTACTTAATTTTTTTTCTTATGGAAACAACAGACTCAGTTTGAGTTTGCTGTAACTCAAATGAAATGGAGACAAATTTGTCTTTGTTAATTTGTTTTTATATCTTTAACAGAAAGTTGTCCGAATTTTTAATTATTTTATTTGAATTTTTGAAGAAGCTTTAACTCAATTTTCTTATGATGTAGTGTAAAAATTTGATTTGAGTTATAAGCAGGAATTTTTCAATTTTGAATTATGAATTAGTTTTCGAGCGATTACTGTGTACGATATTAGGATTAGATCAACTATGATGAGGGTTTTTTTTAGGAAGAGTTTACCTTGCGCGGCGGCGGCTGCATATTGATAGCTTTGCTACTTAGCACTGTGTTATCAAGCTGAAGCTATATTTTCTTGTTTCTCGAGCCAATCCAATCAAAAATGCCGTTACATTACCTTAAAGCAGCTGCAAATGAGCACGATTTTTGGGTGGGTGGGTGTGTAATAAAAGGTTAAAGTTAATGGTTTACCAAACAGGAAATAAAAAATATCTTATATAATAATTGATATAGATTAGCGTTTGAGCAACTAGATAATTAGCTGCATTTAGAAGCACACATGCAAATGCACTTTTACATAATCAGAAGTAGAAATATTAATGATTTAGTAGTCTATGAGGGAAATTTTCACTTGGGTGCCCTGCTTGATATCGATTTGTGGTTGCGTTTTCCGAGCAGAGAACAGCGAACTTTTCTCTTCTACGTTTGCAGTGTAATTCTAATTGTGCTAACACTTTTCTTGGACATGCTCGAGAGCTGAGGGTGTCTCTCGAGTTGCCGACCAAAATTTTGCAAAATTCAAATTATTTCTTCAACCAATTCAAATATAATTCCGTTTTTCGTTTTCCGTTTTGTCCAACAAAAAAATAACTAACGCGCTGTGTGCTTTTCGTATTTATCGATTTCGATTTTAAGCACATTTTCACTCACACACACACACACACACTCATAAACCGTTAGCTAGGATGCGCGAAACCTCAAAGAGAGTATGAGAGAGTAACAGAGAGCGAGAGCGAAACGAGTTGTTTCCTTTTTTTGCTGTTTCATTCATAGTAATATATTTCGCACATGCGTAATGATTAATAATTAAAATGAATTATACACTTGCTTCTGTTATTATTTGTTACTTGCAACATTTTATGAACTGTGATATATTTATAATGCGTGGACTACGTAATTGACAATAGCTTGGCCTTTTACATACTGATAAAGTCAAGTACGTTTTGCCTATCAATAAACGCAGAAATGATAATGATTTTGGGTATTTGAACATTGATAAGCTCAAAGCAACGTTAAATGTAAAAGTATGCAATGCTTTTATGATTTAATATATAACGTTGTATGTGTTTTACCCACAATGGATAACTGGATAACATTAACAGAATGGTAAAAAAAAACGAGACTGCAGCCAGACGAAGAGTTAGCATAAGTCATAGTAAAGTTAACATCTTGTGTTGAGTGCAAATTTACTCATAAAGATGACAGAGGTAACGAGCATGCGAATTATGTTGTCGCAAACTATCGTGCAAATCGATATATCGATAGACGCACAGCTGTTTTCGCTGAGGAATGCCAAAAACAACAAAAACAAATGAGCAAGTGAGCGAAACAAATAAAGTTCGATGGTGCGGCGGCGTCAGGTGGCAGGTGGCTGGCTGCATACTCGACTGAAAACCCGTTTACCAGTCAAGAGCAAACAAACAGAACGGTTTATTGGCTTTGGCGGCGCGTCGCCAACTGTAAAAGTGGGCCGCCAGCGCCGAAGCCAAGCCCGAGTTGAGATTTCACTTTTCAAAACAGTCGGCGAATCAACAGCCACAGCCACATTTAACGGACGGGACAAGCTCAGAGCGCAGAGAGATTCATTCAGCAGAAGCAGCGATTTAGCAGCCTTATTTAATTGTTACTTCTTTGTGTAATTTTGTAGTTGCAAAGATGCAAAGAGCAGGCGTGCAATTGATTATGCAACAGTTCTTGCGACGGATGCCCAGGCCACAGGTGCTACAACAGGCCACACCTGCTGCTCTACAACTGCTGCCAACTTTCACTCAACATCGTGCGACGGCTACGTCAACGGTGAGCAGCAAACAGGCAACGCCGCCGCCGCGCCACGACTGGAATCGTGCGGTGAGCGAAGCGGAACGCATTGTTGGCTATCCCACCTCGTTTCTCAGCCTGCGCTGGCTGCTCAGCGATGAGATTGCCAATGTGGCGCTGCACCTGCGCAAACTCGTGGGCAGTGCGCATCCCCTAATGAAGACAGCCAAGTGAGCATAAATAAATAATAAATATATCATCGTAATCAACTCTTGGACACATCTTTCCACATAGACATCTGCTCTACAATGGCAAGAACACGATGCAAGCTTGGGGTCTGATTGTGTTGCTAGTGTCCAAGGCAGCTGGACATGCGGCAAGCATACCCGATGCGGAGCAGGATAAAAGTGCTGGAGTCCTGCACTCGCAACGCGCCCTCGCCGAAGTCACCGAAATGATCAGAATATCGCATCTGGTGCACAATGTGAGTCAAAGTTAAACCATGACTGCTTCAGCTGCTGATTTCTAATCCTCATCTTTCGCAGAGCGTTGTCAATTTGCAGTCGAGCACGGAGGCTGGTCAGGATGTGAATACCTATGATGATATGTCGTTTGGCAATAAGATTGGCCTGCTCACTGGTGACTATTTGCTGGGCCATTCGAGCGCCGAGTTGGCGAATCTGCGCAACCAGGAGGTCGTCGAGCTCATCTCGTCGGCGGTGCGCGATTTCTCCGAATCCGAGTTCATTGGGGAACGCGACGAGCAGAACAATCCGTTGCCATTTAAGCCCGGCACATTTCAGCGTCCCTCGCTGAGCGTTGGCGTTGACTTCAATGAGCATGATGTGATGACGCCCATGCCCATTTCTCAGGTGCTGGGCAACCCGGAGCAAGAGTGGGAGTGTCGCAACATCCTCAACGCTGGCAGTCTGCTGGGCAAATCCTGCCAGGCCTCGCTCAAGCTGGCCGGCCAAAGCGAGGAGATGCAACGGCATGCTTATCGCTTTGGCAAGCATCTGGCGCTGGCTTGGCAGGCTTGCCTCGATGCCGAGAGCTTTCAGTGTCCGACGCTGCCGCTGGATGCCACGTTCAGTTTGGTCAGTGCACCGGTACTCTTCCATCTCGAGCACGATCCCAGTTTGTATGCCCTGCTCGAGCCCGGCAAGAAATCGGTGGAGCTCATTGACTACGAACGGATTCACAAGGCAATCGTGGCGGGGCCGGCGCTGGCCAAGACGAAAGCATTGCAGACCAAGCACACCGCAGCAGCCTTGAATGTCCTCCAGCATTTTCCGGCCACGGATGCCAGGCAGGCACTGGAGAACATTATCCTGGCCATGCAGGACTTGTGACCGAAATGAGACAAATACAAAACACACAAATTGGGTTAAGGGTTTTTTAGCATAGTTTAGATTTGGATCTGGATGGGATTCCTGCTGGATTAGTTTTTAAAGACAAAGTGGAAACTTGTAATGATAATGAAGTGTTCATGGAATACTTATTTCTTTGTATCATTTTTGATATTTACACATTTGTATTTATGGAACCCTTTTATACAAAAACTATTAAATCGAACAATTCTTATTTATAACTGAAAAATCCCAAATATCTATTCGGAAATCAGTTTTCCAGATTTATACTTATGAGGAACACATATCACATACCAATTGAGAGATATAAATCCTATTTTTAGATATTAGCCTCAAAGGTCTTTTTTTAATTTCCATATAAATCAGATAAACAGATATATCACAATGATTTTTGTCTATATTATATACAGCGTGGAATCAACGACTCCTGATCCGCATGAGAATCAGTTGGGGACAACGTTCGTACTCGAAATACTGTGGAAAGTCCAATGGAATCGAGTCCATGATCCACGGCTTGTGCGCCGTCTGCCTGAGGAAATGTTCGTACATCGGCGCCACCGAATCGCAGTCCTCCAGGGTGAAGACATAACGCTTCTCCATGGCCATATAGATGAGCTTCTCGCTATTCCTAGAGAAGATGTGCTCGATGACTGCGACAAAGGCGTCTGTCAGCGACTCCTCGTAGATGACATCCCCTGCCATAATCACATCGCTAGCATCGATGGCAGACAGCAGCTCCTGGCTGAGCTGCGATTTGGGCGCCAGGAAATCATATTCCAGAACAGACACCTTGCCCAGAAGCAGTTTAGAATTGCGCTTAACATTGCTGCGGATTAAGTCGAGGATACAGCCCAGATTTACGTCTGTGCAATAGACTTGCCCACTGCTGTGTATAGCAGCCGCAATGCTGGTCAATCCCACTCCAGCACCGAGCTCCATAATTGTTTTGTTGGCCAACTCGCTGCGCTGATGGAACAGGAAATCGGCAAGGAGCAGCGCTCCTCGCCACACCTGCAAACCGACCAGTTTCAGTTCGGTGGCATCGGAATGCTCCAGTTCGATTTGGCCACGCCTCGCACGAGCCACATTCAGATCCCCATCCTTGTCGTGGCTCAATTTACCATTGGAATCCTGCTCATTTTCGGAAGGATAACGAAAACGAAATTTTGAGAGAATATTGCCGCCTTCTTTGTGCTCCGGCTGATAGTTGGTCTCGCCGTAGATTTCCGATGTGACCGTGTACATTGTGATCTGGGCGATTAACACACTCAACTAACTAATAATTTCTGGTGTTTTGCATTGGCGCATTGCCAAAATCGTAAATAATTCGGCGACATTGACAAATTTTTAATCACGGACTTTGTTGCTACAATGTGACCGTTCGAGCTAAACGCACAAATACTAAAAAAAAAAAAATAGCAATTGTAAACTGTTCAAGCAGCCCTGGCAGATATCGTATGTAATCTATACACGATCTTAATTCGATCACTCAATTTTAATTTATTTATCATTATTTGTTGTTAAAGAAATTTGCATTGAATGTGTTTACAGAGTAATGCAAATGCAACATTTTACAAACAATTCATAAAAGCAGGTACTGCTGCGTGTAAACGTCAAACTCTATTTTTGCCATTTTGAGCACTGCCGTGACCAAATTGAGTACAACAGTGCCATTTTGAGCATAACATAACCCATTTTACATCAGCGTGGCAACGCAATTTTTGGGTGAAAAAATTATTAAAGTCGTTGTAAAAAAGTGCTAATACAGCCGTGCTGTGCATGCAAAATAGCAACAAAAAAAAACCTATTAATATACAGTGCTCAAACACCACTTAACACTTAAACAACAAGCCAAAACAATATAAATAAAAACAAAGCAACATTGCTACACATTTCTTAAAGCCAAGCCCGAAAGTGTCACCGCCAAGACGTACGTGCGAAAAATGTTTTGGGACAAGAGTTATGCGCCCTCAGCGAACATAGAGGCGCTGCTGGAGAAGGAGGTGCGTTTATTATGTTTACAGTGTGACCATATTTCCAACTCTATGTGTGTGCGAGTGTGTGTGTGGCTCTATGTGCAACAAATAAACAACAACAACAAATTATAATTATTTTGTATCTTAGGGCTCGACGCTAGAGGAATTTCTGGACGAGGAGGATATACTGCAGGAATGCAAAACGCAGAAAAAGAATCTCGTCAATTATATTACACGGCCGGATGTAATACGACGACTCGTCGAGCTAATCACAACGGAACCAGCCGAGGATTTGCCAATTGCTCAGCGTTTTCGCTATGCAAACATGTCCTGTGAGATACTCACTCTGTAAGATATATAAAATATAGACATATAAATGAGATATATAAGAAAAATATGTATATATATATATATGTATTTAGCGGCCTACCGTCCCTGGATGAGAAGCTGCTGTCGGATGCGGATACGCTGCAATTGCTGTATTCATATCTGGAAAAGGAACCACCGTTAAATCCATTGCTATCGTCGTTTTTTAGCAAAACGTTTAGCATGCTCTTCACCAAAAAGCCTGAACAAGATTGGTTTTTGTATCAACATATGTGCCTACAACTTTTGGAGTATATTAAATCGCAGAAGACCTTCTTGGATTTCATTTGTAAACACTTTGACACACCCGTCATACCCGATCTGATCATGCAAATGATGAAAGACATCGATGGTGGTCAACTAAAGCGCAATCTATACGAGGTAAACCACAGACAAGGGGGAATATAAATAGATGTAGATCAAAGATTAGATTAGATGTTGAGTTATAAATGCTTTCCTGATTATATATGAACTTAATTTTTGCTCCCAGATAAAAAACTAATCTTGTGTGTTACAATTCTAAACTATCTGAAATTATATGTAGTGGAATTTACAAAATGATAAATTAAAAACCATTATCAGCATTTGCAAATTCTCCAGTCAGTTCACAATATATCGTAATCATATTATTTCTACAACAAATATTTGCCCATAACAAACTAAAACCTATAAAAATTCTTATAACATTATTATTTTTGATATTTTGCAGTGGTTAACTGAAGATAAAATTGTTGAGAGACTGATTGCAGTAATGCGTAATCCTCAAGAGACCGATAAGCATGCAAATGTTGCGGACTTTTTCTGTGATCTAATTCATCAGGGGCGTCTGATGCGTCAAACGGAGCAGGAGAACGATTCATTTGAGCCGGCATTCGATGGCTCCAATCCCATATTACGCACGATTGAATCCGCACAGACAATAGAAGCCTTGTTAAATGTGATTTTGGAACCAAACGCTCTAGAGAGCGCCATCTTATCAGGAATATCGGTTGTACTTACGCTTATCACGCCCATTACATTCACGTGAGTCATCAGTTGCGTCACCATCTTTATCAATATCTGCTTAACTTTATCTCTTATCGGTTAACAGTGATGAGCCAAACTCGGATCTCCAGCGTTTGCTGCAGAAGCGTGAGCGTGAATTTCATCAGGAAGTGCAGGAGACTGTGATTACGGTTATAGCGCCACGCCTGCACGAATTTTTGCATGTGCTGAAGAATCCGCCCGCGGTTTGTCCTCCTCCTCCTCCTTCCCATTCCTAATGCCTATACTTAAAACATGTCAATTAATCTCCTACAGAAACCGAGTCTGGAGACAACGGCGGCGGTGTTGTCGCCACCATTTGGCAAGACGCGTCTACAGGTCTGTCGCGTCTTCACCGCACTGCTGGAGACGAAGCACGAGACCATTCAACAGGCGTAAGTTGTGCTCAGCTCTGAATCCTCACTCTGATTGCTAATCGAACAATTGTGTTGCCATTATTCATTTAGCATCTGTGCCACCGACTACTTTGCTTTATTGCTGAATTATTTCAAGGAATACTGCTGGAACAATTTCCTGCACAGCGAATTGGAGAAGGCAATGAATTTGGTGTTCTACAATGAGCTGTCCAACAATAATACCACATCCACTGAGTGCACCGATATCTTTCACGACGATTACATCTTTGACTCGGCGATGAAGGTGAAGGTCGGCGAATTCGATAAGGATGAGGCAATGTTCTCCAATGATCGTACATCGTCGGGGAATGAATTCGAAGCAGCCGCTGCACAACAGGAAGCAGTTGCAGTTGCAGCTGCAGCTGCGGCAGCTGCAGTTACAGAAGTTGTAGCTGCAATCGAGACTGAAGCAGCCGCCATCAGCTCCATGCAGGAGAATCACATTGATAGCGATGTAGCAGAGGAGACTGCTGCTGCTACTGATGCTGCTGCTCCGGCTGCTGCTGCTGCTGTACCTGCTGCTCCAGCTGCTGCTGTTGATGTTGATGCGGAACTGAAAGCGCCAACGGAGGTAACGCAGCCAACGCTCAATGATCTGGACAAGACCAAAACGCCAAACAATAACCCGCCCACTGAGATGCAAACATATGTGAGTAGTTGCACAAACGTGGCAAGACAGAGGCGACAACGGAGCTGGGCAGAGGCACCTGGCCACCGTTAAGCCAAATGTCTTTTGCACAGCACATCCTAGCAGATTATGTAGGCAAGAATAAGTTTAGTATTCTGGGGATTCATTGACTGAGCTCAATCCGATAAAGATTCCTGCATTCGTGCAGGAGCTGGGGTTGATGGATAGATCTGATAGGTCGTAGCATGAATCCTTACAAGTTATAGAAAACTGATAAACATTTAAACAATAATAATCAAAATATATTTAAATAACAATTTTAACAATATTCCACAGCTGATTGTCAATTGCCAACTGGTGTCTAAACTGGTCAATTACTGGCGGCACAATGAGGAGGCGCAGTAAGTTCAATTTGGCTCGCTGCCACACGCATTCTTGCAACTGTTTGTAATTAATCTTTCTTTGACGCAGATCGGCTGAGAAGGGACGTCGGCTGGGCTATATGGGTCATCTGATTAAGATCCTTAGACACATAACGAATTGTATATTAGAGTCTGAACATATCGCTGCCTTGATTGCCACCAGTTTTGCCAACGAATCCGAGCTGCAGCTGTGGCAATCGCTGATCGATGCGGACAAAGGTGACTTCACGTTGGCCGTTGCGCAGCAGAACAAACTGTTGGCCAACTGCAATCCGCACGAGGAGTATGAATATAATGTTGGCAACTCCATTGGTGACACCAATAGCTGGGACACGGGCGCGCAATCGTACAGCAATGTGTGCTACAGCGATCTGGATAATACGCTGCAGGACATTGTCTTCACAATGGACAACGATCAGAATCAATTTGAGTTCGGTAGCAACATTGACGACGATGACGACAACGACGATGAGCATCAGCAGCAGCAGCATGGTGGCAGCAGTGGCGATGGTCTTGGTCATGGTCATGGCATGTTCACCAAGAATTCGACGACGCTCAACAATCTGGCTGCCGATCCTTGGGACATGGATGTACAATTCGCTGATATATCGGTCGGTGTCGGTGCGGATGCGAATATCGTCAACACTGGCACTGGCAGCTGGGGCACCGAATTCAACAGCGACAACTTTGCCGATTTCGATGCACATTTCAGCACCTTCGACAGTGATCTGGGCATGCCACACACTCGGCCAACGGCAACTCAACAGCACCAGCAGCAGTTGCCCCTTGCAGCTCCAACGACCAACAGCGACGAGGAGGAGGAGGAGGAGCAGGTGCAGCAAAGGCATAACGAGGAGGAGGAAGAGGAGGAGGGCGATGTGTCCATGACTGCAACAACAACAACAACAACTAACAACCCACAACAAACACCAAATATTGCAACAACCACAACCAAGGATCTCGAGGATCAGCAGCAGGCGGCGGAGTACGACAACAATGCAAATGTGGAGAAGGCAGCCAAGGCTGACATTGTTGCTGCACCCGTTGCCACATCGATTGTGAGTCGGTTGCAGTCGGTGCTGCTCGACGGTGAGGATGACTACGAGGATGATGAGGGCATGTGGACCAAGCCGCTAGGTGGCAACAATCAGTTGCCAATGGCAACCGATCAACAACAACAGCAACAACAACAACAACATCAGCCTGCAACAATTTCAAATGGACCCAGCAAAGGAAACGAATTGTAAGCGCTGTAGATGTGTATAATAATATATAATATATATAATTAAATATATGTATTTATATATATGTATTACTGATTTTATAATTTTGGATATATAACGATAAGTTTCTGTTGTAAACCTTATATAACGAGTAGAGACTTTGAAGCCAACACAAACGTATCGTCATATATCCAAAATTAAGTAAAATAATTAGCTTTAGCATATATATATATCAGTTTAAATAATATATTTAAGTGCTTTTGAGTGATACAAAACACACACACACACCCATACAGACAAACATGCATACTTATACATGAGTTATCATCCTAAGTTTGTATCGGAAAACCAAACTACTTCAAACAACCCCCAAGGGACACTCTGGAATAGATATTCCTTGAGGTAGTGCCTTAATCTGTTAAAAACGATTATTTGTTTATAACTATTAGATTTATTTTATGTATTAGTTTCAGTATCGAAAGAACCACAACAATATATAGTTAACTTTATGCTCCGATCCATGCTTCATACATTTACTTGCAAGGAAAAGTCAGAGCAAGAGAAGCCTTAGAAGTAATCTTTATGCGTTCAAATCTGACGTCACTTTCGCTTGGCATTTTTATAGTGTAGCAAATGACAAATTTAGTTTTATTTGTTTATACGATTAGCGACAACAGTCGGAGTTTAACACAAGTCTATGTGAGAAATAATTTAATTATTTATTTAAATTATTTAGCTGCCGTAAACTCATGACTCGTAATACAATTAAATAGTTAGCGAATTCGACTGCCAACTAAATATAGACATTGATGAATAAATTCCATTTTATTATTATTATTTATTTTTTAATTTTAATTTTAATTTTACAGCAACCACGCCAACAACGACAACAACAGCAGCAACATCAGCGGTGATCGCGGGGATTGTAACATCACAACAGGATCGGAGCAGTTGGCGGAGCAGCAGCAGAAGAAGTCGGAAAGTTTAGCTGCGACGGCAACAAACAACGCTGAGATTGCCACAACGACAACATAAGCATGCACCAACACACACACACACAACACACACCAACACACATAAAGAAGACATTTGTAACTGCAATTTGTGTATAGCATAAAAATGTGTCGAAAATATGTCAACTTAAAGAAAGCCTTTGATTTGCTTTTTGGTCATCCCTTATACATAATCATGCATACATATTTAAATACCTAATTGAATATATATATGTATATATATATTTATATACCACTACTACCAATATATAGCATTGATATACTATATATATATATATATATATACATATGTATATACAGACAGTTTGTGTATTAGTTAAGCAAAAGCCCGCCCAACAAAAAACAAAAAGAATTCTGATTGATGAAAGATTGTGGATAGTATGTCGTTGATTCCTTCTACTCCTCGCTCGCCGTATTGCCAATTTCCTATTCATTATGATATAAGCTGAAATATGTTTGTAAACTCGATTCTAGATTCCTCTACATTTCAATACTCTCAAGACAACAAATGAGCATTACTGAAAGTATACCTAATAAATAATTTTGTAATTGTTTTTTAGCTTGATCTTGAGCTAGTTGTACTATATACGTTTATTGTTTGTATTACTTAATTGGAGATTTGTATTTATTGTATGTATTTCTTGAAACAAAGCAAAACCAAATAATCAAAACTTTTCTATACACACACATACACTCACACACACAAGCACAAAACGTCTGCAGATATATTTTATACTGCTTGCCATTCTATTTGTTGTACCAATTTATAGTTTCACCAAAAAACAAAAAAAAAATGTATTCAACGTCGAAAGTACAAAAACTGAGAACTACAAAAAATACAAAAATAAACGACAAAAGCATTTGCCACACACACTCACACACACACACACCTACCCAAGGTTAATACTACTTATGTATAAACCCTTTTTATACATTTTATTTATCAAAGCAATCGAATGATGCAAATGATCCAAGAAGACATTTTTTTAACATTTATTTATATATATATATATATATATATCGATTGTAATTAATATTGTAATTTCAAACAGTTTCGTTGTTGCGTTTGCGTTTGTTTCAAATTGTGTTTTGTAAATGTTTGTGTAAGCAGCAATCAAAAAATAGAGAGAAAAAAACGAAGAAAAAATGAACAAATTGAAGAAAACCGAAATGATAAACAGATATGCCATCTTTTGCTTCCAAATAATTACATTATAATTACGTTAAAAATAAAAAATTAAAAAAAAAAATACTTGAAAAGTAAAATTGATGTTTATTTCACACACAATTTTAATTATACTATAACAAACACATCACATGCTTAATTTAAACTAATTGTTATACATAAAAACTTATATAAATAAAATTAAAAATCAAATTCAACACAACACTCGAAAGGTCGATATAGTTGAGGACATATCAACATATCAGCTCAGCTCAGATCGCATGTGAAACTGAATGATAGCGATGGCACACACATTCACACACACACACACACCCACAACAGACATTACTACTATAGAAACCCAGACAGTTGCATTGGGATTTGATTTATAAAAAACATATAAAAACATAAAAAATATATATATAATTTAGTTATAAGAAACAGCATCTTGTTTAACGGTAAATGAATATCGAGGCTTGACATGATTAGAATCTATTGTATGATCTAACCAAAAACAAATACCATACAAAATGCTTGCACAAATTTCAAATCGCTTGCTTTTATTTTTGCATAAACAAAAAACCAACAAGGAAAAAAACAAAATAAGTAAAAAAAAGTAAAAGCATTAAAACATGTTTAAACTATCTCTGATGTAAACTGTGATAAATAAAAGAAGTTGCAGGGTATTTGATAAAAAGAAAAACAAAAACAAAAAAATGGAAAAACAAGAAAAACAGATTTAAGTTCAACAAATTGTGAACTGTAACTTAATTAAGAGAAAAAACCCATTTTGTTGGCCTTCACGTACACACACACACACACACTTACACACACATACGCACAACTGCTCACACTCATTCTAAAATTAAACAAACAGCAATAAGTACTGCAATAAAGTCTCATTGAAGAAGAGTCTATTGATTATTATGTAGACAATGGCATTCGGCATTTAAAGTTCACTTAAATCACAGTTTTTTTTCCATTTAATTGTATAAATTAATGTTGCAATTGTTCAGTTGTAAATTATATTGTTTATATTACGATTGTTCTTGTGTTGTCTTCCCCAAACTTTATTGGTTTTTCTTTTTAAACAACGAGCAACCGAATCCTTCCCAAGTGCATAATGCCTTACCTAATAATGCATAGATCAGACTTCAATGAACAAACTGTCGAATCCAATCGCACATGATGATGGTTAACATGATGAACGATGAAGAGGCATTGTTGTACACCTTATAAGTAGAGATAGTTTTACTTACATACTGTGTGTCTTTTAAATATTAAGCAAGCATTCAACTTGGACAAACGAAAAAAAACAAAACAAAAAAAGTATATATATATATATATTGAGAGTATTTTGAATTTAAGCTGATTTACTAAAATATATATATATATAAATTAATGAAAGTGTAGACAAAGTCTTGTGCGCAGCTTTAAGCAATTTGTTGAAGTGCATACAAATTGAAACTAAACATTAAGAAATAAATAAAGTAAAAAAAAAATAAATAAAAAAAAAATACCAAACGTCCAATGTTTTGTCATGCAAAACAAAAACTAACAACAATTGTGAACATTCAAGTCTTCAAATAAAAAACATTTTGAGTACTGCTAATAAACAACACTTATACTCGTACATACACTTACATACATATTAATATTAAACTAATGAAAAGTTAAGAGTGAAAAACAAAAACAAAAACAAACAAAATTTGTACATTCATAAAAACTTGACGTACATTTTTGTCTGTGTGTGTTCAGCAGTTCAGTATTTCAATTAAGCCAAGTTAATAAAATCCAAAAAGTACTAAAACCCAGGTTTCCCCATTGAAAACCAAAAAAAAAAAACTAAAAAAAAACGAAAAAAAAGAGAACAAAGATTCCATATTAAATCTTAAGAAAAATGCGTTAGCGAAATTACAGAATGCTTGATAAAACAAAAAAACAAAAAAAAACTCTTAAAATCTTTAAACTTAAAGAACAGCGGGAACAACAACGATGAGCACACAACTGTAATACAACCAAAATATATATATAATTATATATTATATATATATATATATAAATTATACATACATACAACCAATAAAATTCATGCATTCACACTTTTATTAACTGTAACTGTAATAAATGTTGTTAACATGAACTAAATAATATTTTGTTAATGCGAGAAAGAAAAACTAATCAAGTAATACTAACCATAATTACTAGTAATCAATAGTTAACCGAACCCAAGTGTGCTTCATATAAGAATTTATGTTACGATTTTTACAAATGCAATAATAAAATTCCAATATTCCCCCCCCCCCCCCCCCCCAAACTAGATATATACATAGATAAATGTATATGTATGTATTCCTAATTATATGTATTAAGAATTTACGATCGGTGTCTAAAATATAAACCTTATATAACGAGTAGAGACTTTGAAGCCAACACAAACGTATCGTCATATATCCAAAATTAAGTAATATAATTAGCTAAAACACATATGCATATATATATATATAACAGTTTAAATAATATATTTAAGTGCTTTTGAGTGATACAAAACACACACACACAACCATACACCAATACAGACAGACATGCATACTTATATATGAATTATCATCCATGCCACACACTAAGTTTGTATCGGAAAACCAAACTACTTGAAACAACCCCCAAGGGACACTCTGGAATAGATATTCCTTGAGGTAGTGCCTTAAACTGTTAAAAAAAAAAAAAATAATAAGAAAAAACATGAAAAGAATGTTTAAAAACGAGAATATTTTGTTCTAAACTATCAAACTTAATGTATGTACTAGTTCCAGTATCGAAAGAAACACCACAATATATAGTTAACTGTATGCTCCGATCTATACTACGTACATATTACATATTAACTTAACTTACCGTCGCATTTTTTACACTATGTATAAATCTTGTATTGTAGATTGTTTTAGATCGCAAGAAATGTTTTGCTCAACAGTTTTTCTACCTGCACACAACACACAAATACGCAACCACACACACACACACACACACATACAAACATATATACGTATACATACATAGTGGTTAAGTACGATCTGCTTTTGGCACACACCTAAAATACGACTTGTGATTTGCTTTGCTGTACCCCAATTAATATGCCTGAATGCAGAGGTGTGAACGTGTATTCAAAACGGAATGCTAAATGCATTCATTATATATATATATATATATATATATATGTATATACTCACATATGTATGTATATATGTGTGAGTAATTGCGTTTATTATCGTATAATTACATACATGATTTGTGCATTATTCAATATAGATATGCACTTTGAACACGTCTTGAAATTGAATTGAATAAAGGTATTACAAAAATTGATTAAGATTGCGAGTGGTATTTTCAGATAATTGGGTTACTCTTAAATAAGCTACAAATTGAGAATCATTTAAAATTTGAATCTATTATTTTTTAAAATATAATTTTGTATTTGCAGTTTTTATTTTAAAAGTGCATTCAATAAGTTATTAGAAGTTGGTCATAATTACTCACAACATCTTCGCAAGGCACTTTGCAGATAGCGCTGCCATTGCCAAAGGGACGGTGAACTGTTGCACGCTTAATACACGATTAAAATTACAAATAAACAAACACTTTGTGTATAAAAAAACATTTTATTTTATTGGGTGGCTCGGCAACGAACTCTTATACTTTTTGCAGCATACTTTTTAGCTGCGGAATTTAAATGATCGAAATAATTGCATTAACAGGGCATTAGCAGCTGCTAATTAGGTTGACAGTAACAGGCGCTCAGCAACGAACTGTTAGGTGCTGAGACTTAACAGGAGCTTTAATATATCGCACATAAATAAATTTTTTTTTTTTTTTGGCGGAAAAAAAGGAATAAAACAAACTCTGGTCATTGAGCAGTTGCTAATTAGTAACAGGCGCTCAGCAACGAACTGTTAGGTGCTGAAACTTAACATTAGCTTAAATATATCGCACATAAATAAATTTGTTTTTTGGCGGAAAAAAAGGAATAAAACAAACTCTGGTCATTGAGCAGCTACTGATTAGGTTGAAAGTAACAGGCGCGCAGCTAACAGCTGTAGGGTGCTGAAACTTAACATAAGCTTAAATATATCGCACATAAATAATTAGTATTAGTATACTTTTAGGCAGGTCGATTTAAATAAATTTAAAAGAAATTGTTGCATACTTTGAAATGCGTGTTTTTGAGGTTAATCCCCAGGTAAATCGTTTAACTAAACATTTCTGTTCGCCTGTTACTTTGAGTGGGGAAGCAATACGAAAACTCGAAGAAAAAAGGGCTGGCATGTGAAATATTGATTATTATTTTCATAGCATTGGTTAATTAGTATCAGTATACTTTAGGTAAATCGTTTAACTAAACATTTCTGATCGCCTGTTATTTTGATTGGGGGAACAATACGAAAACTCGAAGAAAAATGGGCTGACATGTGAAATATTGATTATTATTTTCATAGCATTAGTTAATTGCATTAACCGTGGTTGTTGTCTGCGCTTAAGAGCGTTTTTCTGAGCTGATCTCAGTAGTTGGGCTGTTATGTGGGCTATGCTAACAGCTGTTAAGTGCTGAAACTTAACAGGGGCTTAAATATATGTATCGCACATAAATAAAATTGTTTCTTGGCGGAAAAAAGGAATAAAACAAACTCTTGTCATTGAGCAGCTGCTAATTGGGTTGATAGTAACAGGCGCTCAACAACGAACTCTTATACATTTTACAGCTTACTTTTTAGCTGTGGACATTAAATTATCGAAATAATTGCATTATCAGTGGTTGTTGTCTGCGTTACAAAGCAGTGGCACAAACTTGGTTGTTGTATTGGCTAAATTACCTGCAATAGAAAAACGTGGGGCATACTTTTAGGGGCACACAAGTTATCTAGGAACTCAAACACACTTGAAGTGGCCAAGTTATGGCGTATTTTGAGATATTACTATAATATCCTGCCGAATCTTGAAAATCCTTGAATGGCAATGAGTAGTCATTTTCCAAATGAGTTCAAAAATATGTTAACTGAAAAATATTTATACTATTAAAAAACAAAAACAAGTTAAGATGCAAACTACGAATCATATATTTTATAGTTTAGAGTCTTAACTTAAATGGAATTTCAATCCAATTTCAAATTAAAATAATTCGCATATATTTTACTTTATTCAAAATTTATTTATATTATATATAAACTGTTAAATTTCTTACAACTCTTCTTCTACTTATCACAGCAGGACGCCTAATGCTATAATAATAAAAATAAAACACTGCCAAGCCTTCATCAACTGTGATTGGGCAACGCAGCAGCCATCATTGTTGTTGTTCTTGTTGTTGTTGTTGTTGCAGCCTCTGCTGCTGTTGTCGTGGTTGTTGTTGTTGGTGCGCTGCTAGTGGTGGTTGTTGTGGTTGATGCACCAGGGTGTCGCGTCTCCATGTGTCGCTGCAGATCCCTGGAGCGTGCGAGCGTCTTGTGACATATCTGACATTGAAAACTCGCCTCTGACTCCGACTCGCCCCCGACGCCGGGCTGGGATTGGAGATGGAGGCGAACGTGTTTGTTGAGATTGCTGGGATCGCCGAAGGGACGCAGACAGAATTTGCACTTGAGCGGCTTGAAGCCCGTGTGGGTGCGAATGTGTATCTTCAGGCCATACTTGCGGGAATAGACCTTTCCACAATAGATACACAGGTGTCCCTGCTTCGAAGCACCCATATTGCTGACGATGGCCTCGATCTGAGCGGCAGCATTCATTGGATGCGCAGAGAGCGGTGCACCCATCGCCATCGATGGCAGGTAGGAGCTGGGCTGCGAGTGACTAGCAAGTGGCAATGTCAGCGATTGCATTGCCGCCAAAGGACGAAACGCGGAGAAACGCGATGGGGACATAACCTGAGGAAGAGGAACTGCTGACGGTGGCGGAGTTCTATTGGGCGATGCCGACGATGTCGAAGACGTAGCCGGAGTGGGTGAGAGTGTTATTGTAGTGGTGGCACGTGCCGCTGATTTCAGTGCATAATGTAAACGCATCCAAAGCAGATCCATAACGCTGCGACCGCAACCCAGAGCAAGGTGTATCTTCAAAGGATGCGGCGTCTCAAAGGTCAGATGGCATAGGTGACACGTGTAGCGATTGTTGCCTGGAATTAATAATAATAATAAAATATTTTTTAAACAATTTTTTCGTAAGTCAATTCTATTTTTTATAAATTATTTTTTAAATTTATAAATTTATTTTTATTACTTTTCTTTTAATTTTAATTTGAGTAATTCAGTTTTTTTTTTTAAATTAACATCAGCTCACCTTGAATGTTAAGTGGTGTGAGAAAGGGTATGCCCATTAGGAGGACCAACTCCTCGTCAAACCAGGCCACCACCTCATCCTCGCGCGCCACATCGCGCACGAGGCGAATGCGCAGTTGTCCTGCGTGCAGCTCGAATAGTGCATTGAAGCTGTAGATGTCCTCGGAGAGCTTGATCTGGCGCAGAAGTGTGGCAGACAGTGCCAACTCGCCATTGGCCATGGTGCAGTGGACATGGGCATCACTTGGCGTGGGTGTGCCCATGCAGCTAAGCAGTGCCGCTGTTGGTACACCACTCGAGCACGTGTCCTTTGGCGTATACTGGGCCGTATAAACACCTGGCCTTAAATTGGGACGTGTGCGCTTCGTGGAGTTTGCGGTTGTTGCCATTGCTGCTGCTGCTGCGGTTGGTGGTGTTGTTGTTGTTGTTGTGGCGCCGGGAAGCAGTTGCTCGATGCGAAAGATCATGCTGTTGGGACACTTGTGTCCTTGTACCTGTGGCTGTGCCTGTGCCTGCGGTGATTCATCCAACTCCAGGCTATCGAGTTGAGCTGTCGTGTGCATCGCTCGCGTTCAAATTCGATTCTGTGTTCCAATTGGAAGCTATGCGTTGCTTTTATACCGACGCAACAGCAACAGCAGCAGCAGCAGCTTCCCCTATATATCCTGTATATCCTTGTTTGGATTTGTTACGGCTTGCAGTGTCAAAACACTGCGGCGTCAAGTGCAAGAATTCCCAGCCTCAGCCTCAGCCTCACTGTACCCGTTCTAGCTGACATTGCTACGCACTTTGCGACCATCTCTCTCTCGCACTCGCACTCGCAGTCGCCACCAGCCTAAGCAGCTGGCCTAGCATCCCTTTTTGCCTGGTCCTGGTGCGTGTCCTGGTTCTGGTCCCGTTCCCGGTCCTGCCACTCGCGCAGTGGTAGCAAGTGCAACATCATGTACTCATGGCACCAAAGCACTAAGCCAAGCTAAGCACGCCCCGTAGCAAGTGTGCGTATTCCTTTGCCTAATCCTCTCATCCCCCCCCCCCCCCCCCTCACCCATCATCATCATCAGATTGGTCCTTTTTTTGGCTTTTGGGCTGTGCCAAGGCAAATGTTTTTAATTGAAATTAAACGATCGTTTGTTGTCCTTGTACGTATTGTTGTTGTTGCTGTTGTTGCTGTTGCTGTTGCTGTAATGCCACCATATACAAATCGCATTCGCTTTCGTCAATGGCATCGCACCCCTTGTCCCCTTGTCCCCTTGCAGTTGACGACTTACCCAACTACCGCCTCCCCCTTCACCCTATCTGATAATGCCTTAATATATTTGGTGTGTATCGTTTTACTATTTGTGGTTTAGGGTGGGTCGTGATTTTCCATTCGCCCCGAGCGGTAAGCGGGCTGAAGCGGGCCCAATTCCTTACTGCCTAAAAGTAAGTTTCTAATCAGTCTGTCGACATGGTTATAAACTAAATTAAATAGATAAAAAAAATTTACTTGATTTAAAAAAATTTAATAAGTTTTTCTAGCTAATTATTTCTTTTTTTCAATGCGTAAATTATTTTTTTAAATTATGTAGTTGATTTAAAAAAACAAATTTAAAAGTTTTTCTTTCCAATTAATTCTTTCTTTTTTTCAATGCATAAATTATTGATTTGTGTTCTACTTCACAGACTATCTTCAATCACTTTTATATTCACTTAAGTAGTGAAAACAAAGTAGAGTTATAGCACGCACCTGTGCATCAGTTGCGGCCCAACTGGCCACGTGTCGAATGCGCTCCTGTGCGCAGTGCCAAAATATGCTACGACACTAATGTTTTCATCATTTCTGAAAAGGCAGCAGCCTCTCCCCTCCCCCGAAGCCAATGGCAAACGCTGTGCGATCAACAGGACAAGAGCGAAAAACATGTGTTGCCAGTCACACAGTCACAGACAGACGGGGTTGGGGTTGGGTTAGGGCGACAGAGAGACAGAGAGAGAGAAGGGAGGGGGTTGTTGTGCAGACCTCGAATGAAGTGTGCCAGCCAATTGGCCGGGCAAGGACACACACAGGCACCTGGTTCAAGCCAATTTGGTGTTTGGTGTTTGCTTGTTATTTTGAATAAGTCGGCCAAAAGACCTGTTTTGGGTTATTAGAAAAGTTGCTTTTATTACCATTTACCATTTTATGTTTAATTACTTTCTGCGATAGACATAGCCTGCTGCATCATCGCCTCCTCCATCGCCAGTCTCATTGTCATCGCAGCCATGACAGCCGCCGCCAGCGGCTATTTGATCGAGTGCCTCCTGTATCTCTGGCGGAATGGGTGGCGGCGTTGGCAAATGTTCGCCCATCGGCTGGAAACCATTCTCATCAGCAATGTAGGTCAATGAGATGCTATCGCCCTCGGGAGAGGTGTAGGAGAAGGAGCCCTCCACGGTTTGTGCCTCTTCTCCTTCGATGCCGGCATTCTTCAGATAGCCCATTTCCTCGGCCTTGATCCCGTTGCCCGTTTCGTATTCGTACTGTGCAAAGAACAACAGCAATTATAAGTGATCAGCTGCCAACAGTTGAGTCTACTCTATTTACCATAAACGATCCATCCGTATTCACTTTCGATTCCAACTTGATAATGGGAATAACTTCACCACCTCCACCACCTGCATCGCCATTTCCTCCATTGCCATTGCCATTGCCGTTGCCGTTGCCATTGCCGTTGGGCGGTAAATATTGTTGGTCGGGTTTACTGGGTGGTGGTCCATAGCTATCACGTGGTGGAGCCGGTGGCTTTGGCTTGGGCTTAGGTGCAGGCGCAGGCGGCTTAGGTGGGCCATAGCTGCTCTTAGGTGGTGCCGGAGGTGCTGGTGGTTTGGCTGGCAGATATGTGGCTGGTGGACGCGAGCTCGGATAACCCGCCGGCTGTGCAAGCACCAACATCAGGCCACAAGCGATGAGGCCAAGCAATACACCCAATGTTGTCTGATTCATTCTGTTCACTCACTGATGCATCTGATCAACCGACACTGGCGTTATATATATGGCCAACAGTTGCTTTTGACCACAACCTGTTGAACCCGTGGGTCAGTCACGTGCGTAACATCAAATTGCATTTGAAAATGAAAACCAAAAACTGGGCCAATGCGATTACACTGCACAAAATTCAAAATAACTTTCGAAAAGTCAACAAAAAATTTGTAGGAAAAATAAATAAAATAATAATAATGAAATTTAAAATTAAAAGTGCAAGAAATTATTAAAATTTAATAAATAAAATACGTAATTATAAAAAAAAATACAATTGATATATTTTCCCATTTTTTTTTATTTATTTGTGGAAGAATGAAAAATTACATTAAAATAATTTTTTTTCTAGTTATCTTTCACTAATTTGGATTAAGTTCCAAGATTACATTTGCAATTGAATTTTAATTGTTAATGCTAACAAATGATAAAATTCTAATAAATCGAGTGTGGCACCATTGTTAAAATTGTAAAAAAAAAAAGTTAAATGGAATGGAATCTGTCCAGGCTGTGGCTAATCGGTAAAAACAACAAAACCGGCCATGCCGCAAACAAAACTTTTAATTCAAAGGCAATCTTTGAGGGCAGAACAGATAAGGATCAGGCACGGCGCACAGGCAACACCTGCAAAAGCAATCCCCTCCCTGTTCGTGTGCAATTCTAATGCACTTTGCCTGTCCCAAAAAACAAGGGGGGTGCTAAGCCCCTGGCCAGGACAACAGGGCAACAGGACAACGTTTGTCGGCTTTAGTCAATCGTCTATTAACTTTTTGCCAATGCTCGTCGAGGTAAGTTGTGACTGTGACTGGATGTGGATGTGGATGTGATGCCGCTAATATTGCCGCATTAGAGGCAAGGGGCAGAGGGTGGCAACCCTGGCGATGGCCATGGTAGCTAATGGCAATGTTGTTTGCAGCTTGTCCTACTTGTAATGTGCTGGCGCGCAGCTGACGAATTCCCAGGCGCTGTGGATTTTGTGAACCTGTTCCAGCGTCAGCTGTTGCCAGTGACGAGAGCATCCACCAACAAAGCGAGCAAAAACCACCTAACCACCACCTAACCACCAACTAACCACCACTCCCGCCTTGCAGCTCGCACCAAGCACTGCACCGGCTGCTTAAACCAACAATTGTCGGTCCCTCCCCACTGCCCTCTGCCTCCTCCTTGCCACAATCACCTCCTGCTCTCAATCTGCATTTTCATCTACATCCCTTGATTATTTAGATACGCACCCATTGCGCACATTTCGCGCCCGCATTTTGCCAAAATCTGAAATTCATAAAGTGCATTTTGACAGAGCGCAACAATCTAATTGCCATCATTTCTGCCATCGAATTAGCCGAGAGTTCGAGCCGAGCTGAGGGTTCTTCAGATTAAGTTTTTCAACACGGCTAAATAAACATTTAGCTGCGGACTCGTTTGATTAATTAACCGCAGCCCACATTGACAGCCTGCACACAGTGTTCATATGAGTTCAGTAGGAATGTACAGTGTACGTATCTGTATAATCTGTACTTTTTGATTTGAATTTGAAAACATATTAAAACAAGTTAGAATGTTTTAGTCGAGAGGGTTCGACTGGGGCATACTCTAAACTTAGTTTCATATGCAGAAGGTTTTTGCAGGTTTTGGTCTGTGTTTCTTATCCAAACTTGATGACTTTATTTCAGTTGATTAATAATATGTCTGTTAATTAACAATATATAAATCAATTGGAAGACGATATACTGAAAACTGTTGATATTATTGCTATCGGAAATCGATTTGTTAAAGTTATCGTTAAAAAGAAATTAACTTTTTGACTTAAAGTCTATTCAAACAGTTCTTACAAACAGTTGGACTTGACTAACTCGACTTATTTATATATACATATAGACATTAATAAGCCCAATACTTTATGGTCTTGGATATGCTTCCTTTTGGCAGCTATATATTTTTGCTCAACATCACTATACCCTTTTTCTCCATTTGACTGACTGATAAATATTATAATACCCTCAGACAGGGTACAATCTCTTTTGTTTAAATTTAGAAAAATCTGCAAAGTCGCAAATGTTGCACAGTAAATATAAGTTTAGCCTTCAAGTTAACAAGATGAAATGCTGTTAAATGAACACAGCAGTAATTAAAAAATTATAATAATAGCCAGATGGATGAATTTCGTTGATTTAACAACACAAAACAAGAACCCGCTTCAAATGTTTTAGTTAGCTTTCTTGCCTGGTGTTGTTATTGTCATTGTTATTGAGATTGTTATTGTTGTGGATGTTTCGGCTTAAAACAAAAGTTGGCTAGAACATAAGTTTGGCCATAAACTATGACGCCATCGGGCTCACTCGTTCTCTCATTTGGGCTGGCCGGCAGTTCAGATATTTGTTTTCATTATCTTTTAGACTTATTTCTGCTGATTTGCTCATCTAAGCCGCTGCCAAAGAATATTTGCTTAACTTTTGCCCGCTTTATTAGTTGGCAACAAGAAACGAAGGCGATCAGTGCGCAAAATAAATTCTACTCTTGCGAAAAAAAACTTTGTGTTTATTATTTAAAGGACATACTTAACAAACAATGTCATTGGTTAGTTATTTAACTGAGATGGAAAAAGAAAAACATAGTTTTTAAATTTGTAATGCCTTCTTTTGGTTTCTATACTTTGCACAGTTTCCGATCGGATTATTGCTGCTATCTCTGGCCATAGCTGCTGCTGTGGTTGATGAAGAAGAGCGTCAGGAGGAGGTGCATTTTAAGTAAGTCTTCAAATTGAGTCCTCTTCAAACTTTTGGATTAACTCCTGTACAGCTATCAGACAGATAATGGCCATCGTCGCTCGGAGGATATTACGTACAAGGTGAGCACGAATGCTGATAAGCAGAGCATTTTGGAGCCGAACGAACTGTCGACGCCAAAGTCTGTGGAATATCGTGGCGGCTATAGCTTTATATCAGCCGATGGATACGAATATCAGGTGCTCTACAAGGCCAACAAGAATGGCTTCCAGCCCTATGTAACGGCGCATAAAGTGAAAACCACCAAGGAGAGTTCTGAAAGTTAAGCTTTTTCTAATTTGTCAAATAAATACTTTATACTTTCATATTGTGCATATAGTTGTTATATATATTTTCAATGTTACACTTAAATTCAGATTAAAGTCTTCATTTTCTTACAAACAACTGAAAGTTTACTTAAACTGTAAATTAAATCTCTTCAAACTGCTGAAGTTAATTTGTTGACAAAATGTTGGGTTTACCTTGCAGTTGTGATTATCTTAGACTTTTGCATTCTTAAACACCGATGTATCGACTCTATTCAGCTTTTTCATCAGTTAGAGGGTATAAAGATCTTCACAATTTGTAGAGTTTACAAAGAGTGGATCAAAAGCTTCCCTCATTTGGTTGTTGCCAAAGCTGAGCTTAAAGCTCAAAGCTCAACGCTGAACCAAGAGACAGCTTGATTAATGAGTCCATGACAAACGCTTAACACGTAATCCGAAATGGAATGAAGGGTATTACGTGTGTAGCGGGCATATTAGCTTTGTCAGCATTGCTGTAACAACTATTTATAAATAGCTGCAAAGTATTTACAAATTTATTGCAAGCCAAGTTATAGACTCTTCATATAGTCTATGTAATCAGTGTAGCTCTCGACTAAGTTAGGGCATTATCTGTGTCGGAGGAGCTGACCTTTTATGTGTTTTGGTTTCGTTTTAATATGCACAACAGCAACATGTGTAATGATTTGTAGGTTTCTGATTTTTGAATTTATTTCTGTTTTTTTGTGATTTTCTCATTTTGCTGCTTTCCTTATGCAAATGCAAATGTGAACTGGACGGGTGGATGAAGCAATCGTCTTACCTGCACCATTGGGCTTACTCAGCGCTTTTTTATCTGGGTTTCATTTGGCTGGCTTGCTCATTATGCGCGCCAATGATGGCTACTGCTGATGGCTTCAATTCATTGTTAACTGTGAGGGCCGACGGTTGCGTCTGTGGAACCACACAATATGAAACAACATAATTCGAGTTCGGGTTTGGGCAGGTGCGTTATTAAATGTTTACCACTGCTGCTGTTGTGGGCCAGTGTTCTGTGGAGTGCTTCTGCCTCATATGCCCCAGGCACTGTATTGGATATACAACTGGGCAATGTGGTTATCGAACAGTTTAGGTATATACCCACTAGACAGGGCTACGAGTTTGGGTGAGTTCATTAAAATCGATCAACAATTATTGTCAGATAATCAACATCATTCATAATTTCAGTTACACTCTGCCAAATGGCACACATCGCGATGAGATGGGCGAACTGATCAACGATCGCTCCTCAGCCGAAGATCTTAAGAACGCCAATAACTATGCTCGCAATGGAAGACCATCACGTCGTCCAGGTCTTAAGAACCGTAAACTATCACCCAAATCTCTATCATCGCTGGCCGGTTGAGTTGCAGTTTAGTTTCTTTACGGAATTTCAAGGAATACTACTGTTTTAGTTAATATCTAATTAGTTTGAGCTTAAGTGTTACGTTTTTGTATTATAAACTAAATGCAATTCAATAAAATATTGAAAAAAACATGCAAGGATGTAAATATTAATCGAGAATCGGTTTCTATGGCTTATTCCTGAGAATAAGTTTCCCACGCCAGATCAAAATTAAATTGTACGTATACCCTACTATATATATATATATATATAGACATAAATTTTGCTTACAAGCTAGAGTCAAAGAGAGGTTTATAATAGGAAAAATGTAAGAAAATCATATACATATATGGTTAGTAGACAAATTATATAAATATCCAAACTAAAGTCTTTCAATATAATATTAAAAATGTGGAATATGTATTGAAACAAGTTATTTAGTGAGATATATGTATATGTTTTTTTATTTTCAATTTGTATTTTTACATCATATTACCAGTTAACATTAAGAAACAATTGGTTCACAAGCTAAAGCCAAAGGTCAGACGCAGGTTCGAAACACGAAAAATTGGTTTGGCTTGCAGCCTTGGGAAATATTCAACAAATTGAGATAATCAGATAATCTAAAATAGTTTTTTTTCTATCCAATTTATATGTATCGACTAAAAGTATGCTATAGAGTGAGGCATAGAGTTGATAGATTTATTTAGGCGAATCAACCAACCGTGTCGGCTGCTTGACTGCTTCGTGGACTGAACTGGTCTTCAGTTAATTGAATTATTTATTCGCAAAAAATTCGCGACGCTTCTGCGGTTAAGTAATTAAAAATCAACAAATTATAAGAGCCCCCATGGCAATGTGGCATTTACATATCGAAATTCGCAGAAACGCAACTATGCATGTGGAGACCTATAGAGATGGGTAGATGGGTAGCCGAATACAAAAACGTGGTCTTAATATATTTGCCATTAACGCTCAAGTGCTAATTTTGGCTGGCGATATCGAAACAAAATGATGATGATGCCAAAGCCATAGTAAAACAAGAAATAAAACCGAAAAAAGATGTCGTACAACCGGTAACTCCAACTCTCAGTCTCTTCACCTCTGTTTGGGTCTGTGCGTATGGAGCCAGTTGCCAGCCAGATCACGCAGTCAGACGTGCAGACAGACAGACAGACGCTGACCTTGAAGAAGCCGAGTATCTTAATCGTAGCTTTTGGAGATACAACTGTTTGGCTTCTTGTATTTGTATCTTTTGCGTGTCTCTGGAAAGGGACAGTGAAGATGGGAAAAAAGTGAAGATGGTATTTTCTGAAGATTGACATACATACAGCAGTTATATGGGATATGTATTTAGAACATCTCGATTATGTAAAAAAAAACTCTTAAATCTAAGGCGAGTGACGTCTTTAATTTGCATAAGCCAAGTTGGCTATATTTAATGATAGTTGGCATACAATTTATACATTTATGTATTTACACATATATGCATATATAATTTAAGTTGTGAATTTTCGGTCATCATCGGCAGTAAACTAGTTTGGTTTTTATTTCTCTCCCTTGTCCATTTTGAGAGACCAGCAGCTGCGTTTTTTTTTCTGCGCTATAAATACGCAGACGATCAGTCCACTTAAGTATAGTTACCTTTGAACCCTCAAACGCGCTACACAACAACTCATCATGAAATTCCTGATCGTCTTCGTTGCCCTCATCGCCGTTGCCCTGGCAGCACCCGGCGCACCCGGATCCACTGACGAATCACAGGCAGAAACTCTGCGTAACGATGCTGATGTTGGACCAGAAGAGTACAGCTATAAGTAAGTCATGATCATCACCAGGAGATTAAGAAGCACTCGCTTATCCTTGCCTTATTTTGCAACAGCTTCGAGACATCCAACGGTATTAAGGCACGGGAAATTGGTGAACTTCTGAATATTGGCAGTGAAAATGAGGCTATCTCCGTCAAGGGATCTTACTCATACGTTGGTGATGATGGTCAGACCTACACCGTCACCTATGTCGCCGATGAGAACGGTTTCCAGCCCCAGGGTGCTCATTTGCCCGTCGTCTAAGAAGCGATGTTAAATTTTAAATAAATTGAATGTTTTACCAAAAAAAAAAAACTTTGCTTCTTTTCCTATTTTAGCCTACCTATTCCAACCTAATCATTGTCAACCTTGCAAGCTTGGAAAATGTTCTTAAAATAGTTTTCATTTAGTACAATTTGGCAAGCAGCAAATCAAGGCCACGTTATAAACTTCCTTATCGCTTATGCCGCAATTACTAATCTAAGTGAAGACTTAGTGAACATACCATAGGAAGTCAGCTATTTAGAAATAAACGTCTACTTAAGCTTGTTTATGCGAAAATTTTGAATCCACAAATAAAAACCACAAAAATATATTTTTTTTTTAGTTGGAGATTATTTTATTTCCCCTTTTTTTATTTAGTTTAGCTCTGTAACTTTATGTTAAATAACTTTAATAGCGCTAAAGTCGGCAAAGGGCTTTAGAACAGGTAATCATTGTATATTGTGAATGTCAGTTTGTGAGTTGAGAGAATGTCCTGTGGGTAAATAACTGAACTGACTAACTAACTGGCTGAATGACAGTCTTAAGTTTTTTGAGTATTTTTGGAAAAAGGTCACCAAAAAACTTGATTGCCAATTGTGCAGCCTCTTCAACGTAGCGGTCAACAAAGGTGGAATAAATTGGAAAAAAACAAAAACAAAAAACCCAAATGAATATACGTAAAATGCTGAATACACACGATAACTATATGCAAGTCGTTTTTACGACCACACTGCATATGTACATCAATCGAATAACGTTTCAAAGGCCGTTGCATATGTCAAAAGTCAAGCAAGTTGCCGGTTTTTCTCTTCGATTTGAGATTTGCCAGCGAGAAGCGCTTCTTGTCGAATTTTCGGACTTGTGATGTGAACTTGCGGCCCAAGCTCAGCTTAACAGTTGTATTTTCATCACTGTTCTTCAATCAGATAGATCTTTGGAGATCTGTGCAGCTAAATGTTGCTGGGTCAGCCAAGCCGCTTGACTGAAAATATTAAACATCAAACACATCGAGTAACTTAAGCCATAAACCATCAACTAGTACGCAGTTAACATATTGTACAAAAGCCAAACTATTTACGCATTCATTAAACTGACATTCGTCCACACGATTATTACACAACGAATTTTACATACACTGCGAAGAGAGAAGATTAATATTTAAATAATTATTAATAATAATCAAATTAAATTTAAGGAAAATCTCTGTAAAATCACAAATTTAAAGTACAACTAACTTATCCTATGCTTATCATTGAATTCGCTTAGTTTAATATCTTTGTGCGGTTTTCAATTTTTATAAATTCTAATCAATTATTTTTTATATAATTGCCAAGTGCACGAGATAGTTATAAAGCCAGAATGCGGATTTGGTAATATCGCGGCAGAGGTTCGCGTTAAATGTTACTTGTCGCAGCGACTTTGAGGCTGGCTGCTGCTGATGCTGGACTGTTGGTAAATTAAATACAGTACCGGACGACCGCGAGCCGAGTGCCGACTTCTCTATGTGTGTATATGTATGTCTCTAGTATGTCTTCTTCCACAATTGTGCAAAATTTATGACGTTGGCAAAAATCTGTGAATGCGGTATATAAATGCAGCGAAGCCGATGCATTAGCACCATTGGACGCTTAAGAGTCTATTCAAACGCAGCGCAAATCAAGAGAAAATCTAAACAGGATGTTCAAAATGGTAAACGGACAACGGATCGAAATGATCAATTGACCAATTAACCAATTAACCGATTAACTGATTAATCCTTTGTACAGATGCTAGTCGTTGGATTGCTGGTGCTCGCCGCCGCCAGCTGCAGTGCTCGTCCCCAAAATGATGTCGAGGTTTTGGAATATGAGTCGGATAACATTGGCATTGGTGGCTACAAGTTCAGCTACAAGCTCAGCGATGGCACCACTCGCACCGAGGAGGCGACTGTGAATAATGCCGGCACAGAGAATGAATCCCTTTCGGTGCGCGGCTCCGTCAGCTGGGTGGCACCCGATGGACAGACATATACCATTAACTTTGTGGCCGATGAGAACGGCTTCCAGCCGGAGGGTGCGCATCTACCCAAATAATTAGCCATCAATCACTGGATAACCTACTTGATTAACTAATATTTAGCCTCTAAGAGTTGTGCTGTGCATCAGTCAGTCGGTCAATCAGTCGGTCAGTCAGTCAGTCAGTCAGTCAGTCAGTCAGTGAAGCTAGTGTCGTGCATTATAATTGTTAATCGCATTAAACTGAATTTCGATAAGTACATTTGACTTTTTATGACTAAATTGCGGTTGTTCATTGTCTGTTGGAACTATTACATTAACATTAACAGGATCAACAGAAAGAAGCCAGAGGAAATCATTGGGATTTCAGAAGCTATGTCTAATGGAAAATGGTTCCTCCCTCAATCAGATGCATCTCAATCGTGACCTTTCTGCATATCTCTTCTCCTTTGTCCCCTAAGAAGACTGGTATTTTCGAAAATGCTTCTTCTCATTTATTTTATAAAAAAGTACAAACTTAAACTAAAAAAAACCCTTAGAGGCTTACGGCCGTGGTATGTGTGCACCTTCGGGCTGGAAGCCGTTCTCATCGGCCACGAAGTTGACCGTGTAAGTGACGCCATCGGGTCCCTGGTAGGAGTATGAACCCTTCACAGAAATGGCTTCGCTTTCTGTGCCAATGTTCTTGAGGATGGCATCCTCAGTGCGTTTGGTGCCGTCACTCGTCTCCAGCACAAAATTGTAGCCATCGGGCTTCACATCGGCTGTGTTCTTCACAGTTTCCACATCATCTGCGGGTGCTGCTGAGCAGCAGGCCAGGCACAGGCCAAGACAGAGGATGACTGGAACACACTTCATGTTTCAATTGAGTTGATGGACTGTGGACTGCGCTTGTGGAGTTCGCCATTCAAATTGGCTTTTATACTCGCAGCCCGCATGGAGCAGCAGAAGCTTATCCAATTAACACATTATTTTGTTTATATTTTTGATTTTGGTTTTTTACTTCTTATTTTTTTTTTGTTATCTATGTTGAGGCCAAAATGTGTTAATTTGTCGCCCCTGGGATCTTTTGTTTAATGTGCACAAAAGCCTGAAAAGAAAACAAATAATTGAAAATCAAACATATCACTCAACTATTATTTGAGGAATTCCGTATATATAGAGAAACAGGAAGTTCTTACAAATTTAACTGCTTCTCTCTGTATCACAGAGGTGTAAAGTTGAGAAGTCAAAAGTGAACCCATTAAAATAAATTAAGGTTTGACAATGTTCTTTGAGTTTGACTACAAATCAAACTTTTTTTTTTCCAATTTATGGATATGATTATAATAATAGTTATAGAATTTATACTAAATTTGTGCTATGTATGAATATATATATATCCCTAATCACATTGATACTTCAGAATTTGCTTTGTTTATGCTCCGGCATATATGCAAATATATATACAGGTTTATTAAAGCCCCTCCATAATACAAACTAAAATGTATTTTAAATATTATATATATACTTATATTATGTCTGTTCTTTTATTTGTATGTCTGTGACATGTAGAGCTATTCAACTGCCAGACATCCATTTATAGACTCACATTTATTCGCATATCTTTATTTCAAGTTTAAATTAATATTCATTTTACTACTAAATCGATTGTTACGATTTTAAGCATGCATTTTAATCAACCCAACTTCACATAATTTCATGATAAGCTAGCTTGAGTTGCTTTGCTTTTGTTATGCTAAATGGGCACCTACAAATTGACTATAGACACGCAGACGGTCAGCCCAGTTAAGTATAGTTACCATTGAAACCTTAAACAAACTACAAAATATCTAAACAAGAAGTTCCTCATCGTTTCGCCATCGCACTGGCAGCACCAGCGGAAGTTGACGTTTTGAGACTGGAATCTGATGTCCAACCTTTGAACTACAAATATGGGTAAGCAATTTGAATTTTGATAGAGTAATTACTCTTTTCTGATCCTTATCTTTTTAAACTACAGTCTGGAGACATCCGATGGTACCAAGAAGGACGAAGCTGGTGAACTTAAGAATATTGGCACTGAGCAGGGACTATTCCCGTAAGGGATCTTAATCATTAGTTGCTGATCATGGTCTGACCTACACCGTCAACTATATTGCCGATGAGAACGATTTCCAGCACCAGGGTGCTCATTTGCCCGTTGACCCCGTCGTTTATAAAGCAATATTAAATTTGACATAAATAAACATATTGTTATCCTGGAACCATTTGATTTTTAATTGTCGAATTTATAAATATTCAGTTGTAGATAAAGCTTTTGGAGCTTTGAGCTTGAAGCACCCTAAGCTCTACCAATCTTCCTTATTAGTGAACAGTCTTCTTCAAAACAACTTCGTTTTTTCTTTAGTATAAGTCTTACCGTACTCACTTTGAATAAGTATTAAATCATTCTCATATCAAGATTGATTCTTTAAATATAGATATAAAAACTGTTTAAGTCAGGAATATATTCCTACTCTAAGAGCAAAACAGTCTTCAATATTCTTACTTATCATTATTATTCATATGTAAAAACACATTTTCCATTTAAGAAAAAAATCTGTATTGATGTTTAAATATTTAACTTAAGGATTTTTATTCTAGTATATAAATGTTTTCAATTAAGTCAAAAACTTACAATATATTGATCTCATTATGAAAAATTGACAAGAAACTAGAAAAAGAGGCAGTAAAAGAGACATTTTTAAAAAAAATTTAGGTATTTGATTAAGTATCACTCTGAGTCAGCATTTTCATTGTCCTTGTGCTCTGCATCTGGCAATTATATTCAAATATTTTTAGAATTTTAAAAGTAAGTAAAACTGATAACTGATACATAAAATTGTATATGTTTATTGTATGTCTGTTCTGATATGTGTATGTATGCGTGTCTCTTTATGATATGTAGGTCTATTCAACTGGTAGACATCCATTTATATACATACTTTTATTCGCATATACTTTATTTCAAGTTTAAATTAATATTCATTTAGCAAATTAGTTATTACGATCTTAAGCATGCATTTTAGTCAACCAAACTTCACATAAGCTCTTGCTAAACTAGTTTGTCGAAAATTTTATGATGCTTCGTTGCTTTTGTTGTATCAATTCGACATCTCCAAATTTGCTATAAATACGCTGACGATCAGCCCAGTTAAGTATAGTTACCTTTGAATCCTCAAACGCGCTACACAATATCTAAACATGAAGTTCCTCATCGTTTTCGTCGCTCTCTTCGCCATCGCCCTGGCAGCACCCGCTGAAGTTGAAACTTTGCGTCAGGTTTCTGAAGTCGGGCCCGAAAGCTTTAACTATGGGTAAGTAATTACCATTAAAAAAGAGTAAATAAACTTTTCTCACACATTTCTTTACAAACTACTACTCACTTCAGTTTGGAGACTTCCGATGGTACCAAGAAGGAAGAATCTGGCGTACTGAATAACGTGGGATCCGATCATGAGGCCATTGCCGTTAAGGGATCTTTCTCATTCGTTGCTCCTGATGGTGAGACCTACACCGTCAACTATATTGCTGATGAGAACGGTTTCCAGCCCACGGGCGAGCATTTGCCCCAAGTCGTCTAAGAAGCGATTAAATTTAAAATGAATAAATAGATTGTTTTGCAGAAACTAATTGATTTTTAATTGTCGAATTCATCGATATTCAGTTGTTAGACAGCCGAATGCCTAGAATACTCGGAGCTTTCTAATTAAAGCACCCCATGCATAACAATTCTTCCGTTTTAGTAAATAGGCTTCTTCAAAACGAGTTCCTTTTGTTTATATACTCTAATACAGAAGGTATCATATTATATTGGTCTTGTGCTATGTCTGTCATGCTGTCTGTCCGTCTGTATGAACACAACTTTTTTCAACACCCCGAAAACCTGTATCTGCCGCATTTTTAAATGCAAACTTGGACGGTAGATTACTAGGAATCTCCTTGAAGGATCGGTATTTCTTTGATGCACCCACCCTGTTCTATGATATGATACTTATGGTATCAGAACACTTCGCAGTAGCTAAGCCCGATTGCAACGTTATCACTTGTTTAGCAAAAGTCTTGATGTACTCACTTTCAGAAATTCATTCTCAAATCAAGATTGTTTTTTTTAAAATAGAGATACAAAAAAACTCAAAGAGAAAACATTTCATAACTGAACAGTGCTCGATCTTTTTACTGCACATTATCATTCACATATGTGGAAACACTTTCCTGATCTAAAGAACAAAACCTATTTATATATATAAATTAAGGATTTTCGTTCTAGAATAAAATGTTTTTAATTAAGATTTGCGTTTTATTTTAAGACTGCAATTTTTGTATGACGACAGTTCGTATCTGTTGCAGCAAGCGCTGTGTGGATGTAATCGAAATCTAACAAGATAATAACTGATACACAAAATTGAGCTTAACAACAGTGCTATACTAAAATATATTTTCATCGTTTTCATCGCCCTCTTCGCCGTTGCCCTGGCAGCACCCGCTGGCGAAGTTTCAATTAACCGACAGAGTTCTGACGTCCAAGCCGATGGCTACAACATTGTATAAGTAGTTAAGATTTAGAGAGAGTAAATATATTTTCTGATCCTTATCTTCTTAAACTATTACTTACAACAGCGTGGAGACTTCCGATGGTACCACGAAGCAAGAGGAAGGTAAACTTAAGAATATTGGCACTGAGCAGAAGGCTATCTCCGTTAAGGGATCTTTCTCATGGGTTGCTGATGATGGTCAGACCTACACCGTCAACTATATTGCTGATGAGAATGGTTTCCAGCCCCAGGGCGCTCATTTTCCGTCAACCCTGAAGCCTAAGAAGCGATATTAAATTTAAAATGATTAAATTGATTGTTTTCCAGATACTAATTGATTTTTATTGATTGTTACTTGGTTGTATGTCTGTGCTCAAATGGTGTAAGAGAATTTACATGCCCAAGTTGAGGTCTTTAGCTCTTATGGCCTCTGTGATATATTAGCTTATACAGAAGGAGCGACTTCCTTCTACATTTTCCATAATTTTGCACAACTCCATGTGGCAGTCAAAACTGAATTATTTTTCTTTCTGAAACACATCCATTTTCTTTACTTTATTCACAACAATTGACTCTTCTTCTACTTCAAGTCAACTCACAATTGATATCGATCTTAGTACTATATCACTAGTAGCCTATTAGTATGTCGTAGTCGATCACACTCAACTACAGCATTCTTACTATTTTTTTTTTTTTGGTTTCATAGTATTTTTTGTTTTGGTTTTATATTTGATATGAAATAAGCCTTCCTGCCTTTCTGTCTAATTCATTTTCAACTATGTGTATCTATCTAAATTTCGTTGAAAATGAATTTGAACTAATTATTTCTGATCTTTTGGTATGTAGTTGACTGTAGGCTGGGAGCCGTTCTTTTTGCGATCCTAATACATAGTTATTGTTCCAGTTCAAACTCATATTTCTAAATGTGTGATAGCAACCTAATATCCGGCTTTAGATACGGGCATTGCTTAGAAGGTCTACTTGAATATTTTGAACTTCCATTCAATTTGACATTTGAGATTCTGATTATGCTTGCATGTCTTTTATTAAATATAAAATCAAACTCTACTTAAAAAGAACAGCTCTTGGTTCGCTTAACAATTTAGTTATTTCCAATTCCGTTAGTAGGCAAATGGGCGCCCTGGGGCTGGAAACCGTTCTCATCGGCAATATAGTTGACAATGTAGGTCTGACCATCATCAGCAACGAAGGAGTAGGATCCAGTGACAGCAAGCGATTCGTTCTCCGATCCGATGTTATTCAAAACACCCGTCGCTAAGTGCTTCTGTCCATCGCTGGTTTCAAAACTGCAACATAACAGATTTGAGCATGGTGCGATATGAATATGCATTACAGGTCCTGATAATATTGCCTGATACTTACTCGAACGTGAAGCCATCGGGCTGGACATCGGACCGGTAGTGCTGGATTTCCACCTGTTGGTTGTCGACGGCTGGTGCGGCCATGATGCACGCCAGGAAGGCAACGAACACAACAACAATTGTAAATTTCATATTGCTGCTTTATGGATGCGATTTACGATCAAACTATTTGAACTGCTGCTTGATTTATGTTGTCTGTTTGGGCGATCCGCGCTCTTTTTATATCCGAAATCCAAGAAGCGATGATGATGATGTCCACTACTAATGTACAACAATGCGTTAAATTAAGAAGAGTTTGTCCAAAATAAAAATGACTAATTACACATCGGAGCTAACAAATTGTCTTCAAAACACACCAACAACTCTATCACTATAAAGAGAAAAAAATCAACAACAAAACAAATCACAGATAATAACAACAGAAAAAAAACTTCTTAGGCAAATAAAAACGCAGATGTTCATAGGAAATGCCGCAGCTTCGTTATGATTGCCACGTTTGTCTTAAGCATCATGATAATTATTATCGAATTTGCATTTTTCATGAATCAATCAAACGATTTCAAATCTCATGTGTTCCCTTGTACTCTTATATATTTACTATATATGCACAAATATTCACTCGTTTACTCTACGGCAACGAAACTCAATGAAAACACGTCAAATTACCGTAGACATATATATTTATTTGTTTTTCTTTTGGTCGTCAATTTTTTCGTTTGATATGATTGGCCGGAAACTACGTTTGTAAACTACACCCAAAATAGTTAATGCCCTTTTGAAATCTGTGTCAAAGCCAAACCAAAAACTCTTCATAAGTAAAAATTATTATTAAATAAATATTCACATTACTTATTCGAAATTATTTGTGGTCTACCAATTACTGATAATCATATTCATATTTGACATATTTCTTCTGATTTAATTAAAATCATAACAATCTCATTGCATCTATTGAAATTATTTAAGAAATTATTGTGTGCAAATACTTCGGTTCAGGGTATCTCCTAGTCGATCTCTCTCGACTACAAAATTCTAACTTAATTTTTGTTTATGCCAAATAGTTACCTCCAAAATTGACTATAAATACACAGACGATCGGCGCCTGCTGATGATGTCCAGGTTTTGCGACTGGTATCTGACGTCCAACCCGAAAGCTACAAATGCTCGTACGTAATAAGCATTTACAGAGAGTAACTATATTTTCTGATCCCTATTTTTTTAAACTACTACTTACTACAGTCTGGAGACGTCCGATGGCACCAAAAAGGCTGAGGAAGGTCAACTTAAGAATGTTGGCACTGAGCAATAGGCTATTTCCGTTAGAGGATCATACTCATGGGTGGCTGATGATGGTCAGACCTATACAGTCAACTATATTGCCGATGAGAACGGTTTCCAGCCCCATTGTGCACATATTCCCGTCGCCTAAGAAGTGATATTAAATTTGAATTGAATAAATAGACTATATATTTGAAAATGTTTGATTTTAAATCAATTCCATGATATTAAGTTGTCGAACGGATATTTATGCAACAGACTACTCATCGTTATTAACTTCCTTGGCTTGGAAAAGAGCTTCTTTCAATTCGAGTGTACAATTTACAGCTCAGGTCAAGAAACTATATAATTGAAAATCGACTTGTGTGCATGTTACATACCCATAAGGATATCGGGTAAAAACCATCTTAGATAATGAATATATTCCGAAGAGAATATTAAAACGTATCGAAAGTTTCTAGTTTCTTATCTTCTTAATTCATATTTGCATCCACATATTTAGGAACACATTCTGCAGTTACAATTTGAATGCAGCAAGAACCAAGTCTTTACCTATCTTAGATTGTAATTGTCTTCTTAGAAAACTTTATTTTTAATAGTCTCGAAGATGCGTTAGAAGGAGATTGTGGATTGTTGATGCTGATCATGAATGTACATATATGCTCAATGGAGTCGCTTCGTTTTGCACGTTACACATCAATCCACACTTTACAATTGGAAAGGTCTCAGAACTCAGCGTTTATTAATAAAAATGTTAAACCCAGTTCCAGTTCAAGAATCATCTTAAAAATTATAAAATGTTTTACTTTACTATTCAAATAATTCGTATTTGAACTAAACAAATATTTCTGATTTAAAGTTGTTTTTTATGTCTATGTAGTAAGCCAAGGTTCAAATGACGTACTCAAAATAATAACAACAATCTTGGACCAATGATAAAACGCACTCATTTTGAACAAGTGTGGTTCTCAAATAAAGTAAGCTTCCAACGAATTTGTTAATAACGTGTTCAGAAAGTTTGTTGTCTCGACAGTTAAAATTCAAATTGTTGCAGGAATATAATCTATTTATTCATTTCAATTTCAATTTTAATGGTTTGAGACTGGGGCGACGGGCAAATGTTCGCCCGAGGGCTGGAAACCGTTCTCATCAGCAATATAGTTGACGGTGTAGGTCTTGCCATCATCACCAACGAATGAGAAAGATCCCTTAACGGCAAGGGACTCATGATCGCTTCCCACGTTGTTCAGATGACCAACTTCTTCCCTCTTGGAACCATCGGAAGTCTCCGAACTGAAGTGAGTAGTAGTTTGTAAAGAAATGTGTGAGAAAAGTTCAGTTACTCTTTTTTAATGGTAACTACTTACCCAAAGCTGTAGCTTTCGGGCCCGACATCAGAAACGTCACGCAAAGTTTCAACATCAGTGGGCGCTGCCAGGGCGATGGCGAAGAGAGCGACGAAAACGATGAGGAACTTCATGTTTAGATATTGTGTAGTGCGTTTGAGGATTCAAAGGTAACTATACTTAACTGGGCTGATCGTCAGCGTATTTATAGTCAATTTGGAGATGTCCATTTGACATATCAAAAATCAAGTAAGTATGTTTTAGTCGAGAGACCTCGGACGAGGAGATACCCTGTACCTTTCATTAGTCATAGATATTTAAGAGAACACGCCGAAATGCATATATGTTTATAGAAAATGCTTCAGCTTTCTACTGTGAATATCACTATAGGTTGTCTGGCGTGTTTCAGAACTGATCTTGATAAAATATTCAGGGGATTAATTTTATGTTAGTGTATACACCCGATAACTTATAATTAATTGCTATCAGTAAACGATTTTGATCAATAATTGGGAAACAAAGGAAATTATCCATAGAATTAATTGTAGTTGATCTAAGAATGTTAAATGACAATTTATTACACTAATCTCTAGCTCCATGTATCTATTCTAAAATATTCATACAGATAGAGATGGCAAAACTTGATAATACCCGTTCAGCTATTTTCAATGAGTTTAGGGTATACAATGGCACGAATTCATAAGCATTTCTTAGTGCATCCATATTTATAAAAACATGTTTTTGTTCAATTTCTTTTTAAAATTTATGTTCTTATTGTTTCAAGTTTTAAGCAACGGCGTTGATTATATAATAATGCAGATTCGTTCGAAATCATTAGGGTATCTTGTTTCCTGATTCACCTCTTAGACAACTTTCGCAAATAAAAACTGCATTCGAAATACATTCACATCTGGAATGGAATTTAAAATTGAAGTATTAATTTCAAACTAAGTTGGTAAACTTAAATCAAGAATGATTTCTAGCAAATGAGAAGCAGACAACTAACTTAAGTCAATCTTGTTCATTTTATAATAAATTGAGTAAGTCTAAGAATATGTTCTTAAATTAAGATTTTTGCAGCACTGTTCTGTTTTTGTAGAGAACCAAACTCGAAATAGGAAGGTAATCCTCATTTTGTTCAGTTTTCAAACACCTTTAAGGATATTCGAAATCAAATCGTTCTTAATGTTTAAGGAATACAATTCTAGGAGAGCTATCCTATCTATCTATTTAAAACATAACTATCATAATGAAATTTAATACAGGGTACACATTATATCATTAAATCAAATTAACATATATTGAGCTATTTAAGTGTCGCCAAATTTTGTTTGTCTTTTGCCAAATTTGCAATAAAACCAGTTAATCGACATGCACAGGTTGACATTTAAGTATACACTGTAAATTTAGAAAATAAATAGGAAAGGTATAATGAATTTATACACAAGTAAGTAACAGACACGAGATTTGTGCATTCACATAACCAAACATTCAAGCATATCTACATAAAACGCATTTGAGTCTTCAACGTCTTCAACGGCAGGGTATCTCCTCGTCCGAGGTCTCTCGACTAAAACATACTTACTTAATTTTTGATATGTCAAATGGACATCTCCAAATTGACTATAAATACGCTGACGATCAGCCCAGTTAAGTATAGTTACCTTTGAATCCTCATACGCACTACACAATATCTAAACATGAAGTTCCTCATCGTTTTCGTCGCTCTCTTCGCCATCGCCCTGGCAGCACCCGCTGAAGTTGAAACTTTGCGTCAGGATTCTGAAGTCGGGCCCGAAAGCTACAAATTTGGGTAAGTAATTACCATTAAAAAAGAGTAAATAAACTTTTCTCACACATTTCTTTACAAACTACTACTCACTTCAGTGTGGAGACTTCCGATGGTTCCAAGAGGGAAGAAGTTGGTCATCTGAACAACGTGGGAACCGATCATGAGGCCCTTGCCGTTCAGGGATCTTTCACATGGGTTGGTGATGATGGCAAGACCTACACCGTCAACTATATTGCTGATGAGAACGGTTTCCAGCCCACGGGCGAGCATTTGCCCGTCGCCCCAGTCTCAAACCATTAAAATTGAAATTGAAATGAATAAATAGATTATATTCCTGCAACAATTTGATTTCTAACTGTCGAGCTTATAGATTTTTAGACGCTAGATAGCAAATATCAAGGATACACTTTATACATCTTATGCCTGCCACTCGTCCGAGGATATGTATATAGCAAAATCAATCGGAAATAGTTTTCCTTGTTAAACCGGATTTTTCCTACACGGTTTTTGTTTGTTTATTATCTTGCTCACTTTAAGTAAATCATACACATATCTAGATTGGTTTTAATTCAGAAAAATGTTGCTTAGCCAAGAAAGAAAAACTTTTCATAACATCTCTTACTTTAAGTTGAGGATGGAATGGAAATTTCTTAAATCAAGATTCGCTTTTAGTTTTAGAATGTATTTTTTTTTTGCAATATTTTTGACTTTAGCAACCTTTCCGTTTGGTAAGTAAATATTTAGCCGGCTCGAAATCAAGTGAAAACCAAATAATTTTATTATATATTTCAGCTGAACCATGCATGCTTATAAGATGAACCTATTGATTATGGATAAAAGGAGAATAATCATTATATCACTATCAGTTTAAGCCATAATGAAGCTGAATATAACAGGCAGATGGACTAATATTCTATTCCATAAAGTATATATATTCTTGATCAACTGTCTGCGTGAATGTTTCTAATTAAATTAAAATTTTACTCTATACTAGAATGATTAATCTCAACTCAAGTTAAGCTGGAAGATTGTAGCAGTTTCTGTTTATTGATTTTGAATTTTATTTCGTGTATAAAATGTTTGAGTAGCGCTTAAACCTAGTTAACAGGTGACTGGGGCGGACACTTCTTATTGAACGGCGCGTGGCAGATGGGCGCCCTCCGGCTGGAAACCATTCTCATCGGCGACATAGTTGAGGGTGTAGGTCTGTCCATCGTCGCCGACATAGGTGTAGAAGCCACGCACAGCGATGGCTTCGTGCTCGGTGCCCACATTCTTCAGCTGTCCCTCCTCCTGATGTGTTTTACCATCGCTCGTCTCAACGCTGCGCAGATTGAGAGAGACGAAGAAAAACAGAGAGAGAGAGAGAGAGAGAGAGGGAGTGAAAGAGATAAACCAGTTTAAGTTTGACCTTGACACAGTCTGCCGGCAGATCCGAATTAATACTCACGCAAACTTATAGCTCTCCGGTTGCACTTCTGAATCGAAGCGGAGCACCTGTGCCTCCGCTGCTGCTGACGATGCCGGTGGTGCTCCATGGACGCCAGCAAAGATGCAGGCAACAGCAAAAGCGAGTGCAACAACAAAGGAGTAATTCATGGTGAGTTGTATTGGACTTGGAGTTGTGTTGCGCTCAAGGAACTTGCACTCAATGCATGCCAATTGTCAGCTCAACGGCCAATTTATAGTCATAAGTACTCCTGCAAAAGATGGCAAAAACTACAAAAAAAAAAACGTGCAAAAAATCGATATAAAAAAATGGCAAATGAAGTACAATAAAGATACATGGCATAAATGTACCTAAACCCGTTTATGTTTTCCTGTAATCAACCTTTATTACTTAACTTGGCTGATTGCTGCTGTGTCGAATATGTGTGTGTGTGTGTGTGTGTTTGTCTGTTTGTCTTGTTGCCTGCTGGCTGTTGGCAATTGGCTTTGATTGATTACCGTCTAGACCTCACCCATCCATTATTTGCTAGAAACAAAGCGCAATGCGTGAATTGGTCATATACATAATCAATGGATCGTATCTCGAGTCTCGCCAAAATGGGGTCACTTGTTTTATTGTATTTAGCTCAAGTGCAAGTGAAATGCCGAAATCCAAAGCGGATAAAACAAATTGTTGAAATCTCTGAAATATCAGCAACATCAGCAACATTTGAACTTTTTCATTCGCATTTGTAGCTGGTTTGTGGCTGGTTCTCGTCATTCATTCGCCTTTCATTTCACATTTGTACTTATGCACTTATATATATATCCAAAAACTAATAAAAAATAATAAACACTCAAGCATACAAAATTATTATCTTTTGTTATAACAATCAGTTTATCTTGGACTTAACAAATGGTTTACAAATACAAATACAATTTCTTTGAATCAATATTGATTTTTGCAATTAATTTAACAAATTTTTTATTTTGTATTTCAATGAAACAATATATATACATAAATATATACATATATTTGACATTTGATATACATAGGCAACGCTATCTTATCAAATTTAATTAAGCTTGATCTGGTTTTTTTCTTCTTTTTTTTCCGTGTACTAATACCAGATATTCAAAGATTTTGCACACGATCGATATTAGTCGCAGTTAGTTAGTGCTGCAGGAGAGTTGACATCGATTTGCTATATAGTCATGAACGGAGTAAAGATACTCATAATGCTGATCGTGTCAGTGTGGAATTTGTGGATCTGCAGTTGCACAATGGAAATTGGACACAACAACAACAACAACGGAAACAGAAACGATGCACAAATACTGAAATATGAATATGACAATATTGACAGCGATGGCTATGCCTTCTTGTAGGTAGTCAGACGAGGTCGTTAATTAATCAACATTAATTAAATTATGCATTTGACAAAAAAAAACCAGCTACGAGACAAGTGATGGCATCTCAAGGCAAGAGACGGCTGAGTTAAAGAATGCCGGCACCGAACTGGAAGCAATTGCGGTGCAAGGTAGCGTCAAATGGGTGGGACCCGATGGCATACACTATAAACTGAACTATCTGGCCGATGAGAATGGATTTCAGCCACAGGGTGAACATTTGCCACGCCACCTTGCGTGATCGAGCGTTGGCCATGCTTAAGTATTAAAATATGTCTGTAAATAAATATATATGCAAAAATCTTATGTAGATCTGATTTGGTAGTGTGCTCTTCTAAATTTTCACCAGAGGTAAACCCGTTCTTAACTGCGCTAGCAGCACAGTCAGCTGGTCAGGGCCAAACCGGTTCAATAAAAAACACAAACACAAAAGACACAAACGAAAGTGAGAACTGCGTGGCAACACTGAATAATCATAACTGAAGAAACAGAGTCAAACAACAATAACTGGGTTCAATATTTCTGTTCAGTTAAAGGGCAAATTAGTGCAGCTTGGCCAACGTGGGGCATGTCATTGTTGGGCAATTAAGGGCGCATCTTTTTGGCCAAGCGACTCATTTATCAATCGTAACTGCAAAACAATCAGACAACTTTGAGTCTTACGTTAAATGCTGATTGATGGACGCCTCGGGGAGGGTGGCAGGCAGGCGGGCAGCAGCGACTATTGAATACGCTGCTGCACATTAAGTATACGCCCAGTTTCAACACAGCCACAATTGATATTGGCGCCAGCCTAGCGCAAGTCAGTTCAGCTCCTAAAATTGACTGTACTCATTGAAAACGGTTGTTTAATGTTTTATTATTATTTTTATTACTCAGAAAGTATAAGTAGAAAAACAGTTAATATAAATAAGAAAAATTAGAGAGGCTTTTCTATTTATTGTTATTAATATTTTTTTTTTTTCTTATATTTAAAAATTATTTCTTAAGACGAGAAAAACATTCTAGTTATCAGATCTATATTTTAAAAGTGAGGGCTACTGATTTTCCTAGTGTATTTAAAAGACAGAAGTAGTCAGATTCCATTTGCTATATATATTATAGATATATATATATATATATATAGATCGATAATCGAATCGGTCACAGCTCACAGTTGAGTCACAGGGTATTCGACAGTCTCTCACTTTCTTATTTTACTAGTTATCTTATTGACTAAGGTCATCAACATTTAAACACCTATACACACACACACACACACACACACACACACATACACCGGAATATACTGAAGCTGTTCAGCTTCCATCTCGTGTCGCATCTTCACTTAACAAGTGGCTTCCCACCCCCGCCCGTATCCAACATCAGCCTTTACTTTTAACGCTTTTTGAAGGTTGCATCGCTTCGTCTAAATAAAATGTGTCAACTTCTTATTGGTTTTATTACAAAATTTTATTCTTTTTTTTTTTTATTGGCAGCTCGATTTACTTCAATTTTGGCTTGTTCAAGTTTATGTTTAAAGTGTTTCACATTTTTGAAAGATTAATTCTTGTTTTGGCTGTTTTGCTTCCTAATCATATTTTAATGGGTAAGTAAGCTCGTTGACCTATTGCCATAGATAGGCAAACAAGCGCGACTACGCAAATATTTGCAAGCACATTTCATTATCATCACTTGCCCATCTTCAACTTCATTATCATTATCCACAGAGATATAGATAAATATGTGTACGCGGCAGCAGGCAGCAGGCAGCTGCTGGCAGAAGCCGAAGCCGAAGCAGAGGAACCCACTTGACGGCCAATTGAAATGGGATTTTGAGTGTTCATCAAACGCTTAATGGCTTTTGTGGCTTGTTCAATTAAAAGCTTAAGACATATCTACATACACACAACGCACACACACACACACAAGCACACACACGCACACACACGCACACACACGCACACACACGCACAACTAGATGCGTAGTCAGAGTCAAAGTCAAACAATTATATAATTTGAGTGTGCATTAAAAGGCGATTGTTATAGCTACCTTATATTTGTTAGGTGTGTGTATGTACGTGTGTGTGTATGTGTCTGTGTGTGCGTGGTAGGCACTTTGGATGGTTTTTCTGGCCTGAACTGCTATAAATAGGTTGAGGCCCATTAGCGGGTGCCACATAATTCGTTAGCGCTTAATTGTGACAAGTACGGTATCGTGTCGTGATTTTTAAACCTGTCTAACAAGGACTCTCTTTTTGCTCGTAATCGAATATGCATTCAATTAACGCTTGTGTTATTTTGGGCCTGTGCGCCTTTGTGTTTGTGTCCTCCATAAATGCGGCGCCGGCGGATTTGACTGACTCCCAGCAGGCAACAATTTTGCGTTATGATAATGAAAACATTGGCACCGATGGCTACAACTTTGGGTGCGTAAAAAAAATATAAATAAAATATATTTAAATATAAAGAAATATAGCTGCAAAGGATATATCTATATACATATTAACACTTCCGTTCTGCAGTTACGAGACGAGCGATGGAGTTACGCGCCAGGAGCAGGCGGAGCTGAAGAACGTGGGCACCGAACAGGAGGCGCTCAGCGTGCGTGGCTCCTACAGCTGGGTGGCCCCAGATGGTCAGACCTACACCCTCACCTATATTGCCGACGAGAACGGCTTCCAGCCACAGGGCGATCATTTGCCCCATAACTAAGCAGTGCGAAATGTATATTTAAGCGCCTATATCACAATCAGTATTCTCTTTGTCAAATAAAATTTATGTTGAATCTAATTCATTATTTTGTTTTTTTTTTTAATTTATGTATTAATTTGAGAATCGTTGTTAACATTAATACGTATCTTTTGCAAGCAGCTGAACTCCACTTGAACTTCACTTTGAATATTGAATCTTCTTCAATAGAGCTTCAATGCTCCATTGCCTTATTATTCAATAATTTAATTTTTTGTTATTTGCATGCAAAATGTATATACATATACATATGTGTATATATCAGTTACTTAATGTACATTCTCAATGTTAAATTGATGTTATGTCATGCTCACTTCAAGTCGTAGAAAGTCAAAGTTATTTTTTATGAGCAGGCAATACATTTATCATAGCTAAATAATTACAGAGAGGTGATTTTTTGATTTTCTTTCATCTTTGCATCATCTTTTTTTTTTGCTTTTTAGCATTTGATTTTTAGTTGTGAGGAATGATTATTTTTGTATGCATTTAGCTGACAAAACAAAATAAATGTGTTAATCTATAATTAAAATTTATTGAATTTTATCATCACTTGCTTATACACTTTTTTTTTGCTTTTGCATTAGAGGATGTGGCGGCATCCAGAACTTTTAGCACCCAAGACGCATATAAAAGCCAATTGCGTTACAGCCAACGAGCCAGTAAAGTGCAGTCAGTCAAGTGTAACTCAAACATGCAGCGATATACCCTGTTATTTGCCATTGTGTGCCTTGTCGGTAGTGTCGTTTGTGAGGGTGATCAAGAGGCAGAGACACTTCGTTTGGAGAGCGATAACAATGGCGTCGACAAATACTCTTTTGCGTGAGTTTGGCAAGAGTGTAAGCTATCAACTGATCAGACTCTAATCGATTTTGCTCCACATCAGATATGAGACCAGCAATGGCATAACACGCAACGAGGAGGGTGTTCTGCAACCGGGAGCCGGTGAAGAATCTGGCGCAATGCATGTCACTGGCTCTACCACCTGGACGGCACCCGATGGCAAGAAATATGAGATTACCTTCACCGCCGATGAAACTGGCTATCATCCCACCTTCAAGCAGTTGTCCTAAACGCTTCACAACAAGCCTTACTTTAAGCGAACATTCTCAAAAAAAAAACAAAAAAAAAAAGAAGAAAGATAAATAAATATAATAACAAGAACAGAATAAAAAGGAAAGTGATAGATTTTCGAACCCGGATTCCGCCAGTCCTCGTTTCTAGCCAAGTATATTCATGGCACACATTATGCAACAATCCCCATTTCCATAACGCGTTCTAGGCTTCAAAAGAAATGAAAAGTATTACGCAAGATCTGGCGACGTTTTCTGCTTCAGCTGCTCAAACTGGATCCCAGATTTTTCGTGTATTTTGTTTTGTTTGCCGTTATCGGCTTCTGTCTCTTGATCCGAAGAGTCTTTTTTATTTTCGTTTTTTTTTTTGTTTTTGATTTTGGCGACCTTCACGTTCATTTTGCATCATCAACGAAATTTGCAAATTTTTGTGTGAATAAACGTGTTTTTTTTTTCTTTTGTTGCTGTTGTTTTTGTTTTGTTTTCTTTGTAGTTAATAGGTACATAATGAAAGCTGTGCATCTTCAAAAATTGTATGCAAGCAATTAGCGAGCACGATTTAAAATGGGAAACCAATCTTTGAAGGCTAATTTCTTGCACACACACGTACTCATGCACGTGGGAGATCGGCTCTGTTTGAGTCTATCTCTCTCTCTCTCTCTATAATATGTTTTCAGTGATGCTCAAACAAATCAACGTTTCATAAATTAATTAGGCAAACAGACAAAAGCATATTCATAAATAAAAAATAGCTTCAAACTATATAACTAGTTCTGATTTGCATTGCTGACGTCAATTTTAGCAAGCCGTTAAAAAAAACTTGAATTCAAATTGCTGGCTAGGCGAATAATAATGTATTTGAGTTTATAGCTGATACTATATCAATAATGCGAGTTTCTTGAATAGACTCATTTATATTCAAGCTTATAAACATAAAGTTTGCAAACATATATATATGTCTTTATCATCATCAAATTAAACCATCCCATAAGAGAAAAAACTGCAAATAATGTCAGTAATTCTTTGCAATATCAGAGAATAATATTTGATTTCCTATACTCATCATAAAGCCAAACTGGATCATTAAAAGTTTAGCTTTATATAAAGGTTTAGACAAACATGAAGCTTGAATTACTGAATACTCGCAAATCATAGAATTGTATTTGTTTTAATACTTTATTAATCTAAGCCACATTGCATTCAATAATATCAATAAATTATTTTTGGACAACTCATTTCAAGTTAAGTCTTATTTTTCGACTTCCCTGCCTCCCTCTCGACTATAGTCATGAGAGGATCGATTCAACTCTGGTCAGTCAAGAAATATTCAGCTAATTAATATGTTATTTATCTTATAAAGTTTCAATTTGATTTATCTAATCAGGCATTTAACGTATTTGTCTAAAACATAAATTATATTGAAGTCTCTGTGGTTTTCCACCGAGGAGCACTTACAATGTTTCTTAGAGTGGCATTTTGGTATCTCGATAATTGGCAGCAGTCGCCATCCGCCACAGCTATATTGCATAAGTCCAGACTGGCTTGAGGACTGCCTCGATTTTAATGTCGAGACTGAGTTGCGAACACGGACATAAAAGCCAGTACATTATTTAAATATATATTTTGACCTGATTGCTTTTCAGTGTTAAGTGGGTCATCAACTGAGTCAACTGTCTAAATATACCCCAAAGTACTTAACCATATCACTTGCATGGGGAACATTATCCAGGTCTCCAGCCAAATGCCATCTGAACAGACATTCTGTGTGCTAACGTCTGTCTGCCATTTGTTTAACTATTATTCGACCATATATGAGCTGTTCTCTAAGGTGTTGGAAACGTTTTTATTGTTTAATTGGTTATGCTAAGCGAATTGAATTGAATTAATGAGCAGAATGATTATTCGATCACTACATTATCTATGCGCTTTTTAGTTGCCTTGCTAATATACTAATATGACAATATGCTTAAATCAAGCAATAGTCTCTGTCAGACTTCAGTACAAAACAACTCTAAGCAATTTACAGTGCTCTTGCCGAGACAGCACGACGAGGAGATACCCTGAAATCAGGTATAAAATATATATTGGCTTGCATTCTCAATGAGAAGACTTTATCTTTACAATTGTATCTTTATCTATTTTTAAAATCAGATTTTTCATTCGACTCGGCTTTTGATACTGATCAGGAATTTATATATATATACTTAATAGAGTCGGACAAGCTGTCTTGTTACCTTTGCACAACTTCAATACACTTTTTTCCCATTTCTAATAAGTTCAGTGTATTTAAAACTAGAAAAATTATAATTTATTTTGTACCACTGTGAAATAGAGCAGTTGTCTAAAGATTGACAACAAATACATATACCTAAAAGTATGTTTCTAATGCTTAATATACAGTGCTAATACATGAAAAAGATTTTCTGCTTTTAGGCACAAAAACTAAGTCAAGAGCAAGACAAAAGACTTAGGCAACAAACTTGACAAACACTTTGAAATATTTTGTTGCATACTTTAAGGCAGTCACAAATTATTAAGCAGCAAAGCGGCGCTGCTTATCTGTGTTTAGATGAGTAATTCGTAGTAGTTAGAATTTTCAATTTATATGCAAATGCTGAACGTGCCAACATACTCCTTGAACTTGAAGTGTAATTATTCAATGTACAAGAAAATTACAACTGACAGCACACCTGAGAGAAACACCACATATGCACCACTGCATCCGGCAAGCAAACGCATATCTCAATGCAGCTTGTTAATGATGTTGTAAAAACGATTCTTCCTCATTGCATTAACTTAGCTCCGGGTCTTGCAACGGTACTTACAACGTTTTGAGTGACAGCCAATCGATACCAGCTCATATTTCAAATTGAGAATCCATTTATGAGGAAGCAACTCTTGATGCCGTGCAGGGAATTCTTTAATCTGCTGAGCGATGAGCAAGTTGTCAACCCACATTTTTTTAATTTATGATTTTATTTTTTATTTTCGAAGGTGTCACAAAGCTGTCTGATTCATGTATATAGACATACTGCCACGAGCTATGCAAATAAGTAGCATAATGACAAGTTTGTGATAAATTAAATAATATTTATACTAGATTAACATGCGTTTAATTCAATAGGCGACTTGCTGATGCCCTGCGACGGAAAATAACCATATTAATTATTAAAATTTACATAAATAATTACGTATCAAATAATTTTTTTATGTCGAAAATGTATCAAATCATTCGTCAAGGAGAAAACATTAAAAATATGATAGATTAAAAATATATATTAAATTCAACTCATATAAAAATATTTCATTCAAAGTATATATGAAAAAATATTGAAATATAATTGAAAGAAATGAAATGAAAAATGTTTTATATTTTTAAATATTTTCTGAAATATATAAAATTTAATGATGTATTTTAAATCAAAGGACTCGACTAAAGTATGCTTGAAGATTTATTTGCTAAACAAATTGCTTATTTTCTGACACTTCCTTAAATTAATCAAATAACCGAAAGTTGTGCAGCAGGCTAAAGTTTTTTTTGTTTTTCTAAGGGGTATCAGGTTAGTTCTCTCATACGCCAAGTAGCACACAATGCTAATTCAAATACTTATACAGAGATGAAACAACACACACACACACATGGAGAGAGAGGCAATGGCAGAGGCTGGTCCGCTGGCTCATCCCAGCTGTGTGTGCGGACGTTTGTCTAATGTTTTATAATGTTTACCAAATATTATTAAGTTTGTCAATTGGTCGCGGAACATCGTTGGGTGTGTTTCAACTCGTCGCTTGCTCAGCACCAAGCGTTTTTGCCGAGAGACGCGTCGAATTCTTGAGCTCTTCTGCTCCGAATTTGTCAACGCATTAATGTGACGCAATTTATTATATAATTAATAATATTCGAGAACGCGCAGGCGTGTGTTAGTCAAATAAATTAAAATAATAAATTAACGATTTAACCGATTAAAAGAGATTAACATTTTTTAAAAATGCGCCAAACATTATTAGCCATTAATTGTGTTGTAAGTTTTTAAGTGTGTGTTAAATGTTCGTTTGAAGTGCGTGTTTTAATTTATTGCATTTATTTAAGCTGCTGTTGCTGCTGTGCAGCCAGTGTGTCCTCTCTGCGACGGTGCGTCCTTACAAATTTGGCTTTACCATTGAGGAGCAGCAGCATCGCCAAGAGAAGAGAGGTGAGTTTAAGGTTTGAGGGTTATTTAGTGTGGGGATAATCAAGGCTGGCAATCCTGGCAGTGAATCCTGATTCCTTTCTTAAACCAAACCTGCTCTTCGTACGGAATGGAGTGGAAACGAAATCCAAAGAACCAAACGAATTTGTAGATTATCCTTGAAGGATATATTCAGTTTCAAAGCTATCATAAGTCAGAAGTAGCCAAAGTACACCGACTAATATACTATAACTTAATTAAGAATACTTTGAACAAGTTAAAAATTGGTAATAGTTTATTTGATTTTGGCAATAACTGTCCGCACCACATGGATATCGATACAAATCGATTTCCGATAGCAAAGCAAAAGCAATAATTTTAAAGATATATCTCTTAAATCGATAGAGTATGCACACTGCCATATTATTCTTTAAGCAATAATCAAGATCGGTTGAGAAGCACAGAAGAAAATCGTATTTTCACACTTATCAAATAGCACAGCCATAATTTTTTGCATATGATTGGGTACAGAGCATCTCCCAGTCGATTACTCCCGGCTAGAGCATTCACACTTATTGATGGGCCTAAGGACTTGTATTTTGATTTGGTGGCATTTTGATTGTTATTGCGCAATTGATTGACATCGTTAGAGATGTGTAGATGCAAATTGAGATGCGTCATTGCATTTATCATTAGCAGCTGAGAGCTGTCTGGCCACAGGCTACAAAAAAGGCAATAACTTTTGACTTTTGTGCAACTGGCCCAGCTGCCGGTGTGTGCCACACAACTGCTGCCACAAGTGCCCCAACTGCTTTTGCAATGGCTCACAATACACGTTTGTTGCTATTGCTTTTGCAGTTGCCGTTGACACCCATCAGCGGGTCAATATCAATTGAACATTTTACAAATTCTACAAGTCTCAGCTAGGCAATTAATGAAATCTCAACGGCGACTACAATACAATGGTGGCTGCCTCGTTTATGGCCATCAGGAATTGGTAATAAAATTTTCAGAAAACTTAAAGAGGCGCATATAATTAGCATAACATGTAGCGACGATGACTTCCATAGCGAGATGTCTTCTTCTTGACATATTTATGGTTTTGACTCTTTAAGACCAATTTAAATGTTGTCTTAACGAATCGGATAACATTTCAATATTTATAAGCATATTCTTCTCGGTATTGGTTTCGGTTTCGGTTTCATATTCGGATTCTAGCTTATAAAATGCCAGAGTTGAAAACATAAATATTAAAAAAAAACACTCAAATACGAATGGGATGTGAATAACTCAGGCAAAATTATTATTTTATGCATATTTTTTTATAACTGGTTAGTACTATGAAGTGCATTGTCTTTTAGGGAGCAAACATTATTTATTCAATTTTCGTCTTATATTAAGGAATTTTCTTTGTGAATTTTCATATTTAACTTCTTAACTTCTTTATTTATTTTTCGAAACTAGTTTTTTCATAGGGGATTTTAAAACCAAATATATTTAAAAATTAACTTATTAAATACATACATTATATATCATTATTTTTTAAAGCTAATGAATATGCGGATTAAAATCAGCTAAAATATTCTAGTAGACTTGGAGACACCCTGCGCACAGCTGCTGAATATATTCATTATTTTAGTTTTATTGCTAAACCTTCCCTTTAATACCTTTGCACACTCATCACTTGATAAGTTCGTAGTTCGATTGGCAACTCAGCTTATCTTCTTTTCAGTTTATCACAAATATTATTGGGTATTCCTTTTCAACACCATAATCTATTCCAAAGCTATAAGATATCTTTTATGCCATTGATTTTTGAAGTATCCGCTTTGTTTAGGCAGACAGACAGACAGAAGGTCGGACAGACAGGCGGGCGGTACTATATTGCCTCAGCTGACAATGCTGATCAAGAATACATATCCTTTGTCATTTTACGCATACAATTTTAATGCATTCCTAATGGATTTAGGGTATTAAGATAACCCTTGTTTCTATAGAAATTTTGTTTTGTTATCGCATTTTAATAACAAACAATGATATAAAATAAAAAGAATAAACGGCTATAAATACGTCACATTGGATTATTGGTATTAAAATGAAAATAATGCAAACAATGGAAACAAGCCTTAAAATCGTTTAAATAAACGCGATCGTCGCGATAAGTTCAAGTTCGAAACTTGTTTCAGTAGCCACTCAAAAGCCACAAAATGTGGAAGATAGCTTCTGAGACTGAGGCTGAGACTGAGACTGACACTGAGCTAGATGCTTCACAGACAGGTGGGTGGTTATAGCAGGATGTAGACGACTATAAATGCCGATAAGTTTTATATGTGCTAAACATAATGATTATCACTCATAAATAATCTCAATAATCTCAATGCAAACAAACTAAAAAATGCGCGTGCCTCGAAAAAAGATCCAAAAAAGACACAACAAATGCCTATCATACCATAATCATAGATTTTTTAGATGTTAATCTTTATAGACGAAAATCGAGCGCCTGTTTGGCTGGTTTGAACTATGAAATAAAAAATAAACATAAACATATCCACCAAATCAACCAGTTTAATCTCAGCTTTAATAATGAAAGTTATAAATGGATTTACATATCCAAATAATAAACTGTTCGCCTCTTCCACCCTGCTTTGTAGATGAGAATGGAATTGTTATGGGCGAGTTTGGCTTTATCACTGCCGATGGTATTTATCATGTAACTGTTTATGCAACCGATGAGAATGGCAAGTTCCACATTGTATCTATGAAAAACTATCCGTATGCGGGTCCCAAAGCCAGTAAGTATTCAAATCTAAACAATGCAATACATAAATGGTGATCGCTTGTAATTGGGTTTGTTTCTTTGAAAACCCTATAAGCTGAGATAAGGAAATCAAACAGGATATGAAACTGTTAACTGTAATTCTATATTCCCTGATTTCTTGACAGCAAATGAAATCTTTCTATTAATTCCTATTAATGATTTACATTTCAATTAATCACTTCAATCAGAATTTATTTCCAATTTATTTATAAACTATACCTAAAAAGATAACAAGTAGAGATGCAAGCGATCACTTTTAATATATACACGGTTGTGATATTCAGTTTCCCAGCTGTATTTATATTTATCACTTTCGACTATAATTTGATGTGTGCTCCACACAGAATCGCAACCCGCAGCTGCAATTGCAACAACGACACAGAGAACACAAGTAACTCCAGCGTTGCAGAGGCCCAGTTTTAATACGGCTGCCTGTTCGGGCTGTTTTCTGCATCAAAATCCGCCGGAGCCGAAAGTTGAGACATCATCTACAGTGGCAAGCAACGGCAATCGTCCCAAAACTGAGATACGTACGCTGTCGCAGCCGCTCGGCCCTCCTGGGCTTGGTAAGTTGGTCACTGCCGGAAGCCGAAATAGGCTCACAGTAATACCCAACACACAAGCACAGACACTAACACAAAACCAGATTTTTGACAACGTGGAGGCACTGCAAATAGCAACCATTGATCTGGCAACTCTGCCAGTCAATCAGGGCACAGCTGTCAGGACATCGCCTGCAATTTTACCTGGAGCGGCTGCCACTCCTGCAACAACAACTACTCCAGCTCCAAGGGAAAGCGAAATTCTGCAGAATGCAAGAGCCGTAGCCTTGGCACTTGAAATCGCCAAGGTTAATGGTCAGCGCCCAACGAGACCAACAGTTGCGCCCCCTACCACCACCAGACCGGCAACCACGACCCCATTCAATCCAAATTTCGCAGCTTCTAATTTGGAACAACAGACAAGGAGACCGCCAACATTTTCAGCTCCCATTCGACCCCTAACTTTCGACACTGCTCAGCGCATAAATGGCAATGTGGTGGCCACAATGCAGACAGTCACCGTTCCTGTAGCACAAGCCGTGGCAGGTGTAATGAATGGCCTGCCGCAGGATAATGCATTAACGCCCACGCCGCCGAGAAGGAATCGTATTACGGCTGCGTCACCAAGTTCATTTCCTACGTTCGTTTCGAGTGCACCACCCACTGCAACACAGACAAACATACAATCAATAATACCAGCACAGGTTTCGAGTGCACCACCCACTGCCACACAGACAAACACACAATCAATAATACCAACACAAGTTTCGAGTGCAGCACCCAATGCTATACAGACAAACACACAAACAACATTACCAGCACACACACAAAGCGCAAGCCACACGCAGCCAATAAGTAAAATAACACATTAATCAATTTCACTTGGCTTAATTACTTTTGATTAATTTGAATTTCTAACGTCACAATTCGCAGCCGCTCAGCCAGGTCAACCACCATTCGTTCAGCCGAAACAACAACCCGGATTCAGCAGCTCACCAAGTTTCAAGCCAGGTAAGTCGAGACACCCAACAAATCGTTCGTGAATATGATAATTGATGTCGTTCTATATTCATGGCAGCTGGCAACGCGGGGCAGCAACCCGGATTCAACAGCTCTCCCAGTTTTAATCCATGTAAGTCAACACACCTATCAATTCGTTAAACTTAACTAATAAACATTCGCAGCTGCCGTTACAGCAACGAACACGCAACTAGCGCAGGGTTCACAACAACCAACAGGCAGCAGCAGCTTTGCCGGTTCAAATCCATGTAAGTCAAAACACATAGCAATTCTTTAAACTCAACTAACAAACATTTGCTACAGCAACGAACACGCAGCAGTCGCAGGGTTCACAACAACCAATAGGCAGCAGCAGCTTTGCCGGTTCAAATCCATGTAAGTCCAAACATCTAACAATTCGTTAAACTTAACTAACAAACATTTGCTACAGCAACGAACACGCAGCAGTCGCAGGGTTCACAACAGCCAACAGGCAGCAGCAGCTCAGCCGGTTTCAAGCCATGTAAGTGCAGACACCAATCAATTCGTTAATTTTAAATTAATGCTAGAAACATGTACAGCAGTTGCCAATGCCGCCGCCGCAGGGCTGACAAGTTCATTGGGAAATAATCCGCAACAACAAAGACCAAGCAGCGGCAGTTTCACGCCACGTAAGCCAGGACTCACAGCAAATTCGTTAAGTTTAACAGCAGCAAGCATATTTCTTACAGAATCGAATACACCAACCAAAACAGGAGCGACCGCAGGACTTACCGGCGATCTGTACAAATTCAAATATCTCTTGGATTACAACGGACACGAGGAGACCGGCTCTCGTAATGGCGATAAGCAAGGAAATTATTTTGCAATTAGCGACGATGCCATCGCGCATACAGTTGAGTACATTGCCAACGAGTTTGGTTTCCAGCCACATGTTACCTGGCGCAAACTGGAGGGCAATGAGGCCGCACTGCCCGCTGAGAACACTCTGAAGCACTACGAGTTCAAGTGGTTTAACCAGGAATAATATAATAAATGCTTTATAATAATAATTAGTAACTGCTGTAAATAAATCATAAATGAATAATGAATGGGGAAATGAGAGTGTTTCTTCTTCTTCTTTTTCTTTTTGAATTGGGTTTGTTTTTTTTTTATTTTTTTTGTTTGAAGGTATTTCACTTAAATTCAACTTAACTCTTAAGGGGGACACACAATGTGGGCGTGGTGGTTGTTATCTATTTTACTTAGTAATATATATATAATATTTGTTGTAAAGTTACATTCAGAATTTAAAAATTGTATACATTTAGATGTTGCATAAAGTTGCATACCTCAAATTACACACACATTTAAAAATTACATAAGTACATTTATAAGTATTCATAATTTATTTTTTTCATATATTTTTCTTTTGTTTTTTTTTTTTTTTGTAATATTAAACTTTCGCCTAAAATTTCTAAATATTTATGTATACACAGAGAAGTTTGGTTTTAGAGACTTCTATTAAGATTATTCGTTAGTTAATGTGTTTAATGTGTATTTATGTTGTTTTTAAAAATTATTCAAGAGTTTTAACTGTACAATCAACTATCACAGTCAACCATATCGAACTGATAAAGAAAACCAAAAGTTTTTCTATTTTATTTAAGTGTTGCAAAAATATGTTTGTAAACAAAAAGTGAAAACATTACCAAGTGCTCTAAGCGAAAGTGCTCGACTAGCAAATACCCTGCACCAGAGTATGATCGTGGTAAGGGACAAGTTCTCAAAGCCTCTTGTTTTTTTTTTGGGGGTACAGGGTATATTATTAATCATAATCAAATCAAATCAACTGGAAAACTAAAGAACGCTTAGTAATATGCATTCTTAAATCTGTATATTCTATATATATATATGTATTTATTTACAGTTCGCTGCCAACAAACACTAAAGAAGCGAAAACTATCGATATTTATCGATATTTAAGTTAGACGTATTTTCTACGCTTTATTTGTTATTGAAGAAATACATAGAATGAATGAACCTTTAAGACATTTGCTTATCACTTTCTATTAACAAGTGGGACAAGTGTGCTAACAACAATTCAAAGATCGAAATATACATACATATATAATGTATACATATATATATATATATTGCGAGAGTACAAGTTTCTTACATGCATTTTTATACTCGAACAATTTGGTAAATGTCGCAAATTGTTTCAAGCATTTTTTTTTTATTTTTATTTTTTTGGAAAACTTTTTGTTGTTTTTTGATTCTCATATGTATATAGGTTTAGAGTTAAGAGTTCAACTTACAGCAACAACGATAACTAAAATATATATATATATATATTTGGAGTAGCCTCACACACTCACGCTCTCACACACACACTCGCAAGCACACACATACATATACAAGTTTCTGTTCTTTGCGAATTTTTCTGGTTCTTTTGCTAAGATTAAAATCGAATATCCTTTGCAAAAAGGATACAGATTGGAATCGGACTTCTATATGCTGCATTTTCTTATTTTTCTACATTCTCTTCTTCTACATTTGCTTCTTCTTCTTCTTCTTGCTCTGGTGGTGGTTTCTTGGTAACAGCTTAGAGTAAAAACGTCGGCGCCTGCTCGGCCTGCTTCATGTCCAGATAATCGTAGAGGCTACGCTCCTGGCCACTGCCGGCTCCATAGTTGCCGGCATGAGCTGGAGTAGCATATGCCAATCCACTGGCGTCCAGTCCAGAGTCGGCGGCGGGCGTGGCCACCGGTGGGGGCGGACCAGCGCCCAGACTCAGACCGAACTTCTCCAGATGGCATCATTTGAGCAGCGTTGGCAAACTGCTGTTCATCAAACGATTTCCGACCACAAGCGAGTTCAATGTTGAATTGCTGCCACCCACGCCCACGCCCACTCCAACGCCGACGCCCATGCTCATGCCATGGACACCGAGTCCAAAGCCGGCGCTAGCATGCGATGGCGCCGTTGCCAAATTCTGGCTGAGACTCGACTCGAGTGAAGCATTGCTCGATGCAAGATGAGATTGGGATCCATTTAAATTGCTATTGTTGCTATTGTTGTTGGTGGTGCTGGTGGTGCTGCTGCCGGTGCCGGTGGTGGTGTTGTTGCTGCTGAGGTTGTTGTTGCTGCTGCTGCTGCTGGCGCTGGTGGTGCTGCCAAAGCCGCTCATCAGCCCAGCGCCGCTGCCAACGCCAACGCCAACGCTAACTGCGCTGCCTGCCGCACTGCTGACGCCGGCATTGCTCTCATATTATGATGGTCATGCGTAGTGCGGATAGGAGCTGAGGTGGGGCGCCACATGCGACGGCGTCACATGCCCCATCGAGTGCGGCTGATACAGATTCGTCGCCGGACTGCCCCAATTGCCCCACGATGCTGCCGTCGGAAATATCGAAGCTACAAAAAAAATACAACAAAAATGGATTGGAAATGATTCAGTTTTAAAAATTAATCAATTTAAATATATAAAGACTGAAAATGGAAAAGATCTGCTTGGGGAAAAAGCTTTAAATAGTTTTAACGTATTTTTAGAGACACACTTGGCTTAAAACTTAAGTCAAAACTAGCTCTGCTTCGAATTTCTGTGACAGAACCTCATTTCTTACGGTTCAATACTCTCCGATCACAGATCTTTCAGCTCTCACTGATCCCTTCTTAAATTAAAACCAATTTACTCAATTTTAAATCAATTTCTCTAATTTCATAAAGGTTTTTTAATTCCAAGTTTTATGCCAAGCTTAATTAACATAAACATTATCAAATAAATCTTTCACTCAATTTTTGATTAGTAATTTGATTTGTTGCTTACCTGATGACGATGTCATGCCATGATGTGGACTCATGAAGGAGCTGAGCTTGGCGCTGTGATGATATGGGGTCATAAAGAGGTCGCTCTGATACTTGTAGGTGGGATCACTGGCCGCCGGCTGTGTGGCAGCTGCGAGGCCCTGGAAATCGAATTTGTACGCATACCGTTTGCCATGCACCTTGGTCATGATGTTCTTGTCATAGTAGTATCTATGGGGATAGTTGGAAGACAGTTGGAAGACACTGTTACAAATGGGGGTTGCTTTTATGTGTATTATATGGTGGGAAAGTCAAACAAAAGACCGTGCTATAAATAATTACAAAATAATGCTCGCTTTATGCGTTTTAAGTTAATTTGCTGACATTAAGCGATTTTAGTGTTGAGTCTTGCCAACACTTCTTCTCCTCCTCCACCAGCTCCTCCTCCAACTTGCCCTCAATCTGTGCCCTGCAATTAAATGGCAAACGCCTTGCTCAAACAGAAGCAGCAACAGAAATATTTGTGGCACAGCACAAAAACCAAATTGTTTGGGCAGACAGCCAGAAGCCAGCAGGCGGGCCTCCCTTTAGGCGAGGAGGGCATGGCAGTGGACAACCGTGACCAAGACAGATGACTGTCTGACATTATATTTGCTTGGACTGAACTACCCCAGTTGGGCATTACAGAAAACACATTCAGCTTGCAGCATTCAAAATCAAACAAAACTAAAATCATAAGAAATAAATTTGTTTACTATATCTATATCACATCATCTATATCATATAGTTATCCGACCTTAAAAACCGAGGGATTGAAAACAGGCAAATACAAATTACACCTAAATCGATAAACATATTTTCTTCTTTTAAATAATATTTAATTATCATATTATTTCCTGCATATTATTTGCAGTCAAGAGTCAGGATGGTTTTATAATTTTTAAGTTTTTTAATTATTCACTTTATTTACGCATCTTTTTTTTATTTTATATTGGGCATATCGAATTTTAAATTCCACGCTTTTGTTTGACAGCAGACAAAAAAGAACGAATAAAAATTCATTTAAATTTCAATGAACAATTTTTTATTTTATTTTTTTTTGTTTGGTTGCAATTGGCCATAAATTATGCCAATTAATGGCAAGAATTAAAAAGGCCAACAACAAAAGGCAAAAGCGATGCGAATTCGTTCTCTCTCTCTCTCTCTATCTGTGTCTGTCTATCTATCTCTCTCCTTCTGTTGGGCAAACAATCAGAACCAATCAATGGCTGATGAAAGCACACAATCAAGCAAGGACAAACAGCAGCGGGACGAAAAAGGATTAAAGTAAAAGCCATTTAGCTATCTGTGTGTGTGTGTGTTGTGTGTGGACAACAAAAGGGCAGCTGGCTGTGAATAAACAAGGCAAATGAAGCATTAAAGCACTTGTCCTTGCTTGTCTTTATGTGGCAAGGATCCCCACATGGGGCAGCTCACTTTTAATTCACACCCAACACACACAATATCTGTGTGTGTGTGTGCAGCATACTTTGCAGCGCTTCACATTTCTTAGCACACATGAAAGCAGAAACGACGTTCAATTGAGTGTGGCAAATAGGATGAAATGACAACTCGACTTTGAAATATCCTGTAAACACTTGCTAGGCTTGCTGTTGGTCAATCTTTCAGCATGTTTCTGTGATTCTGAATCAATCTTAATGCAATTCTTATAGTTGCTCAATAATATGTCTGGGTATATGTTACATATCAATTGTGAGGTTATGTCTATGCAACTGTGTTATTAATTGTTATCGGACATCGATTTTTATCGATATACGCGAAACGACGACAGCTGACGATAAAATCATTTTAACTGTGACTGCGTGGAATATTCGAGAACTGATAGTCCAAATTTACAATTTGTACACTCAGAAAAAATACGTGAACGTGCTTGTTGTACACACATATGAAAAAAATACCTGAAAATAAGAAATATTTATCTAAATTTTGGAAAAATGTGCCCTGAAGTTGAGAAAAGACAATCCCTGGCTTAAGGTATATGCCTTCTGAGATTCAGCTCGCTTGTTCATCCAAGTGCTCAACTTCAGTGTACCCTCAATTCCATTTCTGATGGGTTCAAGGGTATCAAAAGGATAATACACACAGACAGACACGCCGACGGACAGACAGATGGATAGATAGGCAGGCAGGCAGGCAGGCGGGCAGTCATAGGACGTGTCGAGGCTTCCGCACATCATCATCATCAACAGCAGCAACAGCAGCAACAGCAACAACAGCAACAACAGCAACAAAAGGCTTTCTTTGTTGTCGCTTATTCAACACTCTTTTTTTTACATTTATTTACATGTTGATTTTGAGCCTGTGTGTGGCAGTATGTGTGATGTGTGTGTGGGTGTCTCTCTGCAAATTGGCTGCCTGGGAATGCTTCCACTTGAATTGTCAGCTTCTCCTTCATTGGCACTCATTGGCCAATGCCTCGCCTGATTGCAACTGACAGCTCTTTTCGAGCAAAAGGGTTGAATTATCTTTAAAATGCTTTTGCTGCTGCTGTTGATGTTTGCTTAGCAAATTGACCGTTTCGCAAATATTTAAATAGTTGTGCATATGTTTCTGGCAGCTAAACGCAAACAGCTAAATCGTTAAGCAGTTGTCCAGCAAGCACTTTTGGGTGGGGGTTTGGATTAGCCCATTTGGCAATCATATTGCCAACAATTCGATTGCACAGATTTCACTTTTATTGGGTTTAGTTCTCTGATTACATTTATGAGAGCAGAAAACAATTTGAGCTGAATGGACACGCCCACCTGTCAAGTTACATCTTGCAGCAATATCTGTCTGATTTCCTGAACTTGATTCTGTATATATATATTTTTTGGGGTTTTCCGTCGATAAATGCACGCTTATCTTGCTTTTTTTGGGTATTTTCAATCAATTTTCTGCGCATTTTGTGAACGAATTGTCATCAAAGCGGCTAATCAGCAAACAAATCGAATTGAATCAATCGACAATGATTAGCACAAATTGCACACATGCACACATTTATAAACCATATAGATAGATATATAGGAGAGATTAAGGCTGGTGCCCTTGACCAATTAGCTGGCACCAGAAAAAACAACCCCAATTAAATACAAATCTGTCAGCTGTCAAAAAAGAGAAATAAATACTAAAAATAACTAACCTTAAGGCGCGACTTAATTTGTCGTAATTCATATTCGGTTTGGATTTGCGTTCGCCCCAGCGACGGGCGACTTCGTCGGGATCCGTGAGCTTGAATTCGCCGTTGGTGCCCTCCCAGGTGATGCAGGCGGCATTGTTGGAGTCCGACAGCAGCTCCAGCAGGAACTGCCATAATTGTATCTGTCCAGAGCCTGCAAATAGAAATAATATATATATATATATATCCAAAACTGAAATATTCGCATTTAATAGAAACATAAAAGCATTTTAATGCCAGTGTTTTGCCTGCCTAAATGTCCGTCAAAAGAGCATATCCTTAAGGCAGTCTTGGAATTATGTAACTCTGACTGCTTTGGCTGGTTATGGCCCCAAACTAAGCATTTTGTGGCATGCAAAAGTGCCATAAAGCATTTCCGACACGCCAACGACGACGACGATGACCTCTTGACCGTGAGGGGCATCTGTGCTTAGTACTTGCCACTTGCAACTTTCTGGCAAAATATATATTTAGACGATATAAATAAATAGGGAAACTCTCCTGTTGAGTTATAGCCCACGACAAAGACGGATATATAATTGCATTTAGGTGTAAGACAGATATCAGAACTATCAAGCATATGCCCGAAATCAGAGGGAATAAACCAAGATGAGCTCGTCATATTTAAATGGCTGTTAACTTTAACATGCACATGTCAAACACAAACACCAAGAAATACAAAGCCTCAATCAAATAGAATTCATGAAATCGCTGAACCATTTCAAAAATGCGCATCTTCAGTTGATCTTTGACTTTTGAGCAGCACAAATCAAAACCCAAATGTTGTCACGCTCAATATACTATATATATATATATCTATATACATATATATATTTATATGAGAATACTTTGATTTTCTTTTGTGCGTGCTAAAACATTTACAAAATTATTATTGCGCATTGTGCGTGGAATTCGGTACGCATTCAACGCAGACATCATAAATCGCTTAATCATTTGGCAATTAGGCCCAGCCCCAGGGACCAAGTCTCTCTCTATCTCTCTCGCTCTCTATATCCCTTTCCTCTCTCACAGACAGCAAGTCACAGGGGATGAAAAACCCTGACAGACAGTCCTGGGAAGTTGAAGTTGAGTTTTCTTTCAGTGGTTGATGTTTGCTCAAGTGTGAGAATGAATGTCATGAATATTGCGTTAATTGCAAATCATGGTCAAGAGAATGTGCTAAGTGCCAACACGACGATGATGACAGCAATGAATGATAACTCAGCCAGTGGGTGTGTATCCGAGTGTGTGTGCTGTGTGTGTGTGTGCATCCAAAGGCGTGGCACAACAATTGACACGCTATTAAGTCAAAACAATAGGCTAAGGTGTCCTCTCTTCCAAGGATACGAACTGCTAATGGACATGAACTTAACATGCAGTCAAGTTATTGTTAACTCAACTTATTCCTTTCCAAAATCGATGCAGAATTTGATATGTAACAGGTTAGCAGTGATGAGGTACCAAGACTGTAACATAACATCTGTGATCTAACATGTAACAGGCTACAAGTGATGTAATACTAAGACTGTAACATAGCATCTGTAATCTAACATGTAATTAACATTGATATCGCTGTTGATCGATATCAATTGTGTGATCACTTGAAGAAGAAGAAGAAGAGTTATCGTTGTGAATAACGAAAAGTGAGCAGGTGTGTTTTAGAAAGAAATATAATTTAGTTTTGACTGTCATAGATAGCATTCGACTAATTTTATTGAAAATAAAATGTTACATTTTTGCCATATATGAAACTAATATCTTTAAATTATTCCGTTTTATTCATATCTTTTTTGGTGTGTTCCATATCAATTATCATAGAGTTTGCAAAGTATTTTGCCCACTAAAGGCTTTTTTATTACAAATAAAATTAATATGTTTATATTCATTATTCTTGAATATATTTTTAGTAGCGGAAAAAATGTTATTCAAATTAAAAAAAAAAACTATCAAATTATTATTTAAACACATAACTTTCTAGACATAAGATAAGTTAAAATCTAATCTATCGAAAAACGTTTAGAAAATCGTATTGATATCTTCCATGTTTATTTATCTAGCAGAACTACAATTTCACTGAAATTTACTTTTTATTTTATTTCTTTTAATGATAATTTGTATCGAGTAAACTCTTTTTGCCTTTGGCATGCATTTTTATTGCATGGCCAATTTAGCAACAAAGGCGTTGAGTTTGCCCCTAAAAAATGTTAATTTGAAATACTATGAAAGAACAGCCCCAAAAGCCCAAGTAATTAGCCTAAAGAGCTTTTTTTTGCTTTGATGTCATGCCGACTGAGGCTGCACTTGGAAGCAGCAAGTTTTTTATTTTTGTTTTTTATATTTAATTACAAACAAGTTTTGTGGTTGCTGGCAATTATGTCACGACGAAAAACGCCTAGTTTTGAGGTTTGTTCTGTTTTTTTGGGTTGGGTTGCATGCGCAAGCTGCAACTGCATGCAAATGAGGCAAGGTGGCAAGGTGGCAAGAGGCAAGAGTGCAGCTTGAGACCGGACTTGGCTAACAAAGCGGTTCCGTGTCCAAAGGAAGCTATAATTAATCAAAAACAGCATTTTTGCCACCCAAAAAGCGAAAGCGCGGCTCCCTCTGTATGTGTGTGTTTGAGTGTGCGTGTGTGTGTGTGCGTGTGTGTTTGTTTCCCAGTGAGCTTTTGCGATTAACTTGAAGTTGAAGTCAAGCGTCCAACTTGGTAACTTGGGCTAAACTAAACACAGCACAGAAAGAGACAGTTACACAAAACACAGGAATAGAGACAGAGACAGAGACAGAGAGAGAGAGAGAAAGAGAGAGAGGTAGGCGGGGGGGTGTGGTTTGGGGAAACGGGTAGAAATGGCGCTCGGTTCGTGTAAATGTCGCGCCGGAAAATGTTGGGCGTCTGGGTTTTTATGCTAATTCCGTTCAAACGCCATGTTTGGGCGCCGTTTCCACTGGGAGGAGCTGCCGGAGGGGAGTCTAGGTATGGTTTAAATGGGGGCGTGTAAGGAGAGGGGGCAGCCAGCATTGGTCAACAATGGCGGCAAAGCCCATCCTGCCGCAGGATCAATAAAAGTTATTGATTTTATTCGACAAACTTTCGTTGCCTGGGCATGGAGCAAGTTTCACTTCAATGAGGCAACATTTTTAGCATGTGGAAAATTGAAATTGAAATTTAAACATTGTTGTTGCAAGCAAATTATTGCTCTTTATTACCTGAAGCCATTCGAAATGGGCAAATGGGTAAAATTAAGTTATTTTCTTGATCAGCATTAGAAGCCAATTCGATTTAATTATAGTTTTAGCCGATCTCAGTGGCTATAAGAGCTAGAGACATCAAATTTGAATATTTATTTTATTGAGAGCTGCTGCCGTTGTGCGTATATCGATACAAATCGATTTCTGATGGCAATCAAAGGCACAATTGTAACGATTTTGGATTGTAATTAATATGTTTAAGCTGCCCAGACAAATTACTTTATAAATTCCATCAGAGTTTTCATTTCATTAGTTAGCAGATAGTTAAGAATATCTTTTAGTCAACTAGAGCATTCTAACTTGTTTAACTTAGTTGAACTTCTTGAAATATTTATCTTTTAATAATACAGACTATAGACATAGATATTATCTCTTAGCATCTTTTAGTCGACCGCCCTAATGTCTTTTGAAATAAATATCTGTTAATATTATAGACTACATAAATATATATTAAAGACATTAAGACAAGTTAAAAGTGCAGTCCGAGTTCTCATCATATCAAATGGGAAAAAAGCCACTTCTCATTGTATTTTTCAATCTTCGTTTTTTATGGATGGGACCATTTATGAGTTCTATGCGAACAATTAATCATAAGCGATAAAAGCACACCTACTTTTAACCCTTTTTCTGAAACGCGTGCACAGCTTTTTACTTTTTGATATAATATTGTAAAGTCAGTTGGCTTTTTTTGGGCGCGTGCTGAACTCTCGCTTAAAGTTAGAGAAAATAATTGCCTGGCCACGCCCACTTTTGGCAGTCGCTTGGCGCGCGAATAGTGGTAATAAATTTTCGAAAAAACACCTTTCGCATAAATTAGAAAAGCCAGTTTCGAAGGGTGTTCAACTTTTTTCTGTATTCGCATGCAATGGGTTAATTTGTTAGGGCGCAGTCAAAGCCAGGACTCGAGGCGGTGGCGGGTGACTAACTTCCAGCCGAATCTCGGCCAGAAATGGATATGATAATGAAATGCACGCAGATACAAGAATAGCGAGGCGGGAGCTGGAGTCGGAGGTTTATATAATCAAGCTTAATCTAAGCACCTGTATCTTTATGCTTTTGTGATTTTTACACACTCACCTGAGCTGGCCAGTCTGCTGCTGGTGGCTCCAAACATTTGATATGGATCTAGAAAGAGACAGAGAGAGAGAGAGAGAGAGAGAGAGAGTGAGAGGGGGTGGCAAAGACATTAGTTTTTTTCGTATGTAAATGTTAATGAAGGACCTGCCAAAACGGAATACATTATGTACACCTATACATATATATATATATATATATATATATATCATGCAGGGGAAGCAGAAGTAGAAATATACGTGAGCAAGTTGCGTTTCCGCTGTTGAAATGAAATGCATTACCAAAACTGCACTCACACATGCATATATATGAGGCAAATGTGGTTCATTTGCGCGCGATTGTCGAGCACACACTCACACACACACTCACTCACTCACACACACACTTGCACACACACACACACATAAGATTTCTAGCCGAATATCCATTTCACTTATTATCCGGCGCGCGTTTCCTGCATGCGGCTAAGAGCTTGGAACAGCTCTCAGGCGCTGCACCAACAGCTAAAGGTTAACGGTAATCGCACAGATGAAATATATATATTTATATATATCATATATCTAGCATATATGCTACACTCGTTCTAAAAACATATGGAGAATATGTAGACTAAGCATAAGTCAAGTAAGTATTTTATAGTTCTGATTTGTGTTTTCCATGGCATTACTAATATTATTTAACTATTTATTTTAATTCGTATCTTTTATATTATTTTTAATTGTAACGCATTTGATAAGATATCTCCACTAAATTTATATATATTCTTCATAAAATTATAGTGCATAAACTAGAACTGCTAATCCAGACATTTTATTATAGATATTATATCTTTTTCACTTTTGAGCATATTAGTCAATTAGTCACATAAATCATAGCTTTAGGTAATCTTAAGTTTTAAAATCAGTAATTTTTGATGCTGCATGCAGAGAGTATTGGATCGTATAACTATGTTATATAGACACAGAAGCAATCAGTCGAAAGATGAATGCTTGCAGGAATACTTTTTGTTCGCCAAGTTATCGGCAATCAAGCTTTTACTATCATAATATCAGAATTGTTTCTAAAACATAGCTATACTATCTAGTATATATATAGTTCTCATAGGCGGAATTTCTTGACACGTCTAGGAAATCAGTTATTTTTTGTTTCTTTTTAGCAAAACAGTTATATTTGTTTCTTTTTAGCAAAACAGTTATTATTTGTTTCTTTTTAAGAAATGTTTTTCCGATGTTTAGGGTATATTTTGTTGAGAGTGCTTATAGGCACATACATATATATATGTAAATACATATGTACATATACATATATATATAAATACATGTAGCTGCCGCATCAGTGCGCATTGTTTTCTCTTGGCTAGCCATGGCTCCGGCTATTGTTCTCAACTTAATGCCCCGAGTAAACAGGAGCGACGGCAACCGCTCTCGGCTGGCACGCGTCTTATTCATTCACGGCCGTCAAATTTGACAGCGACAAAAAAACGGAGAAACAAAAAACAAAAAAAAAAAAATCTGAAAGCAAGCCAAGTTCTCGGCTTCGCGTCTGGGCAAGGCTCTAATTGAGAATCCTTTATGGTATTTCAATTGTTTCCATTACGCTTCAATTCGAATAATGCGAATGCGACGAATACGAATGTGAATGCGAATGTGAATGTGAATGTGAATGTGAATACAAATGTGGCGCACTTTTGTTTCCATTACATTTGAAGTGGCGTATTTAAGGATTTGATTTGCGACAGTATTTTTCAGCGCGGGGTTTTTTAAAGCACACTCCGACTTTTGAGTGGTGGACGACTGCATTTGAGTCACGAGTGGTGGTATTCGTTTCAAAACCCATTCCCGAAAAACACTCGAGTGCCACTCATGCAACGTGCCCACATTTCGATGACGCAAACTTTATTAGTGTTGGTAAACAGGCAAACTCTATTTATATTTGGATTTGGGCTAAACAATGCGGCACACGTGAGCTGAAGCACCTTCTCTTAATATGCCTCTAATGGATGCAACAACATCAAACATCGAATGCCACTCAGCGTGTTTGCGTTTTTTACCTAGCCATAAATACACTGTGATAAATTACTCACCAGGTTGCCGTAGTTGTGTGTGCGGATCATGTTTGATGCTCAAGGCATTCGAGCTGTAGCCTAGAAGAGAAATGAATACAGTTTGAATACTTTTCGAATGGACATCAAATTTATATTAAATATGTTTAAATTTTGATATTTTTATATTTACTTATATTTATTTATATTGAATTTCTGCTTGACTAATAATTAAAGTGAAATTGAAAAGTTGAAAAGTTCCCATTTAGTCGAAATATGATTTCACAATCTGTTGCGATCAGGCTGATTCAGTTTCGCTAATAATGAACCAATAATCGGCTACTGTAACAAGCCATCGATTGTTCGAATATGAGGAACAACTCTTTGAGCATAATGATAATCTCAATGATTGACGATGTCACTTATAGAGTGAGAGACCCCCGAACACATTCTGGAACATAATCCGGCAATAAGCAGACTGAAACTAGCACAACTCCGAGGCTTACATCTTGAATGCTAGTGAAATTATTCCTCCCATACATATTGCATTTTTGATCATAGTTGAAATGGATCTAAGACTAAAGATCGTTTATTAAACAGAGGCATAGAGCATTGACTCTGAATACAATAATAATAATATTTTTTCTTAATCAAAAAGTTGGTTTTCTGTATAATTTCAGAATTTTAATCACTAAAGTTACGGTTAAGGATTTTATGCTGTACAAACTCAAATACATATTCAGAAACTTCAGCTCTTCAAGCTCGAAATCAGTCTAATCTTAAGCGGTTCTTAGCTCGTTGAGTATATCCCTATTAAGGGATGCGATCCGTTTGCTAATTGCCAGCTGACAATTGTTGGATGGAATAAATCTCATTCTGAGGCACTCAGGCGTAAAGTCAACGAGTTGTCTGTCTGCCATCGTAGACACTTGTCCCTTCTGGGGCACAATCAAAGGCATCAAAAGACACCAACTCAACCGCAGCACACCAAACATTATCATAGTTCTGTCATCAAAGCCAAATCAGAGCCAGAGGCGAACTGAGACTCTGACTGAGACTCTGACTGAGACTGAGACTGTGATATGAGCAATGCGGCATGCTCTTTCATTTTAATGGAATATGATTGTGTGGCAGCAAAACAATGCCGTGGGCAATTCAATTTAAAATGTGAGCGTGGAGTGTGGAGAGAGGGGAAAGGGTGTCAAAAACGTTGAAAGTTGTGGCAAACTTCACGCTCCATACCAAATTAAAGCCGCAGGCAGCAGCCAAAGGACTCGACATGGGCTTCGGCTTCGGCCTCGGCTGAGTGGTTCTACACCACCCGCTGTTGTTTTCGTTGTCACTCATTGTGCACAGAGTATAAAAAATGGAACGAGGAGGCACAGCTAGTGATAAAGAGGGAAGAGCAAGAGAGTGGAGAGTGAAGAACTTTTCTATATGACATTTTTTGGTTTTTTACGCTTTTGTGTGGCCACTCAACTGCGAAGAGCACAAAAGATGCCCGATTGCATTTTGAATGAGGTGCGGCAAGGGGAGGTGGCGGCTGGACTGAGTGGGTGGGCGTTTTGATTGGGTGTGTAGTTAGGTGTTAAGCACAACTTTAGCTGCCAGCAAAAACACATTCAGTCAAGCTGAAACTGCCTGAGATTTGTGAAGAACCGATCGCTGAACTTGATGTGGGGTGTTTTTCTACACTCAGCACAAAAATCGACGTTCAAATTCAAATTCGCACTAAACTGAAAATTGCACTGGAAACTAGAACGTTTTTTTCTTGTACTTTGAAATAATTTGTATATAAATAAATTTATAAGAAAAGCTTGCTCTAAATATGGAGATTTATATAGTTTATAGAAATATTTTATATTATTAACAAATGCATTTATGAAAAGTAGAAATGCAAATGTAGAAAATCAAGTAACCAAATGCTAACAGCTTTAAAATTCGAATTATTTCTTGTACATTTTAGAAAAAGGCAAGCTGGAATTAAGATATGCAAGGACTAGTTTTGAGCATGCAATTTTAGACATTTAAATTAAGGTGAGAAACCTTTTTGTGGCTGCTTCATCGAAATTCCAAAATTCAGAGCGACTTTAAATTTTGCTGAGTGTAACTACAATTAAGTGTTTTCCCAACAACTACAACTAATGATCAGGTTACTCCCACACAATTCAACAGCCCCTCAATGCGTGTCTATACGCTTCATTTGACACCAACAAGGAGTTGAAGGAAGCCAGTCTGCTGACAGGACAACAACACGTGTAGGCAACACCTTTTCAATTTTACTTTTCCATTGATAGATTGAATGCCATTTGGCATGCTTCATTGGGCATTCTTTCCCCTCTCTGTGTGCGTGTGTGTGTGTACATGCTAATCAGTGTGTGCACAACATGTGTTTACATATTTATTTATTGGTTTTTCGAGTACTTTTTGGTTTGCTTTTGACTTGTGGTTAACAATTTTCATATTCACTTTTGGGTTTACGAAAAGTGTGGTTGAAACTTTTTGAGCATATCTCTTTTGATTGGCCATCATTCAAACTTTTACAAGTTGCACAGCATATTAAAGAAAATTTCGAGAGGCATAAATAGTCATGAATCGTAAAGAGCAGAAAGTATGCTTCCAGAGCAGCAATTTTCTGTCAACAGAAGAAGGTAATGAATCTCAGGGATCAATAGATACTCCATTAGTAAATACTTCTTATACTGGTCATATTATTGACTATCTTACATCTTATCAGCTTTTCTTTAACAACAAGTAATAATAATCTGATATAGATATCTTGGGAGATTTCTTAAGGTCTCTATCATAAGTATTTAGTATGTCCAAGATACTCAAGCCTATGCATGAAATACTTGACTCTGCTTTTTAACTTTGAAATGAGCAAATTATAACATTTCTGTCCCTTTTCTTTGAAAATCTCAACTCCTTTTTCTTGATAAGCATTTGAGTTAAGATTGAAGAGTTTAGTATCATATAAAACTTATATTTCAATATTCGAAAGTCAAAGAGCTTGTAGCATTAATTATTTCAATCAAAATTACTATCTAATATTTTTGAAAGAACTGTTTCTTATTTAAACTTCAGATTGATGTCGGGCTACAAAAAAAAAAATATTATACCAAAGGTTTTTGTCCAAAATTAAAATAATAAAAACCATTAAGTCTGTACGATATTGATATGAACATATTGTGATATATATGTATATATTGATTTGATATATCGTACATCAAGAATAAGGTTTTCACTTGATATTTTGTAAATCTTCATAGAATTGACAATCTATTTGAACCTAGCAGAAGTAGAACTAGAAGAATTTTGAGGGCATTATTTTCACATGAAAAATGATTTTCAGTCAGAATTGTGTTTCCAACTTTGAATGTAATATTAATCTAGAGATCATAACATGGTCGAATGGTTTTTGAAAATGGGATTAGTTAACGTACTGATTAGTTTAAAACGCTTGCAAAATGAATTTTTTGTGTTTTCAACAGAATCACGCTTTCTTTTCATTTAACTTTGACTATATAAATATGATTAAAAATCACTTGTTTTTTTTTAGAATCATTTAAGCTTTGATGATTTTAATATACTTAATTTTCAACTCACCTTGCGATTGTGCGGAGCTGTGGGAGCCCCACGACGATTTGTACGAGGAATCTGCAAAAATAGAAAAATATATAAATATGAGAAGAACTCAATGTGAAAAATAGATAAACAGACACATAAAAAAAAAACAAATATAGCAAAGAGTTGGAAGGAGGGAGAATAGAGTTGAGTTTTGAGCGTGTGAAATGTGATTCGAATATTACAATTCAGATTTATGCATATTTATTTATTTACTTGGATTCCACGTGGGATTGCCAATGACCGCTGGTGGCCGGCTGGACTCACACATTGCCCACTCACCTGCGAAGAGCATTGAGAAGTTGCTAAAGCTGCCCGTGGAGCGTGACAAATAATCAGCGGACGACTTGATGTCGAGCATTGTGTCGGCAGCAGCGTCGGCAACCGCCGGACTTGAAACCGCCGGACTTAAAACCGCCGCTTTTTATTAAATCTTTTGAAAGCCGGCGCCTGTTTCTCTTTTTTTTTTTGGTTTATTTATCTTTTTGTTACAATTGAAGCTCACTCAATTATTGGTCGCGTCGGAAACTAATAACACACACACAGTTTATGGGGCTACTGGGAGCTGTTCCAATCCGTAAGCCGATTGAGAATTGCTTCAAAAAAAGTCAGCGGCCGGAAAACGGAACGGGAAAAGTGACGATCGGAACCGGTTACCGTTTACCGGACACCTCCACTTCCGGTTACGGAGAGCTAACCAATGCACTTTGGACTACAACTGATTTATATGTGTCAATCTCTGGGTGTGTGTTGGTGTGTGTCTAAATCGCGTATACGCAGCGTAAATCACTTTCACAAACTGTGCAGCAGAGAATCAAAATGAAGTGTGACACCGGATTGCGTCCGATCTGTGGCACGGCAGCGTAACAATTGATTTCATTCCGTCGTCATCAAATCGCGCATATCCTGAACTGAGAGCTGACTTGCCCAGCAAACCCAGCAAGCGTAGCAACACCAACTGGAATCCACCCAAGCAACCCACCCCCGCGGAGAAAGGGCGCAGGCTCAAGCCCAGTGGCTGGGCGGGTGGTGGTGGTGTTTTTTGGGGGTGGTTGCGCTGCTTTGAGTGGGTGGTTTAATGCTGCCACTGCCACTGCTGCTGCTGCTGTAGCTGCTGCTGTTGCTGCTTTTGTGTATCTATCTGTCTGGGACAGGCTGTGCTGCTGCTGGCTCTGTTTGACAACGACGTCGCTGCCGTTGTCCTTTATGCGCGCCAGGATATGCTTGGTTTATAATCCACACACACACAGCACGGCAAACCACCCCTTTTTCTGCCACTGCAGCACCAATCAGCGTTGAGACAAGGTGTGGCCTAGCACAGTACACACAAACACAACACACACACACACACTCAAAACACTCTCTCTCTCTCTTGCGCTGTAAAAGCTCTTTTTGCAAATGGCTTTCGACAAACTTTTTGCTTTTAATTAAGAAAATTTGAAAGTGCTTCGAAATTTCAGTTCGATATTTGAAAATAAAAAAATAAATCCAAAATTTAACTCGTAAAATTCTGTATCATTACTAACCAACTATCGATCAGTTGTACAGGCATTACTCTCTCTCCTTCTCTCACTCTCTCCCTCTCTCTTTCGCTCATTTTGTAGGAGTTTACCGTTTCCACTTGAAATCAAGCTGCAAAACTTTTCAGCTTGTAGGCAACACACTCTCTATCTCTCTCTCGCTCTCGCTGGCACGCTTGTGTCTATTGCAATCTCGCTCGCTGAGGCGCTCTCTCCTGGCAACGTCAACAGCAGCAGCGGGAGCAGCAGCAGCAGCAGCAACTGAGAAGTGGCGCTGCCTTTTTAGTGGGTGACACACGAAGCAACAAGGACGGATGTATTATCCACTTCCTTTTTCCTTCCACCAAACACAAGGATATTACCGTTTCGTCGTTCGTTCGCCTACATATTTTAGCCAAGCTACACCCACAAAACGCCCGCGCATGAGTGTGTGTACCTATGTGTGTGTGTGTGAGTAGGTGGCTTCGACTTGTGTGGGGACTAGGAGTAAACACCTGAAAACAATGATTGTGCGATTGGACGGGGTGTATGGTTATGTGTGTGAGTGTGTGTTGGTGTGTGTTGGTGTATGTGTTGGTGTGTGTGTGTGTGTGATTGTGTTCAGTCATTCAAGCTGCTTGTTGTGCGCCTCAAATCGACAATAGTTGTTGCCCCGCTGATTGCAAAAAGGTTGGCGTCGTTAACGTCGCAGTCGCAGTCGCCGTCAACGTCGACGTCTGCGTCACTGTAGCTGCTCAAGTGCAACTTTTTGCCAGCTCTGCTGCAAGGCTATGCAAAATATTAGATACACACACACACACACAAACATATATATGTACATACACACACACACCCAAATTCGTTGCCCTTTTTTGTCTGGCTTAATTAATTTTTGAGATCATTGAAATTGTTTTTGTTTTACTTTTTGCCCAGCGCACAAAACTCATTTTACACTTTTAGACTAATATAGCCGCCGGCTGTGTGTATGCGTGTGCTTTTGTGTGTGTATGTGTGTGTGCTTTTCGTTTTGGGCGTCAGGCGTCAACTTACAAATTGCAGCTGCTCACTCAAAGCGAAAGCTTTTTATACAACTATTTCTTTATTTTTTTTTGTTCAGCTAAAAACAAATTTCGCTTTTCGCAAAAAGTTGTGAACTCAAGGCAATGTGTGTGTGTGTGAGAGCTGCAATTGCCTTGCTTTGACAAGCAGTTATTTAATAAAAGTTATTCGGGGCGACTTCAACTTGAGTTTGACGGCAGCCATTTACCCAACTCATATGCACCCACAGCCAACGAGGGTCACTCTATAAACTTAATAATCACAGGGTGGCCAGAGATTTTAAAATCTTTGCAGACCATACTTCAGTTTAACAGTACTAAGACTGTAACATAACATCTGTAACTTAACATGCAACTGTGTAGCTAAAATTGATATCGGTGTTGATCGATAAATGTAGGATTAATCTAGAAGCCATAAAATTATTTTAAAAAGATCATGCTTTTAAAATCGGATCAGTTTTAATAAAGTTATGGCTTGTGGAACCTGAAACCCTATGAGTTATTTTTTGGGCAAGCATTTTTACATTAGTTTGGACTCAGAATCATTTATCTAGAGGTCAAACAAATTTAGTTCATGCCCATTTCCATAGGATATTGTGTCTAGAACTACAAAAAAAATGGCTTCCATTTGAAAATAGATTAAGTTTTGACCAAGTTATGACATATCATAATTCGAGCTGAAGTTTATAAGAAACGAATTAAGAAAAACCAACTCCTAACTTTATAAACGACCCTAAAAACTGCTATACATTTTTGAGTGTATGTGCAAATGTGTGTAATTTAGTGTATGTGTATTTGTGTGTGTGTGTGTGTTAGCCAGTGCTAATGGAATCTAAAATGACTAAATAGCAATTTGCTGTTTCTTCGCAAAAGGCAAAGGGGCAGGGTGTCGCAAGGGAAGCTGAAACGAAGTTAACTTGGCTAAAATGTTTGCCCCATCGCGTCGCTCGGCTTGCTCTCAATCTGTGTGTGTGTGTGTGTGGGGGGGTGTGTTGGATGTGCGAAATTTTAGTTGGTATTTTAATTGCATTCATTATGTAATTAGATTTTCACGCTTGTGGCAAAACTTTAAATTAATTCCTTTTGTGCCACGGTTTCCGCCATTCTCCAAGCAACCCCCCATTTCCGTTTTCTGAGGGGCGTGTTAGAGGCTGGGGGGCGAAGCTATTTAAGCCGCGGTTTGTAAGTCGCCCAGCGAGCAACGCCTACAAAAAGCCAAACTGAAAACTTTGAGCCCAAAAACTATAAATGCGTCATCCACAAAACTCATGCCCCAAAAACCAATTGTTGTTTGCCAGAGAAGTCAACGGAGCGTCAAGACAAACATGACACGAGAAAGAGAGAATGAAAAGGGGACAGGGGTGTGCGGGTGGGGTTGAGGGGGGTGGTGAGGTGTGTGTGTGTGTGTTGGACAGGGAGCATATTGTCTAGCTTGGGCAACCACCAACAACATTTGCGATTGTTAATAAGAAACGCAATCAACACTGCGATTTGTTTTCTCAAGCTCAATAAAGCAGCGCAATAGAAAGAGACAGCGAGAGTAAGAGTGAGCGAGAGAGAGTGAGAATGTTGCTAATATTACGCGCGCCTGTGTTTATGCAACAAAAACAAACTACAACAATAACAACAATAACAGCAGCAACAGCAACAGCAGCAACAAGAACAACAGAGAACATTGTCGCCCTCCTTTGGCACACACGTGGCCATTAATGACGTATGAATGATATAACACGCGACGAGGCAGGGGTAGGGTGTTGAGAGGGGTAAGAGGAGGGGAGGTAGACGACACGTGGCCAACTGGCCGACTGACTGGCCTGCCAGAGGCGAATGACAGGCGCCTGCTGCATTGACTTGGACTTTAGCATGGGACTTGGACTTGGAACTTGGAGTGATTGCTCCTTTCTCAACACCCGTTGCGGCTCTTTAATATGTACTCCACCCCCTCTCTGTCTCTCCACACCCACCCCCCAACCCCGATTTCCCTCGGATTGCTCATTTCGCCTGCAGCGATTTTTTTAATGCGAGCTGTGCTTTTTTTTTTGTGTTTTGTTATTGCTGGCGAAATATGCGTTGTGGAATTATAGAAATTATAAGCAGCAGCAAAAAGGGCGTGGAATACCAACTAATGCCTTAACAAATAAAAACATATATATATATATAAGCATATATCTTCCATATAGTTGCCGCCACAATGAGCAAAACTCATTAAGAGTTTGCGATTTTTTGCTTAAAAACATATTTTGCTAATTTATTCTTTAAGTAGATCTCATAAATACATAAAATAGAATACTGCCTGCTGATATTTAAAAGTAAAAACAATGGATTATTTCCCATGAAATATATCATCTATGACCCACCACAAAATTATAATAAGTTCTTAGATTTATATTAAATAAAATGCATTTTTCATACAGCAATTTTCTTTCTATAAAAATAAAATTTAATTGTTATTTAGATCTTAAGTATACAAAAATAATGAGTCTTTGAAAAGGATTTCTAACAAGTTCTACCCTCAAATCTAGAGAACTTGGAACCCTTGCCAATTTCTAAGTGCGATGAATAATATCTTATAATATTCCCTCTACTGATATGAGGTCATTTAAATACAATGCATAATTGTATGACTGGTTTCAAGACTTTTGCTTGCTTCAATATATTGCTAATCAAAGGGGCGGCAACATCCATAAATCAGACTATTTCAGAGACTGTAATAATGGCTGAAACTTTTGGTCTTTGCTGAAAGTGAAAGACGCTTGCCATTGTTGGATTTGGCATGTGAACAAATATTTGATATAGTTCCGCTTTTATTACTAGTCAAGTGTCTACTGTGTCTACTGTGAATTAGTTGGACTATCTGCTTTGTATATTAAGTTAATATATTATATTATATCTAGTATTAAGTGTGAGAAGTCACTTTAAACTACGCCAAACATTTACTTGTACACATAATCAACTTATCAAATGATCTTATCAATCCAATCTTCCCATAGTTCACAGCAATTATTCCCAAGCACAACACACATTAAAACAACAACAAAAAACACACAAAAATCAAATAACCAAAAGTGAAAATTGTCATCAAAACAAATTACGAACAAGCCGAAAAAAGCATATTGATTGTGTCCTTTTTTTTGGGTGTCTATCTAAACAATGGGCGCTATAATTGCGCAATTGAAACGGCTGGGAAATGGAAATGAACAAGGAGGGGGAGGGTGGTGTGGTGAAGGGTGAGTGGTGCGCATGGTGCACGTGGTGCGTGTGGTGCGATTCACGACTCCGATTACCGTCGGTTAACTGAACATTTGACTTATGCCAAACAGCATTTTTTGAAAGCCAACATATTCACACGCCAAAAGCGAACTGTGAACTGTGAACTCAAAGGGCCCGAAATTGACAACAAACAGCAAACAAACAATTAACAGACAAACTACGGAAGGTGCAAGGGGTTGAGGTTTGAAGTTGAGGTTCACGTGCCAGCAGCGGCCATAAATTACGGCGTGGTTTGACTCGTCGTGCGACCCTCGACCCTCGCTCGACCCCCGCTCGACCTGTCAATTGGCCCGATTGACTTTTTGCGATTTGTTTTCCAACAGCGACTCTCACGCTCTCTCCCACTACTCTACCCTCCTCTCTCGAGCTGTCTCCTCTCCCGGTTGAGTTGTGTCACTTGAGATACTGGCGAAAGCGAGCTCAGTTGCCAAGTTAACCGATTTTTTAATACACTGTGTGTTATAGCGGCTGTAAACAGGTGATTACTATATAAAGTTAAAACTCAAAAACTACATTTATGTTAAAATATTATTCAGAACTTTCCCTAAATTATAAACCTGGAACATTTCAAGACACCAAAACTATGTGTGATATAGATTTTTGTATAGATTTTGATCTTAGATCTTGGGTATAAATTCTTGGCTTAAGACTGGAAAATGTGTGAAAAATGTGCCTTATTTTCTTACTATCGAATGGGACTGGTACAGTGGGTGAAAACAGTCATGAATCAACATTGAACCTTCCTTAAAATTTTTTGGTTCCACGTAAGTTTACTGTATTATGTATAACCTTTTATTCAAGCATATATAGCATATATATTATAGTTGTTAATTTTCAAGTTGAGAAGCTATTGAAAATCGTTTATTGAAAAGAAAAAGTCTGCTTGTGCTATATATTATCTCAGGCAGCTATATAAATATTATATATCTAGATATATTTACTTTTTTCAGTTATCAGTTTAAAGCTTTATTTGTAGCAAGGTACAAATTTTCAGGTCTATATCTTTAACAGCAAAAATCAATAGGCTCTTTGTCTAGCTGCTTGGATGAGAGTGTTTTAAAAAAGAAGCAGCCGCAATCAAAAACTGCGACACAATAAATTGCTGAGGTCGAGAACTGCTCGACTGGTTGGGTTAGGCGGGAATTGGGGGAATTGGGGGGGAAGGTTGCCTCATAAATTCAATTGACAACTAAATTGCAGTCGCTTTGGCCACCGGAGACGCTTCGACACGGCCACCTCCGGCTCTGGCTGCGCTCCGTTTCCGGCGTAGAGGTGCAAACGACAAAAGCAACAACAACAACAGCAACAGCAACAACAGCAACAACAACAACAGCAGCAGCAACAACAGCAACAACAACAAGAAGCAGCAGAAGAGAGTTTATAGTCGTTGTTGTCGTTGTCGCCTCTAAAGTTGCGCGTGATTTTTGATATTCCATGTCGGAAGCGGGTCATTTTCAGCGGCATAAATCACAATGCTCCGCAAACGGAAGCGACCTGTTGAAAGTACGTTCCCTCTCGCTCTGGCTCCCTCTTACTCTCTCTTACTCTCTTTCTCTGCCTTTTTAGCATACTTTCTAATTGCTTGCAATAGTTTGCTTTTACTTTTGGGCCAATTTGTTGTCGTTATCTCTTGCCTCGAAATCAATGCACAACTAAATTAGCAACATTTTCCAGCTTGTTGCCGTCATCATCAACATTATCTGCGTCTTTTTCTTGTTCACAGCAACAAAAAAAAGGAGTTGGGCGGGGCAAACAACAATAACAACAATGAATTGATTTATGAGCAACTCGTGCACAAATCCCAGGGTGGTTGTCCATAATGACGACGACTCGGAGTTAAGTGAACCGCGAAAAGGGCCATGAATAAAAATATTTGGACATCAATAGGAATCACACACACACACACACACACACATCATATATATATATATAGATGGCATGTGAAAAAGTTTGAACTTTTCTGAACCAGGCCAAGTCATTGTCTCATATATATATATTTGTTTTCTACTTTTTATACCCTAAACCCATTCAAAATTACAATTCTGGCTAGCATCAATGCCGTAGAAATGTGCCAAAAAAATGAAGCTGGAGACTTAATTTTCATCAGTCAACTATATTGCCATATTCACAAATGAATATATTATATATTGGACTTGATATTTAAATTTTATTTGGTAATTTCACAAGTTATCGCCTTCACACCTATCTATCTGCCCAGGTGTCGATTTAGACATATCTATATGAACAAGCTGATCTTAGAGACTATCAGAGCTTGAAATTATGACCATAAATTCTCGTTAGTCGCGTACAGATAAGGTTTATTTAATTATAACGATAACTGCTGTCGTTTCCTGTTTATCGATATAAATCGATTTGCGATAGCAATAAAAGACACAATTGCAAAGATATAGTCTTCTAATGTAATCAGGCATATTATTTATCAACTCTAAAATAATCATTAGCGTATTTCCATCTTGAATAAACTAACATCAGTAAATCTGCCATATCCTTAACAGCTGTTTAAGTTCGAGGTATCTGCAAGTCGAGCACTCTCGACCAGCGCATTCTGACTTTGTTTTCAGTTAGCAGTTTGCTAAATAAAAAAAAAATGGAATATTTAAGCATTTAAAAGATGAGCGCATAAATTGAACGCAAAACGCGACAGCGCGCAAAGCTGTCAAAAGGGACGAGGCGAAAAAGGAAGAAGAAGAAGAAGAAGGAGACTGCTCCTGCTGCTGGCGCCAGTGTTGGCAAAGTGCGCCAGTTGGCAGCAGCAAAAATTTTCAATTTATTTTCACAGCCTGAAACAATTACGACAGAGAAGAAACCAAAAAAAAAATCATATATAACGAGAGTTAAACGAGAAATACAAACTGTGCGCAAATGAAATCAGAAATTAAATTTGAAGTGAGCAAAACATACGGCGCAGCAGAGGGGCGGGGCGGTGCGGGGCGGAGAGTGGATGCAGGGGGGCGGCGATATGGTTACACAACATTGGCACAATGTGGACAATGCGGCAACGTGGCGCAGGTTTTTGTGGGCGTCGTGTGTGTGGGGGCGTGGCACAAGTTAAACACCCGCTGAGCTGCCATTTGGGGGTGGCATGGGCTGGGTTGACGTGGTGTGCGGTGAGGTGAGGTGAGGGGTTGCCTTCAAATGCTCGCAGATTATGCGAGATTATGTTGGACACATTTCGATGATGTGATGCGAGCGATAAGCGAATGTCAAAATGTGTCATTTAAAATTTGGAAATTATAATTAAATAAATAAGAGAATTGCAATTAAAGTCGAAATTATTATTCTAAATATATATCAGAGATAAATAGTTGGTATAGATATTTATGCTAAGATATTTATATCTTATAGGAACTCAGAATGTTGCAGACGTTAAGTGAGAAGATGATAACCATTCTGTTCTAATGATAGCTTGCTGAATATAATATAAATATCTCAAACTATTATCTCCAATTTTGTTGCTGTATTTGAACTTTCTCTACTCTCATCTCAGGCTTGCAGAAAAGCAGTAAAAGTGAAAATTAATTAAGTTGCAAAGAAGCTATCGGCAAATATTTATATAACAAGAAAGAACATTTATCTAAGCACCCCAAAGACTTAATAATGTTACAGACAAGACTCAAACTGCCAACATCTATATCCATATAAAAAGCCGACGGATTGTTTCGATTAAAGCTATATGATATAGTAATCCAACGCTGATGATTCTTTGTTCAGGTGTTAGAAATAGGATAAAATGCATAATTGCTGAGTTTGGTGCAGATAACTTGGTGAACCGAAAAGTTCTTCATATAAGAAATCATCGTTCAATCGATGGTTCCTATGACAGCTATATAATATAGTTATTCGATCCAGTCGGCAACTATATTATTTATATGCCCAGTTTGATCAAAGGATAAGTTCGCTTAGACGGTCATAAAAACTTGTCTACAAAGTCTCGGCTAGTCATGCTGATCAGGTATACATATCTAAATACATATACCTTTTTCTCTGCATTGGTAATCAAATATAAACCCCAATAAAAGTGTTAATCTATTCAGTCACAATCTAAATCAGCTCTGAGATGGATTTCCAGTCAATAAATATTTAAATTAATTCAGCAACAATGCCAAACAACTACAAATAATCACATCTTGTTTATTTTAAATCTATGCCACCGCTCAATTGGCCATGCCTCTCGAGTTGTTGCAACTCACTCTCACCAGCTCTCACCAGCTACCCCTCTATTGCATAATTTAAGGAACATCCCCCTTCCCTTACCCATCACCCTGTCCGACGCGTGCCCCTAATGCGCTTCACATAACATTTTGATCATTTTATGATCTGTCGATTAGCCTCATTGTTGTTTGGATTGAGACCAGAGACTGCCTGATGAGAGCTATCTGTCCAAGCAGGGGTTGCTTCTTCCATGCAGTGTGTACTGTCATTGTGTGTGTGTGTGTGAGTGTGGGTAAGTGTGAGTGTGTGAGCAACACGCTTAATAGGATTAGCGCTGAAGAGCACTTAAGAGTCAAATTATCAACGCTGCCTTCACAATTGTTTTGACTGTTGCGTTTTGTATGTTTACAGTAGCAAAGGCAGCAACAGCAGCAAAGGACATCAGCTACAGTCCGCACTCCACATAAAGCCTAACGATTGTTTGCCAATTTTCCCACTGTAGCAGTGAGTGTCCTGCTGACAACGAGGGTGAGGTGCAGCAAAGTACCAGATTATGTGAACCAGTCTCAACTGAAGTGAAAGAGGCATCAAAGTCAAGTAGTGCTTGCAATTGAGAAAATAGTCGCCTCAAATTGTTTCCAGGTAACTGAATTAAACATGTTTGTTATATTATCTATGCTTAAATAAAATGAACTCCAAACTTTAACTATAAAATATAATTATACGACGGAAACTTAATAAGTTACCAGCAGCTTATCAGGGAGTTTGTCTCAAAGTTTATCTCTTCAAGGGTATATGTAATATGTGTGTGCCATTCTTTCTTTCACTTGCAAAAATATTAGTCCTATTGTATATGTTAGTCAAAAATTAAACAAAATATATATTAAATCAAAATATCACACAAAAGCAAACTTAACTTAACTCTGCTGCTCAAGCTGCAGTAGCAGCAGCGCCCTCTATTGTTGTGTGGACTGCAACTGGTTTTGTCACCGGGGTTGCTGTCCTGACTGAAAGCTGTCAAAGCTCAACGGGCATTTGACAAATGTGTGCAAGACTCAAGAAGGTTGTGGTAAGAATGTAGAAAGTGCGACTTACACAGTGCATTGCTGGCATTGTTGGAAACAGCTCCGTTGTTGCTGCTGCTGCTGCTGCTGCTGCTCTTGCCCACTGTGCTGTGCCTGCCCAGCTCGCTGCTGGAAACGGACGCGGCGGCGGAGGAGGACGAGGCGACGACAGCATGCGACGAGGATGTTGTGGCACAGTCCAACGTTGATTTCTCTGCAACCAAAAAAAACAGTAAAACAAACGGAATATTAATTGCAGCAGAAATTTGCACACTCAGCGCGACACGCTTCGCCATTCGGCATGGTCCCAGGACCTAAACTAAATGGGCCAAGTCATAAATCTCAAACATAGATAATTGTCAGCAACGGCGGCGGCAGCATCAAAAACCTAACTGCCCCGTTTTTATTTATTACCCAAATTATGGTTGGTAGTTCGCTGCTGCCACTGTTGCTATTGCTGGTAACTGTGCGGAGTCCTTTGCCAGCTTTAGCTAGTCGTGGTGCCGTCGGCCGAGACTGACACGCAACGCCGCTCAGCAGCCACCCTCCGGACAGAGCCTGTGAACCGCAAAGGATATAATCGCGAGGGTTGTCACTTCAGACAGCCGACCAGCAACCAGCAACAACAACAACCAGCAACAACAAGCAGCAACAACAAGCAGCAACCGTAGCAATGTTTAATTGCCGTAAATCTTTGTTTGATGTAAACAACAATAAGCGCATCGTCAAATTCGCAACGCCACCAATTGAAATGTCAAATGGCGGAGAGATCATCATCATGTTGATATCCATGCAACATGTCATATATGATATGGTCTCAACATGAGCTGAGCGCCTGGGAACGTGATTGTGTCATAATTGAGTCTCTGAGGACAGGCATATATCAGAGGCATGTTCCTTACTATAATAAAGATGTGGAAGCATTTCCGATATAGATATTGCTGATAAGATTCAGCAGCCGATTATCGATAAAGACAGAATTATAGGCATCCAATTGATATAATATACAAGCTGATTTATAATTGACCAATTGTAGTTCCATTAAATGGATAAGAACATCAGAAGGAACCTTAAGAAAGTTATCCATTGTTTATAGCTGTCCCTAACTTGATTTTAGTATATATCACTATATAATTTCTTGGAAATCTTGGCTGTGCTGGTAGTAATGACAGTATTTTCCGTATAATCTCAGTGTCTACAAAGTCCTTGCTGAAGGAGTGTAATTATCTTTTATGTGCTTTTGTGAGCCAAAGGCTTTTGAGCAACAAAAAATAATGAGTTACGCATGACAAAGTCCTTTTATGCGACAGCAGCAGAGCAGAAGAAGGCAGCAGAAAGGCAGCAAAGAAGAAGCAAAACTCATAAGGAGCGAGAAGAGAGAGAAGCAGCTCAAAACGATTCATTTCATATTTGTGCTTGAGCGCGTTCAAACTGTGTGCTGGAGTCGGTTACTTTTGTGAGGAGCAAGGGAAGCAGTCAGAGGAGCAAAAAGGACTCGTCTGCTTGCCTGTCATATTGAATTCCGGCTTAACAAAACCGACAATTGCCGTCCTCATACTCGATTGAAAACTGAAAACAAGCCGAGGAAAAGAAATGTGCTCCTCTATATAAAAAGATATAGATATATTTTGTGGACACAACCAGAACGGAGGCGGCATAACAAATTCATGCCAGGCACGCGATGGATATTCCTTGGACATTGCATTTTTGATGTTTATATCAAGTAACCCCGTTCCCCCATTCATGCAACTGCCTCCTGGCCGCATTATAAGCCACATCCGTTTTGCCGGCTTAAATTGATAAATACTAAAAGAAAAGCACCAAAAACAAATAAAAAAAAACAAATATGGGAGGCAAGGACCCCAAGGACCTTGACGTTTACATGGATAATTCAATTTAGGTTTTTATAATTTTTTTCGCTTTTTTGTTTTTGTTTTCGGCTTTTTTTTTTTGGCTACAACAACAAGAATTATGTACATGACGCTTGCTGACCAAGGTTCGCTTTTTTGGCCCATAAAATTGTGGCAAACATTTTCGGCGTTCGGTTAGTGGTTGCGTGGGTGGTGTGGGTGGCTGGTCAGCATATGCTGTTTGGATGTGTTTAAATAAATACGCGAAATTTGCCACTTTTGTAAAAGAACCAATTGTTTTTTTCCTTCTTTTTTTTTGGCTGTTTGTAGCTTTGCTTTTGACCGGAAACGCAGGATTTGTTTTTCCGCCATTTCGCTGACATTTTGTGGCAGAACCACAGCGAGAAGGTCAGTGGGTTGCGACTAGGCGAAAAGGAAAACAACGGAGTCACGATTGCCGAAAACAAGCTGCTAGAATGGCATTTGGCAGAGGGAGTACAGCCATATCATATGTTCGAACATATTCCTCTAACAATGGTCAAGCGATAATATTTTTGGACTACAAAAACTGAAATGATTTTGGTTTAACTTCTAAAAGCAGAATGGGAAGAGGAAATACACAACTGATAATCGAGTTGGGCAGGGTAAACAGTTCCGAGGCAAGACAAATGACTCTATAATCGATAAAAATCGATTGGGACAAGAAATATCCATTAGAGAGATAAGATAAGATGATAGAGCATACGAGCTAGCTCGAGTGGGAGTTACTCATTATCAATAGCGAGAGATCAAACAAGCATTGGATAATAGTGCAGATACTCTGAAAGATTTAGAAAGATCAGAATTATATATTTGATAAGCCTAATGCATTATTTATTTTCTTCTTAATGGAAAATTCGATAGGTTTATTTTCAGAAGAATACTCAGCGATCTCTCGAAAAAACATAACTTTCTAGACAAAGAAGTCACCTGAGGAAACTAGGTAGCGGAATCTGGCAAAATCCTCAAAGAAATTCAAAGCTGTGAACAGATAAAGTATTCCAGATAAACATATTTATCGATAACTGCACTCATTATTATGATGATCGATATAAGTCGATTTTCGATAGCAGTAAAAGTCGAATTTATAAATTATTCGAAAGATAAGATTCCTTATGTTGGGAAGGGAGAAGTAAAGATCTTAACTCATCTCAATAATACAAACATCTACACTCAGAAAAAAAATCGATCTGAATTTTAGAAATTCTCCATACTTTTGGGGCCAAGGATAACTCAGAGAGCAGCTTTTCAGCTTTTTTCTAGTTTATTCCTAGTCCTACCTGTTCGAACTTTGTGCTCCACATGCGCGACGGCTGTGGATCCCGAGTGTGAGGCTGGCACTGAGGGCGCACTGACCGCATCCAAGGAGGAGACGGGCAGCTGGACGGCGCTGGACGTGATGACACCGTGTTGCGTGGCCACCGGCGAGCAGCCCGTGGGCGGCTGCAATGTGTCCAAGCGATGCCGTTGCACGCCTACGCTGCTGCTGCTCACCGTATTGTAGTTGAGTACGCCCACGCCCACTCCGACGCCCACTCCAACGCCCACGCCTCCGCCCGCATTGTGTGTCAGGCCGAGACAATTGCCGGCTCCACTTCCATTCTGCATGGCGGGCAAAGTATCCAGCGAGTCTGTCAGTCGCTGACTGGAGTAGATATCGCTGTGGGATCAAAATGAATATGAATCAATATATATATATATATATAATTCCAACTCCAATCTGTTGCTGTACCCACCTGAAGGCGCTGCTGGCGCCAAAGAAACTGCTGCGATCCTGGAGCGCTGCTTTGGCCTTTTCCACGCTCTGCTTGAGCTGCTCAAACGTGGACTGATGGAAGCGATAGGAGGTCCAGTCGGGCGAGCATTGCCCCAGTGTCAGGCAGTCCTCCGTCTTCACCTGGGCCAGCGTGGGCGGCGACACCCGCTTCAAGTCCAGCGCCGTCTGATACGAACACGAATTCTCGTACATGGCGCGACCCTCCGAACCGTCAACGGCTACGTGTTGGTTAAGCAATGGATTCCACTTGACTCTGGGTGTGAAGAGGATTTCGAGGGTCAGCAGTGCTTAAGGTAACACTTTATATATGTATATATATTGAGTAGTTTCTATATTTTTAGTAAGCACAACAATTCATAGACAACTTTACAAAAATACAAATAAATAAATATTTCTTTCAAAAAAATTTTGGGTTTTTACGTGTGATTTCTAACAGGACGCCTGCTTTTCCTTCAAGTTAATAACTGAAATTTCCTTTGATATCTATTCTTGATCATGATCAATATTCATCTTTATCTGTATCTTTTTCAGATTGCATACCGTACGCAGTGCTAGTTTATTTCATTTAATCGATAACTATCGATTTAAGTCGATTTTCGACAGCAGTAAAATTGTGTTTTAGTTGACATATAATATATGCAAGCATGATCAAATCTACTTTAGATCGATTTAAAAAGTAGAGATTGAGTTATTTAAAGAAAACTTATATTCTAGTCAAACTTAAACTTAAACTTAGCTACTTTCGACTCTATTCGATCAATACTCGTTTGCTTTAGTGGCTGCCTTGAGTGTCTAACTGCGAGTGATAATATGCATAAATCAAAAGCAAGAACAGTTCGCTATTAATGACGGCAATTTTAAAATGTACTGTTTCTGTTGCAACAAAACGCTACACTTGCCACACTATACAACAAACATAATTAGCAGCAGTTGAAATAGTGACTCAATAGGGACATGCATAATTATCTCTGTTCTGGTTATTTATAGCGCTGCTCTGGCCAGGGGCATACGCTGCGTATGAGCGTTATGCGTGGGCGGCAGCCATTTGAGCGTGGCTTTCTAATTTCCACCAAGCAGCTATTGTTTATTGTGTGTGCGTGTGTGTCTATATATATGTATGTATGTGTGTGTGTGTGTGGATGTGTTGCATGCCATGCAAATTTTTGCACACTGCCTTCATCGGAAGTTGCTGAATTTTGATTTATGCCAATGAAATTTATGCCATGACAAAAACAACAATAACACTCGCTGCACTCTACACTCAGAGAAAACGGAGAAGAGCAACAATTTGCAACAATGCTGAAACTTGTTGAAATTTAAGCCAAGGTTATTTTTTTTAAGCTAACAAGTAGAAATTGTTTTAGAAACGTTGAAAAAATGTTTTAGATTGTTTTGAATTTTAGATTGTAAACTATTGAAGAAGATGTCTATAAACCTAGGAGGTACATCTATATATATATATACTCGTGATCAGCATGGAACAGAGCCAGCCGAGTATATGTGTATGTTCGTCTGCCTATTTTCAGAAATAATCTTTCATTAGATAAGTCATTGTATGATAAGTCATCTTTTGCTTATTAACTTATCCTAACCTAACTCAGCAGTTATAATTCTTATCATACTTTATCATACATTAGATGACTAAATTATATATATTATATATATATATTCCATAGGAACAGTCCGATAATTTTTTATAATTTTTAAAGCTTTCCATTAGTTTGCAATGGCATTTTATCTTCCTCATGTTTAAGACAGACATTCTTGATATTTATTTTCATTTGAAACAAGGAAGAATAGCTAAATTATAGATGATATATATTTGTCCTAAGGGACTTAAAAAAAGTCAAACTTTTTGCATCCCAAAATATATATTTGTCGGCTTAATAATATCAGCCGAAAATCAACAATTGTTTTTATTAACCAAATGATAAAACATGTTGCTGAGTGTAGCTTTAAAATGCTGACGCACTTTGTGGCAGCTTTAAAACTTGACATCACAACAAGAACAACAGCAACAAGAGCTACATTTGCTTATCTGTCGAGTCGAGTTGCATCTAGAGAAAGAGACAGAGATAGAGATAGAGAGAGAGAGTATTATGATGAGACAGACTGACATTATAAACGGCCTGCACACGCCTTATTTATTATTATTTATCATTGTGTTAACATTGCACGCAAATTGCGAGTGTGGACCAAACAGGCTGGCAGGCAGAAGGACACGAGGACGCAAGGACGCAAGCCGAAGCAGCCATTTTGAAGCTATCGCATTTGAGTTGAGCGCGCGCACACCGGAAATACGCGCCAGGATGTGCCAGGATGCTTCGGCTTCGACTATGCCAGCCTCAGAATGCGACGCGTGCCTCTGCCACTGTTGAAGATGCGTACACACATAAAACATAATAAAAAGAAAAAACAAGATTGCCAAAGTGTGCTGAGCTGCTGCTGCCAATATTATGCATATACATGTATATATGATATATACTTGGCTAACTGGCTAATGACATAATGCCCGAGCAGAGCTTTTAATTAACAGGATGAGCATGACGCTGACGCTGACGATGAGCTGGAGGATGGGGATGAGCTGGTGGCTGAGGGGACACACGCGCCACGTCACTTTAATGGTTTGTAAGATTTACCTATCAGCTTCTCGTTTGTTAACTCGGGGCAGGGGGCGTGGCCATTTCACACGCAGTTGAATTTATGATATCTGAGGATGTGATTTTGATACCAGCACCAAAAAACGGGCGGTTGCAGAAATGTCTCTTTCTATTGTGTATATTTTAATATCTGAGTGGATAACTAATCCTGAGCTAATCCTGTGCTAACATAAAGATTATTGTATATATTATAGCTATAGTATACATTGGAAGTATAACTTTGTCGAAATTCTGCCTTTAAATTTGAAATACTTGACATACAAATTACTCCAGCAATGAAAGTTGAGCAAGTTAGATTTTGGAACTTAAATTAAAAGTTTTGCACTTAAGTTGTTATCAAAACCTAACTTAGATATTGGATTTATCTGTGTGTTTTATATATGTATGTTTGCATTTTGTATTTCTGTATATTTGTAGAGAAAATGCTGGCAATTTCTGTTCCTTAAATATTATATTTAAATAGGAAAAAATATGATCAAAATGATGTTAAGGTATATGTCAAGAAAGATGTACGAGTATGTATGTTTAAAATATGGGATTTTTGTATCGATGTTCCACAAATGGGAAAAGTTATAGATAAATGATAATAAATATGAATTCTATATAGCTGTTATAGTCTCTGAGTTTGGCTTGTTTACACAGACTGACAGACGCACATGGCTAAATCGACTCGGCTTTGGTTGCTGATCCAGTTTATATATACTTAATGAGATGGGAGATATTTTCTTCTACCTTCCAGTGATAAGCCTGGCTTGTTTTGAGAATGGTTTGAGTTCTAGTTTAAAACTACATTCAAAGCAGAAAATGCGCTTCTGCCTTCAAGTCAAGACTTAGTCAAGGCTTTTCAGAGCCATAACTTTGTCGAGAATGAACCGATTTTGAAATACAATACCACCTAAATATGTATATTCAAATTTCCGATTTTGTTAGAACTAAAGCCAAAACTAGCTAGATAAATATGAATTTTATTCAAGTAAATTCTCAAGGCTTCTATTTCATTTCTTTTCAAATGTAGTCAGCATTTATTTGCCAACTAAATAAATAATAAACAAAGTTTAAATTTGTTAAATATTAACCAATATATAATAAATAAGTTTTTCTTTAATAAAGTTTAGTTGTAGAATAGTTGTTGGCTCACCTCAGGATTATGCTGGTTTCTGTGTTTGAGCTTATCCAAAAAGTGTCAAGTTCAACTTAACTTAAATGAATCTCACTTTGAATAACTTTTTGTTGCTAGTTGCACTCTACACACACACTCGTCACTTAATAATAAATATTGCTCAAGTGCGTTGCATTTACGGCATGTTGTGTTTGGTTTTTGTTTTTTGTTTCTTTGCCGTTGCAATTGGCAAACCGGATATGAAATTATTGTTCAAAATGGCGTCGGATGTGCGGCAAGTGAAGGTGGGGTTGAGGGAGGCAACGTTGAGGCAACGACGGCTATGCGCGACGCAAATTGTTTGTTTAGTTTGTTGCTGTTGTTGTTGTTGTTGCAGTTGCAGTGGTTTTTGTTGCAACGGATATGCAAGTAAATTTGTCAGTGGCAAACGAAACGCCGACGGTGGCAGCAAGGACAACGCGTCCTTTGAACATGTTCACGTTGCGCGCCAAACAAAATCAAAAGTAAAAATTTCAATAATTTCCGCACACAACAAAAACACAATCGCTCTCTGTGTGTGTGTGTGTGTGCGTGTGTGTGTGTGATGTGTGGCACGCCTACTTTGCCATTTGGTAAGCAACAAGCGTATTTGTCCAAGTTTTGTTTTTGTTTTTTATATTTAATTTATTTTTTGTTGCGTTGCGCCTCAGTTGCCCCGCTCGCTGGCCCAGTTTGGTCAGCGGCTGTTTCCTGTGGCTGGGTGTCAACGTGTGTGTGGCCGACGAATCTTAACCGCAATAGCGCCGTTATTATAGCTGCTGCTGTTCCGCGACGTGTCGTAACGGTAACGCGCACTCCAAGTTAATGTGTATGTCCTGCAGCCAGCTGCCTAGTCCTTTAGTCCCACAGTCCCTTAGTCCACACCACAAATCATCTGCTGCGCGCGCTCTCAAGATGGCGACAATAGCAGCAGCAGCAGCAGCAGCAGCAATACTCCTCCCACATTTTGGCGCTGTAATCAGCCGGGCATATCACAAGGATGCAGCAGCTCCCCACCCCCCAACCCCCATACATAAAAATAAGCAACCCTTGTGCGCACGCGCGCTCCTTCCTCCCAGTCTGTGTGTCTGTGTGTGTGTGTGTGTTGGGCTCATTCATTTATCTGGCATTGAGGGCGGAGCTATCTCATATCATCAGAGTGTCACACTGGCTGTCTGCTTGCTCTACGTTCTTGGGCAGCACTGTGTGGCTAGGTGTGTGTGTGTGTGTGTATGTGTCTGTCTGTGTGTGTGTGTGGCATCATTAGTCCAAGCAAAAAGACCCCATTTTGGGCGGAAGTGCGTATGAGCAATATTTTAACAATGGCGTTTAAAACAGTTAAAGAGCCAAGCACACACACACACACACACAGTCGCTTATCTGTGTGCTCGTGTGTGTGTGAGTGTGTGCGGGCCATTAGGCGCTTAGTTTGAAGCCAACTCGCATCATTTGCGGCTACGCTCTGCCTACTTTAAGGCAGCCTTTGCCACACAAAATGGATAGCTAAGAAATCGCCCCGACGAGAGATAAGCGCACACATAATATCATTTTAATTTTTATAAAGGATATAATTAACATGCGAGTGTGTGTGTGTGTGTGTGTGGTTTGTTGGACAGTTAAAGATTAAAAGAAAAAGTTAACGACTATAGATAAGGAATAGATGCAATTAAAAGAAGCTTAGCTTGAGCATGACTTAAATTAAACAAGTTGTCAAACTGCAGCTGAGTTTTGACTGCTGTTATTATGAATATTAAAATATAATAATTTATATTATATTATTATAAAATAGTAAACAAAGTAGTAACTAAGTCTATCTTCGTATTTCACAAAATTGAACTAAAATGCTTAAAACTGGTTCACTCAACTTAGTAGTAAAATCTTGGTCTAAGTCTTAAAAAACTTGCTTTTTTAACTACAATTTTTAGTTTGGGCATAAACTTGTCCATTTAAGCTTATTCATAGATTATAGCAAGTGCTGGGATTTATTTGAACCTATTTCAAATGGGAAAAGAGTACACGGAAGTTGTACAAAAGTATGCAAAAGGCAGAAAGTGGCATCCATAAACAGCCCGATCTCAGAGACTATATCAGCTAGAATCTTTCAGCAAGTTTGTCTTTTGGATAAGATAAGATAAGATAGAAGATTATATTTTGCTCTTTGTCTGTCTGTTCTGTTCGTCTGTTCTTGACATTTTTTATAAATATTCTTGAAGTTTTCATCATATCATCATCAATCATATTAATCACCTTTCATAATTTTTACCACCTTGTATCAGCTGCATCACTGGTAACAATGTATGCTGCAGTCTGATTTCGGTTTTTTTTTTTTTTAATTGCTTTTGGAATAGATAACGAATTCTGCAAACATAAAACACATGTCTATATATATATTTATTTATATATTTTACAGTCAATTTACAAATTTAGTTACATGTCACATTTATATTTATGTTCTACTACCAACTTTGATCATTCTAATGCTGATCTGAACACTGGGCCCAGATGATGTAAGAATGGCATTTACATTTACATGATTAGATTGATTTTAGCCTGTCAAGTTCTGCAAATATATGATTCGCTTCATTAGCCAAGTTGAGGTTGTTTTACTTTCCTGTACTTTATATATATTCATGTGTGTCATTATAATGTCATAGTACGATTAATAAAAGTTTTAATAAACATCGTCATTATTTGAAACTAGTTCTGATTGCCAGATATGTAAATAGACCGGTCGAAATCCAGTCTCTCGTATAAATAGCTGCCAGTCACTTTCATTAAAGACCCATAACGTGATAGCACCTCGAACAATTCGGTAGCAAGTTGTGTTCTTCAAAGACTTGATAGTGGAATAAGCGTATAAATTCCTAGAAATGCAGCTCATAAATATTTGTGTATTTCTGCTTTGCACCTTTGGGTTTGTCCACGTGTTAAATGCTCAACGCTATAATAATAGATATTATCAGACCAGCAACGTTGGACGCTTTGGAGGAAATTCTTTTGGGTAAAAAAATAAATTTAGATTTATTTTTATTAATAAATGAGAATACTCTGTTTGCAGTGAGGGTGTTCTGAGACCAGGCAGCGATACGGGCGAAGGCATCTTTTCCGAGCTAGATGCGCCCGGTTATTCAGCACCCAACGCTAACCGTATATATGGTTAAAAATCGTCCAAAATACCATTAAAATAATTCCAATTTAATCAAAAGCTAAAAAGGACAAACAGAAAAGAGTTTAGTCTGGACACAAACCCGAAAGTAAAAAGCTTTCACAAAAGGGATTCACACCCACACACACACACACCCACACATACATACATTTATACATACATTTACATAAAATATAAAACTTTAATTTAATTTAAAATAAAACTCACACATTTTCATTTTATCGCCTAAGTTGTATATATAATACAAATGACAAAAAAATATATATATATAGTAGTAGTAGTAGTAGTCTGGTAAATGTTCGCAGTTGTTCTGTTTTCCAATTATAAATTAATTACAACATTAAAGTATAAAGAATGATGAGTGTGTGTTTTTGTGTGTATAAAAAAGGGGAAAAGAAAGTTTTACAATGTTTTGTTTTGATTTTTTACAACTTATTGTGCAACGAATGACACAAGTCCTAGGGGGCATCTAAAACAACTCTAAATACGACCCTTGCTGCTCGACTTGACTTCAAATAGTTTACGCACAAAATATACCTGCAAAAAGAAGATTATTATTTAAAATATGAAGAGTAAAGAATAGTATAAGCTAGTTTAAGCCTCGCCCACCTGTATGGAACATGTGATCAGAATGATGACAATTTGGCTAAGCGAGAACAATTGTATATAAGAATTGTTATCCTGGAGCAGGGCAAAATCTCTCGATTCGCGATGCCTGCTGTGAGCCTGATACCCAAGCATATCATTGATATTACGCTCCACGCTGCCAATGGAGGCAGTGAAATTCTGCATATTCAGCTGCAGCTCCTCAATTTCCTTGGCGTATTTGTCCCACGCATCGTATTTGACCACCGTTATATAAATATTAACCAATTTGCTGGCAAATCGTGAGAACTGATTGTCAATGCAAACGGAATAATAACCACCCGGCGAGACCTGATCTGTGTAGTCAGCGGTGGCCTGCCATTGATATGGTTTCACAACGTCGCCAGCAGGATTGCGTACAGCAAAGCCAGCCATGCCATCGCCACCACGCACCACCTAACCAAAGGAGCAAGAAAATAAGGATATTTCAAAAATATGCCGGGGGCAGTTTGTAAAATTCGCAGACTTACACTGAAGGATACGTAGAAAGTGGCACCTGCCTGCACATATTGATGATAGCAGTCCTCCTTACCGGCGTCAATGTGCACCTGTTTTTTTTACAACAATAACAATAACAGGAAAAGTAAACGTGTGCCACTTAAATGTTGTTTTTGTTTATTTGTGCTTGCATTTTTCACACATTTCGTGTTATTACCTTATAATCCATGGCGACTGCTGGTAAATTCTCGTACCATGGCTGTTGTGCTTCCTGTGCGTTATTTGTCCTAATGACCACACAAAGGGATATTAGCGCTAGGCTCAAAAATGCATTAAATCTCAACCGCTGCCACGTCAATCCCATTTTGATTTTATAAACAAATAGAGTTGTACCAATTTGTTCGCGTTGGTTCGTCTGAGCGATTCACTGAGCTCCATGAACGAACTAGTCTGCACAGTTGTGTTCATCTAGTTCAGTACAAATAGACACAGACCGGCCACTTTCACTGTTCTGCTGTGTGTTCAGCTGTTATGTGGAGCGAGCACAACTTAACAGTGGCTCAAAATCACGGCCATGTCAGCGGCAACATAACAGAGCACAGCTGCTTGCCATTACATTAATCGACTCTTACCATGCGCAACAAGTTCAGCTGTTAAATGCAGCTATCGGTTGCTTAACGGAATCTATTGAATAATAAATATAAATATTTTTAAAGTGCATTTATGTGTTGTCTGCTTATTTATTCTAAATAGTTGATATTTAAACTATTTTTCTATTCAGCCCTTACAGCCTGCTTCGCCATCTTATTCTTGTGCTTCTTGGGCTGATCTTCGCCAGTCGCTGATCGCTTCCTCTTATTCTTCCTCGGTCCTCGTTTCTTCTGGCGGGTATTGAAATGCAGGGTGAGTTTGCTGCCACCAATGTTTAGATCCTTTTTCAGAGCACTCCTCGCCTCAAAGGTTGTGGGCAAGGTGACAGTAGCAGCACTGAAGTCACGGAATTTACCTCTGCCGGGTTTGATTTGAATGTCGACGGCATTCTCGAAGAGCTGACGCACCTGAGCTACCGAGGCCGTCTTGGGCAAATTGGTGATGACCACAGAGGATGTAAAAATGTCCTTGCGTTGCACTTGTTTGCTGGCGCGTTTCAACAAAATTTTTGTGTTCCGTTTCTCGATGGATTGCTGCTTGCGCGCAACAAGTTCGTTGACAAACTCATCAGAATCGGTTTTTGGCAATGAGACAAAGAAACCCTTGAAGGCATCATCAGTATCAATTGATTTCCTTATGTCCTCCAGGGCCGCATCACGATGTTCTTTCGATTTAAAATCCACAAGGCAAAAGCGCGCGTGCTTTTGTCGTGGCTTTGTTGCCTTCGATATCAGCGGATGCAGCGATTTTACCTTCATCTTGAATTCCTGTTCGTCTAGGGGTAACTTGTTGGGAAAGCGCACATATAGCCGTGTGCCCCTCAGCTGTTCATATTTGCTGTGTATTTGTTCCTCAATGAGTTCGGCTCTTGATTTTTTCGGCGTCTCGGTTTCCACAGTTTCAATTTGCTCTTCATCCGAATCGTCAGCATCATCATCTGAATCCGATTCTGTTGCGCTGGCTGCCAAATCCATACCGCTTTCGTCATCAGACTCATCTTCCGCTTCCTCTTCTACGTTTTCCTCCTCGTCAGTTACACTCTCTTCGGGTTTTTTCTTCATTTTAATAGACATCATTTGTTTATGTCGATTCAACCACACGTGCTATAGAACTAGGGTTGCCAGCGTCTGCAGGGCTACAGAAAATGAAGTCTCAACACCTGTTCATATCACATTTGTGCAATTAATTGAATCGATACATTCGATTCGATACACTCGATTCAAATTGTATGTAGTTGCATCTCTAGGAGACAAAAGTCGCTATTTTTTTCGGGCAAAACATTTATTTATTGAAAAAAAAAACAATGGGTCTGGTAGATAATGTTCAGGAGTGGTTCACATCTGAAACATCGAGAAACAGAAACTCTGCCCTGGCGGCAGGTTTGCTGGTAAGTCCAACAAATCCAAATGCTAAACGCAATGCGACAAATCCATAATTCATTTGCTCCCGCTGATAGTTCTTCACTGGGTGGTGGATAATAATCGATGCTATGTCTGGAGATGGCCAGCATCAAATAACGACAGGACATGTATTTATTGGCATTTTTGGCACCATTAGCTTCTGCATGGTGAATACAGTAAAAGACGCACATGTGAGTAACTCTCCTTATGCCTAAGTATGTACGTATTTATGTACAAAGAAAATGAGTCATTATTTTTTGTTGTTATTTTGTTTGGTAGATTTCCGAAGAAAACACATCGGAGTCGGGAGCGAGGATTGCCAAATTCTGGTTACTCATTGGCTTCGTGATTGGATTTGCGTCCATCATTGCTGCCATTTGGGTAATGATTGATAATTTCATAACCAACGGTACTTCAGATATTTATCACATTTCAAGATTTCTGTTTACTACTAATGAAACCCAATCTCTGCTTATAGAAAAAAAGGACACCAGTCTGGGCGTGGCGCTGCTTCTGCAAAACGTGTTCATTTTGTTTGCCAGCCTGGTGTACAAATTTGGTCGCAACGAAGAAGATTGGAATGAGTGAAGTGCATTCCCAGTACAACTTTCGGCAGCTATGCTGATTTTAGAAATTATATATACACAAACATTGTATTCATAGACGACAACCACACAAATATGATTGCGGGATTGCAATATATACATACAAAAGCACACACAAATCAAATAATCTCATATATAATATTAAACGACGAGTCAACTCGCAATTTGATTGCTCAACTGGTATTTATTTATTTCAGGCACAAAGCATTAAGGCAACGAGGAGCAGGTGCAGGCAGCTGGGCAGCAAATTCTTGTTGCGGTTGGCATATCTACAAGTATAAATATAACAATTGTACGCAATTGACAGAGTTGGAAACACGCAAAATAACTAATGAGCATACGCGTCAACGGGACACTCGTTTTCGTGTTGCAGACACCACTCCGGCTGCAGTGCCTCCGCCCCAATGCCATTCTCCACAAGACGTTCGCGATGCAACAGCAGGCGCGACTCCGCCTGACGCCAGTTCTCAATCGGATTGGACCACAGGCGTTCGGCCAATGCACTTGCGCGTGGCCAGAAACGATTGTCCAGTGTGTACTCATCGATCTGCTCCGACCATATGGCTGCCTCGGCTCCCAACACATGATGCTCGTAGTCACCGGCGATCTTGGACAGGCTATTCTGATAGACCTTCTGCCAGCCAATGTAGGGGGAGCACCAGTTGTTGCCATCGGTCACCCAACCGGCACCGCCGCAATCAAAGTACAAAGCATCATAGTTGGAGATGATGATGCGGTAGCCACGTTTCAATATATTCTGAATCACCTTGTCATGGCCCTCTGTCCAGATCTGAATTATATAACGTGATGGATTCAAATAGTTATCGATGTAGGGCTCATTGGTTAGCTTGCTTGTCCACATGATAATCGGTATATTTGTCGTATTGGCCACGCGATCCACTCGTTTGAGTGCCTCCTCTTGATAGTGTCCCCACAGGCGCATGAAATCCGCCTCGGTCAGACCCCAACCACGCTGCAGCATCCAGTTGCGAATTGTCTCACTGCTGTTCCAACAGGACACGGACACTTCATCGCCGCCCATGTGAAACACATCCGGATTGTGCAGCTTGAACATATCACTGAATATGTCCTCCAGCACATTGTACATATCATCGACTGTGGGATCCAGCTGTCCACACGGCGGCTCCACGCAATACTGCATCCAGGGCTGTGCATTGAAGCAGGCGGTCATATTCTTATGCTGCCATCCCTCGCCCACATGCGCCGGACTATCAAATTCGGGCATCACACGTATGCCACGCACTCGTCCATATTCCACCTGAAATTAGGGATTCCTTTTTACATAAGATTAGCTCTTTGAGGATTGGATAGGTGCACTCAACTATGTCCTCCACATCGGCATGGGTGTAGACCTTGCTGGGCGTATAGGCGCCCAGTTTGGATAGTTCCGGTCGCTTGCTCACTTCCAGCGGGAAGCTGTGCGAGTCCGTAATGTGCCAGTGGAATGTGTTCAGTTTCACCATGGCCATGCCATCTGGAATGGAAATCAGTGGTTTATAAATGGGCATTTATTACAGCTCCCCATCCAAATAGCTCACCCAATGTGCGCTTGATGGACTTCACGGAGTAATAGTTGCGTGAGGTGTCCAGTAGCAATCCACGCCACGGATAGACAGGCTTATCGGTGATGGAGGCATTCGCCGTCACCTGGACCTCGCGTCTAATATCATCGTAGACAATCAATTGATTGAGCGTTTCCAGGGCATGACGAGCACCAAAGAAATTGTCAGCTGTAATGTTTGCCAAGATTTGACCAGCACCTTCAGAGCCAATGCTCAGAGTATAGCCCTCATTCGTGTCCAGGGTGAGTCTGGAAGGCGCACCTCCATTATCTGCAGTGTTGATGCTTACCGTAAGTTGATAGCCACCCTCCTTGAGGATCTTGCGATTCGGTATCTTTGCCTCCAGCAAGTCCATCCAACGCTGCTCCGTTTTCTTCCATAGTTTATCTTTTTTGCTTACATCACGTGGCACTATGAACTCAATGTTGGACATGTCCAGCTGGCGCATCAGCGGCTCTAGCTGCACGGCTCCAGTGGGTTTGGGCCACAGGGTGCCGATGCTGCTGTCACAGAAGAGCCTGCAAACTGGCAGGCTAATTGCCTTGACGAAATTCGCCTCATTTAATTCGACCTTGCGGCATTTTCCACTCTGGCACTCGTAACCGTATATCAAATCACTGCGATTAACAAAACCCGTCAAAGGTTTCAATTAATCGGTTAATTTATGTAATTGTACGTATAAAGACTACTTACTCAGTACCCGAAGCGTATCCAGATTCTGGGCCAAAGCCAAAGGCCAACAACAAAGAAACGACAATAAACGCCGCACCTGTCATTTTGCCAACGTTTTACTGCCACTGAGGTGAAACTATTACACACGAATTAGGCCAAGGAATATTAATTACAAAGAAATAAAACGGGTTTCTCAGCTCAGCTTTCTAACCGCCCCCACTACTTTTAATACGCGCGATGTAAGCAAACCTTACTGGAGTGTTCTTCAGTGCCAACTGACGCCAATGTTTTGTTTCGCGGCCAATTTATCGACTTTGCCAGCACTCAAAAATCGATTACGATTGCCAATACACACACAAGCAGGCACTCAAAACAACTACAGTTATGCGATGTTATACATAAATAAGATTACATGCATTTGCTTTTAAGTATCATTCCAGTCCGACAAGTATACTTTAGATGTACAGGAATACAAGAACGAAAGGTAGTAAAATTGTCCATAAATATTGATTGGCCATTTTGCCCGTTGCAAGTCTGTTATATATTTGGAAGTACATTATACATAGTATATATATATCAGTTTATAACCGCCAAATAATCTCGAGTGAATTTATTGGATGTTTTGTACTCATTTCACATTTCTTAAAGATAGTACAATAATAATCAGTTTTTATTAGCTACTTATAATTGTTTGCTTGCTATGTGGGATTTGTGCCCTTCAGCGTTAGGGTATTGTCCTCGTAGGTCTCCAGAACATCAGCCAAATGTTCGTTGTCTCTGGGCTTTTTGAACTGTCGCTTCTTGTTGGCCGCCTTCTTGCGTTTGGGCATCGGCTTCTTAAGGCCATGGTCCTGCATTGAACGTATGCCTGCAAACATTCACATATCGGGTTAGTAAACGAGTTATTTTTAGATAATGCATTAATTGACACACCTTGCTTTTCGAGGTATTCATCAATTTTGGCATCGTCCATGGCGTCAACGGTGGCGGAACGCCAAAGCTTCTGGAATTCCTCATCGACCTTAAGATAAATGAATTTAATTAAGCAACCAAATGAACATTTATCTGTTGTTAAGCTCACTGTAAAATTAGCGGTTCTGTCATTGTAAAACAATATTTTCTTCTTATCGATGGGACGTATTATGAACAATATTTCGGCAGCGCGATTTTTCAAGACCTTCTCACAGTGGGGCAGAGATTCTTGCACGTCCTCCATCAATATGCCGCCAAGTCCTTTTAGATCATGCTGCTTGAGCAATCGGATTAGGTTCTTTCCATCCTTGATTTTGTAGACGGGCTTGAAACTGAACTTGGTGCCGCATGGTGTGCACTCAATTTTGGGATTGTTATTAAGCGCCTCACTAGCCAGCCACTATAACCAAATGGAAATTAGGAATTACTTCCTTTCGACTAGGGACTTTCTGTTTTTCACTTCCTTACACTTTTCACTGATTGCCCAATGTCGAGCTGATTGGTTTCATCGAGTATGTCGTCAATGCTCAAGGGATGATCATCGCCATCCTGGTGGCGGGTGCGCATGAACTTCACGATTTTGGCCAGGACTCCAAATCGATATTGCGAGCTGCCCGACATCGTTTTATACCTGCAAGCAGCATGGAAGAAGACAAATTATGTGGGTGTCACGTATAAGTGGGCTAAGGTGAGCCGAAGTGGGCACCTACGTGGATGAATCCATCTTTGGTGCATTTGGTGGTCGCATTTTTTTCTGGGATTCATCTCGGCTCGGTGGTGGCGGTGCTTTTTCAGTTCTATTTTTCTTTTCAACGCTGGGAATATAAAGAAACAATTTTAGAAACATTGTTACCATTTATTAAGAATGGGGAACTTACGTTGGCGTTGCCATCGCCCGCTTTTTGAACGCTTCGCGTTCCCGTAGAAGCGCGGGATCCATTTTTGGGTAATATTGTTATTTTCCGTGCGTTCAAAATTATATTTCAACAAAGTTTTACACAAACCAAACAAAAGCCAGCCAACTATGCAAACAGCTGTTAGTTGACTTCTCTAGAGATGGAATAGTCAGTGCTTGCTATCGATTAACTTGACATACGAATTTAATTCAGCGATAACAAGCTATAATCGATAGTCTGGTAGCCGTTGATTTTCAAGACTTCTCCAACTCCTCCGACCAGAAAACAGTCTATTCCAATTAGTAGAGTAAAACGAATAGAAAACATGAGATTTTGTACTTTTTTTTTTGGTAATTCCCTTTATTAATATCGATTCAAGGCTTTACATAGAAGTTGTGTTTAATTTAATTATGTCATACTGTCATACGTACATATGAATATGAAGTTTAGCTTGTTTTAATATATATATATTCTTATCTTTGTCGGAATACGTTAGTAAATTGTACAAAGAGTTCGTTTATGTATATAGTTTCTTGGTTTTGAGTTTTGAGTAAACGGTAATGCTAGATAGATACGATAGTCCCGTTAGTGGTTGGTTTCTTTTTTTTTTGTTAGCAATCATTGCGGTTTCGTTGGCTCCGTTTAGGTCTGGTCTATATAGATATAATATTATATGGTATATGGTTACTCAGTACTACAGCGCATTTGAACAAGTCAATTGTACGGTTGGTTGGTTGGTAATTCTTGTTTCTTGTTTCCGTTTGCCGTGTCTGTTTCGCTCAGTGTTGTGATTGTGGTTCTGGTACTGGTTGATTCCGTAGTGTTTTTTGGGCGGTTGTTGTTGCGTCAGTTGAACTGTTTTTAATTGATCTGTTTTTTTGTTATTAGTTATTTGTTATTTGTTTTTTTTCTTGTTTAAAGTAAACTAACTCGTACATTTATGTTCTCTGTTAAGTACAATGTTGTCAGTGGGTCTGTGGAAATAGAAAGATAAAAATGGTTTTGCTTTATTATGTTCGATCGTCGATGGCATTATGGCAGTCAAATCGCTGAATGCGCCTTGGATTTATGTTCAAATCGGTTGTATCTAATAGCAGTCTGAATATATATTTATATGCAATAAGTCTTTTGATTCATTCTGTTCTGTCACAATTGAATTTTTTAAAAATCACTAAAATAACTTACCTCAGAGCAGGTGTTTTCAAAAACATATTTCCAACTATGGCTACATTAATATATTGTAGATACACACATAATCAGTTATTATAAGTGGAATACTTACACTTAATTCCGACGCAGTCGCTTTCTGCCGCCATCATCACCATCCGAACCACTTCGTTCCGTTGCTTCCATGACCTGAATTTTTCCATTTGATTACATTTGCATTATATTATTCTAACAGCATTTCCAATACAAACCTTTATTTTGGTTCCACAGATCTCGGCACCATTTAACAGGGTAATGGCTTTTTGTGCACTTTCCCGTTCCGAGTATTTCACGTATCCGCAATTCTTGTTGGGCAGCAAATACACATCGATCAGTCCCTTCCAGCAGGAGAATATGTTTTTCAGTATTGAGTGTGGCAAATTCTAAAATCGAAGAATTATACGAAACAATATATATATATATATATTCTCGAAGCTTACCGCAGCGAGTACAATGAATAGCCTTTGGGCAACTTGCGCATCTGGCGATGCCAGTGGCTCTGTCGGTGGCAAGGGCACGTTACAAATGGCATCCTTTTTGGTGCGCTCTGTGAATAGAACAGTGAATAGTGGATTACAAGTTAAATACTGGAGAATCGGCGTTGACTTACTATCAATAAAGGAGGTGTCCATGCGAGCTGAGCTCATGCCACTCACTTTAACAATAATACGCTCACCCATCGGATATTCAAGACCATGAAGCTTGTCTCTATAAAAAAAAAATGTATATATATATTCAACATTATTAATTATTTAATTAAATTGTGTCTTGTTTTACTTGGCATAAATGGCAGCTTCTGGATTATCATAGACGACCATGGCTTCATTTGTGCGTGGGCCATCTACAAAAAGGAACAGAAAAATGTGTAAATTAAACTTGTGCGAATGACAATGAAATCATCACTTACGTTCGCGCATAATTTGACAGTAATCCAAGCCGGGTATGATGTCAAACAGACGCCACAGCTGATCCTGATTAACACAATTACTAACTGTTACCTCCAAGCATGTGGGCTGGGGCCCTGGAACATTCTGCATGCGCAAAAATGCCGACATATCGCTGTTGACCGAGGAGTTCCAATCGTTGTTGAAACTACTACTACCACCACCGCCCCCACCACTGCTGGCACCACCATTGTAATTTGAGCCGCCACCACCGCCGCTGCTGCCGCCGCCACCACCACCACCACCACGTCCCGAAGAATATGCGGGTGGATCATCGGGGAGCCGGCCATACTGATCACGCTGTGTGCGCGTCGATCCCTTGGGTTCGGCAAAGACCGCTTTGTATTTGGCTGAACAATTCTCAAAAGCCACAGCTGCATAGTAGAATCTGCAATGGGAATGATTTGTTATTAATATTATTATTCAACAGAACGATTATATTTTAATGTACTTACTTTGTAAACCGAACATAACCAAATCCTTTGGGACTGCCATTGTTCTTCTCGCGCACTATTGTGACCGTTTCCACTTCACCCCACTGGGCAAACTCATCCCGTATGTCATCCTCAGTGGCTGTCTTTGGAATCACAATGAAGAGTCGCACATATTTCTCCTGTTCGTTTTCCGATTTATTCGAACCTTGATTACGACTGCAAGACAAAGTACACAAACAAAAAAAATGCTGACCTCAGCAAGAAAGACCAGAGAGAAGAGAGAGAGAGAGCAAAAAATATATGCCAGGTCACTTACTTTGCGGCAACCAGCACCTTGAGGGTTCTGTCTGTTTTCCCAATGGTTTTACCATTCATCTGTTCCTGCGCCTTGGCGGCATCCGAGGTTTTCGAGAACTTTACGTATGCGATACCCTTGTTCTCCTGTGTGTGTTTATCCTTAACAACCCAGATATCTTCAATTTCGCCGTAGGGTGCGAAGGCCTCGCGAAAATCTTCTTCGGTATGCGCTTTGTTGCATATGATAAAGAGTCGCGACATTGGCGGATCGTCGTCATTGGAATAATCTTGACCGCGCCCACCGCCGCGCGATTGAGACCGATAATCTGACATTGTTTTTATTTTTATTATTATTGCTACTTATCCGTTTTTCTTTTCTTCTCTTTGTTTTGCTGGCTAGACGCCGAATACAAAATGGCAGAATATTCAGTGCAGTATTTGTGTATACCACTGAATAAATAATCGACAAATATATCGATTGTGTGCCGGTTTATTTTTTGTTGCTAATTTTACTTTCTCTCGTCACTTTGCAACACTGCTTTTGGCAAATGCTATGAATTCACAAATTTTTAAGTAGGCGCGCAGATGCTCTGTTAACACAAAATAAGCCGCCTTGAAGTCTTCAAACAATTTGCCAACAACCTGTGGGAGAAGGCCAGATAAAAGGCAAAGCAATTGATCGAAATGATGCTAGTCGCAATAAGTCCTTCACAATGAAGTCAATTCAAACAGTTGCAATACTGATGATGCTAGCGATAGCTATCCACTTCCAACGAATACGTGGCGATATGGCTAAAATGTCGAAGAAGTCGCATGTGGAAGATTTCGAGGGAGCAACTGCATTATTCGAGGCATTAACCTCCTCACCAAACGATGGATACACATATGAATGGCGGGTGCATACCTTCCCAATCAATAGCAATGACATAAACGACGAGGAGAAAGAGCCGGAGGAGGAGCAGAAAGTGTTGAGGAATTGTACGGTTTTATATTTGGACCAGTGCACATCATGGAATAAGTGTCGACAAACCTGCCAGAAGACAGGTGCAGCCAGCTACAGGTGGTTCCACGACGGATGCTGCGAGTGTGTTGGCGGCCACTGTTTGGGCCATGGCATTAATGAAAGCCGTTGTAATCAGTGCCCGGAACCAAGCTGCGATAGTGATGATTAAAACTAGATTAATGTAAATCGAAATATTATTTGTTATGGCAAAGAAGATCAAATAAAATGGGTGTTCAAATGAACGACTTTGTTCTCAGTTCGATAACTTATCGATATATCGTTTTTTGCAGCCCTACATTTATTTCATTTCAACTCCACGTTGTTTGGCTCGGTGGACATTTTAAAACAGTGAAATTAAAGAAATGGGTCGCAAATTCCAAAAGAAAAAGAAGGTAGAGCAGCTAGAGATTGTGCCGCTGGACGAGAATTTGCCGCTACCACCGCAAAGACCATCAGATGAAGTCATTCCCAAGAAGGTAATACTTGAATTTACTTAAATGTGACGGAGCAATATTTCTCATCTGTTTGTCTATCGCTGCAGGAGAAATGGATAAACAAACAGCGCGTCTTGGTGTTTGCAGCACGTGGTATTAGCCACCGCGACAGGCATCTGATGCGCGACATCAAAACACTGATGCCCCATCATCGGGCCGAGTCGAAAATGGAGCGCGCCAAGACGCTGTCGGTGGTCGACGAGATGTGCGAAATGAAGCACTGCAACAAGGCGATGCTGTTCGAAGGACGCCGCAAACGGGATTTGTACATGTGGCTATCGAATACGGTCGCTTCGACTGGGCCCTCGGCCAAATTTCTCATCGAGAACATACACACAATGGCCGAGTTGAAGTTAACCGGAAATTGCTTGCGAGGATCGCGTCCGCTGCTCTCCTTTGATGCCAAATTCGATGAGTTGCCCCACCTGAAGTTGCTCAAGGAGCTGTTTGTGCAGACATTTTCAGTGCCAAATCATCATCCGAAGAGCCAACCATTTGTGGACCATGTGTACACATTCACCTACCTGGATAATCGCATCTGGTTTAGGAATTTCCAAATTCTATCCGAAGATGGTGGCCTCTCCGAAGTGGGTCCACGCTATGTCATGAATCCCGTTAAGATCTTTGATGGATCGTTTACGGGCACAACCATTTGGAAGAATCCCGATTACGTGAGTCCCGCCAAGCAGCGACAGATGCTCAAGAAATCGGCCAAGGATAGATATGTCAATCGTGTGGAGCAAAAGGTAAACCATGAGGCAACGCGTCCCGTTAATGCTTACGAGGGTATGGAAAATGAGGAGCTATTCGATGACGAGGATCCACTGGAAACGGCGAAACTGTTGGCAGAAAAGGCCAAAAAGAAGGCCGAGACGAAGAAGACACCAAAATCGGCTCTAACCGACCGGATCAAAGAGAAGCAGATGAAGGCCGTCCAGCAGGTTATCAAGCAGCGAAAGGCGAAGGTGAAACGTACGAAAAAAGCTTAAGTCTTTTAATGTTTACATAAATATATAAAAATGAATACGTTTAATAAATACGTTTACAAATTGCAAATTGCAGTAGCTTCCTCAGTTTCGTTAATGTTTACAAAAATATCATAAATTGCGATTATATATGTTATATATGTATGTATGTATGTATGTCGTTTACTTTGTTGTTTGTACGTTGAGTTTGTTCACACGGAGGGTACGAGCTTGGTTCCATCAACTGAGAGATGTGCGTTCGTAATGAGTTAATCAATATAATCTTGGGAGCACACGGAATATTAATCGTATTAGAGGAAAGCGTCTGGGATTTATTCCGCCATTGGAGAGATTTCGCTTGGTGGCAGTCGCGTTATGCTAAACGGCTGTTTATTGATCGGCATCATTTCGACCACTTGGATTGGTGGCTCCTCGCCGGGCTGCAACGGCTCCTCGCCCACAAGTTTGGCCAAATTACTTTGGGCCCAGCGGCCGCCGCGACCATTAATCGTTTTATCCTCACAGACACACAGGAACAGTGTGTCCACAACCATCTAAGAAGAGCATTTCAATTATTTTTAACAATTACAAGCAATAATTAAGATGCACATACCTCAAAGAGTGAGAGCACAATGTGGGCAATAAAGAACGAGAATATGATAATCAGTATGACGGGAGCCATATAGAAGTTAAGACCGGGCTTGTCCTTCAGCATGAAGATGCCAATGAGGCCCGAAAGAGCGGCAACCACAACTTTGCCCAAAAACAGTATAAAGTCGCCAATGCTGTTAATCGTTGCCACTTGCAGCGCATTGGTGGCCATGGCGTTCCAGGCCTGCAGCAAATGGTGAATACATATAAAAGTTAATATTTTCAATTGATTTTGATATTTTCTATTTTACGTACAATGCCAGCCGCTGGACAAAAGTTAATGGACTCAATGGCGACCACCGTGTAGGCATTGTGATTGAGAAAGCGTATAAACTTCTCAAGCAGCCAGAAACCGCAGATGCAACACTTCAAGCAGCATGCAGCGCACTCCGAGCCCTTATCCTCGCCCTTCTTCAGTCTGCAAAGCACACGAAAAATGCACTTAAAATTGAGGAGATACTTTAACCATAATCGCAACTCACTTGGCATAGAGATAGGTCAAGATGAGACGCGGTATTTTGAATATTGTTATGATGAAGGAGCCCTTGGCAACGGTGCCCAAATGATATTTGATTAGCTTGCCAATTGCGTAGATGGTTGGCGTCGTTGTCGGCTTGTTAAAGTACCAGAAGGCAACAGCAGCAGCCAAGGCAAACTGCTGGCAGGCAAAGATGAACTCCACTGTCCAAATGAGACCCACCACATAGATCCAGAACATGCTGCGCAGAGCACCGGCATCCGTATACTCTATCCGGCGAATAGCTGTGGATTGGGCAAGCAGCAATTAGTCAATAATACAAGACAACAAATTTAAATAGGAAGACTTCAAAATATATATACAAGTTAATAGATAAATAGTTATAGACATTAAGATTAACAAAATTGTGTATACATACATAAGATTAAGAAAGGAAGAGTACCAATTCAGTGCATGCATCATACATTTTAGAATGAGCGATGATTTATCACTTACACATTTCAAAACCAAAACCAGTTAATTTTTTATGTTATCAATGAAAATATAAAAATGTGCAATGGATTAATAATAATAATAATAGTTGAAGTACTTTGAAGACAATGTCCCATGAATTTAAGCTGGTTGCTTTAAACTGTTAAAGATTATTTTAGTCGTTTACTTCGAGGAGAGACTGTTATTTGAAGTATCTGTGGTATAACCAATATATATATCTAAGTGTTTGCTTACTTCGCTGATCGGTTCCAGCTGCTGCCTGATTGAGCAAGTGTGTAGCGTTGGCGGGCATTTGCGGATTGATGGCTGAGCTGTGAAACGGAGCAATCGGACTCTCATCGGGCGTGGTGGCTGTGACCAGACAAATGACGACAACGACCCAAAAGGCCAGAAATGCGATGAGCACCAAAAATGCCAAGAGCGGGGCAATCAACAAGCCAGGCAGATTCATCATGCAAACGCCAGCCTCCTCGAAAAGAGCAGCCAAGCCAGAAAGCTTGTTCTTCAGGAAGTAAATGATGACCAAAAGGATGACCTGCAAAGTTACAAGTATTAAGCATAATGATAATTGGATAGTTTGTCAAAAGTCTACCATGGTGATTGTGGCTAGCACGGCAAGGGTGAGCACCGCCTGCTGATTGCGCAGGAATTCCCCCAGCTGAGAGTATTGCGTGCTGGCCGACTTGTTGCGAATGTTGTAGTAGGCGTACCAGAGTGCAGCGGTTAATCCAATACTGGCCACAATTACCAGCACGCAAATCAGCCAGGACACAATGCGCGACAGCCAATGCATCATGGTCACCAAGGCAATAGAGATGACTGCACAAAGATAACATTTAATTTCATTTCGAATCGATAATAGTAATTATTCACGACTGAGGAACGTACGCAGTGAAACAGCACAGACCATGGCAATAATATGCCAGGTGGAGTAAATATCACCCAGAAACTGTTGAGCCACATCCCAATTGTTGAGCATATTGTACATTTCCTTGACCTCTTTGCTGGACTGCTTGGGCACACAGCGATGGAGTACAGGGGAACTGAAATGGAAGAACGATGTATTTACTCCGTATGCCAAGTGATGTTGTATGACAAATACCTCTCGAAGACGGGCAAACGGGGGCATGGGCCGAGGGTATCAAAGATTTTGTCATCTTTAGCTATGCCAGGTCTGCCCAGTTCAGCCATATTAAAGTCATATTTGCAGAGCTGCGATCCAGTTTCGCTATAATACTGTTGTAACTCCTTCGGCTCATTCAGCGTTCGTTTCGGACATGCTTTGACACAAATCTTTAAGGATTTCTTAAGTTCTTTAACATCAAAATATAACAGCTCCGGTTTGTCCACGGTATTCATGCCGGACAGGGGAAAGTTTTGAAATTTCTCATTATGCTTAACGCCACAGGTGTTGCCAAAGGAATCGTAACCATTGATAACTCGCAACGGGTTGCCAAAAACAAATGAAAATATAGCAATGACAATCTGCAATCAAAATCAAAGCAGATATAGATATAAAAAGTGATCTAATTCATTTAAGTACGTATAATATATGCATGCTTAGGTGCTACTGTGGAAGTGACAACGCCCACGCCATTAACATGACAAGAGGCATTCCTTATAAATGACAAGGGAATAGCGTGTCCAAACATATTTTAAAATAAGGACGCCAATAAATTTATGTCCATCTATGTATTCATGTTGAAGGGGAACTAAGGCAAAAACACAGTAATGCCGGATTATTCATTGTGCTCAGAGTCATTAGTAAAATTAGCAATTCCACTCATATGATAGACGATGACGACACACACTCTACACTTCACTGCCCTCCACCTCCTCCTCCTTCCACTCATCATCCCAATAGTGAGGCATTAAACACAAATACACAGCGACAACTCACATAGTCTGATTAATCTTCGCAGCTTTCACTTTCTTAATGAGTAGATATATGCGTAAGTGTGGCGTGTCGGGTATCTGGGCGTTATACACAACACTTTTACTTAAATTTACTTGGCATATTTACCAGAAATAGCCAGAACAATATGTAAATGGTCAACCAGATGACATCTGTGCAGGAGCGATATTTTGGACGATTCCTATTGTTTTGGGCTTCGCCTTCGCCATCCTTGCTTTCAGCACAACCCATTATTGAGTAACGTTTCGTTTAGAACACTTGTTGTTATTTAATGTTTTGTATATGTTGAGCCAATATTTGTTGTTTTCTTTTTTCACAACCAAAACCGCGAAATGTTGCCAGGAACCAGGGGTGGACCAACCAAACATGCAAATTTAGGGCTGCCACAAGCATCAACGATATCAATAAGCGCATGTCTATCGTTGTCATGCAACTTATCGATAGGTGAAAAAATAACGATTATTTAAAAACACACTATCTCAGTTATTGACACGTAATTTATTCAAAGATCGACCTTATTGCATTATATATTTAATTTTTGACTAACATTAAACTTATTTTCATAATGTATAAAATCTGTTTCTTAATTCGATAAGTTGAAGCTAAAGGAAATTGTTTTATTCTGTGGAAAAGCAAACAGCTTCGTATACATTAAATAAAAAAAGACTTAAAACCTTACGTTTGGCAAAGAGGGAATACCAAAAATATTGCAAAATACTACAGAAATTGTCATTCCAAAATTGTTCGTTGTCTCTGGAGCTGCTAATGAACAATTTTCGAACAAGATTTTGTACACGCCAATTTCTATCACTTAATTTTAAGTACTTAAATTTTACTACTTATTCATAATTATTTTATAGACGACATTCTAAATTCTGATTTTTGCTTCCTTTTTGTTTTTGTTCTTGTTTTTAATCTTAATCTCAATTGGAAGAATGTTCTTGCTTTATTTGTTGACTGTGACTTTGATGCCACCCTTAACCACCGCATCCGCTGGGGGTTGACCAAATCTTCGGCTCTGGTTCGTATTTATCTTGCGACGTATGCTGGACTTGGGCTTGCTGGATACGGTCACGATCTCGCTTTGACTTTGGCTGCGCTGCGACGACTCCACATCGAACTCCTCCGAGGATGGTTTATAGGTGCGAATGCCTGAATTGGAACGGACCGGTAGTAGGGTGACTAATTTATGCGGACTCGGCTCCGTGGACGTAGACGTGGACTCGGCAAATTGTGAGGTCTTCAGCAGCTCCTCGTACTTGAGTGGGTCGATTACCTCCACTTCTGCCTCGCCCACAACTGGGATTGCCGCGCCCAAAACTTCATCGGAGCCATCGTCCATAAAACTTGACATTGGTTTAATGAAGGGTTCGCGCTGCTGCAGCGGCAGCTCCACAAAGTTCTTAACACTAGATTCCATTAGGGGCAATGGAGTAGTTGTTGTTGAGATCATCAGCTTCACCTTGTTGGTCTCGTTCCGCTGGCCATGCTTCAGCTTGTTATGTGAGAAGGGTGGAAATTTCATGGGTACACTGGGCGTGATGCCCAACTTGGAGGCCAGTGTGTCAAAGATTAGCGATATATCCTGTATATTGCTGGCATTGTTAATCCGCGTCTTGATGTCGTGCAGCGTAAAGTTCTCCGTCTTCTCCACATCCTCGGAGACCCAAGCCTGAAGTGTTTTATTGAACACCTTTCGCATGTTGCCATTGTAACCAAAATTCAAGGGTGAGGAGCCATTCACAAATTCCCATTTGGAGTGCGAGGGAAACAAGTTGGAATCATCCATCATCGTGGGTCGATCACTGTTGGGACGTATCCGATTTCTTTTCGTGGTTGCTGGGAGCTCAGTGGTTGATGTTGATGTTCTTGTCGTTGTTTTTGTTGTCGTCGTTGTGGGTTCAGGCGCTGGGGAGGTGGAAGAGGCAGCTGAGTTCCTACGCAAAATAATCTCCTTTAGATTCATAAAGTTGGGCTTTGGTTTCTGGGATTCCAATGATGATTCCGCTTCCAGTTCCAATTCCGTTTCCTCCGGTTCTATGCGTGACTCAATCTTTTCGGGTTCGGGTGTTGTGGTGACATTCTCCTCCTTGGGCAGCTTCAGCAGCTCCATGAAGAACTCGCCAATGGTATCGGCGAGCACAGAGCTTTCCGTGACTTTCTGGGCGGGCACAACCGGAGCAGGTGTGGGTGCACCACTCAGCTCAATCTTGAGCGGCGTCGTCGAACCACTCACAGTTATTGCTGTTGAGGAGCTTATCTTTGTTGTTGTTGTTTCCAGAGGCTGTGCATCCATTATTGGCTCCTGACCAGTGGTGCCATTCTCCTGCTTCTTGGCAATGACACCGCCGCCAAGATGCTCGAATCTCTCATTGCTGCCATCGATGTTGAACTGCAGCTTATTGATGCCGCCCAGCGTGGGATTAATCGGCCGGAATGGTGGTATCATGACATCATCGATGAGAGGAACGGGCAAAGGATGTGGCTCCACCAGTGCACCGCCCAATCGCTCGATGTTCTCAGTGCCCGGCATAAAGACGGGACTGCCAAAGTTGTGATAGAAAATCATGTCCTGCTCCTGCTGACTGGGATTCTCCAGTTTGCCATCCGGCAGCCGCATAAAATGGCCCGACATATACGGATCCAGAGTAACGCCCGGCATTGCTGGCATCGCAGCTGAGGGCGGCGTCGGATTGTCTCCAATGAAGGGCAACTCCAGCTCATCAATGCGTCGCTGTGGTATATGATTCACTGTGGGTGTAGTAGCTGGTGGTGCGCCCAGCACAGGCAGCGTTTTGGTGGGGAACGCTGGCGGTGGACCGGGCATCAATTCGGGCACCTCACGATGCATGGGTCGCCAGGGTTGGGTGTCCAGTATGGGAAAAGTGGTGAACAGATTCGCGTCCAGCTTGGGCACCACAACGGTGGGGGCGACAGTCGGATATGTAAATGGAGTGGTTGTAGTGGCGCTAGGCATTGAACTGCTCGCTGGTGGTGCAGTTGTTGTGGTTGTAGTGGTGGTCGTGGGTTTTGCTGTGGTTGTTGAAGTTGTGGTGGGTTTTGCTGTAGTTGTTGTTGTTGTTGTTGTGCTGGTGGTTGTGGTGGGTTTCTGTGTGGTTGTTGTTGTTGTAGTTGTGGTTGTGGTGGTTGTTGTTGGTCGTGTTTTTCTGGTCGTTGGCTTTCTTGTGGTTGTCGTTGTTGTGGTTTGCCTGGTGGTGCTGCTCGTTGGCGTCTGCGGCGTTATTGTGGTCAGCTTCTCAATGCTCGGCTTCTTGGGCTTGACGCGCAGCGAGTAGGGCGTCACCGAGATGGTCTTGGGCGGCAGACTGCTGGCGTGATAGGAGCGTGTGGGTGAAGTCTTCTTGCGTGCGATGTCCGCATCCGTTTTGGTTATCTCAAACGAACCCTCAAAGGAGCCCTGAATGACGGGCGCATTCTCCACATCAATATCGGGCTCATCGTCTGGCGAGTGAAGTCGTGCGGGTGGACCACGTGGCTTGGGCGTACTCAAACCCAGTGGCTTCGTTTGCAATGGCGGAACAGCAGCAGCAGCAGAGCCCTTCTTCATCAGTCGCTTCTCCAGCTGAGTTTGGCTGGTGGGCACAGTTTGCTGAGCGTGCAGAGAATGTGGTTTAATCAGGAATCTCTACACTAATCCTAATTTATATATATACTTACTGCCTCCTTCAGTATAGCCGCTGAGCGCACCGCCTGCTCGTCCAGAATGCGCTTAATCTCCACAGATTCGGTGTCCAGACGCAGTGAGCGATATAGTGATTTCGAACCGGATGTCTCCAAGAACAGTGACTCCTTTATGTACTCCTCGACGCTGAGAATGTTTCTACATACACAACAAATATTAGCAAATGGATCAATAGATTAGGGGAGGAGGGGAAACTGCTTACTGTGGCAGCTTGCGCACATCGAGGAACAAGCGAAAGGAGACCTTTATCAGTGGACCCTCTCCAAAGCCCCAGACATCCGTGCGCATCGGTTGGAGTCCATTGTCCATCAAAGCGCGCTCCACGAAGCGCTTGTAAAACTCAATCTTCTGTTTGTAGGTCGTGGTGTGGTTGTATCTTAAGCCCGTGGAGTAAAGATCGCCCTTGGCAATCCGAAACGAACCCTCAAAACCGAGCACAGCTGAAATTGGAGTGATGAGTAACCCGTTTCCAGATTCGATTTGATTTATTGATTGATATACTTACGATCCTCCAGCGTGGCCTTAATGGAGCTGAAGTAGAAGGCCAATCCAGCAATAGAGATCACAGCCAGTAGGACTATAAACGCTGCCGTGGTAAGTATGATCGAGAAGGATCGGTTCTTTGGATAGTGCGTATGGGTCTTGGTCGAGAATGTGGAGGGCGCTATATTCCGGCCATCCCGCCAGATGCCCCATGTGTTATAGCCATACTGGCTGTTAATGCTGTGATCGTTCGTATACGAGGGCTGCTTATTCATATGATAGTAAGCGCCCAATTGGGATCGCCGTCCCAGTGTATTCTGATAATTGTAATCGGAGGTGTTCTAAACGCGGAAGAAGAGAAAGAAGAAAAATACAAAAAATAGAAAATAATTTTTGGTTAATTTTTCTGTTTTGGAATTGGAAGCGTGTTTTAAGAGCAGGTCAATTCTGCGTTAGGAATCTTAATTAATCGCAACCAATTAGAAAATTATCAAAACCCTCAAAGAAGATGAGTCGATTGCCAAATGCGAAAACTTTCTCGAAAGCCGCTAGACCTTCAGATACTTTCTCATTAATGCTTGATGTTTAATTTGATCTTAAATAAGATGCCACATATTTGATTAGGGTTAAGACGAGCTTTGATTCAAATTGACCACAGCTCTAACGGTTTGCGTGAGAATCACTTTGGGAGAAGACACTCTTAACTTACGTAAGACTTAACTAGCATCAAGGAAATTGAACTGAGCTGTCATGATTTGCTCATTAATGCCATCTCATCCGTCAGAGTCAGCTTAAGTCAGCGGATTACATGGTTAATTGGTAAGTCATTGCACTATGAAGATCAGTTAGTACCTGGCTAAAGACCTTTGGACTTATGCGAAAAAGTGTTCTCTTAACTGATAAGATCAAGTCAAAAGTCACAATTTCAGTGGCAATTAATTTTAGTTGGACTTCTGTAGAATTCTTCTCAGTTAGTGCCTTGCGAATAGCTGTAAGTGCGAACTATGGACTTGTATACTCTTCCCTATGCGAGAAAGAATAGCTTTCACTGATAAGACTATTTCAAGTTCAAGCCAAAAATCATCAAACTCAGTTTTCTGAATTCCTGGAATATGTTACCACAAATATTAAGGCCCAGTCCATTTTTTTTTATCATGCCTTACTTGGAACATTTTATTTTAAGGTAGCTAAAATTTAATTGTTTTTTTTTTTGTGTATTTTGTTTAGTTTTTTTTTTTTTGATTGCGCTTTAACAGTCATTAGCTGAGGGGCATATGACAACACCCCGCTGTCCCGCTCTCACTCTCTCTACACATCTCTCCACATCTCTCCCCCCTGTGTAACTTTAAGGTTGCCCTCTCTCCGTCGCACTTATTGCCAGTGCAGTTAGCTATTTGACAACCTGTTGTCGCAACAGCTGTTTTTGCTTTGGCCTGCCTTTAGCCGAATTCTTGTTAGTTTCTCTCCCTCTTTTGATTCTCTTCGGCTTCTGCTGTTTTATGTTTGTTCTGGTGCGTATCTGTCGCTCTCTCCCTCTCTCTCTCCCTCTATCTTGGAGAGAAAGTCATTCACCTTTTGGTCCGCTCGTCGCTTGTTGAAACTGTTTGACTTAATAACTAACTTGATGTCTGTTTGTAGAATGGGAAATGCAAACAACACCAACTGACAAAGAATCTAACAAAACTAAGTAAATAAGTTGTTGAGTTCACTTTTGTGAAAAAGAAGCATGCATTTATTCAATGCCCAGTGGGTTTTACGTAATGTCTAATGGCTTATCAAAAGATCTCTTTTTCTCAGCTTTAACTTTTAACCCAATTCTTTGGGTTTCTTTGTGCTCTTGTGTGTGTCATGTAAATTAGATTCTGATATGGAATTCATTGTCGAGCTATTTAACAGTTAACCGCTTTTCGACAATGATATATGATGGCAGAGGAAGTTAATGTCTACTTACCATTTGTCGACATGTCTGCGTTCGATATATATCACTGACACCCGACAAGCTCTGAAAGTATTTCTTGGTGCCATAAACTGTATCCATGTTTGGGGCTTAAAGTTGTAGTCGCTGCTGCTAAGGGGCCTGAATTGGTTGATCTATAAAAAGAAGAAATTGCATTTTATTAAGTGATTTTAAACTCATCGCTAATAAGGGGTATACGATGGAGTATTTGTGGATATAATTACTTATTTCCCAAATGCTTCACTTTCGTTAAGCAGTCGTTTTTTGCTTTCTTTCTAGTTACAAAAACTTAGAGCTGATTGCTTCATCAGTGCCACAAAGCAGCCTCTTTTCGTGGCGCCAAACTTCCGGTGGTCGAAAAACCGGCCCGTCCTGTTTTCCCCATCCTATTAGCCAAAACGAAAATTCTCACTTTTCGCCAAAGTAAAAAGCAACAAAAAAAACAAAAAAAAAAAAGGAAAAGAAAAGAAAAAGAATGACAGCGTCGAGTGGAAAATTGTTATGCGCCAAGTTGTCAACAGGTTTTTACATATTTGAAATACCCCCAAAAGCAAACTCCCCAAAAGAATGCTTTCTTTGGCATTACCATAAAAACGAGGCATAACTTATTAACTCGAATAGACAGGTGTATGCACATACTTATACACAAATATCTGGTCATAATTGGTGTATATGGAACAGAGTCAAGTGCTGGACAAGAGTCGTAAAAAGCGAAAGCCTTTCTTTAAAGCTGAACTAAATCTAATTAGAGACCTCCGACACTTTGCAACGAGCTAGCGAGCAAGCCAACACCACACAGAGAGATACAAATTCAAAACAATCTTGGAATTTTTCACTCGGGAAACTACAACAACACACACACACAATAAAAACAACAACAATGCAGAACCAACAGCCCACAACAAAAGCCAATTGACTTCACCTTAAGTACTCGCTAGCTGAAGATCAGCGCAAGAAACCAGTTCTGGGGATAGGATCGGATCAGATCGGATGGGTTGGTTTTTGCCTTGCCTTGCCTTACCTTGGTTTGGTTTGGTTTGGTTCGGCAGGGTTATTGCTCGTGCCACCAAGTCATATACATACGTATTATTTATGTTGCCACCATGTATAATCAAAGCTTGCACACACACACACAAACACACACACACTCAGCTAGAGAAACCTGTGTATAAAAATAGTCTTTGCGTTGGATACCTGGAATACCACAAGAAGCAGCAGCAAACAAAATCGTTGATTTTATGAGTTTTGAGCTCGACTCTGAACTGTCAAAAGTAAAAGTTCTTCTGGCTTGGAATGCGCTTGATGATCATGTTGCTCTTGCTGCTTTTGGTTATTGTTGTTGGCCCAAAGTTTATCTTTGACTTGTTTTCTGCTTCAGCTGCAGCTTCAGTTTTAACTTCTTCAGGTGAAACTAATTGGTGTGCTTAAAGATACACATTTAAAGTCTCTAATCAAAGACTTAATCGACAACCAAATATAATAAATAAATAACTTTATTTTTGGAGATGCTCTGTTAAAGATTTAATTTATAAAATGAGAGAGGGACTGGACTGTGGACTACTGAAAGGTTAAAATTAACGAACTGAAAAAGTGCAGTTTTGAGGTTTTGTGGATAATTATAATGTATTTTTTGTTTTATTATACATAATTACGATTTACTAAGCATAATTAACGAATACTGACCTAGGCCTTCGAGTTGAAAAGTTTTACAGTTTACAGAAAACTCTTAATATATTTAAAATAAACATTTTTTTGTGAAGTATCTATCAAACTACGCCTTAGTTCAAGTTAAGTTTTACATTTAATATAACGACTAACAGATATTAAAAGAGAGACTTACTGAAGTCTAAATTTGTAGAGCTTATCAGCCATCAGGCATAAGGTACAGTTTAACCCTGGTTTATTTATTTAAATCAACAGCTTAAATATATATATATAAATTTCTCTGCGGTACCTTTCTATGTCTACCATTTCTTTTCCTGTGACATTAATTAGTTTCTAAGCAAAAATCATTTATTTAGTTAATAAAACGGCACATTTTGCACAACGAAAAAAAAATTTGCATAATATGCGAGCACATAAAAAGTATGCGTCGAAGCAGAAAATGATTCAAAGTACGACTTGCAGAAATAAGTACAATTAGTGTTAACCAACACACAACACACTCACACACACACACACACACATGAATATGTATGTTGAGTGTGGCCAAACTGACAGACAGTTAGCTTACACACACACACGAGCACTCACAGAAACATGTACATATGTGAGTGCTGGCAGTTAGGAAAAAAGTAAAGGCCTGGCTAGTGGATTGCCACTGCCATTGCCATTGCCATTGGGTTGACGTTGACGTTGACCCAGTTGCGCATGGAGCGGGAGAGCCATAAGCAAGCAGCCAAGAGCCAAAAACACAGCCAAGACTCTGGTACTTGGCACCCGAAACTGGAAACCTGACCAATTGTTGCTCTGTGTGTGTGTGTGTGTGTGTTTGTTTTATTTTTTGTTTGGAGAAAGAACAAATTGACTTATGTGCGTGAAAAAAAAACAACGAAAAAAATAGCTAAAAAAGAGTCAGACACTCTCGACACAGTCACAATTCGGAGGCATTCAGACGTCGTCATCGTCGTCCACGCATAAGTTGATTAAATTTCTCGCATTAGCCGATTTTCTCCCATTGGTGAAACTGTTAAAGCAATGCAACAACAACAACAACAACTATAATAACAACAACAACAAAATAAAGCTAAGAATGATTGATGAGAATTTTGTCTGCCAAATATTTAACGGAAGCAACAGCGACAGCAACCTGTTTGTGCTCCAAATAGCCATTGTTCAGCAAGAAGAGCGCTTTTGAGGCGTCAATAATAATAATAATAAAAAAATAAGAAAAAATGCGTTGGCATTTCCATGTGAACTGGGCAGATACGATACTTCGACCAGATTATAATCAAGCACATCCACTTTCAATAATAATGGCCCCACAAAGTGTCAGCGGCGAAAGAAAGTGAAATGCGAACAACATTCGGACATTTGGAAATGCTTATCACAAAAAAAAAAATAAAACAGAAGACAGACAAAAAAAAAAACAGTAAAACATGCCAGCGAAATGGAAAGTTTATTTTTGAGCGCATCTCAGTTAAAAACTAGAAGATCGTAAAAAAAAAAAATTGAAGCACTCCCAACAATGCAACAAAACCGTTGACAAACACAAAAGTTTCCCAAATTTTGAAAGTAATTTTTGTGTGCGCTTTATTTGTTGTTTTTTTGCACATACAAATGACTTGTTGTTAGATGGATGTCATAATTATTATTGGCTGATTTATTAAGAGGGGAACTTGAAATTTATTGAAATTTATGCAATCTTTAGCTGTTCGCAACAATAAAGCAGCCGCCGGCGGCATGTGGAATCTGAGATGAACGCACTCATGAATGAATATAATTGTATAATATAATAAATTGATGCACACACACTCACATAAACACCATGAATATGTGCATATTTTTGCAATACAAAAAGCCAACAGCTTTGCAATTTCATAATCATTCTAACGGCATTTGCCTGGAAAGCCTTACTAGAGCAGAACAGGCAACTGACTCAATGAACATTGGCAGTGCTGGTAAACGACACGAAATGCCGAACGCTGAACGACGAGAAGGCGTTAGTTTTATGGCGGAACTTGGAAAAGTGCATTTCATTTTGGATGACAAGCGAACGGAAAGCGACGGCGATGACGTTGAGGATAATGACGACAGTACGGCGACGCCGTCATAGGTGCTGACAAACACGCGAATGCGAATGGGTACCAAGAATGATTTTTTTTTGTTTTGGGGAGGGGTGTGTCATTAAGCATTAACCGTTACGCTTTAAGCGACGACCAAACTAAATATGTAATTAAAAGTAAACAAATCTGGAAGACAAGGCGCTCTTTTCCCAACTCCAAAATCACAAAGAGGCTGTACCACAAATTCACCATTTAATGTGCGGGAATCTGAATTGTATATCGAATTTGCAGAGTCACTCCAGCTGTTGTTGTTGTTGCTAATATTGCAACCGTTACGCTGAGTGCTAACAGTGCTATTGGCAAGCAGTGTCTGAGTGCGCTAAACGGTTTTTTTTTCGGTAAAGCGTTGCCAGATAAATGTATTTAGTTAATGAAATTTTAGCCGGCATTTTGTTGTTAATTTGGTTCAACCACATTCTGTATCAACCAGAACTAAAGACACACCGATCAAAAATGGAAATTAAACTATCTTGGGGAAAACTCGGTGTACAGGAAGTGTCCACAACGAACGCAAATAACTCAATCTGAGCGTTTGCTTAGTATGCAGCAAACACAAATCACGCAGAGATAAGAACCAAAAGACTTAAACTCCAGCTCCAAGCGCAATTAGTGCCACGATCAAAATGCACGACACGCAGATGACCGAATGCATTTCATTTTTTTCTCTTCTTCTTTCCACTTTGAACGATTTTTTTTTTTTTTTTTTGTGTGTATACGCCTGGCAAATTCGTACAGAGTGCATTTGCTTTTGTGCATTTCAGACATCGACTTTGAGCTGCGCATTTGAGGTCGCTTTTCACTCCAGTGTTGCCGTGTCGGCCGTTTAATAGCTAGTTCTAGCTAGCGAAGTTTTGGAATAATGCTATTCGACTATGTAGCAAATATTATTTGATATTTTTAATTGTTAAACTAAGCTGGCCATATAAAATTTAATAATATTTTTTCCATTTTATTTTTTAGCGTTTTTGCTTATTTGGCTTTATTTTGCGGTGATCTGTCAACACTGGTTGGAGACATGGAGTTCGCTTCGGTCTGGCGCAACACAAGAGAAGAGCCCATTAGATGCGATTTTGCATCCATTTGAATGCAATTTAGTTGTAGTTTAGCGTTATGTTCTATTTCACTCGAGGGGCCTCGGTTCGAATCGGAGTCCGAGTCTGTCATTTGAGTCTGGGAGCCGCCATCGTTATCTTTATATTGTTGTCGTTGTCCGAGCAAGAATCGTGCGGCACCGATGACCATCAAACAGTGGAGAAGAAGAAGCGGGAAGTGGGAGAAGGTGGCTAAGAGCCACGAGCTGTCAATGGTAATTTGGGCCAGGCGAGACCTCATAATGATGTTGTTGATTTCTTGCCAATGTGCGATTCTTCACAGCCCTCAAGCCGATGATGAGAATGAGAGTCTCCGCCTCCCCCCACCTGAATGGGTATGAGAGTGTCAGAGTGTCGAGAGAGGGGGGATTATGGCCATAGCTCAAAAGTTTTCGTCTTAACGAGCGAAAGTGTTTCATCAACTCGTAAATGTAGAATTTGACCGAAAACGAAACGAAATCAGCCAAATAATAACATAATAAAACAAGAATAATTATTCATAAAGCCGCTCGTAAAACGAGATATGCACATAATTTATTATTTGCGAAAATTTGGCGCGTCACATTTCTATTTCCACTGGCGTATTTCTCTTTTGATCCACTTCCGCCAAAAAATGAAAATTGTTCAGTTTTTCGGTATTTGGTGAAAATGATTCCGAGTGAAAATGAAAATTGCCACAGCGTTGACATCTGAGACACTTTTCGCACCGAATATGGGCGACTTTTTGTGTCAACAACAATTTTTTGTTCGTTTTGGATTTGGTTTTGGTTTTGGCTAATGTTAACCTGTCTTAAAGTCCAGCTGCAACTGCTGCTGATTATCAGTTGTGATTCAGCCACTTTCACATTTTTTTTCGGCTAACCATTAATGAGTCAGTTTGAATATGTTTTGCGTAAGTACGGACAATTATTGGATCGATTTGAGACTCGCTTCCCGTTCAAAATGAAATCAATTTCCGGCCTTAATTACTAAATGCAAAAACGGTCAGAAATTGCCTAGATACTATCACCTCCGGTCCATCCAGCCAGAGTGTTGGCGGATGGATAGATGGCACATAATATGCTGTGTGTTCTCGCAACGACTACTACTCCGCAACTGCTCCACGACTCCACTCCACTCATTGTATGCTGTGCAACGGGGTTCTGCCCGCTGTCAATTGGCCCAGTTCATAAATGTGGTAATTGCGCACGGTTAGCGACACATAAACCAAAGCACCAAAGAAAGAATATTGCCAACGTTCTCTTGGCTACTCTTGGCCATCATTGTTTCTGCGCCTCGGCCACAATCACGATCACCTGTTGTTCTTGGCCAGTTCTGTTCTAACGCTTTGCCAAGCTAGCGCAAGCAAAGCTCTTTTGTTTCGCTTTGTATACCCTATTATTTGGTGGCAAGGCGTGTATTGAGGAACTCATCATTGATCCCATTAAATACATTCTCCATCATCAATAGTCTAATTGATTTACACCTACATATTAATTATATTCTCATATTCGATCTACTTCCTTGACTATCCTTACATTTTTCTAATTTATTCATCATTATTTTTCAACAATGATTATCCTGTATAAAATCATAATCAGTTCCGGTCTGCTAGGGTATTACTGAGTTTGGAATGCCGCAGTTAGCTGTTCACTCTTGCCGCCCTTTTTTTTTGTTGTTATTATTAGCTGGGCTTATACCATTTTCTAATTTCCTTTGGTTTATTGTGTTGGTAGCTTGTCGCTGTGCGTCTTTTATTGCCATTTTTCATTTCAACATCCATAATTTCTTGGCTTTGTGCGCGATTATTGCTGCCTGGCTTTAATCGTTTTTATTGCTCTTGAAACGTTGAATTTTTTTTTTTTTATATTTTTTTTGCTGCAACTTCTTTTGCGTTGGGTTGGGAGTGTAATGTAACCAGTTTTGTACCTTCAATGGTTTTAAGTGCGACCACTTTTTCTAGTTTTATTGCCTGTCTCTAACTAGTTTATGGGCAGGGAGCGACTAACTACACCCAAGAGGAATCTCGGCATAAATGCAAAATATGTATATGAATATCAGGTGGAATTTTCGCTATTTGCTTACCAATCAAATTGTATTCGCTATAGTCCAAGTCTAGTCCAGCAATGTGATTCCATTTGATCGAAGTCTGGTAGAAGTCATTTGTGTGTGCTGATGTTTATTTTCGATATTTATTTATGTTTATTCTCGGTACAAAATATCTATGATTTTCACGTTAATCGCTTTTCACAAAAACAGCAGAAACATTTTCAACTCGAACTTGACGCGGCCGCAGCTAAAAGAAAACTGAATCCAATGGGAATTCCAATCTCAGCTTGAGCTAAAAGAACCATGCTCAATGAGAGAGAGATAGAGTTGAGGATGAGCCCGGTGCACAGTCAAGAGAGCCAAATGCGTTGCGCAGGCGTACCTCTCAACGGCTCTCACTCTCTTTGTCTCTCGGCCCTCTCTCTTTTATAATTTGATCAGGTTAGCAGCTCCAGCTCAACGATCTCCAGCGCCAAATTTAAATTTTATAACCTATATTAAATTACAATCATTTTTATTTTTTTTTAATGTACAATATTTTATTAATTGTTTTTGGTAATTTATTCGAATAACATAGTTTTTACAATAACACATAGATAAACAGCAATTTGTGTAGATACATAGTATATTTTAGCCCTCTACAAGATTATTACCCCACGACTTCGCAATCATGGCAACAGCATGCCGCTTTAGTCTCGGGCCAATCAGTGGATTCATTTGAGCCATGTAGCAACAGAGCCAGAACAGCCAGCAGCAAGCTGCAGTCAGCATCAAAATGCAACGTATTAAGTTCTGATGAGGTCCCTTCGGTGTCATAATTGGCATACCAATGCCCACAGCACCCCAAACGGCAGTGAAAAACAACAACGGGAAGAATGCAGCGCCCATCCTTGATTTATTTTATTTACTGCTTTTATTTTTAATGGATTACGACTCGAAGTATTGTTTGCTACTGTGTTGCGAATTTTTACTTGGGGCGAAAAATCAATAAAATAGCAATAGTCAAATTTGTATTTCTTATCGATATTTATGGTGGTATTTTCTACTCGATACCCAACCGCAGTTTAAAATTGCGATTCTGTGATGCTACATTAATAATTTCTTATAATTAGTTTAAAGGATAATCTATTATTGGATAACTTGTAAACTGAGAGTTAATTAAAATAAGTAGGTTTCATATTGATTGCGACACTTTTTCACAGTGCACTAAACACTATCTGCGCAATGATTTTATGGATCGACATTATCAGTATATGTATCTTTTTGAATATTATTTCTGTTGCCTGCTGCTTATTAAGTGAAATTGAAGATTATAGAAATGCAGCAATTGTAAAGGAGACAATAAAACATTTTCACTGGTTGTCGAAAATCAAAGTCAACTCACCCGCTCAACATTGATGCATCCCTGAATCATAAAACTATCGATTGTTTAGCAACACAACGTTCGTTTATCGCACTAAATGAAATAAAAATTTGACCTTTTTGGATATTTTGCGTGAGCCGAAGAGAAATTAAGACAAAATGACGATGCGACCGGATGACCACCGCAGAAAATGGGACAAGAACGAGTATCAGAAATTGGCCCAGGAACGTCTGCTCAACAATGCAAATCCCAAAGACGAAGGTATAAAGTGAAATGCATTTTGATATTCGATTCCACTTGTTAAGATTCCCAAATTCCACAGAGCCTGTGCAGCGCGAGAATCTTAAACGGCGCGACTACAAGGTTGATCTGGACAGCAAATTGGGCAAAAGTGTTGTGATTAACAAAAACACACCTACCTCACAATCCGGCGGCTACTATTGCAATGTATGCGACTGTGTTGTCAAAGACTCGATCAACTTTTTGGACCACATCAATGGCAAGAAGCATCAGCGGAATCTGGGCATGTCGATGAAAGTGGAGCGCAGCACCGTTGACCAGGTGAAGGATCGCTTCAATCAGAACAAACAGAAAATGGCCGAGAAGCAAAAAGACTACGAGCTGGACAAGAAACTGCGCGAGGCCAAAGAGGAAGAGGATCGCTACAAGGAGCATAGAAAGGAGAAGAAAAAGGAGCGCAAACGAAAGGCCGAAGACAGTGGAGATTTCAATGCTGGACTGCCCGACGATATGGCCGCCATAATGGGTTTCTCTGGCTTTGGTGGCTCCAAGAAGAACTCATAGGAATTAAGTGTGGAGCGTGCTCTTTTCTCAGCTGTAAAATATTATATATTTAACGCAATAGCCATAGAAATATTTAGAGAAATAGACAGATTTTTGCACCAACGAACGACCGAAGCCGTTTATTGGGCTAATCGCTATCAATGACTGTGATTGGTTTGCGACATTTATTTAATTTTGTATTTGTGTTTTATTTTTTTGTATATGTATTTGTATAAGACGATTTTACACCAGTTATTGTATTGTACAACAGCTTGACCAAGTAATAATTTAATTTAAGCAGTTAAAATGCAAAAAGGACTTAAACCATTTTCACTAAATCTTAACTTAAAAAGCCCCCCTCCCCGCCACGATCAAAAGCACACTCCAAAAAATACTCGACAACTAACGTCATTTTGCGACCATCTTTCACTCTCAGCCATATTTAAGTGTGGCTTCAGTTTAAGTAAATACAAATCCATGTTCGATCGGTATATCCCAGGGAATGCTAAAGAACTCGCCCGGCAACTGTGTGCAATGCGACGAGTTGTAATCACGTAAATACTTGCGCAACTACAAGAAACATAAACGACAAATGTAATTACACATTATATAGACATATAAATCATATACAAGTAACCCACCAAAAATACAGCCATTTGGCTGCGTGTTTCCTCATTGTAATCGGCACCAATAAGCATGGGATACGATTTACCCTCGTCAGAGGCAAATGTTATAAGCCGCGTCATGCATAGCTTCTCCTCGGCAATAGGATAACTGTAGGATTCCAATGGTTTCGATAGCAATCCCTTCGCACGCGTCAACTGTGTGGAACTGAACAAGTTGGGAAAGCGATATTTGAGCACGGAAAGCGTTAAAAAATTGCCACGATTCGTATCAATGCGATTGTCTCTGTGTGGGATACAAATATTATTATGTATATATTCATCAAATAAAACTGGAAGTTTCAACACTCACTCGGCAATGATCTCATCTTCCGTGCGTCGTATTAGCAACATTGGTCCATTGTATTTCATTGCCAACTCGGCATTGTTCAGATTACAGTATTTACGTATAGCAACGCGAACAATTCCGCCAAAAGAAATGGGCATGCGAGGCGTGGCCAAGTGGAGCAGATCGTCAAAAGTGGCATCCAAGACCTATGGACAGACGACAATTGCAATGTGGAAATATGGAAAACTTGTCAATCCATTTACCACTCCCTTGACCTCTGGGTATAAGGAGGCTGCCCACAATGTGCTGTAGCCGCCAATGCTCCAACCATAGAGTATAATATCCTCAATGGCAAAACCCAGATGGTTGTGGGCAAAAAGTACAACGGCATCGATGGCATTCTTATCCTGTTCCGGTTTGGGTTGACCCGAGCTGCCAGCAAAGCCCGGATGATTCCAGCCAAGCACCGAGTATTTCAAGGCAATCGGTGTGCTCATTATGCCCACCTCATAGTAGCCAGCGTTGCCTTCGGAGCAAATGACTAGAGTTTTGCCGTTGCCAACATTATCGTTGCGATTATCAATGAAAAGCGTATCGATTTCATTTGAATCAATCGTTTTCACCTTATACCGTAAGCCATTGTCATCCTCAATTAGTTTGGCACGGCCTGAGATCAGTGCAGGTGCTGCAAAAGAATCGGATTGGATTAATGATTTCTATATATATCAAATATATCAAAATTCACATACCCATGAATTTCTGCAGCAGCTTCACGGAGCCGGGATAGATCATGGACAGGCCAAAGGTGTGTATGGCCACATAGGCGATCAGCTCATAGGGCAGTGTTGCCAATGTCCAATCCCCACGAGGACTCACCGTATTTGTAGGCTTCTTGGAATCGCTGTGGATTGCAAATTACTTCAATTATAAATAGAGTTTAGATTTTGTGCATACTCCACTCACCCAGCCAAGGTTTTGACATCGAAGTCGACTGGCCAGGCGGCAAAGTCAATGTCATAGCGACGCAGTGCATCCAATGATTTATTCGTTTTGGCCAGCATCAGGGCATTTATCATGTTTGTATAAGTACGCGATTGCCGACGGCCAACGCCGCGCATAAACATCGATATGATAACGATAAGTCCAACGCTGGTTGTGAACTTGGCCAGCGTTGGTATCGAATCAGCTGCGAAGTAGCCGCGTCGATAGAGGAATGTGAAGATCAGTGGTGACGTGTAATAACTCACGGACCACACCACCGACAGCTGCAACAGGCAACGACAAAAACAAATCAATTTCTTCACACTCAACTACTGACATCCCCTACCCACGCGCACATATATATATATTTACATAGCGCCCCACACACACTCACGTACACCTACCGTTGATAATATTTGTTCACCAAACTTTTCAACTGCGCCGGGCTCATAGATTTTCCTCTGCAATGTTACAATTTATTGAGCAATCGCTGACATCAACACGTAAACAGCTTACCTGCGGCTCGGGCACACCCTTGTACTCCATGTACAATTTGGGCCCGAAAATGTAATTAATGAAACTCATCTTGCAGTTGTTTTATTTTCCTTTTACGCGTCTGCGTCCGAAAATATGTCTTTTTTTTCTAATGTATTGTGAAAGTAGGGGCAACACAGTCGCAATACAAATATGAACTAGTACTTTTTGCTAGAGATCAGCGCGTGACTCGTTGTGCAATATCCACGATTTGCTTAGCAGTTGCAAAAATAAAGATTTTTGCTCGTTGAATATGAGTGAGTGAAAAGAAAATCTTTTAATTTTTTTTCTTTTAATATTTTTAACCGACAAAAAAGCAACGATATAATCGTATAATCACAAATAGGAAAATAGAAATCGAAACAGCGTTGTGCAGCACTGACAAGAAAAAATATTATAAGAACCTGTCACTACTGAACTTAACATTTCAGTTCGATTCAATTGCAGCCCTGGATTGTGTGTCCCTCTCCGTGGCACCAGAATTTAGAATTCAGAGCAGTAGTTGTTTTTTGCTTGTTAACCGGCAAAAATGGAAAAATTTAATAAAGCGCAGGCAAAAAATTTGGCAGCCGCTAAGAAGCTTGTCGATGCGTACGCATCGAGTTCAGAGGATGAAGGCGAATTGGATGAAAAACACATTCTGGGTAATTAATTAATTCCTTACTAAATGTTTGTCTGTGACGTGTCCGTGCTCATTGAGATTTGCTGCATTTAGATCTGCTTTACAAGCATTATCAAAGCACGCCGGATAACACGAGCAAACGCAACGACAATAATGTCAATCGTACGGCTACCTTTCTGGAGAACACCCTGCACTCCGGAGCGGCGACATGTCTCGTTTGCATTGGCAGCATTCGGCGCGTGGAGTCGATTTGGTCATGCAAATCATGCTATTGCTTCTTCCATCTGAGGTGCATTCAGCGCTGGGCCAACGATAGCGTCATGCAAATGAAGGTCAAGGCAGAGCAGCAGAATGGCGGTCAGGGGCATTACAATCATCTCGGCGAGTTTGTGCCGCCCAAGCGTCCGAAATCGTTGCACTGGTGCTGTCCACAGTGTCGCACGGATTACCAGCCCTCGGATAGACCCACTCAATATGAATGCTTCTGCGGCAAGGAGGTAAATCCGGAGGCGCAACCATTTCTGGTGCCGCACTCCTGCGGCGAAATCTGTGGCAAACTGTTGCAGCCGAAATGTGGCCACGACTGCAAGCTACTCTGTCATCCCGGCCCCTGTCCACCGTGCGCCCAACTAGCGCACAGTTCCTGCCTCTGCGGCAAGTCGGCGCCACGCTCTGTGCGCTGCATAGACAAAAATTGGCAGTGCCAGCAAAACGTAAGTGAATTAAAAGCAAATTTAAAACAAATACAAAAATCAACATTCGCAGTGCCAATCTCTGTTGTCGTGTGGCAAGCACAAGTGCAACCAAAGATGCCATCCACCTGGCCAGTGTCCGCCCTGCAGCAGCAAGAGCGCCCAGCGCTGCGATTGCCAACGTGAGCAAAAAGTTGTCAACTGTGCGGAGCCCAAATGGAAGTGTAAAAATGTGTGTAAAGATAGCAACTGATAAGGCTGATAAAATATCAACAATTATGGTTATTAACTTTTAGATTTGTGGCGCTGCTTTTGCCTGTGGCCTGCACAACTGCGACAAGGTGTGTCATGCGGCGCCTTGTGGCGGAGAGTGTCCCCTGGGCGTGCGCAGTTGCCCCTGTGGCAAGAGCGTAAGCGAAACTATAAATTGGATTAACTTTGTATTAATCAATTAAATCTACAATAGTTGAAAACTGGCGGCTGCAGCGAGGCGTTGGAAACATGTGGCGACACCTGCCAGAAGCTGCTGTCGTGTGGCAAGCACAGCTGTGCACAACGCTGCCATCGCGGTCCTTGCAACCTGGTGAGCTATGCTCCAATTGCAAAAGATTCAATTATGATTTAGATTTTTTGTTTAGTGCCTGGTGCGCACCAAGAAGCAGTGCCGTTGTGGTCTGCACGAGAAGGAGCTGCCCTGCTCCAAGGAGTTCAACTGCGAAACCAAATGCAAACTAATGCGCGACTGCAACAAGCATGCCTGCAATCGAAAGGTTCCACCTGCAACACATTCCACATTCTCATCAGTTGGTAATCAGTTAATTCCTTTCATTTAGTGCTGCGGGGATCAGTGTCCGCCGTGCGAGAAGATCTGCGGCAAGCAGCTGAGCTGCAACAAGCACAAGTGTCAGTCTGTGTGCCACAATGGACCCTGTTATCCCTGCAAGCTGACATCGCAGGTCAATTGCCGCTGTGGCAAGACTCGACGTAGTGTGCCCTGTGGCAGAGAGAAAAGCGCACGCATTGCCTGCCAGGAACTATGTCGGTGAGTTGGCACAGGTTGCCTCCAATTAGTTTCAGTTCAAGCTTAACACTCCACTCTGTTCCAGCGTCACACCTAAATGCCATCATGCCATCAGGCATCGTTGCCACAAGGGCGAGTGTCCACCGTGTGCTCAGCCATGTGGCCTGTTAAATGATGCCAGCCGCTGTGGACACATCTGCAAGGCACGCTGCCACGCAGCCATACGCGTGCTCAAGCCACCGGATGCAGTGCGTCCGCATGCCAATAAGGTATTAATTTAAATATTTGATTTTTTTAATGTAGATTTTTAGACTGTCAGATATATTCTCCCCCACTTCCAGTATGAATACCGCGCAGAGGCGCATCCGCGTTGCGAGGAGGGTGTTAGCGTCACTTGCATTGGTGGTCACGAGGTGGCCACCTGGCCGTGCTGGAACTCCAAGCCGTCGTCCTGCGCCCGCAAATGTGCGCGCCGCTTGAAGTGTGGCAATCACAGCTGTGCGCTCTTCTGTCATGCGGTCCCCAATCCCATGGATATGCAGCATCAGGCGGGCTGTGCTCAGTGCGAGCAGGGATGCGCAATTCCACGTCCTGCCGGCTGCACACATGCCTGTGCCAAGGGCTGTCATCCGCCGCCCTGTGCGCCCTGCAGTTTTGTGATGAAGAACAAATGCCACTGCGGCCTCAATCAGGTCGTCTACAAGTGCAGCGAGTTCTTCAATCAGGAGGGATCTGTGCAGCAGATCGTGGACCGCCGGCAGAAGCTGTGCAGCTGTGGCAATCGGTGCATCAAGAATGTATATATAATTCGCCTTATTTTTGACTGCATTTATTTAATTTAAAATTAATTTTCAATCTCAGTTTGCTTGTGGCCATCGCTGTCTGACCATCTGCCATCCCGGCCCGTGTCCCAATCCCGAGCTGTGTCGCAAAAAGGTGCGCATTTTTTGTGCCTGCAAGCGCATCAAGCTGGACATAGCCTGCGACAAGCATCGAGCAGGTCAAACATCCTTGGACTGCGATGGCAACTGCCAAGCGGAACGCTCCAAGGCGGCGGCAATGGAGCAGCAAGAACTGGAGCTCCGCCAGCGGCTGGAGGAGGAAAAGAATCGTCTCGAGCTGGAGAAATTCGAACAAAAGTTTGGCAAGCGTAAGCACAAAGAGCGCAAGGCACTCGATGTGGAGCCAACCAAATCCGACATCGATTGGAAGCGCTGGGCCATCTGCGCACTGGCCTTTCTGGCGGTTGTCGGCGCTCTCGCCGTGGCTTACTATGCGGACAGTTAAGACCAGTTAAGCACAATACAGCTATTAATCAGAAATGCCAATGATATTGACTTTATATATAGATATATATAATTACATAATAATAACTGATAACCAGACGTGTTCTTTTTTGAGTATTTTTGAGCCGTGTATTCACTGTGATTGTTGTCCTCTACTCCTTCTTGGTCTTCTTCTTGTAGACGCAGGCAGCAGCGAAGACGGATGAGCTGAGGAACGTGGAAATCAGGAAATTGGTAAGCAGCATCACATCATTCGACTGCACATAAACCGTATAGATGCGGGCTGTAGAGGGGATTTAGTTTAATATAAGTGCATCTGACTTGGATTGGAATACTTACTCATGTTGGTGAAGGCGGAGAGGGCCCATGTTGTGCGGCTAACCGAGCTGGCATCCTTTGTGCGCAATATGGCCAAGAGTTGCAGCACTTTGCTAGTAGCTCCGATCGGTGTGCAGAAGGGCTGTCAATGGAAGCACATTAATATTAGAATAAATAGAAATAAAATCAAATTTTTAATTTAATTCGGAAGATCAAAGGCAGCAAACTATTTCAATTTAAAAATAGCAAAGAAAATCTAATATTTTTTCTTACAATTTTCGTTTAAATAATTCTACAAATGATTTCCTTATTATTATAAAAATAGATACATTTTGATAGAAACTAAATTTAATTATATAGTCAGATTGCCAAGGGTTTAAAATATATCACAAAAATATATTTTTTTAAATATTTTAAACTACATCATTTAATTAAATTGAGATTTTTCATTGATTAGAATTGAATATTTTTTTTAACCTTTTCAACTGTATAATTGAAATATGTGTTGAAACACAAAAAAAATACAAACTCTTTAATCTAGAAGTTATACTTAGCGAGTGAGCCCTGTATATATATAGACAAACACACCAATACTTAAGCACATATGGCTTTTAAGACAATTCGTCAACATTGTTATAAATAGATGCAACACAAATATATATTTTACTACAACAAACTAAAATGACCTTGGGGAAATGATTTAGAGCCCGTCATTATTCCCAGCTTCTAGCTGACGGAAATAAACAGTAAACAAAATAAACAAGAAACTTAAATAGCTAAATTATGTTAAAAAGGAAAACAAGTTTGAAGGTAGAAATACTCGTTATCTAGTTGAACATATTTTGTTTCTCTTCCAGTCAATTCTAATCAATTTCGCTGCTGTCATTTTATTTTTATATAAGTGATAACGATATTGTTTCTTACTCACCACCAGGAATGTTAAAATGATAATGGGAAATAACTTGAGATAGATAAGCGTCGCAATTGTTACATAGAAGATGGCAAAGATTTGTGTACGCTTGCCTAGCATATCCTGATATTTAAAAACATAATAGATGAGCACATATTCCTGCAGCAACAACACAGGGTACTCCATGTAGGAGAGGAAGTCATAGTCGGATGTATAATTGTAGGATATCATCACAGTGTAGCTGAACAGCTCCAAGCATAGTCCAAAGACGCTGATGCCTATAAAAAAGACGAAAAGAAAGTTAGGAATTTGCGTGGGAGTCAGTAGGAAAAAAGCTATTTACCTTTGGAAGATTCATTGGCTCGTATTGTGTTAATCTGTGGCACTTTAATAACCAGACATGATGAGACTGTTATCAAACTGAGCAGATCGGCGATAATGAGCACTATGCCTTTTTCAAGGTAATGGGACACAAGGCCCCCAACACCCTCGGACGTTGACATGTCGCGGCAGCCAAACTGTAATGTAAAATGGGTCTCCAATTTGGTTTAAACAGTCAACAATCGAATGCGGGCGGGTCTATGTATCGATGAGAGCGGTTGGCAACCGCACTCTTCTTATTCAACTCCGTTCATCATCAGCAAATTCAATATTTGTGCTATTAATCGCTTTGCAAATAGTGGAATCTGCATGTTAGACTTGTTTATTAAATTTTATTCAAAGCGATTGAAAGCTAAATAAAAATCAATGATCAGATGCAATTCTTATCGAATGGATGGTATGATGATATCGCTGGATGCAGCTGCAGCTTACATCGATACCTTCGCAATTCAACAGCACATATCGATGCTTTGGCCCGATACTTTGGTGCTGCTAACATTCAGTGGCAGCGCAGCTCAAGTCATTTAGTTATTTTTCTGTCTGAATTTAAGAATTTTTGTTTTTGTTATCAGATTAATGCTAAAACGGTTAAACAAAACTTTCTTACTGGATAGCTGATGACACATTGAAGAAAACGGCTGAGAAACGTACGTGCTAAATTCGCTTAAACGTGTGTTCAGTGGCAAATGCTTTTATGTGTGTGCGTGTGTCTGTGTAAGTGTGTGTGTGTGTGTGTTTGTGTGTGAGTGAGCTAAACGCAAAAAGTGTAAAACGGATGAAATAGTTAAGCAATTAGGCTAAATTGCAACTGCAAACGTCGAGTGAACACCAAATACATGAATTCCGTTGTATAAAGTGCAAAATAAAGCTATATTAGGGGTAAAGTAAATACATTTTCTCATCCATGTCGTGACATTTGTTCTGTGTATAGGTGTGTGTGTGTGTATGCATACGACATCCGACGTAGTGTGTTGGTGTGTCTGTGTGTGTATGTGTGTGTACAACAATGTTCACATTTTTCTTTTGTTGTTTGCTCCACGAATTATGGGGCTGGCTCTCGCTCAATGCAGGTGCAGAAAAGTGGGGTTAGGGCCAGTACAATTCAGTTAATTTATTAACTATGTTTTTAATTTTTTCGGATAATTTTAATGTAATTTTCAATATGAAATGATGAAAGCCTTGAAAACGAAAGGCAATAGTATGAGATTCTGGTATTGGTATTAGTCCTTGTGTGTGTCTCAGCACACTACGCAGGTAAAACGAATGCCGTGTGAAAGCGGACACAAAATGAAGAAGCAAAAAGCAGGCAGCAGACCCTTAAACCTTCACAAGAGGTCAACAGCCAATAGAGGAGGGGAGAAGGAGAGATGAGCTGAGGGTTCACACACTGCGTCGACATTCCCATGCACATCTGATCTGCTTTACGAGTGATGCAACACAGGATCTACAAGTACACATACATACACGTGTGTGCCTGTGTGTGTGTGGAGAAAATTCCTATGCGATCGGTCTTTGTTGTTCGGCCTGCTGAGATCCCTTTTCTGTCTGCCTGTGTGCGTGTATGTTAGTGTGCGTTAAATTGATGCTGTGCTATAGAGGCGAGAGTGAGGGAGAGAGAGTGAGAGCGCGTATGCTAGTCCCAGTCAAAGCTGGCGACTTTAATGAGCGAGAGAGAGAGGGAGCAGAGAGCGCATACAGATAGCGGCTTAAATTGCAAGGTGTACGCTATCGTTGTTGTTGTTTTTGCTGCTGCTGTTGTTGGTGGTGTGTATCTTTATTGCTTCTTCTTCCGTCCGTTACTTTTGCTCTTGTCATCGCATGCCTTTACCTTTTCTGCCTGGGCTGCTGCTGATCTGTCTGCCTGTATATGTGTGAGTTTGTGGGAATGTATTCTGTGCCTGTGTGTGTGTGCTGTTGTTGTAATACCCGTTTCATCTTCTTTGCCCATTCTACTTCGCGCCGTTTTAGCTTCCTCCGCCGATGCACTTTTGTGATTTCCTTCGGCGAGTTTTTGATTACTGAGACGACGACGACGGCTGCTGCTTTACAAACATTTTTCCCACTGCTTTTCTTTTCTTTTGATTTTTTTTTTTTTGCAATTCTCAGTTTCAGTCTCAGTTCATCTCATCATTTGTGAAGATGAGAGAGAGACAGAAACAGACAACAACTGAAAACTGCTTGCACACGATCATCTATCTCATCGTGCTTATTACTTTTGCCGTTTGCCTCTTTGCCTTTTGCTTCGCGTTGCGTGGGAATTTTTCACAGAGCCTCGCTGGCGCAGCTCAAGAGCGGCTCGTTTCTAGCGGCGTTTTTTTCTCCATCTACCCGTCGTACTGTGTGTGTAGGTAAAAAGGATAGCTTACAACTATTTTTTTTTTAAATATAAAAAGAGTGCTCTTCACATGAATTTCGTTGTTCAATGTAAGTTGAATATTAATATGGATATTCATACTAAATTTAAAAGTGTTTAAAAAGGACTTGATATATTTTTCGGTTTCCTACTCTTGCAGAGTGTCTTGTATGCGAAATATGTAATGGAAGTGGAAAAAATGGAAGTAAAATTACCTAAATCTTTGTTTCCATAACTATAATAACTATACGAAATGCATAATGGAGGAAATTTCGATCGGATAGTTATAGTGAATATTAAATGTAGCCAATTTCGATGAGATCGTGGAAAAAAATGGAAATAAAATATCCTACAGTTTCGTATTCGTCCATATTTGGATTTTTTTCAGACCTTAGATGGTGGCTTGACTGTTGAGTATATCTGCTTTTGGAAGCCTTTGTTATCAATGTAGTCAATTGCTTTTAGTTCTTTGGCATTTTATTTAATCCTGTCATTATATATATTTTTTTCGTATGTATAACTTGCAGGTGAGCAAGAGCAGCAAGCGAGCAGTGAAAGAGAAGAGATTGAGTTTCTCCTGCGCATAGTGATAGTATTATGGATAAAGGATGTGCAATTGTTAGCATCAATTGTGAGAGTGCTGAGGAGTTTAGCAGCACGAGCAGCACTGCAAGCACTGGATGCGAGACGAAGCCACAAACACCTCAACATCAACTAGCAACTCAAAGTCAGCCAAAGCCAAGCACTAGCCAGGTGGGAAGCATCGGAGCTGGCGGCACATTACCGAGCTTAAGGGTTAAAGAATTGGGTTCTATGTCAAAATTGAGGGAAGACGTGGAGGACTGTGTCACTTCGAGTTCGCAACATGGCTTCGCCGTAGTGCTCGATGATGATGATGATGATGATGACGATGTGTCCTCCAGCAATGATGAGACGGGCGTGCTAGAAACATACGAGATCAGCTCTTCCAACTCCTTGCCAGCCAGCACCGGAGCAGCTGCCAGCCCCAGTGATGTGGGCGATGATGTTGTTGTACCCGTCGACGATAGCTCTTCCTCCGATACGCTGAATGGGCGTGGTCGTGGCCGTGTCCGCAGTGCCGCCTCTGAGGATCATGTGTTCTATAACGATGATAACGATGATGATAATGATATTGTTGACGATGAGCCGCCCGTTGTTTGCCTTATAAACGATGACGATGATTTCGATGAGGAGGAAGAGGAAATTGTTGATGAGGACGATGACGATGTCGATGATGTTGACGGTGGACAATCTATGCCACTGGACTGCCCTAATACATCACAATTGAATGACGGTGGCGGCGATGGCATCATCATGACGGCAGACGGCTCCAAAATATTCCTGGAGACGCCCGTTGTGGAGGAGCCGCTCTTACATACCCATGTCACCGTTGGCAATGTTACACAATCCGAACTCCTCGCTGGCAAGCCCAAGCGTCTCAGTGATGAGTTCGAGGCGGAGGCTTCTGCGGAGGAGCAGCAGCAGCAGCCAGGCGGCACCAGAGTGTTAGTTAAGTCTGAGCCGATCGCACAAGGAACGGCGGCTGATGTAGCGTCCAGTTCACTGCACGACAGACAAATGTCTGTGCGGCTGAAGCAAATGAGCATCACGCCCAATGCAAGTGCCAGTGCCAGTGCCGGATCCGGCTCCATTTCCAATTTCAGCTCCAGCTCCATCAGCGCCAATTCGCAGTCTCTATCGAAGGCAGACATCGAGTCAATGGATCGAATAGAGCGGCGCGACTTTGAGAGAGAACAGCGACTAACCGGCGGCATTATTATCGGCACCAGTTCGCTGATGAACAAGAATCGCCTCAATCTAAGTCTGATCAATCGTGCAGCTGCAGCAGTCGGAGCAGGAGTAGTTACAGTTGGTAGTCCCAATGGCAATGGCAATGGCAGCAGCGATGATTGGCCCAGCAGCAGCCAAGGACGCGCCTTCTCCTCGGATAGCAAGGTAATTGAAGAACATATTACCATTTTAACTATAAGGTTAGCTTAGGCGTGGTTTGAATACTTCTCTCCATTCCTTGACACTATTAGTGGAATACTGAAATCAAAAATGAGTTCAGCCAGTTGCAGGAAGTTGATCCTCATTTAGCTTGATCGGTTGTGAAGTGGATCTCTGCCTGCCAGAAATCATAATAGGCTAAGGTTAAGGCCTAACAAAAATTGATGACTAGCTTTCTTTTCTTTCTTTTTATATAAATAAAATAATTATTTTCAAACCTTCTTGTCTTTGTTTAAAAAGAATTTCAAATTCGATTCTAAATTAACGTCGAAAACTTGATTAGCGGCATTTTAACGGTCATATCTAATCGAATCTTGATTAACAAAGAATTTAATGCAGTATTGGTTGTCGATTGTAGTTAAACAGAGCAGTTATTTAATAATCAATTTACCAACTGATTGGCCTTTGTTTTTGCTCCACTTTTACTCTTACCTAGTGCACGTACAAGGATCTGTCGACGACGCCGACGAGCAGCCGGAAGTACACAAACAGTCGCCTGAGCAAGTCCACTGCCAAACTCAATTTGGGCTCATCGCTGGCCAGTGCTGCAGCGCCTCCGTCTGCTTCGCCGCCGGCAGTCGGCAACGTTAGAGACCAGAGTTCTCAGAGTAACAGCAGCACCACCAATTCCAAGCTGCCCATTGTGCTGATTATGAAACCCACCACCACTAATTCCGCCGCCAACAGCAGCAGCAACAATGCGTCCACTTCCGCCACACACAACAATCGCAGCGATGTCTACACGATCACTATCAACTCGAATGAAAATCACCAGCACCAGATGGACAAGGACGCTGCGCCGGCAGCTGCGCCATTGGCAGCCACATCCTTCAGCTCTGTCGGTTCGCAGACCAGCCAGGAAAGTGGCTGCAGTCGCACATCGGCGGCAGCGTGCGCCGCCAGCTCTGCGGCCAGCACCGGTTCAGTTGGGGATGTGGATGCACAGCCATCGACATCGGCGACATCAACGACCTCGTCCGCACGCTGTCATTATGCAGCGCCCACATCTCGAGCTGCCACCAGGCAGGTCAATGCCAGCGCCCAGACTCAGGAGCGTTTTCTGGCACGCAGCGGCTTAGCAGCAGCAGCTACCGGCGGCGGTGTGGTTGGTGCCGCCTCCGTTGGCACTGTACGCACACGCAGTCGACGCGGCGAGGCGGCAGCACGTCGTGGCTCCAGCGATCCCGTCATCCTCGAAGTAGTCGTTGAGGAGAATAGCAACAATAATGGCGACAGCGCTGGCAACGGAAATGGTGGCGGCGGCGGCATTGTGGAACCGGGTGATTTTAGTGCCGATGAGCCCTGGGGTAATTGCGATGAGGAGAACAACTGTTCGGATCTGGAGGAGATTTGCACGTGCCAGAACAGCATACTCACAAGCAGTCGCAGCGGCAGCAGTGGCAGCCTCAGCGACTCGGACTGCTTGGACAACTATCACATGTTCGCCACGGAGGATGAGTCCATCTCCTTTCAAAAGATCGACACCAGCTCCCATCAGCAGCAGCGCAAGCGCAAATACAACGAGAGTCGCTACCTCGATGGTGATTACTCCATGGCTGGTGGCGGCGGCGGTGGCGATGGTGGTGGTCGACATGCCGGTGCCGGCGATAATAGCCGTAAACGGATTGCCTATGATTTTGCGTCGACGCCACGCTCCTCCAACTCTTCCACAACCGTGCTGCACGGAATGACGCCAACGACGGCGGCGACAGTGGGTGCCATCCTGGGCAGCTGCTCACCCGCAGTGGGTCGGCGTACGCCGCGTGCTCTAATCCCCACGCGGGACAATCCGCCGCCAGAGCTGCCGCAATGGTTGGCACAATTCCAGCGTTGGTCCCATGCCGAACGCCTTGTGGCTGTCGATCGTCTGATCGATCACTGCGATCCCTCGCAAGTGCGTCACATGATGAAGGTCATCGAGCCGCAATTCCAGCGGGATTTCATCTCACTGCTGCCCCGAGAGCTGGCACTGTTTGTGCTCTCGTATCTGGAGCCGAAGGATTTGTTGCGTGCGGCGCAAACCTGTCGCAGCTGGCGTTTCCTGTGCGACGACAATCTGCTGTGGAAGGAGAAGTGCCGCAAGGCGATGATCCTCACCGAATCGCGCAGTGATCGTCCCAAGCGTGGACGCGACGGCAATATGCCACCAATAGCTTCGCCTTGGAAGGCGGCCTATATGCGCCAGCACATCATCGAGATGAACTGGCGATCGCGACCGGTGCGCAAGCCCAAGGTGCTCAAGGGTCACGACGATCATGTCATCACCTGTCTGCAATTCTCCGGCAATCGCATCGTTTCCGGCTCCGACGACAACACGCTCAAAGTGTGGTCAGCTGTTAATGGCAAGGTAAAGATAAATCTCTCTCTCTTGGCCACACATGAATCTAAACTAATCTATGCCGTCAATCTCTAGTGCCTTCGCACCTTGGTTGGTCACACGGGTGGCGTTTGGTCCTCCCAGATGTCTGGCAATATCATCATCTCGGGCAGCACGGATCGCACGCTCAAGGTGTGGGATATGGATAGCGGCACCTGTGTCCACACGTTGCAAGGGCATACCTCAACTGTGCGTTGCATGCATCTTCATGGCAACAAGTAAGTCTGGAGTATAAATTTATCATATCTAGTCAGAGTTGTAATTGTTGCCCCTTCTTAGAGTGGTCAGTGGTTCGCGGGATGCGACACTGCGTGTCTGGGACATCGAGATCGGCAGCTGTCTGCATGTCCTGGTGGGTCACCTGGCTGCTGTGCGGTGTGTGCAATACGATGGCAAGCTAATTGTGTCCGGCGCCTACGATTATATGGTGAAGATCTGGCATCCGGAGCGACAGGAATGCCTGCATACGTTGCAGGGACACACCAACCGTGTCTACTCCTTGCAGGTAGTATTCAACTGCCTATGTATGTTTTATAAAATTATAATCTCGTTCCACGATTTCAGTTTGATGGCCTTCATGTAGTCTCTGGCTCACTGGATACCTCGATTCGCGTTTGGGATGTGGAGACGGGCAATTGCAAGCACACGCTGATGGGCCACCAGAGCCTCACCTCGGGCATGGAGTTGCGCCAGAACATACTCGTCTCAGGCAATGCGGACTCCACCGTCAAAGTCTGGGACATAACAACGGGCCAGTGTCTGCAGACGCTATCGGGTAAGAGTTACTCGTAGCTTGGCTAAGCAAAGAGTTGACTTATTGTTTCCACTTCCAGGTCCCAATAAGCATCAGTCCGCTGTCACCTGCCTGCAGTTCAATTCACGGTTTGTGGTGACCAGTTCCGATGATGGCACCGTCAAGCTGTGGGACGTCAAAACGGGCGACTTTATACGTAATCTTGTCGCGCTCGATTCGGGTGGTTCCGGTGGCGTTGTCTGGCGCATAAGGTTCTTATTCTTCATATATATATATATATATATATATATAAATATTTATTAATGTATCCATGTTTATTTCGTTTAGGGCAAATGACACCAAGCTGATTTGCGCAGTGGGCTCACGGAATGGCACGGAGGAGACCAAGCTGATGGTGCTCGATTTTGATGTTGAGGGCGCTTGTGTCAAGTGCTCATAGGAACGGTGCCGGGGACGATGCCAGTTCCAGTGTCGCCATCAGCTCGACTTGCTGCAGCAACCTGTCAGTAGAAGGAAGAGGAGCGCTGCTCTACTTTATGTTACGATAAACGCGAAACACAGGAATCGCTAAAGAGCTTTAGCGAACAGCCGGAGGCGATTTCCACACACATACACACACACTTACACTCATCCAACACACACACACACTTATAAACACACAGAGATGACGCTTCTATCTGAAATCCATATCCGGATTGTTATCGTCGCTTGCCTTGCCAACAAATGCAGCTGCTCACACACATATATATACACACACACATTTATATATACACACACACACACTAAACATTTGGGAGTTTGTGAGCGCGAATGTAAAATGTTATAATTTGATTCCAATTCGCGTTGCTTTATAGCCAAAATTTGTTTTCCAACCATAGCATAATTTTTTGCTCTTTAGTTCTTATAGATATATAAATATATATAAATTGCATTGAAGTTAGTCGGAAGTTAGTTAACATTATAAACATTACTATATACGTATTATTGCATATACTTCTTACATACATACATACATACACACAAATTCTGTTCTGTCTCGAATGAATCTGGATACTTTATGAAAATGAAAGAAAAAAAAACAGCTTTATATATTGATTAAAATGATTACGATTGTAAAAATGATTAATGTTAATATTGCCATTAGAGCATTTGATTTTAAACTTGTTTTGTCTGTTTCTGTTTCTATTCCGTGTTTTTTTTTGTTTAATATGCTAACACACACACACACATATATATATGTATGAATTGAGAACATATTTTTGATTAAGATGTGCTTTGTTATAATTGTTCTTCCACAATGGGAGCAGCTCTCCGTTCAAATTGTATGTTTTTTGTATTAGTTGAAACAAATAATTGCAAATTTAGAATTATTTCTGAGTCGTCGTTTTGTAGAGATTTAAGTATTCCGTGGTATATACTCATTTTACGGGGCAGCTCACACACTCACACACATACATATACTTACACACACCCATACACACACTCACACACACACACAAAAGCATTAAGCGAATATTTTAATTATAGACTGATTTATTAGTAATTGAAATTAATCTACAAATTTAAGCATAAATCTGAATAAACGCAGGAATAATAATTAAACCAGAGTAAAAAAAAAAACAAAAACAAAGAAATACATTTTCATGTGATTTTCTGTTTGTTTTTTATCATTTCTGTACCAAACAAACACTTTAATGATAACAACGCATCGCGTATCGGCCACCAGCACAATAACTCGATATCCATATATATATATATAAATGCATATATATATTTGTAATCTGAATGCAGTCAGAAAATGCGATGTTTTTTTTTTGTTGTGGACCGGAGGGGGGACACAGCTATGGCCATGCATATGTATGCGAATCTACTCTATACAATAATTTATGAAATACTTTATGGCATAATAATCGTAACAATAAATGCAGTAATTCTAAACGTGTTTATTGTTTCCATTCACTGAGAACAATTGGCAATTGAACAGCGTGTTTCAAGGTCCTTAAAAAACACCCACAGCATTTACGTAGTTTTCTAATGCTTTAGTTATCTTTATGGATTTTGCCGGTTTACTTTAACTAGAGATTTTATATTGCAGTTTTGTTTTTATTTGGCTCAAACAAACAAAATTCAGTTCCCTCTCTTTAAAGCAGCTTTTGATGTATTGCATAATCGTCGAACTCAAAATGCCAATATATTTTAGCGCTTCACTGTGTGCAACAGTTAGCAATACAATCATTTTGAACAGCTGTTCAGCGATGTTCTTGCTGTTATGCGCATAAAGCTCGCTTGTGTTTGATATATGCGGTATGTGCAGCCAAAAAGCTCATTCAAGGTTAAAGCTTACACAAAAAGAGAAAAACGTGTATGAATGAGAATAGACATAATTGAATTTGAACTTTTATCTTCTGCTTCTTCTATTGTAACACAAACAGTTTCTTGCGAAATACAATTTGTTTGTTCAAGCCCGTTTGACCAGTTTAATACCAATCTTTTTCGTTGGGTGTATATTTTGCTATGTGATATGCAAACTATAAAAAAGCTTTACTTTGACTTTCTCTCCTGCTCTCCCGGTTAGCCAGACAGTCGACAGACGACCGTTGTTGAAGTAAGTTCCAATCGCGGATCGTACCTCGCGCTTGACTCTATATTTATATCAATAAATACATAATTGATTGTATGATCCAAACAATTTCTTTAGTCCTACGATGACTTCATACAGTTGTTTACCTAAAATGGCATTGAGGCAGTCCAAACTGCTGGCCACAAGCGGCTTTAACCAACGCTTCTTGCAACGCAACATTTCATCGTCTCAAACGCTCTTTGAGAAGCACGAGTAAGTTTATTTTTTTGTATTTATTTGTTTTCTTTTTTGACCAAATGCCAAAAAATAAACATTTCCAATGCGGGTCGTAAAACATAGAAAAGTGATGCGCGTGTGCTTCTATATGTATAAATGAATGAATGTTTGTATTGCTTGCACACATACAATTGCATTTGTTTGAAATCAACAGTTGTCGTTCGAAAATGCAAACAGTTCCATTGTGACTTTAGTTCGCGAATACTTCTAACTATAATACAATTTCGAATGATTTCTGAAACTATTAAAACTGATTATAAATTAACAAAGTTCAACTTTTCCACACAATTAATAATCAATAGTAAATAGATCAACTAATTTCGATTCAAGGCGTCATTATCTATCATCTAGGGTCTAACCAATAAAAGCTGGCAGTTCTAATTGGCGAGTCAGCACTGTAACAGAAAAACAAATATAATTAGCATTATTTGAAGCCGGGGAATTAAGCACGTAGACCACATAACTTATTACCATACTTATTTTTTTTTTTCATATATTTTATGATATGTTCAGTTAATTGTGCTACAGTGAATTTAGTTAATGGAGTTAATGGCTTTATTAATGAATTGATCGATTTTTTCGGCGTTATGTAGATGTAAAGTTCTGGTGGTGGGTGGTGGTGCCGGTGGCTGTGCCATGGCCGCCAAGCTCTCATCTCGACTTGGTCGGAACAAGGTAATCGTGTTGGAGCCAGCCGATGTACGTAAACGACATAGATATTGAAATGTGTCTCCAGTTTCACTTCACGCCTTGTTCCCCGTAGAAACATTATTATCAGCCGATGTTCACGTTGATTGGTGGGGGAATGAAGCGTTTGGAGCACTCTTACAAGACCATGGAAGAGGTGCTGCCCAAGAAAGCCAAGTGGTTGCGTGACTCCGCCGTCGAGTTCAATCCGGACAGCAATACGGTGACAACATCCGGCGGAGATAGTATTAAATATGATATGTTGTTGATTGCAACGGGCTTACAGTTGAACTACAATAAAGTAAGTTACATTTTTGGCTAGGAAAAACCTAAAATTAATTGATATCTTTCTCAACAGATTCCCGGTTTGGAGGCAGCCCTTGCCATACCCAATGGCAAAGTCTGTTCGATTTATTCACCCAAATATGTGGATAGAGTATACGATTGCCTGCGTAATATCGATGGTGGAAATGCCATTTTCACATTTCCATCGTCGCCCGTCAAGTGTCCGGGTGCACCCCAGAAGATTCTCTACATTGCTGAACACTATTTCCGCAAGGTAAACTTGTAATTTTTCCAGTTGGTTTAAATTCTAACCGAATATCCTTTCAGATGGCTAAACGTAATCAAATAAATTTGACTTACAACACTGCTTTGCCTGTGCTTTTCGGTGTTAAGCACTATGCAGATGCTTTGTGGCCCATTGTAAAGAAGCGCAACATAACGGTAAATACGCGCCGCAACCTCATTGAGGTTAAGCCCGAACAGGATATTGCGATTTTCGAAAACCTGGACAATCCCAGCGAACACTTTGAGGAGAAGGTAGTTACGCAATTTAATATGTACAGAAAATATATTTCAGATAGAATAATATTTTGATCTATAGTACTCCTTGCTGCATGCTGTGCCGCCAATGAGTGCTCCTGATGCGCTCACCCGTTGCAAACAGCTGGTTAACGAGGCCGGCTTTGTGGATGTGGATAAAAGCACGATGCAACACACAAAATACAAGAATATATTTGCTATTGGCGACTCAGCCGGTTCGCCCAATTCGAAGACTGCCGCATCGGCAGGTGAGCTACACATGCATATATAAAATTTAATATTCTTATATAACTCGTTCTATAATTTTTTATTTATTTAGCTGCTCAGTCACCTGTGGTATATCGTAATATGATCGCAGCTCTGAATGGCAAACCTCTGACCGATGTCTATGATGGATACGCTTCATGTCCGCTAGTTACTGGCTATAACAGCGCCATTCTTGCGGAGTTCGATTATGATCTGAAACCGCTGGAAACGTTCCCAATCGCGCAGAACAAGGAACGCTATTCGATGTTTATCATGAAGAAAGACTTTATGCCGCTGCTCTACTGGAAGCTAATGTTAACTGGCTACTGGAATGGACCCGCTCTCATGCGTAATATGCTATCCGTTTTCAAGTTCAACAAACAATAGAAAACTATTCGCTATTATTAACCAACATATGATATACACACAAATGCAATTATTCTCATTATTATAACACACTTTATGTACATTTACATTTAATTTAAAATACAAAAAATAATATTTTGAAATTAACGTCTGCTTGAGTTCTCTGCTTCTTAACTAGCTATGTTAATTAACATAGTTGTAACAATGGATAAAATGGGTTATTATTGGCAACACTGTGCCTGTTACGCAATTTTGAGAAGCGTGAAGTCGGCTGCAAGCGCAAAAAGTCAGAAGAAGAGGAAGCATAAGCGTGGCGTCTCTGTGGGCGCAAGCATTTGAAGCTAACGATTCTTTGCTGAAAAAAACGAAATATAAAAATTAATCTAGTGGCTGTAAACGAATAATCAAATTAACAAAATGAAAGCAATGTAAGTATGAATAGTGTTGACAAGCGTTGCTAGCGAAATGAAACGTGAAATTCAAATTAGGTCACGTACGCCGCTGCGCGTCCCAAAAACTCTGCGATCGGCGCCCGCGCAAACGCACACAGAGAAACGCAAGGATAGTTCGGCCAAACAGCAGGATCCGGTCAATGTTTTCTGTCGAGTGCGTCCCCTTCAGTCCGATGGCGACTTGACATGCATGCGTGTCAAGAATTCGACAACAATTGCGGTCAGTTCGCAGGATCAACTGCTGCATCACAAGCTGACACCTGGCGCCCAGCGTGAAATACAGTACATTTTCAAGCACGTCTTTCAGCCGGAAGCAACGCAGCAGGACGTGTTTGCTGCGGTTGCGCAACCACTTGTTGAGAATCTTATACGTGGTCGCAATAGTTTACTCTTCACATATGGCGTCACTGGCAGTGGCAAGACGTATACGATGACAGGGAATGCCAGGCATCGTGGTGTTATGCCTCGTTGCTTGGATCTACTCTTTCGGAGCATTTCAGATTATCAGGCTAAAAAGTTTGTCTTCAAGCCGGATCGCTTGAATGGCTTTGAAATATTAACGGAGGAGGATGCACTGCTCGAGCGCCAGCATGAGATGAATCAACGTTTTGCTGGCGCAGGACGATTTGCGTTCCGCCGCAATCACTCTGATCCGGAGATAGCATCACAGGCCTCGGTGGAGCCAACGCCTTTGACCACACTGGACGAGGATAATATGTACTCGGTGTTCATTACGTATGTGGAGATGTACAACAACAGTGTGTACGATCTGCTCGAGGATTCAGGCATACAGAAGTAACGAAAAGCATACAATTAATACTTATTCTTCTTCTGTCATTCATACATTATCAATTCCATTTGTGCTTCAGGTCCTTGCAGTGTAAAATCATACGCGAGGATGCCAATCATCATATGTTTGTGCATGGCGTCACCGAGGTGGAGGTCAAGACGGTGGAGGAAGCGCTCGAGGTGTTCCAAATGGGTCAGAAGCGCAAACGCATGGGCAACACGATACTAAATGCGGAATCGAGTCGCAGTCATTCCGTGTTCAATATTCGACTCGTCCAGGCGCCCACCGATTGTCAGGGCGAGCGTGTGGTGCAGGATAAGCAGACGATAACCGTCAGCCAGCTGTCGCTGGTGGATTTGGCTGGCAGTGAACGCTCCTCGCGCACCAAAAATACTGGCGTGCGTCTGCGCGAGGCGGGCAACATCAACAATTCCCTGATGACGTTGAGGACCTGTTTAGAATATCTGCGCGAGAACCAGGTGGCGGCTGGCTGTGGAACGGCGTCCAAGAAGATACCGTATCGCGATTCGAAGATCACGCACATGTTCAAGAACTACTTTGATGGAGAGGGTCAGGTCTCGATGATTGTGTGCATCAATCCCCGCATGGAGGATTACGATGAGAATATGGTTTGTCTTTGAATATCTTCTGTTATCTTAATCTAAAGTGACTTCCACTCCACAGCAAGTGATGAAGTTTGCCGAGATGACGCAGGAGGTGCAAATAGCGCGTGCCACGCCCATGAAAACCGATCTGGGCTTAACGCCTGGTCGTCGCAAGGCCAACAAACTGTTCAAGATCGCCGTTAACAATCTAAATGAGCTGGGCATTCCCGAGGCCAAGCACCTGGATGTGGATGTGGGTTTGGTCTACAGTTTGGGCGCGGATTTCCCCAAATATCAAATGGACAGTCCCGAGACGGAATGCAAAATCCAGGAGCTAATGCAGTATCTGGAGCAGCGTATCGAGAAGCGACGCAAATTGCGCGCCAACTTGGAGCTTAAAAGTGAGTCCTGCTGGAATTGCACCCATTCCTTAATGGCTACGGGTAACTTACTTGCTTTGCAGATGACAATTTCCGTCAGTTGCTCATGAACATGGACCGGGATAATCTACAGCTGCGCACCGAGTTGGCCTCCATAAAGGCCGTCTACAAGCAGGAGCGCGAAAGGAGTCTCGCACTGGAGAACAAGGTGCGCATTCACGAGAGCTCCATCGATGTGCTCAACAATACGGTGAGCAAGCAGGAGCGCACAATTCATGAGCTAACCCAGAAGCTTAGCGATCAGGATTTTATGCTCACCCAAAAGGAACAGGAGAAGGAGAAGCAGAAGAAGAAGTACAACTCCAAACTGGCCGTCGAATCGGATAAGAATAAACGTGAATTCGATCTAAAGCTGCGCGAGCAACGCGCCAAAATGCAGGAGCGCATGCGCATCAAGGATGAGAAGTTGCGTCTGGTGTCCAACATACTGCAGTCGGAAGATGTGCCTAGTCTGGCGCGCTCCCAAAGCTCCGAGAATATACTGAGCGACAAGGAGCGCGGCGGCTTCACGGCACGCACCGAATCCTCGGTGCCGGCAACAACACGAACGGATATCTACTGCACTCCACGACATGTGAGCACATCGAATTCTTCATCCTAATCTCATCGAGACTCATATTTATTTTCTTCTTACAGGGCATGGCTGCTGCCAACAATCGACATCGTCGTTCGCGCTCCGCCGGCGACAAGTGGCTGGAGCATCGTGCCGCCAACCCTGTGCCACTGGGTACCATTATGCAGCCGTATCTCAAGAATCGCAAGTCTGTCACTAAGTTGACGGATATGAAGGAGCTGACGGGACATGGCGCCACCAAATATTGCCTCGTCTCGCAGGATGCGGACACCGATGGCGATGTGGAGACGAAACTGTACAAGGGCAATGTGATACCCACATGCGGCGGAGGTGCTCAGGTCGTCTTCAACGATGTCGAATGCCTCAAGCAAAAGTCACCCGTCCATTCCCCGACACGCAAGCGTCCCAGCAACGCTAATCTGTCGGCATCAGCTTTTGGTGGTCCGCTGCCGACGAGCACGACGGGATTGACATCTGTGCAGGATGTCGCCTCGCGCTGCAATCTGGGCATCGAAGGACACAGCAGCAAGAAGTCCAAAATGTAAATGGATTATACTCTACTATTACAATTATTATTATTATTTTTATTATAACAGAAAACATTTTCAGTTAATTATGTATTATACTCAAGCGCATAACGCATCTGATAAGTTGAATCGCAATGAAGTGATTTATTTTAAGTTTATGAACACAAATAAAGAAGTCTATTATATTCACATTCTGAAAAGAAAATGTATGTATTTAGTCCAAAGGACATGCAAATCGTCTTTGTAGTTTCCAAAAATAAACAAGGATTTTGTGACTTCGATTAGTTATCGTTCGTCCTGGGCTAAAAAGGAATAAAACAAACTCTTTCATTGAGCAGCTGCCAATTAGGTTGACAGTAACAGGCGCTCAGCAACGAACTGTTAGGTGCTGAAACTTAACAGGAGCTTTAATATATCGCACATTAATATATTTGTTTATTTTTGGCGGAAAAAAAGGAATAAAACAAACTCTTGTCATTGATCAGCTGCTAATTAGTAACAGGCGCTCAGCAACGAACTCTTATACTTTTTACAGCATACTTTTTAGCTGCGGACTTTCAAAGATGTGTCTGCGTTGCAGCCTTCTTTCTCATGTCGCCGATTAGCTCCTGAAAGTATGCCGCAATTTTTAGCTGACGGCAATTTAGCCAAGACCGCCACCATTGTCATTGTCTTTGACTTTTTACTCCCATAAAAGTGTGCTTTAAAAATTATCTTTGGATTTTAATTTTCAGCCTGAAAGTATGTTTGCTTTATTTTGTTAGTGTTCAACCATGCAAGAAACTTGAATCACATCGAAATTTTTTGGGCTGAAGCCACAAATCACCAAAATAAAAAACCAAATTACGATTTAGTTATTTTCATTTATTTACAAATACATTTTTCTATCTGTAATATGCGTAGGAAAGATTTTCTTTTAACATGTTGTGCAGTTAAGAAATATTCTTACAAGATAGTTATAATAAACGTACTTTATGTGCAATTAATTATATAAAATGCATTACTGACAGTTTTTGTAAATTAAAATAAATATATCTGCTTCAGCTTATTTAAATATGTAAGTAAATGTAAGTTAAATATGTAAAAACCTGACCTATGTAAGCCAAGGAAAGAGTAAGGTGAAAATGCTGCCCCTAAAAGTATGCTACCCAAATTGTTTTGTTCCTTTAAAGTAATTCTAGGAGTGCTTAAAGGTAAATATGTAGCGACATTTCAAATGTGATTAATTCAATTAATTTGTAGATAACTGCGCCGCAAAAGGAAAAGAAAAATATGCCAATTGTTGACGCTTGTTTAATTACGCCATGTTGCTTACTGATTGGTTGATGCTGATATAATGATGATGATGATGATGATGGCAGATGACAGATGACTGCTGGTGGCCAAATATAGAGATGTAGGCATCTGTCAAACAGTTGGAGCTGTCCTGTCGTGTGGGCGTGTCTCCCCATTGGAGACAAGCTGGCAATTCAAATGAAGCCCTATTTGCCAGATATACATGCACTGTTCAAGCCAAATTGGATAAGGCGACTCGCGTGGGCAGAGTCCCAAGGGGTGGGGGAGGGGGAGTTAGTTGAAGGATACGCACGACGGGTGAACTGAGTTAAGTTGTTGCCAGGCAGCCAGCCAAGGACCTCATCAGTTGCCATTGATTAGCAACTCATTTTGATGATTGTGCAATTATCTGTCAGAGATGTCACCTATTGCGTGGACCTTTACTACCAACTCCTACTCCCTCTCCATCTGCCACCCCTTGTCCACGCAGTGCTTGTCACAACTTTAAACGGCGAATCTCATTTGAATTTAACGGTTTCAACTGAGTCAGCAGCAGCGAGTGCATTTCAATTTATGGCACGGAATCAATTAAGTTTCTGCTTGCTTCCACAGCTGCAAAATTCAAATTCAGTCCGAAAAAAAGAATAATAAATTAATAAACTGCAGAAACTTCTAGAAACTGCAATTGTTTGATCGACTTTGTTTAGACTTTGTTTAGAAAATCGTAAAATCTTGAAATATATATTATATTTATATATGTATATATTAATACGCAACACAACTATTTTTTCAGTGTATTCGCTGCCATCCTGGTGCAATCAATAGTTTCTTATTTCATGAGCTTATGTTGTTGTCATTAAGCTTTTGCCTTGAGTCACAGCTCTAGACTGGAAAGTTGATCCGTTAAAGCTTTGGCCGAGCAAAGTACGTGACGTCTGCGAATTTTGCATTTGCATCTCTTAACTCCTGAACAAACAGAGGAACTTTGTCACGCTATCGTTGCGCAGCAGCAGCGCTGCAACTGCTACGCTGACTGCAGTGTTGAGCTCACCTATTCGCATCGACGTCATCTGGGAACGGAAGTGGCTTTCCCAGATGGAACTGTTATGGCATCGATGCCGTTGAGCATGCAAATCAAATGTGCAGATTTCCAATTGCAAAAAAAAAAGAAAAGAAAAGGGAACCAAAGAATTCCAGCTTCAAAGTTAACAAGGGTCAATCAAAAAAGTACAAACATAACTCAGGCAAAGCCGAAGTCAATATACACTTTCTATGAGATTTGACTTTAGATAATAATCCACATCTCCATTGGATAGACAAAAATTGAGCATATAAACTAAATGTATGTTTATATTTTGTGACTATTACAAACTTGACTACAAAGTTAAAAGGCTCAGTGGGTAGTGTATACGGTATACAGTAATTACTGCTTGTCAAGTGGAACTGCGCATCGATCTTGATCCTATAACTATTTGAATTAAAGTGCTCAGCTCAAGTGAACAACAGTACTTCAAATTATGGATTGGGGCTAAAGCAGCAAATGAATGCGCACGCATTTTAATGCTAAATATGTGATATACAATTAATTCAAATAAATTTGCATTCAATTTTTCAATCAAAAGGAGCAGAGCAACAACAACAGCAAGAAAAAGCCGACACTCACCAATACAAGCAAGCAAACAGACGACGAGAGCAGAACGATGCCGACGACGAACGATGCCGACAAATACTCGGCAGCATCGATACCAATACCAATGCCAATAAGACATGCGAAGCCTATAACTGTTAATATGCCGAGTGGAGTCCAATTTGACGAATGCGGCGACACTTGTTGAATTCGGCAAAGGCGATGGCGATATATAAAAGAGCATGGATGCTCAACCTTTTGCCACACACAGTCCCAACACTAGCCGGAGACGCACACATCTCAGAACCGTACCGCAACGCAAAAAACGGAAAACAGAACAATCAAGAACAAAAAAGGAAATTTATTTAAACAAAAAATTCAACATAAAAAAATAAGTAAAAGAAACGTTTCGCCAAGTGACAAGTGAAAAGCTCGTGAAAAATCCGCTGTGAAAAAGGCAAAAACAGCCTGACAAAAATATTATGCAGGTAGGCCCTATAACCTAAGCAAGTCAAATTAATTACATTCCCAGAAATATGTTTCATTTTCTATATTTTGTAAAATATTCCATTTCATCAGTCAAGTAAATCGCTTGAATAATTTTATATTTTTAGCATAGCCATAAATCATGGGTGTATTTTGCAAGACGCTCGATTCAATTCATCGTAACATTAAGTTTTTTTTATCAGTTCTACTGAATCATCATTGGGCACCTGACACCTGTGCCTATCCATCCAATCATCCACCCACCCAGCCATCCATCTATCCATTTAGCAATATGTGTAATTAGCTTTTGCGCACTTTCGAGGCCTATCGTATATTGGGGATCAGTTCATCAATTAAATGATAATAGTGCTAAACGAACCATTTTTTCTTCTTTATTTCTCTTTTTTATAACGAATAAAGCTGACTCTGACTCACAATTCCGTTGACGTATAAGATTCGAATTGAAATTAATTTGAAGGTTCGCGTTAAAAGCGAATTTGTGCATTTAATTTAATTGTCATATATTATTCAAATGCTTTTAAAAGACTAGATTGTTCAATTACCATATTGAAATGATTATTGTGCTCCCGCAAGGTAAATCGAAATTGCAATTTCAGTGGAAGTGATTCCATAAAATTATAGTTAGTTTTATAGCTCGTGATTAGCTTGCAGCTTATTCATCTTGTGTCTGAGATAATATTGAGAAAGACATGGGTTAAAGATCTTATCGAAAAATCCTTGAAAATCGATGCCGCCTCTGCGTCTGTTTTGAATGTTTTCTTAAAACGCATTTTTGTTTGTTTTCCTTTTCTGGATCATGACAAGAAGACAGATATGTATGTTAATATTTATTTTGAGTGATTTCCGTTCTCAAGCTCTGTGTGTTGAGCTCTTCCCACGGAAATATGACTTTATCTGCGTGAAGCTTAAACAAAAACAAGTTGTTTGTAAATAAAATCTAAAAGGATTGCAAAAAAACTAAACTGGAATGCCAAATAAATGGGGAAAAATGATATGGATAAATAAACTTTTAAGCAAAGCTTCAGATGCAAGTTTACTTAAAAAAATCCAATCAAATAAAAAATCAGCAGCGTTGCATTTGAAATTTGACTTTGAAATATGTCGATTTTCAAGCTAAGGCAACATTTTTAATTTGAGCTTTGCAAATGGCGTGACTTGGTCTGGTTGGTGTCATGTCTGCTCCAATTGGAACTGGGCTACGTGCGCGTCGCACCATCCACGCAGAAATTGGTCACACTCCGAGGTATTCGACGTTGAGCTGGTCACGCAGTCGCAATCGTAGATGTAGTTGCAGTCGCAAAATCAATTTAAAATCAATTAATAATCAGATCGCTTTGTAATAAATTGCAATTCATTTAATGAAAAGCAAATGCAAAACCTAAGCAAAAAATCTGAAATTGAAGGCGCAATGAAATATGCACATATGGAATTATCAAACCGACTTCAAAATGCGTCACAGCTAGCCAGAATGCATGGGAGAGAGCGAGTGTAAGAGAGAGACAGAGAGAGGGAGGGCGAGTGTAAGCTTGGGGGCTGGTAGGTGGAATGCTTGCGGATCAACGGCATTTCGCTTTGGCAATCAATTTTCCATTCGCCGCATTAGCATGCCATTGATCGACAGCGAGAGCGAGAGAGAGACAGACACTAAACGAGAGCGCGCTCAAAGAGCAAACTGCTGGAAGCTTTGCTGTGTGGAAAGAAGTATGTATGTGTGTGAATGTGTTGCACAATGTGCGTCGCTGCCCACGTTTGACGTTGGCCAAGCAGCAGCAGAGCGAGAGACGAGCCCCCAAGTGGAACAAAGGGTGCTACTGCCAGTGCGGCTGCGGCGAATTTCGTGACGCACACACACAAACACACACCCATACAGGCATGGAGACCATTATGCTGCTTGCTATGGAGACAACGAGAAATATATTGGGGATATATGAATGCTGAGAAAAATGTATATGTAAATTTGTGTATGTATGTATGCTGTGTGTGTGTGTATGCTGTCAATTAGGAGAAGCTGTTAATTGAGCGGCGGCATTTGTGTGGTTCGATTTCCATTGCGCAGCGGCCCTGTCCTCGATGTTTATCTGTGTGTGTGTGTATATGTGTGTGTGTAGCAACGAGCCCCCTTTTTTTATTACTATTTTTTTCCACATTCAGACGCTACATAAAAACAATTTGTTTGTATGTATAATCAAAATTGTTATTGAAGCTCTAATGAAATTTGCGTTGATAATAGCGTAAATTTCGAATAAAAGAAACATCTACACACGTCATGAGATCTTCAGAACGAATGATTTTGTTTTCAGTTCCGAATTAATTTCCAAGTCGTTCTAGATAGTCCAACTATTCCATAGTTTATTTTGAATGTATGCGTGGCAAGCAAAGGCGTAATTCCGATTGCGCAGCGAATTTAGAGCATGCGGCAAATCGAGATCCTCATAATTTAACTAAATACCTAATTAGAGTAGATTAAGATTGTCGGTTGATTGTTTCCTCTGACGTAGCTGGGCTTTCTACGTGAATCCCGGCCCGTCAGTGTTTTTTTATTATTATTATATTTTTTAATGCGCAACGATCAATCATGCAACGAAACGCATAATCTGACTCATCTGAGAACGGCTTAACTAACACACACACACACTCGCAAAGCGAGCAAGAGAGTGTGAATGAGCGAGAGAGCGAAATAAGGGCAAGGGCTGATGCTCGTCTTCACACTTTGTCACACTCTCCACCAGAGTTGGCCGCGGCGGCTTAACTCTACATTGTCTACATTGTCGCCGTGTGCAGAGTCGAAATTGGCTGATGCAATCGTCGCATTGAATTGGGCGAGAGTCGGAGTCGATACTCTCCGATGGTGGTCGATGGTCGTCTGCGCTCGACTTGCTCGCACAAAAGGTAACCAGAGACAGGACACATACACACACGCAAGCACACGCACACGCACACGGACACAATGCAATGTGTGAGGAATACAAGTGAAGTAGATTACAGAGAAACAGACAACACACACATGCTTACATTTCAAAGTAAATGCATGTGTGTGTGTGTGAGAGCATAGCACACTCCATAGGTAAATTGACACATTACATTAGCACAGGCAACAAATGCAAACACACAGACAAAAATGAATATGAATGAGTTAGTTGATGAGGAAGTGCGATCGATCATCGTATTTCCAGACACAGACAAGTGTTTATTGTAATTTTAGTTTAGCAACGCAACAATTAGCGATAATTGGAATTCATTTCGATTTATCGTACTACACCACACAAAATTTTCCATACTTATATGAATCGACCCAAAAAAAAAAAGAAAAAAGTTTCAAAAATTTTCCATGGCAAGCACAATTACAATTACAATTGTGGTTGCAGCTCATAAAAGCAGCTAGATTGTGTTATACGTAGAACTAAAGATCTTGTGGCATGCATTTATATATATTTATGTATACATATATGTATTGTAGAGCTACAGACTTGAAAGGGAAATTCACTTTTGTTGCGCTCACCAAATGCTGGCAGTCAATTCAAGTTCAGCGGGAAAAAGTGCCAGGTCACGACTGTACGACTAAACTAACAATAAACCTGAAACTTCCAAAATGTAAAATGACAGGTCGGCGTTGGGAATGCTCTCTCTTCTTCTTCTCCTTCAATTCCAGCGCCCCGAGGTCGTCCGCTAGTCCCGAAGTTCATTCAGCCTGTTGCCAAGCGCAGTTTCCTCAATGACGAAGTCGAAAAAGCAGTTAACCAAAATACTATCTAGCAATAAAAACCAATGAAAAACGGCACAGAATCTTGTGGCATGCACATGAATTTTCTCACGTCGTCACCCGTTGTGGAGTATATACATATATATACATATATATACCTACCTGTCTATGTATCTATTTATGTATAACCAACTCACTCGCACACACACATTCATGATTCGTACAACATGCAATTCACATGCCAGCATGACAACAGCGTCTGTCTGTATATTTATATATATGTGTATATGTATGTATGTGTGTGTGTGTGACTGGTCTTGGCAGTTGCATGCTGCATTATCTTTTCCCCGAATTGAATGTCTCTCTACAGTTTGTCTGCCTGTCCGACTGTCTGTCTATCTGTCTCTTGGGTGACTTTGAATGAGCCGTTTATCAGCATCTGTGTCTGTGCTTTCCACTGTTGCCAATTTCGCTCAAGTCCCGCCAAATCTAGCTTTTTTGAAATGCATCGCAAATTTGAAGAAAAATAAATTTGAAATAAATAAAAGCAGAAAAAGTAATTTCTTAGTAAGAATTTCACATTTTTTCAAAAGAGATTTTGAGATTAACAGATTAATTTTGAATTTGTCGAAGTTATGAGTTTTATAAGCAAACTTTTTTCAGCTTTTTTGTACAACAAGATCTAGCTTTATTTGTTTCTGTAATATACACTATATAGTTATATATTTTATATATTATTTTAACCAACAAATAGCAAATATGAACTGAAAATACACTGAAAATATAAGTTAGCATAAATATTTAAATTTGTTGATTGCATAAAAAGCTGGCTTTTATGAACTTCTCGAAAGTTGGCAACAATTTTGCGCTTACCCCTTCTTCCGGTGCTGTTGACCGTATTGCTAAACGTCAATTGGCAGAAAAATGCCAACGCAAGCGACGACTAAAAGAGAGCTCTTAGCGGGTTCGTAACACCCATTAGCGGAAGCGAGCCAATTTTGTTTTTTTTTTATTTTTCTTTTTTTGCTATCTCTTCCATATTAGCCCCTCAACCCTATCCCCACTTCAGCACCTGCCCGGTCCATTCAATTGTGCGCTGCACTTTGCATGATGCAATAATTGGTAGCTGGCAATTGATATGGTGATAATGATGGTGATAATGATGATGATAATTATGATGATAATGATAATGATGATGATGATGTTGAAGATGATGGCAATCATCGCACGATCGTCATGCGATCTTTTGAGCAGACCTCGACCTTAACTGATTTCTAGGAAATTGTTTCTTTTGTTTCTCGAGGTGATAAATTGATGGCCCAAATGGAGAGATCGATCGTTCGATCGCTTTGCTTGGCGGTACCGGCCGGTGCGGTACTCTATGAATATGTATATATCCCCATGTCGGGAGTTCATTTATAGCAAATGTATATATTTGTATGTATCTGTAACTATGTATCTGTGTATCTTTATACCTGTGTTTAGTTGTGAACGATTGCATCCGTGTTGCCTTTCCTGGAACGACAATGGAATCTTAAATGAATCTCGCGTTGATTGCCACTGTCGATAGGAAATGAACCACCCTGAACCGATCGCTCTATTGATCGATCTATTAAAGATAAAGAAAAAAAAGGCCATTTCAATTCAGTGGCCCTTACGTCAACGCTACGTTACGTTAACCTCTCCCCGCCGTCTCTTCTTTGATATGTGCCGTCAACTTAAGGGCAAAGTGAGAGGCACGAGACACAAGACACACAATCTTGATTCTCAAAAGCACCTGCAACATTTTTCATTTCATTCAATTGAATTTCGCCGCCGCCAAGCCGAAACCAGCTGCCAAATCTGTTGGTGAGGCGAATGGGAGGGGGGTGTGGCGGGGTAACAGGGTAACGGGCAGGCTTCGCTGGCTGCGGTTGGACTTGGATTTGTGTAACGTGCAATAAATATATTACTTGTAGAATTGCATCTCGCTTGTCGCTGTCAATGCTGATGCTGTTGCTGATGCGGCCGACATTCTCATCAAAGACCATCCAAAGTGACAGACTAGACGCATACCCTGTAAGCAGCTGAATAACGCCACACTTGTTTCACATACTCTAGGATTAAACGATTTGTGTGTGTGAACTGTCCGATTGCTATAAGAATATATATGTATCTAAATGGATATGGATCTGACCATTCCCACAACTCGAACAGGAATTACTATAAAGAAGAAATCTGCGACAGAAAGAATTAGGGACAAAGAATCTTAACTATTGGAACCCAGATGCACAGCCCGCATAGGAGTCAAAAAGTATTAGTAAACTATCTGATATCTACTGTAAGCTCAACTTTAGCATGCCCCTTATCACACTAAATGGCTACAGGGTATTTAAAACTAGTCACTGCCAGTCGAGTGACGGAGAACACGACCCGGGCCGAGCCGGGCCCCAGATCTGGCTGCCGCCCAGCAACAAGCAACGAGCACAGCCAGCCAGTCAGCCAGTTGCCCCAGCTGCCATCCCTCCCCGCCCCTCCCCCCAAGAAACTACACTACACTAGTATCCACATCCACATCCACATCCACAGCACGTAACCGGGCAACGGAAAGCGAACACGCGATCTGCTTGAATTGCTGCCAGTCTGTCTGCCATTGTGGCTGCATTGGCACTGCTGTACACCACCCCTGCCCCCTCTGTAACCCACCCCCCGTTTGAAACCCGCTCCCAAACGACGTTGGCCCCCGCTTGCAACCCGCCGCGGGGCAATCAGTGCCGCTTACATTGTGGTTTGCTGCCCTCAAGCGAACGATCGCAGCAGACAAACTGGCAACTGGCAACTGGCAACTGACTTGATTGCAATGAGTGTGTGTGTGTGTGTGTGTGGTGTGTGTGGGGAGATTGGACAGGCGAACAAGCAACTAATGGAGAGACTGTATGTGTGTGTGTGTGTGTGCGTGTGAGTGCACCTTGCCTACCCCTCCCATCCCTTCTATATGCAGGCAAAAAAGTCATGCCGCTGGGCACGTAGAGCAGAAGAATTGCTCCATTTGAATTTATTTTTTTCCTTCTTTTTTTTTGCTGTTGTCAACTGGTTACAACTCACGACTTGCATTGAGTCAAGGGTAAAGCAACTATTTCGTCCGAATTGAAAGTCTATTTGTGAAGGTGGGGAATTGAAAAAAAGCAGCAAAATAAAACTGTACCTGTTCAAAAGCTTATGAGCTTTGACTTGGAGTTACAGTAATTTCAAGTTTTAGTTAATCGAATTAAACGGTTTTAAAAACCGTTTCGTTTCGGATTGATCTGCGTTGCATTTGTGCATTGCGCATGCTCATCTTCTATCCTAAGAAGAAGAAGCAGCATATGGTGACTAGGCTGTGTTAGCTAAGAATCACACGCACACACGATCCGCTGCTGCACCACTATCAAACAGATAGATAGAGAGAGAGAGAGGGAGGAAGAGAGTGAGAGCAGCCGCACAATCGGTTAAGGCAGCGAGCAAAGCAGAGCAGCAGCAGCAGCAGCAACAGCAGCAGCAGCAGCAGCAGAGCAGCGACGCTCGACGCTTGGCCAGCATATATAAGCGAATACAACGCCGTGTTTGATTCAGTTCTGTTACAGTTTTCAGCTGTTGAACACAACTTAAGCGCTTGTCGTCACTTGCTCTTTTTGCCTTGCCATCGCTTCAAATCGTTCGCCTGCAATCGTGTTTCTTAGCCGAATCAAGTTGAAAATATATTCAAAACGCGAGTTCAAAAAATTCGAATCCGTAGCTGACACACCTTGACTTGTAATGTCGATGAACCGTGCTGCGTTTACAAACGACTGCCGCACCAATTATCCCCAACAAGCCACACTAGCCAAGAAGCCAAAGGAGCTATTACATTGCTGATCCTCCCCAAAAAAAAAAAGCAGAAAAAATCCATCCTCAAAACTAAAGAGACGAATGTGCAAGAAGTAAAGATCTGCTTTGAGTTTTTCGCATCAGCTCAACACGCTCCGCCGGACTAACAACAAGATCCGATACCATAAGTTACGCACTTGCGTAGACGGGCAGAAACGCATTCAAGATTTCACCAACAGTAAGCTGCAAGGCTATCAAGACGGCAAATTCCGTCGGACATATGTCAGTGCTAAGCCAATTGCTGCTGCTCAATTTCAATCAGAAAGCCCAGTCGAGATCGGAACACAATTTAGAGCTGATAAACTCCTTCATAACATAACAGAGAGCTGTCGATTAGCTCGCGAATCGAACGAGAACCAAGAGACGCGAAATTTAAACGTTTTACGCCCGTACGTTAGGGAGAAAATCGCAAACATTTTTTACCGGAAGAGAAAAAAGAAATCAAATCAAAAGGTGAGTAACGCTCGAACCCTACCCCTACCCCCAATCTAGACGACAACCTGATCTCATAACTCAAGAATTCAATTAAATAAAAAAGAAGAAGAAAAAAAAAACGTGAACAAATTCAGCGAACTCAGCGAATTTGGAAGCGTTGAAAAAAGCCCCAACGTTGCGAAGGGCATCGAAAAAAAAAAACCAAAAATCTGATGCAACATTTGCCAAGCAATACAACATACAAATAAAAAAAAAAGCAAAAAAAAAAGTGCTCGGAATCCACTAATATGCATAATATGTATATATGTATGGAAAAATGTCAGAAAACCCAATGAATGAATAATTAATCGTTTAGTGTTAAGAGTCTAGACTGTAGAAACAACTAATTAGGAGGACTAGGGGTCTATAATAATTTCTAGATAGATGTCGCGTAGGTGGTGCTGACGACACATAAAGTATTCAAAACCACTTAATCCACCTATCGCTCTGCCTACGTAAGCATTTCTTTTGTCTTGGCTTCTTCAACATTTATAATCGAATATTCTATTTTGAGGTGTGGCCACCGCGTGATGTTGTGAAATTGGCCATTTAGTTGAATTGGGGCATCTGATCTGTTGGGTATGATCATGAAGGGGGTTGTTCGATCTCTCTCTCTCTCTCTCTCTCTTTCTCAAACTCTATCCCCCTCTTTGAATGGAGGCATGCCTGTCTTATAGTATAGTGTTTCGCAATAGGTACAGCTAGCCGTACCTCTTACTCATCATCATATCAGCATCTGTATCTGTCCCCCGACATTACGATTTACGGCCTCGGATTAAGCTTGGCCCGGACTTGGACTCCGCTGATAAGTGTTATGAAATGATCACACATATATAATTTATGCAAGATCATCGAGGGTTTAATAACCCACATACACATATATATATATATATAGATTGAACAATCGGATGATCTTTAAACCTTGATACCTTATCACTAAGCCAGAATTCATTTCGATTCGTTTTTTCTTATTTGCATTCGCAGAAAATGAACTTAAATCTGTGCGCTATAGCGCTGCTGCTCTTTGGCAGCATCTCGCTGGTCCACAGTCGCGCCGTGGACATTGTGGACAATGAGAACAACGATGCCGACAACTCCATTGAGGCCGAAGAGGAGCAACAGCCGGCACAGTCCAAGCACAGTCGTATCCGTCCCTTCGAGGACGAGTGGCTGAAATTCATCAAGACGCCACCCACAAAGATGCAGCAAACAGCTGGCGCCACCATTGAGATTGCCTGCGAAATGATAGGCTCCCAGGTGCCAAGCATTCAGTGGATTGTCGGTCATATGCCACGCTCTGAGGTAAGTCACTCCCACTCTCACTTTCCCCTCGAGAGCATAGCTCATTTGCCTTGTATTCCCCCTGCGCAGATTGATAACCTGGAGTCGAATGCGATTACGGAGAGCGCGCCCAAGGCTATTGTGCGTGTGAAATCGGTGCATGTCATCGATCATATGCTGAGTGAGCCGAGAGTCTATACCTGCATTGGACGCACTGGCTCCAAGACCATCTATGCCAGCACTGTGGTCCATCCGTCGCATTCTGATCTGGAATTGGGTGGTCTGATCGTCCCCGAGAAAAAGTATCAGGGTCCGCAGAAGCCACGCATCATCTACACGGAGAAAACGCATCTGGATATGATGGGATCGACCATTATGCTGCCGTGCAAGGTGCATGCTCGCCCCCACGCCAGGATCACATGGACGAGCAACGAGGACAAGGAAATCGTGCAGAGCCATCGCTTCAAGGTGCTGCCCACCGGAGATCTGCTGATCATCGATCTCAAATGGGAGGATATGGGCAGCTACAAGTGCATAGCTCACAATGCCGTCGGACACGACTCGGCTGATACCTTCGTTTATCCCGTACTTGTAAGTATCCAACTCCCATCCCTATAAGCAACAATCCCATCTCAATTCATACTAACTTTTATTCCCTTCCTTTGCTTGGCTTATTTGCAGAAGGATGAAGACTAAAGATTCCACACACAAGGCTATTGGATTGACATAAAAACCACATTTTTAGTTAGTTAGATAGATCAAATGCCTTTGAAGATGCGTGAAACAAAAGTAAAGAAAATATAAAATAGGGGAAAAAACAACAACAACAAAAAAAAACAAAGAAAACTTTGACAAAAAAAAAAAAATTAAATTAATTATAAGAAACTCTAGAATCTAATGCCGGCTTAGACTTTAATGTTCTTTACCAATTAATCCCACTATATTTTTTTTTTTTGTGTTTTTTTTTACATTTAAGTCGAATACTAATTTAATGCAGGGATTTCCAAACACAAACAAAAGAAACAAAAAAAAAAAAACACATCGAATTCCTCAAAACTTTTGTTTTTAATTTCTTTTGTATTTGTTAGTTTTAGTTTGTGCGTCAGGTAATCAATTTAATCGTTATGTAAGTAGCAATGATTGTTCCTAACGATTCAGGCAAACACACACACACACACACACTAGTTAACGTAATCAATTGGCAGTTACTTAATCTGTGGTATGAGCCAAAAATCCACAAAATCCACCAATTCTCGAAAGAAATCGTTTTCCATTGCAACAATTAATTTATTGAACAACAGACATCATTCACACACCATTCACACAGCATCTATTCGCATACGGAACAAGTATTCACTGGGTTAACAGAACAGTTTTTATATATATTATACACACACACACATACACACACACATACACACACACATACACATATACATTACATATACGAAGAGATACCTATCATATTTTTTATTTTGTAAGCGCTAATTGAACTGAATTATGGTTTTTTTATGATTATTATTATTATTATTATGGTTATTATTATTATATACATATACATATATATGGATTTAATTTAAAGTGTTAGTTTTTTGAGTAATACAAATAAAATAATAATAAAATAAATGCAAACGATTTTCAATGGGTTTTTTGGTTTTCAACAATTTTTTTTTTATTGACAGTTTTACAAGCTATACAATGTCAAATATTTTGGATCTACAGCTAAACTAGAAAAATTCTTTATATTTTTTTTTGTTTCACTTTGTAACAAATAACGAGCCAACGCATATAGTAAGTATATAGTAAGTAAGTATTAGTATTATATAGAAGAACGATATAAATTGTTGCAATAATAGGTTGGGTTTGTCAAGTTAGGAGGAGGGAGTTACGATAATCTCTATTTAATATTACGTTCTGATTGTGCGCATTAACAAGTTGAAGGCGTCGTAGAGAATACAACAAATCGATCGATGTGAACGTATATATATATATATATATATATACGTTGTCACTTGTCATTGGAATTTCATTCGAAAGGTAAGTTTGCATTTTAAAGGGTTTTGGGCAACTGGCCAAATTGTGTGAGAGAAACTGAATGAAAGAAGCGAGACATCAATTGGTATTTCTTGGCAAAGAAACCCACTGTGAATCTGTTTGCCGGGATTTCGTGGACGGAGGACTCTAATTATACTGCGATAATACTTGCTTGTCAATTGGAAATGTATTAGATGAAGATACAGATACAGATACAGCTACATTTTTTTTTTTTGTAGATCTACTACAGAGATTTGTCTCGCTTTTAATTTCTTGATCTTTTTTGCTGGCAACGAAAGTTTTTTCTGTTTTTTTTCTTCTCTGCTTTTATTGGCAGCGGCATCTGGTGGCCAAAAAGCACTGTTGGCCCCAGTTTGACTGGCTGGGTTGATCTGCCACACAACCAACTCACTCGATCTCCACACACCTCTCTCTCTCTCTGTATCACCTCTCTGGCTGCTGTTGCCGGGCAGATTTTGGGGCCAATTTGAAAGTCGCGCGTGACTCAGATGCTCGAGATATATGGAAGAGAGCCAGGGGTGGGGGGATCAAGAGTCACCGCCAAGTGTGGAAAGGAGTGGGTAGCAAATGGAATGGGGTGGGGGGACACCCAGCCAGTCCACTTGGCGGCAACCAGTTTGCCACAGCACGGCCAATGTGGAATGACGGCACTTATGTGCTAATTTATATACACATTTATATATATATATATATACATTATATATATATATATAAATATATGTATATAAATGTAATATAAAGCCAACGTCAGCGCAAGCCTAATGATAAATGATTTATTCGAATTTGTCAAAGCTAATTGGAAGGCGCGCGCGAAGCCCCACGTTGGACATACGGACGAATGGACGAGCGTACGGATGGACGGGACTGCCGGAGGAGGTGGAGATGCCTGCCAAGTGAATAATTGCCGTTTAAAATGAAATACGACTAAATAAGAGGCGACAGATAGATGTATATAATATATGCCATGGATGCCATCCAATTTATAAGGAAAAACTATCACCCGCTGCTGATCGACATGTTCTGCTTAATGCTAATGGAATTCAACGTATTTGTGGATACATTAGTCCAAAATATATATATTTCAAGCGAACTGAAGCACAAAATAAAAAAATACTACTCAACATGTTTGGCCTGCTTTTTTTTGGCCATTTGCTTTTCTTTTTGGCACGTAACGACATGAAAAATAAATAAATATAAATATATATATATAAAAACAAATACGACACAAAGCAAATCAGGAAAATATTGCTGGGGATTCTTCAATTAACTGCTAAAAACTGGACAAAAGTGATTCTTGTTATTCTCTGTTCGATATTAAAAGGGAAAGTAGCTGAATTGACGGCCTGGCAGAGTGAGACTTGGTTGGCTTCTCTCCGGCTCCTTAGACATTCAGCACGGAATGCCTCTTGCTGTTGCCAGTGGGCACCTGGACGGCAACCACAGCGAGGCGTCCATCGCGCAATGGCGCCAATATATGCGTATTGCCCGGAGTAACAACCACGGTTTGTATGGGCACATGTAGCGGAATGTCAAAGACGGGCTTCAGTCTTTGAGGGGGAAGGAAAAGAGCAAATTATACACTTGGAAAATACTATCAGTAAATAGTAAAAGATGCCACTTACCCGTGCAGACGACTCATGGTTATGTCCCCGGCATCATCAGCAACCACAAGATAATCCGAGGCACACACGAGTCCTGTCACACGTCCCGAGACATATTTGGAGCCCAGACTGGCCCCATTGATGCTATACACGTGCACCGAATGCGAGGTGTCGTCCAAGGCGCTGAAGGCAATGTGACCTGTGAAGTGTGCTTGGGTTGGTTAAATGTATAACTAAAAGTGAAATAATCTTAGATTTAAACTTATATTTCTGCTATAGTTCCAGGACTAAATTTAAGCAGCATTTTCAATGGTTTAGGTGTATAAAAAGTGAATGCTTGTGAAAATCGGCTCAGTTTCGATTGAGGTCAGTTGTCATTTATCCCCAGAAGAAAATAAATAAACCTAAATCCTATGATAGCTATATCTTATGATTATTTGATCTCTGCTATCCTATTTAATGGGTTAAGGGTATAAAAATGATTGCTTGATGATTCCATCTACCTGTTACATACTCTTACATAACTTCATTACGCAATTTTAATGGTATCTGTAGTGCCTACACCAGCTATATAGTATAGTGATCGCAGCTATTTCGAGTTTCATTAAAATAGCTTTAAAATAAAGTCAATTTGCAAAGTCAGCACGATTGAGGCATGGCCATATCGAATCAGCTTTTGATTCTATTTATGGGGTTCTTCACTTCATAATCAATTATAATAATATGTATAAGAAGATCGAGTTCAGTATGCTGACGTCAGTCCGTGCATGACATGAATGACAAGCATGACAATCGTGAATCAAGATTGCTACAAATGCCAATAAACTTTGAATTGAGACGCGACATGGCATTCTCGTGTAATGTTGCATCTCCAATGTAGGCTCTATCTTATCAGGAGCCGAACGACTGTGATTAAGATTGCGGAATGTGGGGCAGGGTGCAGTATGCGCTGCCTCGCATAGAGAGTTGGAATCGTTGTCGAGTTGTTGCGTTGTTCTACGCAGTTTGGAATTCAAATTACGAATATGCCACACCACATTTGTGCGTGTGGTCCGCGTCCGGCCCACTTGTGCCAGCACAGCTCAGCTTGATGATAACCTGCTGCAAGCTAAGAAGCGCGCCGCCAAGCGTATGGAATTTTAAATTATGACACGCTTCATAAGATAGCCAACCCAACAAGCGAGATGAGAAGAGAAGCAGCGCTGATTAAATGCGATGCGTAGTTGTGCTTATCACAGCGAGCAATGCCAATGAAATTGATTGAAAACCCGTTCCAAATGCTGCAGAACTACTCTGCACAGACAGACCGACTGACTGACCGATTGACGAGAGAGGGAGGCAGGGAGAGGGAGCGAGAGGAAGTTGGAGTCCGATGCCAGTGCCCCCATGACTTGATCTTCAGTTTGTAGATCGTGTCAAGCACACTTTTTTTTGAATGGCATCGTGCCCGAGTCGGCGGCTGCTTCCACATGATTTTGTAGAAACTAGAAATAATCATCAAATAAACTGGCTAATTTTAATGGCTGCTCTCTGCTCTCTGCTTCCTCAAATTGTGCTCAAAATTTTCCGTTTCTCAGTCTTCAGTCTCATTCTTGCCAATTGCGACATTTGCATTCATTCAAAAAAATTCCCATTCCATATCTGCGACACATCTTTTTCTTATTTGTTTTCTCGTTTCTTTAGAGTCCCCATACACACACTCACGCACTCACATACTAACGCACACACACACACTCACGAGAGTACAGTCAGTCAGTTAAGGCCCCCTCGCCGAGATTTACTACAAACTATTTCATAAAATTTTGTAGCGTCAAAAAAATAATCAAAATGTCATGAATGAGTGTTTACTTATAATGTATACCCTCTAAGCACTCAATATGCTTGAAAGGGTATAATGGCATATAGAAATGTATATCAGAGGCAGATCCCATCAAGTACTTATCCGTTTACCAATCAGCACAAGTTCAAGCATCTCAAGTATTTGAAGAGAGACTCCAAGTCAGTCTCTCTCTCACACACACATGCTGGCTCGCTTGCTCTCTTAGTCACTCACTTTGCTTGCGTCTCTTCTTTAAATCTCTCCTCTCTAGTTTATCTAGGGTATCGCTTTGTCTTACATTCTCCAACTTAATCACTATTTTGTCGGCATTCTCAAGTGCTACGCACACCACTGCTTGGTCATGGGGTTTATGAAGGACGGCACGGGGGGTGGTGTGGTGTGGTGTGGCGAAGGGAAGGGTGTGGGGATGGGGTTGGGGTGCTAAGAATTGAAGGCGGTCGTCGGGTCGTGTGACTGTGATGCGATTGCGGGACGACTTGTTCGCTTTTAAATTGATTCCATTAATAATGCTTGAGTGTGAGTGTGAGTGCTTGAGTGTGTGTGTGTGTGTGCGTGTATGAATGCGCATATTTGAGCTCGAGAACTGATAAGCAGCCCCCCCTCAACAGAGTGAGAGAGAGGCAGTCAGGGGGGCAGCAACGGCAAAGATCGACATTTAATTAAACTCTTGTTAATTGAGCTCGGAAAGAACGCAATAAAAAAGTGCTTTAAAAGGCAAAAAAATAAAATAATAATAACGACTGAATAAATGATTTGATTTACAAATATTTTAAAACAATTTCGTTAAATACTTAATGAGTGCATATAATATAGGTTGGGTTTTTTGCGAGTACTTTCTGGTTTAACTTGCTTGCCGGATATTGCAAAATAACAATCGCATGATTTATAATATATTATATATACTCTGCCCCGCTCGATAAGAGGCCTGACTGGCAAATTTGTAGATTCCGTATATAGTATAGTCTATAGTATCTACTAAATTTATTTATAGCTTATAAATATTTTACTAAGAATTTCAGTGAGTGCGCTAGTATAAAGAATAAATTGATTTATTCAACGGAAATTGAGTCTTACGCTTGAAAGAGCATTATAATAATTAAAAACATTTGGAATTCAATTAAAATTTTACTGCCGAATGGTCGAGAATTTTAGCTAGGGAATTTCAAGTACTAGCTTATTCAAAAAGTGTCAGCTTTTTATCATTATTACACATTGAAACTATGACGAATGGAAAAAAAACGTCAAGCGACTCGAAAGATAGAAAAGCAGACAGGGTCGAGCTAACCGTGTCACGTGATAGAAGTGTGTCGCAATTGGCTGCCTGCTGATAAGCACGTTGCACTGATTAAATTGTTTGCCCGGCACGCACAAATCGGAGCGGATCGTTAGACCTCCTTGAGTTCTAATCACACGTGAGTGCTCGAGTGCCATGGCGATAAAGGGCCAGTTCAATGCTACCCCGCCCCGATCGAATGCGAACGGAAGCCTCTTATCTAAAGGTGGGCTTACACACACTGGCAACAAGTGTTGCCAGATATGTGCCAACATCTGCCAGATGCCCTGCCAGATACTTTTCGCCAGAGACTATTTGCTCGTGCGTAGAGTTACATAAAATGCAATATTCTCTCTCTGTGCAAACCATTGACTTTGCTAACCTTGCCACCAGATAGTAGACACGCAATTTCTCGCTCAGCTTTAAGAAATAATAAAATATTTGGCAGCGCTGCCAGCGAGTGTAAAACGGCCTTACAAGTGCATAAAACCGAGAGTACCTTCACTTACAAAAAATTGTAGCATACTTTTTAACGGTTGCTTGTGAAATTCATTGCATACTTTTAGCTGCTGCCACTTACCATGATATGAAACTGTGACAAAGGAGATTTGCACACAGGATTCGGTGCAGCCGATGGGCTTCAAGGTGCGCACAAATTGACCCTCCTGCAGGGTGTAAACATTCACAGTGCCATCCTGTCGATAAAGTGGTAGTTAGTTGACAGTTTAATTTGTATATTTAACATCAAGACTCACCAGCGAACCCGATACAACGAGATCCAGCTCCGTATAGATGGCCACACTGGCTACCGCATCATCATGGCCATAGAGCACGGTTAAGGGCTTCGGCGAGTAGCTATTCTGTGTATTCAGCTGGGTGATGGCCTGCAGATGTGATTGACCTGTCAGAGCGTGCACTGGAATGTTGCTGGTTGCCGAGCCGCCCTGCTGATTGCTCTGTATGCTCCACACAATGCAGGTGCAGTCACGCGACCCGGTGACCAGATAGGAGCCACAATTATCCAGCGCCAGGCAGGTTATGATATCCAGATGACGGGTAACCGAGGCCACTGTTTTGCCTTTGTTCAGATTGTAGACGCGCAACGCATTATCCCAAATGCCGCCGGCATACAGCAATTTACCATCGGTGCTGACGGCAAAGTTCTGCGAGTGCGGCGGCAGCGAGGAGTGAAACGGACCAAAGACACGCTTACGGTTTCTATAACAAACAAGAATTGATCAGAAGTGAGCTTCGACTTAAGCCAGAGAGACACCTTACTTCAGATTTGTTGTGGTTGCATCGATTTCCAGCAGAAATCCTTGCTCCTTGTCAAACGACATCCACGAATTGCAGCCCAATATGCATCCCTTCGAAACGCTGACGAGCACATCGGGACTCAGCTGTAGGAAGGAGCGTGGCGGACTGCGTGGTGGACTCAGGTACACAATGGGATCCTTGGGCGTGGATAGTTCGCAATAATACTGCACCACCTTGTCCAGGAACTGGGTAAAATCGGGTCGTCGCAACTCGGCGCGGACTAGTTTTAGTACAGTCTCATCTTGGGTGAGTCGGCGAGGATGTGGTTCACGCATCAGCTGCGACGGCACCTGGCCAAAGTTATTGATCATGCCTGGAGAGCAAACGTTGAATTATATAACTGAAATAGCTAAAGAAGCTAATGACTACGCACCCTCAACAGCCTCCCGTTCAATAGTATTGGTGATTTTGTCCAGATCCACGGCACCCTCATAGGAGCAATAGTAGAACACATTTAGGGCCTCCACTGCGCGGGAACCCTTTTGCTTATAGCCAAAAATGAGGTCGATCCACTGATGCAGATGCTGGCTAACATATTCAGACTCCAGAGCACGACGATGTATGGCAATGAACTCCTCCGGACTGGTAGCCCAAGCAGGCAAAATGACATCATCGACCTTCTCCTTGGTGATTTGCAAGTGACCCAAATCGAATCTGAAGAAATAAATGAATAAGAATTTGCTAATGGGTCTTATAAAAAATAGTTACATACTTGTTCATATTTTTCAAAAACTCAGGAAAGTAGAAAAACTCGGGTATCAGCTCCTTGACATCATTGGGATTGTCCATTAATAGCTTCCACGTTTGTGGTATGGAGTGAAATTGTCGATCGGCCACATCGAAGCGGCCACTTTGCAGGTCGACATGGAGCGATGTGAAGGGTTCAACGCGCAGCAGATAGTGCAGCACGCCGGCAGAGTTGGAGTAGTGTGTTCCATAGTGGAACTTTGGTATGGCACCCGAGGGATCCTCAAAGGAGTCGTATTTGCTGCGAACCTCAGCTTCGTTCTTTGGATTGATCTATTAAGAGGAAGGAAACTGATTAACAAATAGCCCTTTATTATTTTAGAAGAGACTTACGCATCCAATTGGCTTGGACAAGTCACGAAAAGAACGAGGATCGGTTAGATCCAGCACGTCACTGGTGTAGTCAGCTAGGATCCAGGGGAAGACGGGATACTGACTAAGATCGTTATACGAGCGGCCTGAAAGCAACGATATCAGAGTGTTCAGGCTTAAGTGCAGCCGAGAGGATATGCATGGCTTACCAGCAATGGTGTTTAGGTACATCAAGTACTCAAAATTGGATATTTCACGATTGACCCAACGCTGGGTAAGACCGGAAGCCCTCAACAACTCGGGCGGTGAGCGACCAGAACCATATAGGATATTTGGTAAGGGAAGACCGACGATTTTGGTAAAGACCTTGTTGCGCGTCTGAGAAGACATAATGATAAGTAAGTAATTGAAATATTATTCAGTTATCATCGAATCTCACCTTGGTCGTAAAGTTGAGAAAGTAGCTCGTCTGATCTATCAGAAAGATCTCCAGAGCGCTGCGTCTCAGATTATATTTGCGCAGATGAACCTCCCGAATTTTGTTGATGGAGAATCTGCGAAAAAGACGACGTTAAGGAAACATGCCAAGTAATTTTCCATGTTGCTGTGGCTCACCTGAAATCATGCTTGGGCCCATACTCGGAGGCTGGACTAAGATCCACAAAGGTGAACACGCTTTGATTGACCTCAATGCGACCTTTGACCTTGGTCATTAGCGTTATCAGTTCACAATCCTGCGACATGACTAGCTTCTCCAATGCTGCATCCTGCTGCGACTGCGTATCAATCAACTGACGCAGCTCCTCCTCCAGCTGCGAGCTCTCATCATCGGCCAGGAAGTCACGCACCACAGCATTCTTAATGGTTGAATCAAATTCGGATATTTCTCTGGAGGACAAATAGTGATAGAGTGCAAGTGTTTTTAGAGGGATGCAGCTTCACAAGGAGCTTGCTCACTTTGTGTCGTAGGCATTGGTCGCATTGTCACGCAGATTGGCGGCATTCTCGTGCTTGTTGGGATACAGCTGTGGCTCCAGCTTGAGACGCATGCGTGCCACATTCTCATGCGGCGACAACTTCCAAAACTCCTCGGCCAGCTCTCTGTAAGAACAAAGGAACGACCTTAGCAAGTGACAGTGATCTACTATATATATATATATTTAGGAGCAAGTAAATCAAATGAAAACAATCAGATTCGAATTTTGGAATCACAAATTTTGTAGGTGCAACATTTATTCTTTAATTAATTTTGGGTTTTGCGATGAAAGTTATTTTTTTAGCACGACAATGATTAATCGAATATGTACAAATGAAAATCCTTTGTCAAACTGAATGCATTCCATTTCACACAAAGGCGCAAGCTATGACGACACGCCTCCCACTAAGTAATCTGCCTCTGACTCCACTTTAGACAACGATGGGAGCGGAGAAGGTGTTGGCGAGCACTGGAGCTGGTGCGACAACGGGGGCAGCAGCAAAGGTCCTCAGCTTGGCCACAACGGGAGCGACTGGAACGGGAGCGGCGACAACGGGAACATCCTTCTGGACGACGGCATTGAAGCCATTGATGTCATCGGCATAGTAGCTGACAATGCGACGGGAGCCATCGGCCTCAATCAGCGAGTAGGAGCCACGAACGACATCGCCATCACGGGTCTCCTCCTGGGTCTTGGAATCGCCGGTCAGCGTATCCTGGACATCATAGGCGAACCTGTACTGTGGGTAAGCATCGACGACCTCAGTCCTGGCAAGCACGGGCGCAACTGGAGCAGCAAGTGGAGCGGCAACGGGAGCAGCAGCCAAAGGAGCAGCAACTGGAGCAGCAGCCAGAGGAGCAGCAACTGGAGCAGCCAGAGGAGCAGCCAGAGGAGCGGCCAGAGGAGCGGCAACTGGGGCAGCCAGACGAGCAGCGAAAGGACCAGCAGCGAAAGGAGCAGCAGCCAGAGGAGCGGCAACTGGGGCAGCAAATGGACCGGCAGCCAGAGGAGCAGCAAATGGAGCAGCGGCGTAGGTCTTCTGCACCAAGGGAGCAGAGTAGCCGATGGGCGCGGTGTACGGGGCAGCAGCAGCAAAGCCGAGTGGTGCAGAGTAGGCAGCTGGCGCCGCAGCAAAGCCAAGTGGTGCAGAGTACGCAGCTGGAGCTGCATAGCGCAGTGGTGCCGATGCAAAGTAGGGAGCGGCAGCCAGTGGTGCTGCAGCCAGCGGTGCTGCATAGTTCAGCGCAGCCGAATGCGCCTGAGCCGATAGCGCCATGGTGGAAAGGACTGCAACAAGCTGCAAACGCGAACGCAAAGAACAATTAGAATTCCTAATTATGCTCCGAGATTAGACTTACCGTCAAAGGATTCATTGTGTGGCTTGGGGGTGGGTTTATTGGATTGTCACCGTCGGTTATCAAAAATGAACTGACATGCCATTACCAAAAAAACGCTGACTTTTATATGCCAGGGGGCGACGAGATTCATTCGCAGAAATTTGCATTCGGTATTCCAACGGACGGCACTTAAGCCAAGCCAAGTTAAGCCGAGCCGAGCCGTACTCCCAAAGCAACATGGCTGCGTCTGCCCGTTGATCCAAATTCGTGGCACGTAGCACCATATTTGTCCAAGTTTTTCGTTTTTTGTTTTTGGTTTTTTTCAATCCGAATCCGAGTCTTTTCCATGGCTACGAAAGTGAATGCGATTTTTGTTTGCTTTTGGGCTTTGGTAATTGTCATGCAGCTGCCATTCAATGGCATTACTTTAATTTTCTTTTACACACACACGAGAAACTTAATCAACGCCATCAAATTGAATGCCGTAAAGAGAACTTTGATTAATCGTACGGATTAAGACACACAGTTGGGCAACTTAGATAAATGAAAGTGATCTTAAAATGACAGCAAAACCAATCGATAAGCGTCAATCGATAGATGCGACAAGTGGCAAGTGGAAAGTTTCAATTAGAAAGCGAGAGGGGTGGTCATTTGGTCAATCAGTCGGTCAGTGAGTCAGTCAGTCAGTCAGTCAGTCAGTCAGTCAGTCAGTTAGTCAATCCGTATTACACCCACACGTGTGGTTTTCTCTTACGTGTTTGAAACTGGTTTATTATTGTGGATAGGTATTTGTTATGCGCATCAATTGCGGATCAGTAAGTAGCTGCTGTCGTTGATTTATTTTAACCCAATTTCAGAGCCAGCTACCAGTGCAGATTTGACCCGATTTCAAATGGTTGTAAAATGCTTTTGGGGCGTGACTCTTTTGCCAAATGCAGTCGACGACCTTGCGACTTGTTAAGACTTGGCAGCGCTCACCGCTCACTGCTTGGCCACATTGAAGACGCACATTCAGTTAACAGCCAACTGTTAACACAGGTCGTAACGGTTGTCACCGGAAACTGACAAAAATTGACAGCAATCGCAAGAAAAAAAATGTAAAAAAAAAAAATGCAAGTCAAGATACCAAAATTGGCAGAGTGGTTTCTGAGTTGGTTCTACATACATGTTTGGGTGACTTTTACTTATCGAATTTGCAGTCCATAAAACGAAATAAGTCAATTCGAGTTACGAAATATTAAAGTAATATAGTTATAGTTTTAGTTAAGCAATTAAGTTGTAAGATTATAATTGATTAGCTACATTTTGATTTAGCATTCACATCGATTTTATTTGGATCGTTTATATAATATAAAATCAAAGAAATTCCAAAGAAGTTTAAACAGTTTCAAAATAGTATTTAAATAATTGAACTTTTAAGTTTAAGTTTTAATTTCTTAAATTGAATTAAGTGCCTCGAAAAGATCTAGCAAGATTTGCAACTCGCTTGGCCTTGTCAAAACTGAACCGTTTTTAAATTCTAAGGCCATTTGAAACATGATTTCTCATCTAGATTAAAACTGCATTAAAATTTCGAAACACGATTTTCAGTTCAAAAAATCATGCATCCAAAACTCTGATTTAGTTACGGAAGTTTGGTTTTTTAAAATGCGAGATGAGAAACTTTAAATGTGAACCGCCAAAAAAATCTCTCAAATTTAAAGGAAATGATTTCAGTTGAATTTTATCTCATTAGGCGGTCGTAAAAAGAAGTCTGCCCAAAATCAGTGGCTTACAGTTACGAGTGGTAGCAGTTGCAGGGTGGGGGTGGTGGGGGGTGGTTTGATTAAGTTTTTGAATCATAGCCAAACTGTTTTGTTGGCAACTGTGGCAAGGTCAGCTGTTTGGACTGCATTTCTGCATTAGCAAATGTGGGCGCAAGTGTGTGTGTGAGAGTATGTGTGTTCAAGTGTGTGTGTGTAAGTGTGTGTGCGTGTGAATTCCACTGTGCGTAGCTGCTTTATCTGCACCACTGCGCTTCCCCCACCATCCAATTGCGTGCACAGCCCCCTTTGATCAATTGCTTCCATTTTAGATTTCTAATTAAACGAGTCGAATGGCCAAGCAAAGCAGCTCGCACCACACAGACACATTTGTGTGGTGCAGTGGTGCAGTGCGGGGGGTGATTGGTGCGTTGAATGGCAGCGGTCTCGTTTTCATTTTCGTTTTTTCAATTTTGGCCCAGCAGCAAACTGGACGTTAGCCAAATGATTCGCACTATTACATCAGACAAAACGTTAACAGAGAACCTGAGAATTGGCCCCAGATCTGGTTTACTCGAGGCTGGCTTGCAGCAGGCGGGAGGCGGGGAAACAAGTCTCTTGGCCACTCACGCAGTATGGCCAACCATTGACAAACAAAAAAAAAACTCGTAAATGATGAAATGTGCCCGACAAAACATGAAATTGCACTAGAAGAGCACGAGCTTAGAGATCGAGATCGAGCATGTGCATCGGGCTGTGGTGCCAATCTGAGATCGAGATTTCAAGAAGTGAGTAGCCAATCACAGCCAAATTGTCACTTGCCATTAGCTGCTGTCTGTTTCGCCGCTGATTAGCGTGGAGTTGCAGGCGGAGAGGTGCGCCGTGGCGCTGGAGGGGATGTGGCTGCCACAAATGGTTAAACGCGCCGCGCGACTTCGAATATAAAACGGAAGAACTCGCGGAAAATGCATCTCACAATCGAGTTGAGTTCTTGCCAAGCAGACACGCAGTCAAAACAAACCACAAACACAATCCTTCAGCATGTTCATTCAGGTAAGGTTGAATCCATCCAATCTCTGTAGGATTACTTTGCTCATTTTCCCTTTGACGCCGCAGTCTGTGTGTGTGCTTGGACTGGCGCTGTCCGTGGCGCTGGCCCTACCCATTGATAGTTATGGTCCGTCGCTGATCGCTGGCCCATCCATCTCGTATGCGGCGCCCAAGCTGCTGGCGGCGCCTACTTATGTGGCTGCCGCACCGGCTGTCCATTTGGCCAAGGTTGCCGTTGCCGAGCCCTACGATCCGAATCCACAGTATAGCTTCTCGTATGGCGTTACGGATCACAAGACTGGCGATTCCAAGCAGCAGGAGGAGACGCTCGTCAATGGCGTCGTCCATGGCAGTTACTCGCTGGCCGAACCCGATGGCACCATTCGCAAGGTGACCTACACTGCCGACAAGATCCATGGCTTCAATGCCGTCGTCGAGAAGAAGGGCGTTGCCGTTGTCGCTAAACCCGCCCTGGCTGTGGCCGCTATCACCAAGATTGGATACGCTGCACCCGCATACGCTGCACCCGCATACGCTGCACCCGCATACGCTGCACCTGCGTATGCTTCGCCCGCCTATGGTCTGTCTGTTGGACACTATTAGAAGCGATCGCCCGGCAAATTTCATTGGATTTCACCCCTCATACCGTTGTTGAATAGTTCTAGTATTATAGTCCTCCATATCAATCAAATCTTTCTACTCCGAAACAACATTTACGTGCGTGCTGTCCTCCAGCTGAAAGTCAACTCCGTTTCATGTACCCAGAACTATGTTAACCAATAGTCGCTGGAGAAGAAAACGAACTTAGATCTTAGGGATACTTGGGAAACGGTTATTGGCCAATTTATCTAGTGATTTATCTGCATCTACTGAATAAAAGTTTCGGTACAAAACAAAAGTAAAAAACTGCAATTTATATTGATGATGGAATCACGGGATGGGAAATCCTACTGGGAGGATAACTTACACATTGCAAGTCCTACAGAAAGGGTGTCCTGCAGAGAAGAAGTCCTACAGATAGGATAACTTCCTTGCTCGTGAAAACCAGAGTTATTCACGAGTAACTCATAATCGCCTGCCAGCTCCAAGGTGAATACACTCATATGCTTACTTCTTCGAAGGTTAAATGCTTAGTCATAATTCACATGGGTGTTGGGGCAGGTCCCACCTCAAGACGCACCAAAGCTGGGAAGCTATTAATGCAGCTCACGTGCCACAGTTAAAGTTATGATTGTCATATGGGGGGAATGAGTTGTGCAAGCGGGGCTGCAACGGAATTGTTGGCACGTCCACTGAGGAAACTTTTTGTGGATTCCCTTCCGACTTGTGTAGCACATTATTGCATCAGGTATTGGCTCACTTTTGGCAGTGGTTGCCACAAGGCACCTGACACCCACCAAGACGATAATCAAGTGTTTATAACCAAGCACCACTCAGCACCCAGAGACAGTCAAGAAAGTGCAGTCAAGCCACCCACATTCACAGCTCAAAGCCATCAATCAAACCAAAACGACATGGCCCTTCTCAAGGTAAGATTGAAAACGGAATGAAACAAAGTCCAGGATATCCAAGTGAGAACTTCTCTCCGTCTTGCAGTCGATCATCATCTGCTGCGCTCTGGTGGCCATCATCGAGTGCGCCCTGGTGCCGGTGAACACAGAGATTGATCCGCATCCTCAATATGCCTACGCCTACAATGTACAGGATGCCATTACGGGCGACAGCAAGAGTCAGCAGGAGGTGCGCGATGGCGATGTGGTCAAGGGCTCCTATTCGGTTGTGGATGCTGATGGTTTGTTGCGTACCGTTTTCTACACCGCCGATCCCATCAATGGCTTCAATGCGGTGGTACAACGTGGCCCAATTCCAGTGCCGGTGGTCGCTGCCCGTCCCGCTCTGCCGGCAGCTGTTGGACCCGCACCGTTCCTTGGCTAGGCAAACCAACAAACAGCTGTGCTCCATCATAGCTGATCTTAGCTTGTAGATAAGTTATTGTCTGTCCAAAGTCATAAATCACATAAATATATATCCAGTTAGCCAAAGAGAACAACAACGACACGCCTAATTGTTGGGACACCTGGTTATGGATAATCGACCATATATATACATATATATATATATTGAGTCGGGGCAGACTGCGATGACAAATGGCTTGTGTTGCAAATAAGTTGTTTCAGATATGCATGTGATATGCAAATTTGATTTATTTCCAATTGACTTTTGCACTTTTCAAGGAATTTAAGGATCTATAAAGAGTCGCATTTCCTCTTTGATTGATTTCCACAATTTCTTTAAATGCTTTGATTAAATTTTAACCAACGATTAACTTTAGTAACTGACTCATTTCAGTGGACTCTTTTGGCTGCTAAAAGGTTTACTGATTTTAAGTACTATTGCTCATATATCTGATATAGATAGCCTAACTGATTCCTTTTACGCAATTTGTATACTAACAATCTTAAACACCCACAGATACACTGAGAAAAAAATCATTCTGAATTTTCAAAATTTGCCACACTTTTATCGTCAAGTTTTGCTCGGCTTATTATATACAAAGTGTATTTCTAAAATTGAAGATTTTTGCTTTCTAATATATAAAATATTTCTTAAAAATAGAAAAAAACAATATTTCGATTTACGGCAAGAACTTTCTAAGTTGCAAAAAAATGTTTCCCCATTTTATAAATTATTTCTGAGCATAGAGTGAATATTTTTATTGTGAGTGTAGGCGCAAACACCGCCCCTACTGGCACTCTCTACACAACATTCACTCAAGCGACAGACACGCGCTCGAATTATTCAATAGCTTAATTGAAAGTACTCGACGCGCTACAATTTTTGATTACGCAAAACTGTGCATGTCTCCGTCGGCAGCGCCGTCGACGTCGCAGCTGGTGTCGACTGCGACGCCTAACAAGGCAAACACCGAGCACCGTTCAAAATTAGTGATAATAGCCAAAATTGTCCCATTGGCAATAAAAAAAAAAATTTTTATATATATGAAAAACATTGTTGCAGTGGCAAGTTGGGGAGTCGCCACAGTTGATGTTTGCAGTTGCAGTTGCAGTCAAAGCCGGACTTGAGGGGGTTGCAGTTAGCTGTTTGAGTGCTGCTGCTGCTGCTGCTGTTGGGCGCGGCGCTGCTTTGTGCTAGTTTCGAAGGCTGATCTCGAGCTCGACGACGACGCACACACCTTTCAACAATCGACGATGCTGGCAACTGGGTGCGTGCCCCAAGTCTGGCTGTCTCCCTCTCTATCGCTCTTTCTCTTAAAGAACTGCTGTTGGCCAGCTCACACGCACACCTGATGTTGCCCGGCCACCCGGCCCAAAAAAATCGCTTTCGAATTGAACTTTTTTGTCACGATCAAATCCGATCCGCGCCTGCTCCAATCTGGTTCGGTTTTTGGCCTGTCCACCACTCGCCTAGGAGAGCGCCAGACAACAACGCAGACATGCGTGCCATTCTCGTAGGCCTAAGCTGTTTTGTGTCTGGCATACCCCCGTACCCGCCACACCACACACACCACACACCACGCCCCTCTTCGAGTTCTACGCCTGCCTGTCAGGCAGTCAACGAATGCAACGCACCCCCTGATCCGCTCCCCTCTCTTCTGCCCTAACTCTCAAATTGCCAGGGGCAATTGCGACGCAACGAAAAATGAATTATTTTCATTTTTCTACCCTGCACGCAATTAAAGTGTGTAACGAGGGTATTTTGAAGTTGTTACCAAGAGCAGAAGTTTATTTGGAGCAGAAAATACGGTGCATAAGACAAAGAGTTCTTTTATGCAAATTTAGAAAAACAAAAAGTAAAGAATAAATTCCTACATAAATTCCTGAGCATATATCAGTATAATTATAGGCTAACAGAACTCACTCATTCAATCTTTAAATGTCAAATGTAAGCCCAGAAAATTGCTTAAGAATCTGAGAATTATTGTAAATGCATAATTTTTCGATTTGCTATTGCTACTGATTCAAACATTAACAGAGCAATAAATGCTCCTTTGCATTGCTCTGTTATGTTATTTGCAGAAGCAAAACAATTTCTGTAACTGTTAAGTAAATGATACTGCAAAAGCCAACGCATTTTTATGTTGCTCTTTTGGTAGCAGAGCTCTGTTATGGCGCTGTTAAACTTTGCAGCAATAGCAGAGCAATAATTCAAACAGTGCATGAAATAATTTGCCAAGAAGTGAACCACGGAAAATAAGCTACACAGTACAGGGTATCAAGCTAGTCATGCACTTTTCGCCGAGCACACACTTACTTGTTACTGCTGTTGTTTGTTGCTGCTGCTGCTGCTGCAGTTTTGTGATCTTAGCAAGCATTTTCAATATACTCCACACGCATGCGTACTTTTTAGTTGTTTTTATTTTTGTTTTTGTTTTTTTTTTTGGTTAGCGTTATTGTTGCAGTTGTTGTTTTTGCATAAATATTTTTGCTTCGTCGTTAGATTTGGTTGCGGATTTGGGGGCTTGGGCCTCTGCAGCTCGGCAGTTTGGCTTTTGGTGGCTATAAAAAGCAATTGTCGCTCAGCATCAGAACCACAGAGTGAGTTCATTTGTCAGCCAAGCAGCAGCAGCAGCAGCAAACAGTGCAAATCTCCAGCAAACAATTCTTATCCGAATCTTCAAATCTACGATGGCACAACAATTGATGATTGTATTCAGCGCTCTGGTGGCTGTGGCCAGCGCTGTGGTGGTGCCTGGACCTGGACTAGCGCTGCCCGGATTGGGTGCATATCCTGGATTGGGTTATCCCAAGCTGGCGGCGCCTGTTTATCCGGGTGTGGCCAAGCTGGCCGTTGCCAAGGTGGCTGGACCAGAGCCATACGATCCGAATCCACAGTACAGCTTCAGCTATGATGTCCATGTGAGTTGCGGCAACCAAAGATTCAAACCTCGAGTCCTTTGTTGACGCTTTGTTTCAATTTGCAGGATAGTTCAACTGGTGACGTGAAGAACCAGCAGGAGTCGCGCAGCGGCGACGTTGTCCAGGGCTCCTATTCCCTCATTGAGGCCGATGGCACCCGTCGCATTGTGGAGTACACCGCCGATCCTGTGCACGGCTTCAATGCTGTTGTTCATCGTGAGGGTGCCGTGGTCAAGGCGGCCAAGGTTCTCGCACCGGCTCCACTGCTCCATGCCCCAGTTGTGGCCAAGGTGCCCGCCTATGGTCTGCCCGCCTATGGTCCTGCCTTGGCACCCGCCTATGGTCCTGCCTTGGCACCCGCCTATGGTCATGCCTTGGCACCCGCCTATCCTGGACCGGCTCTGTCAGCTTACCGTCCGGCTCTGGGACCCGCCGCCTACTCTCCCCTCGCCTATCACTAAGTCAAGACAAAAAAAAGAAGAAGAAACAATAAGGGAAACTGAACCACAAATGTTGCCGACCACTTTGCCACAAGCACCCCCGCGAACGTCTCCTCTAAACGTGGGGCCAGCCGATGGCGATTCATCATCCCCAGCTGTGCCCCACGTGTCGTAGTCGATAGTTGTAGTATTTTAGTTGAAATGATTGAGCGATACATATCGAGAAATACTTATGTACATAAACGAATTCACTCGGGCGAAGGATTGGGAGTCACTGCTCCTTATCCCTAGCCCACTCTCATCTACACTCACATTCGACGCCTTTCATGTATATTTCTTGTCTACTTAGTCTTAAGGATGTTTCGACCGCGATAAAGAACAACAACAAAACACACACGCAACTCTCTATAAATATTAATCTTATCCGCTCTAATATCTTATTTAACTCGAGATTAAACTCTACTATCAAGTAGCAAATGATATATGTATATATATATATTATGTATATGTGTGACTCAAAGTGCTTTGAGAGAAGAATTCAAGAATCACTGTCAATGCAAACTGGTGCAAGTGTCTGGTGGTTGCTCACAACTAGTTCTGGGTGAGTGGTGCGGCCTTAGAACGTTGCTGCCCACCAGCATCACCACCACGATCAGCAGCAGCCACCAGTTTAGTTCGATTTGACCGTCAGTTTTTTGTAACACGCACAAGGTGCACGCCCCAACTGCGTATTTGGTAATTGGCAATTGGCCATGTTATAATGTAAATCAAGCTGGAATGCAGCGCACCACCCTTTTCAATTTGGTGGTGCACTTATGCATTAGCTGCAGTCGGCCACGTCTATAACACATTGTTACGATTTACTTTCTGCGATTGCATAAAGCCTTTTTGATGATTTAATGAATATAAATCGTAATTTTAAACGCGCTCCAACTGATGAGGAGCTCGAACAAACGCGGCGAAAGCTGCACAATTGACAGCTGATACAGTGGAAAAAAACCTGATATAGTTAGTAAAAATACTAGAGAATAGCTGAATGCATTGCTAATTGAATATCCCATCAGTCATAGGCTGCTTTTCTATATAGCAAACTGATAAGTCAAACTAATTATAGTTGATTTAGTGATGCTAAAGTCTAAAGCTGATTAAGTTAAAATATTCCGATTTGAATGATCTATTGAAACTATATTTTATTATGGGAACTACGTTGAGCGATCACCTTTAATGAAGTCTAATCAGCAGCTGTTGAATTGAGTCTGTCATATTAAAAAGAAAAAAAAAGCTTAAAAGGTGAAATTAACAGTTATTTTTAGTAAACTTTAAAAAACGGCATTAAGATTTTTTTCATATTGTTTTATAATTTCTCCCCATTGTTGTGAGTTGCCGCCTCAACACAAACAAAGAGGAAGAGAAAGAGAGAGATATGTAGAGAGAGCGAGATAGACTGAGTGCATTTCATTTGTTGGCATTTCATAATGAAATGAACACAAAAGCGTGTCAGCCACCATTTGAAAAATAATAACAGTATCTAATATCCAGCAACTGAAGTAGTCAATCTTACATCAAATAACTATATATACAGTTACAATGTTTGAAGGTGATTAAGCCATTTGTGTTGACTCATATGTAACCATTTACGTTGGCGCACGCCTCATTTGCAATTGTCGCCTTAATTAAAAATGCTTCAAACTGCGTTGCGATTTCATAATAATAAGTTATGAAGCGACTCACGAGAGACTCGAAGGTTTTATTTGTATTTATGTTTTGTTGTTGTTGTTGTTGTTGTATTTTTACATACCCGGTAAACCAGGGTCCCCTAGGGCCGTACAAGAAACGCTTGGCGGCCTTCCATCTCTTCCGTATGTGACTGTCGTTCGTTTTGTGTTGCAGTGCCGCATTCTGGAGTCGCTGCATCTCCTCCACCTGCCGCACCTTCCACGGCATATAGATCTTTTGTTGGAACACCCGGCGATTCGTTGCTTGAAAGCTGGCACGCTGCTTCGACGCCCCCTTGCATGCCTCGTAGCACTCAGCCCAGAAGCGATTGATGGGCTCCCACAGATTCAGCTCTATTTCCCGCTGATAGCGATCATAAAGGGGCTTCACCTGACAGCAGCAAAAGAAAAAACAACATAAATATTAATTAAGTGCCAAATAACTCAAAATAAGTCTATTTGATTTGACAGTAGACATTAGCAGAGACCGGTTATACTCTGTATGTGTCTGCGGGGTATGCTAATGTCATGGGGAGGATCCGAATAAACAGTTTACTGATAAATTCCATATAAAAAAAATTAAATATATATAAAAATAATAAATCTATATAAAATTTCTCTAATTTATCCAAAATATGTTATAAATCTTAAATAAGCTCAGAGTATCACAGGGTATCTCATGGCTCTGACAGTGTTGAGCAACGCTTATTTGACTTGGTTTCGCTTTCATTCATTTGCTTTGCATGATTCAATCCGTTGCAGGTCCAAATCCGAGACGGCACGTCACGTCCGGTGGTCATCAGGTTCAAGTTCAATGTGGATGCTGATGTTGATGCTTGAAGTGGCCCCGCTGCTGCCGAGGAAGCATCGCTGCTCAAACGTGCATCTCGAATGCAGTTTGACAAGCGTACCACAAAAACGAGTTTTACTCTGACTAACTGACCATCTATCGCATCTAACATTTGTTTAATTTGTTGTGCGAGCTTTTAGTTTAGTTTTTTTTGTGCATTTCGAGTCTAAATTTGAATAGACACATCCGCATTTGGACATTCTTTACATAAGACATAGGCCTAGACTGGCTAAACACAGCCGCACCCCGCGTGCATCCGATTGTTGCAGGGCGCACTGATGGGTGGCCACAATGGCAACAGTTTGTCATTCCGACTGGTTCCAGCAGCTGACTCTAATTCAACCAGCGACGTCTCGTCTTTGCTGGCAACAAAACCAGACCACTTTCTTGGAGCGCGCTCAGTTGCCGAAAGAAAGTCCAACGAGTCGTGACCGGGTGGTGGTGTTTGCTGTGCGCCAAAGTAATTCAAGAAAAAACCACTTCAATACAAACTAAAACACATAAACTAAACAGTCTTAAGACAACACACTCAAGATTAACTAAAACGCTTGCCTCTCAATGAAAGTGGTTGCTGCTGTTCGTGTTTGATTTGAAAAAAAAGTAAACTTCAAGAAGCAGTTCACTTCAAAATGATGTGCAATCTTTTGTTGCTCTGTGTTTGCCTCGTAAGTGTGATGATATCTCAAGTGAAGATCAAAGTGAAATTCCATCTAAAGTTGCACGAAACTCGACAAGCAATCCCTTATTGTGAAGGATATTGATAGTAACTTTACTTTACCAATGAAATCATATTTGCAAAGGACTCTAGTTTTTATAGTTCCTTCCTAACTCCGCAATAGTTGGATATTATGATAAACAAAGAAAAACTCTGATATTGTTCTAACTGTTCCACTGAGCGAGATGCTGAAAGTTTACTGAAGAATACCGCCGATTTTTGTCTTCTACTTAGACTTTAATAAACAAGTTTTGAAAAGGAATCATTTTAAAAACACTCTTCTAATGCTGTAAGAATGAGTTCTTTTGGGAAACAAAAAGAATGGTTTCCCAAAAATATAATACATAATACAACAATTTCAACTAAAAACAACATTCTCTTGAGATAAAAAAATATAAAATATGAAAAGGAGAAGCCAAAAATAACTCTTTTTAGGGCTGTCTAGAAACCACCATAAGTATTTTTCAATAAGAGTTCAACCCTTGCTCCACAAGTTCTAACTTATGGATATGGAATAGATCTTCAAAAGTACTATCTGAGCTATAACGAGCTTTGAGAAATCCTGCCATTATTTAGAGTCAGCTAAGTCTCTATTCATTACTTACCAACAAGTACAGTTAGTAAGTAAAATGTGTGGAATATCAAGTTTGGCCAGGAGTAGTCCCCTTTCCCTAATAAAAGCCTGCAAAGAAATGTGCATCGTTGCCACTGGCTTAATTCAAGTGGATGCTCATCCATGGCCAATTGAGTAGGTAGCCAAATTGTAAACAAAACAAAGAAAAAACAAGAAACAAAAGCACGTCGAAACGGATTACGATGCTCACCGAACCTGATTTGGTGACGAAGCTTCAGGTTCAATGCTTTATGCCCCCCGCATCCTCTTTCGAAGCCAGCAATTATTGTTGTTGCTGCTACTGCTGGTGTTGCGTGCAACAACGTTGCAAAGCTGCATGCCAGGCGGCAGTCAGCCGGCAATCGATGGCAGCCAATTACGTGTGAGGACAAGGGGTGGCCACAATGTGTGAGGCTGGGGTGTGTATGGAGACTGGAGCAGGGGGAGGGACAGGGGGGGAGGGACTCGTGATTGTGTTACGTGCTTTGCGGAAACAAACAGTAAAACATGTCGAGAGTAACGAGACGCAGTAGTTGGTGCAAAAAGTCAAAGGTTGACCCCTCTTCAAAATGCTTGCCAAATTGTAGTGAAAGTTTTCTTTTTGATTTTTTATGTGTTTTTTTTTGTGTTTTCCAAATCATACTAATCATTTGACCGGTCTTTGCAGCTGCTGCCAGCGTGTGTGCGTGCCCAGATTAGCAATGAAACAGATTTGAGTGGCGCCCAGTTGGGCAGCAATAACAGCAGCGATCTGCTGCCCAACGCGGAGAAGCTTGTGCGCTTCAGACGTCATCCAGGCTTTACTATACGCTCTGGTGGCCCCAAGCGGAGTAAGCAACGCAGGCGTATCAAGAGTCCCAAGCTGAAGACACGCTATGCATTGACAAGTTATGCGACGGGACCAAAGATTAGCAGCTATTACAAGCCCGGCCACTTGGAGGAGCCGAGCTTCTCGCTGGATGCCTTTCAGCACTTGAAGTTCGACAGCACTGACTTTCAGTTGCCATCCTCCAGCTATGAGGCACAGTCCATGGATCTGGACTTGTACGGGCATGATGATCAGGATCTGTATGGTGCTCACAAGTTTCCCAGTTTGGAGTACAGCTTTGCGGGTGGTGGACATGAGCCACCCTCGTTGAGCTCTTACGAGCACAAGCCGCATCAGAAGTATGGTGTGCCGCCACAGGAGCATCAGAGCATCCCAGCCAGCAGCTACGAAGCACCTGAATCCTTTGTACCACAACACTATGAGCCATCGCCTAAATATGGTGTGCCTGCTGTGCCCAGCTATACTCATTCGGGTCCTCCACCGCCAGCGCCTGATTCATATTCAATTTACGAGCAGAAGATTCCCAACGTTGGTTATCATCATCAGAGCTTTGCGGAACCACCGCAAGGCCCACCCACTCACAGTGCTAATTTCGAGATCTCCCACTCCAAGCCAGCGTACGAGATCTCCACTTCATATCAGGCCAATGAACAATATGAAAACAAATATCAACCACCAGCTCCAGATCATGGCTATCATCAGCCATCAGCGCCATCTCCTGGTCACAGCTATCAGCCACCAGCTGGACATGAATATCAGCCACCAGTTGAACATGGTTATCAACCTCCTGCGCCATCGCCTGGTCATAGTTATAACCAACCAGCTCCTGACCATAGCTATCTGCCAGCTCCACCTCCCTCCGATCACAGTTATCTGCCACCAGCTCCACATCCATCAGATCACAGCTATCTGCCACCAGCTCCACATCCCTCTGATCATAGCTATCTGCCACAAGCACCATCTCCTGCTGATCCCAGCTATCTGCCACCTCATCAACCCACCGTCGAGCATAATTATCAGCCAGCACCGTCGGCTCACGACTTTGCGGAACCACCACCTCCACCGCCACCACGACCACAACAACAACATCCGTCGAGCAGCTATGCCCAGCCGGAGGTACATCAACCCGTGCAGAGTTATCCGCAGGAGAATTATGCGCCACCATCAGAGGAACTGCCGCTGAGTCCGCATCACAAGTTTCCCAGTTTTGATTTTCCCAAGTCCAGCTATGAAGTGCCCATCTACGATCCCATACCCTTCGAATCGAATAACAGAGAGGAGCAAGAATCCTATCCACCTATTCTGCCCGAAGATAGCAGCAATGAGCTGCCTCAGGATGATGCACACGCCGCGGGCAGCTCGCGAACACCAACAAAGAGCAGAAAACGCAAGAGACCGTCCACATTGGTGCTGGCCAAGAAGCATACACTGGATGTGCCGGAACTACAAGAGGCCTACGATGCCGACTCTCATGTGCGCGTTAGAGGCACCGATTCGGATACAGCGGCACATGGCGCACGCCACGTGCAGCAGATACGAAAATATCCAACACCAACAGCAACAACGACGACGACAACAGCGTCGCCCTGGAGTCCCATGCGACTGCGCACCACATCGAGCAATGTGTTCCTGCCCACTGTGGTGACTAGTACACCATCCACAACGAATCGGAGTCGGACTCGCGGCGGCTCACGCTACAGAAATGGCAATCCGTCCACGGCAACCGAAACGTCCTCAACCGTTGTCACCATAGAGAAATCCCGTTCGCAGAGCTACTACGATGGCACCGTTGCACCGCCCACCTATCAGCAGCAGTTCCCCGTCCACTCGGGGCGCAGTTCGAGGCCAACGAGAGCACCCTTTGTGCGTGGTGGAACTGCTGCAGCTCTTCGGCCAGGTACGGAGCGAAATCCGACGCTGAAGCGCACCACCAAAGGCATCTTCGATACGACGCTCTTCAAGAGTCCACAGAGCGATCGGGAAATGGAGCGACATCTCCACGCCCTGCGTCAGAACTTGCCAAAAAATCACAAACTATATTAAATACATGAGAGCTGGGAGCAAGCACTCAGTTTGGCATGGATAGCGAAAGACTATTTCAAATATAAGTTTAGGTTTAAGTTTTTAACGGTAACAATAAGTTTGAAATTGAATAAAATCCAAATACAACTGGAATTTTAAAGAACACCGATTTTTGAAAATCTGATCTTTTTTGACAAATCACTTACCATGCGTTCCATAAAGTTGCGCCACTTTTTGCTGGTGCTGTACATCTGGAAATCATTGAAGAATACCGGACCCGACGACGTTGACGGCAGATCGGGCAACGTTGAGTCCAAGTTGAAGGCGTAGCGGCATTTCTCCAGCAACGCCTTCATTACGGGCATTAGAAACGAATATTCCTCTGGATTACCAACTAAACGAAAAGAGAAGAGCAGATGCAGTATGACTGCCTAGAGGAACCGTATCCAGTACGCACCTTCGATGGCGTTGTCGAGCGCTCGATTAATGCTGTAGAGCAAGTAGGACAGTTCGGGTGGATCCTCGGTGGAACGACTTTGGAGTATGGCATGCAGTTTGGCGGTGGCCATGGCCACAATGCCAGGATTCGGGTGATGCGAGCACTTGAGTAAGAGACCCAAGCACAAACGTATCATATCCGACCAATCATCCGACGAACCGTGCTGAAATATCATCAGAGCATCGAGCAGGGCGAGGACACCGTCCAGCAGCTTGGTGGAGCACTTCTTGGACTCATCCTCATTTGAACCCAGCACCACCAGCTCATAAACCATCCGCAAAATGTGCGAGGCGTTCTACAATTAGATTGGGTATTAGTTAGTGTGGGGAAGCTTTTAAGGATTGATGTTTAACTAACCTCCTGATTGATGAGCGTTTGACTGCCATGTTCGGAGAGATCGAAGAGCGATGCCTGCACCGCCATTTCCAGGATGCGCAGACGCAGCGAAAGATGCGATGTAATCAGCTCATTGTTCAGCGCCAGCAGATTGATGCAGCCAAGAACCTGGCCTCGCTCCTGCCAGCAGTGCGGATGATCGTTGCCAATGCCGCGCCAGAAAACATTGAAGAGCGTATTCGAGACCAGGTAAACCAGCTGCTCCTCGCTATCCACATCGCCTTCAGCCATGAAATCAAAAGCCGAATTGATCTGTGAGGAGAAATCAAAATATTATTTGCGAATATACATCATATTGGAGATGTTGGTGACTACCTTGACCGTGCCATGTGGCGATTGCGTAGAGCTCTCCGAGCTCAGCGACTCCTCGCGCAGCAGTGAAGCAGTTGGTGTGCTATCCGTTTCCGTGCTGCTGCCCTGGGTGAGAGACTCGAAAGTGTCCTGAATATCATGCGTTGTTTGGCGTATAACCGAGAAGACGCTACTCACATTCTCCACAACGACGCCGGAAACAGATTCCGCCAATTCTATAGGGAAAATTTACATTTAATAAGAGGAATATATTCAAAGTCTTGTTATGTCCACCTTTAATCTCGCTTTCAATAACTGTTGCGGCTTCGGAGACGCTCGCCTGAATCTCGTTGAGAATGAGGCCGCTTTCACTTTGCTCATCTTGATGCTGCTGTTGCAGCTGGGCGAGTCCGATTTCCTGCTCTGAGAACGTTATTAGATCGGCTTGAGCCAGAAAACTGGAATTATCTTCCAGGAGCACATCCATGTTGATGCCAAAGCTGCGCCTGCGCTCCTCAACCGGCGGCACACACGTAATCGGCTTGCGGATGAGCAGCCTTGCTATGGACTCCTGCCAGCCCGTCTGCTTGGCAATCGCCGCCGTCGACTGCTGCTTGACAAAGGTGGTCTGGAGCAGACGCTTCGCTATCTCCAGCCTCACTTGCAAATCACAGCTGCTCACATGGTAGACGACAAACATGAGTCCGCCATAGTCGGGCTGTGTGCTCAGCATCTCATCCACCAGATGAAACAGTATAGTTGAACTCAACGACATGGGCGTTATAAAGCTAAAGAAACCGGGGAACATGCTCTGCTCGCTGCTCTGATCGTAGAGCCGGAGCACCTGCTTGTATTTGTGATGCACACGCGACGTGGCCAGCAAACCGCTGATGAACTGTGGATAAACAACAAGTTAACAATTACTGTTTCACAAGTGGGAGCGGTTACAGTCGGGTGTGACCAAATTTGTGACTTACGCGAATCGCAGCCTCTTGGATTTCGCTGGTGTAACTCTTGTCCACAAAGAAGTTATAAATCAGATTGGCGCTCTGTGGCTCGTGGAGCAGCAAGACCATCTGATCCTTGCAGTTCTTGCCGCGCACATAAAAAGTCAACATATCGAGTAGATCAATCAGAACGAGCTCCTGTCGCACCGATGCCAGGCACGCAATCAAAGCATTCACCTCCTTGATGTTGACATCCTTTTGCAGGTAGAAGCGCACAATGCTAAAGAGTGTGGCACGAATGGTTCTCGCATCATCGCTGCAGATGTTATCCGGTGTGCTGTAATACTGACGCACCACATCCAACATGAACTGGACGCCATAGCGTCCTCGAAAGTATTTCCGATCATTCTTGATCATTGCGCTCAGATATTGAGCATGTCCGAGCGTTATTTGAAACTGCAAACGCGACCAAATGGCAAAGTCAAAGACAATGTGCTCGTAGAGAGCATCCAACAGTTCTGAATTGCTTCCCGGTGCGGATTTGTGCGCCTGCAGGGACTCCATCAGCAGATGTGTGGCCATCAGGGCGTTGACATCGAATAGAGCAGGTGGACAACGTTGGAGCATGGTGCCAATGATGGCCAAACATTCGCTGTTGAGCAACTGTTGCTGATTGTTCTCGTGCTCATGGGTGAGATATCGGAGGAGACACAGAAGACTGGCCAATGGATGTTGGATCATCTTCCACTCCGTGTACGAGTTAGAGGAGAGCATTTCCCAATCCGTAAACTCTTCAGCTGTTGGTGTTTTCAGTGATGCGTCAGGGGAATATTCACTGCAGCTGCTGCCAATGGAAACATCCGCATCGCCCTGCTCCCAGATCAATCGATGCATCATGGGCAGTATGGCATTGATGCCTCCAATGCTATTGATCGTGTCCTGCATTTTGACAGTCTTGCAGTGCTGTGCACAAATGCGTCCTGGATACCGGCCACCTGGTATCAAATCCTGGCAACTGCCATGCCAAACAGCACCGGGCGCATAGCAGAAAACAAAGCGTGAATTCAACTCGAGCAGATCGTTGTCCTGCGAGAAGATCGAACTAAAGTTCATGCCCGCATCAAAGATCGTTTTCAGGCTGGTCGTTGGCTCCGCCAGCAGCACACCGCCCAGGTGGCCACGAAGGCACGTCTGCTCCCCAAACACAGTGTCCTGCATGCCAATGGGAAAGTTCTTCACATTCGGATCGAAGGCCGTTTGAGTGCGCAGCGGCAGAGTAAAATAGTTGGAAACCTGCCAAAAGTATGATTTATTATAATTTAAATATTCAATTTTATTTTAAAATTAATTATTTTTTACTTTCCGTATTGATGAATAATTTTGACAAGATATATAGTCAAGATTTAGAATAATTACTTACATTTGCTGACAAGGTCCTCTCCAGCAGACTGGGCAGCATGCTCTTGAAGGCAGGTCCGCTCTCCTGCGAGGAGGAGCGTGGCAAAGAGCCACCTTTGGCGACATCGGTCTGCTTTGGTTGTGGCGCCACGACGGCACCAATGCTGCACACCGTAAACGGTTCGTTGACCGCCTGCACTTTGAGTGTGGCGCTCAGTTTCTGCACAAAGTCGACAAAGATGTTGATCTGGCTGTAGGAAAAGGGTCGCTTAGGTGGTGTTATGGCCACCGTGAGATAGTGCCACTGACCATCCAGCAGCGTCTTCGTTGCCGTCGCCGAGGTGAGGTATTCGCGACGGGTCAGAGCTGCAACGACAACGTTGCCATTGGGCTGCACAAAGACCTCGAAGCCACATCCGCTAGCCGTTTGCAAAGTGAGCAGCATGCGTCGCACACTCGACTGCGACGGATCCAGGGAAGTGGGGAAGCGGACGAGCATGTGAAAAATGAAACCATACGAGCCGGAGAGTGTCCAGTTCTTGATGTCGGGCACTGTGATGCCATCCGTCGGCTGCTTGATGTCAAAATACTCCGCACAACAATTGCTGCCACGCAGACTCTGCAGCGCAGTCACCACGAGCATCTGAAAAGGTATTTTTGGGGAGTGAGCATCGACCAGTTTTATATACATAAATATAAAATATGCTCACCTGCTGCAGCTGTCTGAGCTGGGCGAATTGCATATCCGGTCGCAGTAGAGCAAATATGGACTTGAGCTCCGCTGGAACAATGCTCAACTTGCTCAACTCTTCGATCAGCTTGATTAGATTCTGGGCACAGGTCTCAGCCAAAGACTCGCCTCCGCGCAGCAGACAAGCACACACGGCTTTCACAACGCGACTGCTACAACTAACAGTTTTACTTGAATTAAAAAGAGTTTAATGAATCAGTTGAATCACTTGTTCAATTTACTCCATCTTACGTGCCAAAGTTGTCTGTGCAGCCCTTGAGCAGCATTGAGCTAACATGCAGTTGCTCTGGCTCCTGCAGTTGGGGCAGCCACTCTAGCAACTGCAGCATCACCTCGGGCAGCACCAGCACACGCTGCTCCGCGCTGTAGCCCGAACTGAAGCAGGAGTCCAGCAAAGCAGCCGATGGCATTTCAAATTCACGCATGCTGCTGAAGAGTCTCTCAATGCGTCCAGCTTGACGCAAATGATCCGCGATGAGTGGCGAGCTATGCGTCAGTGCAGCCACTGCATCCATGTTGCTGATCAGAGCACTCGTGTGCGAAACGTGCCAATGCTGTAAGAGAGAGAGATAGAGAGTGAGCAAATGCTGGAGATTAGCGGATAAGTAATGTGGTAAGCAGCGTATTTATAGCATTAAGCTTACAACACAATGCAAAATAGTAAGATTAATAGGTAAGTAATGTAATGAGCAGAGTATTCATAGCAATGAGCTAATAACACACAGCAATAGAACAATATTAAAGGATGAGCAATGTAGCAGGCAGTGTATTCATAGCATTAAGCTAATAACACAATGCCATATAAGAGGATTAGCAGGTAATTAATGTAATAAGCAGAGTATTCATAGCAATAAGCTTTTCATTCATGTAATCGCACTCAATGCAGGTAGAGAACGACAACAGCTGTAATAAACATTAGCTTAACATGAACAGAGAATATATTCATTCTTTCTGTGGAGATCGAACTGAGAATTTGGCAAGATTCGCAAAGATTCGTACCATACCTTAATACTCTGCGGCAGTCCAATGAGCAGCTCTAGCAGATTGGTTTCGTCAATGGCCTGGCTGACAGCTGATTCCCCATTGCCAATGGCAGGCAGAAAGAGTTTAATCGCTGCGACGCTTGCAGAGAGCGCATTCATATCGATGGCCACATCGCTGTCGCTGTCGCTGGTTATATCAAAGCTAGCGACGCCGCTGTCAAAGTGCTCGGTCGCCAGCAGCAGCTGCAGTGCATCACAATAGAGTTGTATTAACGTAACTAGATCTATTTGGCGCTGCAAGAGACAGAAGCACAGATTTAGTATGAGTCAGTTTTAAGCAAAAGATTTACTCACTTCTTCTGGACTAGATTTTTGAAGTACGATGATCATCAGGGCGTAACAATTGAGCGCAACACGCCGTAAAGTGTTGGGACTCTCCCAGCGTTGCAGGATGTGCATGATGATAGAAACCGTTGCCGGGCAAATGGCTCTCATGCCATTGCGCTGGATGCAGCAGCAGCAGCAGTAGTCAAATAAAATGGAAAACAATTCAATACACTAACAGAAACAAGCTCAGAGAAGGGCACAGCGAGAGAGAGAGAGAAAGAGGGGGGCACACACAGAGTGAGAGAGACAGAGTGGGATAAGCACTACAATCTATATGAACGGATTACAGACGGACAATATATATAGATATAGATGTTATAGATGTATATGAAAAGCGTTTTTCACCACTCACCAAGTTATCACAGTTTAGAAGTAGTTGCCCATCACCCGGGCGAGGGGCGTTTGTAGTAATTAGAGCGTTAGTATTTCTATTTGTTGTGGTTGTTGTTGAGTTCAAGTTCGAGTTTAAAGTTTTCTGCAAATTGTTGTTGGTTTACACACACACCGACACACATATATTCAATTTAATACAATTTTGGCCAACAAACAAAATGAAAACGAAATGAAATTAGACGAACAGCAAAATGAACAGAAATTATAGGCAAAAACTAAATGAAACTAATGCAGAGGGCAAAACAACAGCAAAGATTGTGATAGTTATTATACAATAGCAGATAAAAACTCAATTAGAAGTTAAAGAAAATAATAAATATATATATCAGACATATCCACATGATTGAGTGCTACCTGAGAGCCGCAGATAATTGCGCCCAGCACATGGAGCAGTCTCTCGCCGATATCCGAAAACCGGAGCAGTTCTTCGTTCTGGAAGCAATCTGTTAAAACAGAACATATATATGTGATATAAAGTTTGGCAGATAAGTCGATAAGTTAAGCAGCTAACCATAGATAAAGGGCACGATCTCCACATGCACCGAGTGCGGCTTGTACGGAAGCCGTGTGTAATCCGCTATTTGGCCACGCAGAAAGCTGCGCCAGGTCAGATACGGATCGTACATGACCTCCAGAAATGACGAGAAACTGCCATACAAATGAATCATTGCAGGCGACGCGCGACGCTGCTCCATTTGCTAAAAAAGCATATAAATGAGAATTATAACCAGCATGTTGTTGTGGTTGTTAGGGTTTGCTTACCTGCGTGAACACCTTGGTTAGTATGGCGATTAGATTGGGCTTGTACTCATACTTGATGATCGCCAATATGTTGTCAAAGTGCCGACAAACAATTACCAAACAGTCAATCAATACGGCCACCTCCTCAATGCCCTCCTCCTCGAGTGTGTTCATATCGCTGGCATCGCGTGCCACAATCAGAAACTTGCCAATGGCCGGCAGCAGTTCATCCGGCAACCGGCCAAGATGTGGTCCATTATCCGGTTGCACTTCGTGCCACAGCGGACAATCCGGGGATTGAAAGTCCAGCTGCAGTTGACTGCGCCAAATGTTCACAAAGCGCGAGACAAACTCACGAAAATACGTCTCGTCATTCTATAATAGCGGAGCAATTAAGTAATTAATTTAATGGCAACTAATATCAGGTGACAGAGAAAAATACGAAAGGTAACGATAAAGTAAATAATTTATAAATAAACTATGGCATTTCTATGCAAATTAAAAAAATGGATTGGGGAAAACCCAGAAACCCAATCCAATCAGTACAAAAATATACAAAAAACAAACGTCTCCAGTTCAAATAATACAATAATAGAGTAAATTGTTTTTTTGCAAAAGAAATTCACAAAAGGCCTAATTTATTATTATGTCAAATAACTTTCATGACATAGTGTACTTTATTTCCTCAAGGGTGTAACTCAAATTTCATAAATATGATGGGGGACTGAATTCTATTTATATTTTCATATTTTTCAACCTACGACACCGTTCCACGTTTTATCTGATAAGCGCTTATCTAAGTTAATTAATTTATTTGGAGTTGGATTGCTAACTTTTGGAAGAGTCTAGCACGACTCTAGTGCGCATCACGCACGAAATCGAATGTGTATCCGTGTCACGAAGGAAGGGCGACCAACACAGCCTTGATTATATAATCGTAAACAGCAACAAACAAAGCAGGAGAAGCAATTACTGTTTTTTAGACTAGAGACAACATGTCTGAACATGTCTGGCCAATATTTCAGGAGCTATCAAAATTGTTTCGCTGCGATGATTAATGCGAATAACACGTCACCGCCCGCTTCCCGTAAAATAATAAAGCTGCTTATCTGATTACCATATACCTTTGTTGTGTATTGCACCCACAGATTGTAGATGTCTTTCTTGTTGTTGTCCATTTTGTGTTGTTGGCGTCTCAGCTTTGCAACAGCATTTGTTAAATTCTCACTTGAACCGCTGCCAAGAAATTTGTTTACAAGCGGCAGAAGAAGCAGCAGCAAACAAAAGTCTGCCGAAAACAAAAAGGATAAAACAATGCACTGCGGCGATAACAATGCAGCTGCGTTAGCAGCTGTGCTCGCGCTTTTAGGGTAGAAAAAATGAGGCGAGCTCAGCACTTTAGTTAAGCACTATTATAAAATAACAACATTTGCCAATAGCAATTTTTTTTCTATTGCACGGTGAAAAGTTGCGGTCACAGCTGATAAGCAGCTGCGGTTCTAGGGTTGCCAACGGCTGTGCGTCGAATGGCAATCGGTTTGCTATCGTTGGTATCGGTATAATTAAGGAGCAGCTGCGCGTTTCGGTGTTGCTAAACGTTGCAAGAAATTCAAATTTATCAAGACTGTTTTTTGAAATAAATAAATTCGTTCTTTGTTTGTAGGCTGCTAAATGCGTATTTATTTCGAGATTTTGTTTCGCTTTTTTATTTCAATTCTAGTAGCATTTGTTTGTTGTTCTTTGTTTTACATGATATTAGCTAGCAATTGCGCTCTTGTTGCTTATTTTGTTGTATTGTGTGATTCGTCTTTTTGTGGTGTTCCATGCAAATATCTTCATTGTTTGTTAAAAACCAAAACTATGTGTTATCTTTTTTTGCTTTTGCTGCTTATCATTGATAGATTATTCGCAATAGGTGCACTTTTACCGTTGCAAACGCATCTATACCTAATTTGAGAATATTCGCATCGTTTTGTTTGGTTTTTGTTTTTTTTTTTTAGAAATATTACGAGTATTTTTGTTTGCTTGCTTTTTTGGGTTTTTTGGTTTGCTTTGATTTTTGGTATTTGTTTTTTTTTGTTAATATAAAAAAGGAAACATTATGTTTAGGTCTAAATTATTATGATTTTAATGCATAATTATTTAAAAGATTTAATTGAATAGCTTGAACCATTTTGTTTGTAGTACCTATAAATATCATTATCATTTATAATAATCTTAATAAAAATTAATTTATATAGAAGAAAAATCTTATGCCTCAGTTTCTTGTTAGTTAAAGCTGTGAGTTTTTATCCGCATGTATTAGAAGGATAACAATTTGTTGTATTATTATTTTTATAATTATTATAATATATTGTTATCATTTATAATTATCATTTAAAACTATTATTTCAAATATACTTAGGCTCTTTCGATTTATTTTCTTTTATTTACTTTATCGCATAGTTTTTTCTGTTTGTATTAAATTTTAATTTCGGTTTTTATTAAATTAACAATGCTGCAGTTTTTAATCTTCTTCTTTTTGTAGCACAATATCTAAAAAAATCTTCAGCGCTTTAATTTATCTCGACTTTTGTAAATAAGTTTTGCGCGTTTTATTTTTTTTTAATTTTATTTTTTTTATATTTTTTGCATTGCTTTTTTTTTTTTGAAGACGTTCGCAGACGACTTCGATTGTTGCGAATAGAAAAATAATTCAAGTAAATATTTGTATATGTATGTGTATAAGTATTATAATTTGCTTTTAGGTATTGTTGTATATAGTACTGTATCTTGTTGTTGTTGTGGTTGCATGTTTGTTGTTGTTTAGCTTGTTGTTATTGTATTTTGTACCAATTAAAGTAACACTCCTCGGCTGAAGCACAGCTGCTTCCTGCGTCCTTTAGCATATATCATATATCATATATATTTCATATTCATATCTTGTAGTATCTGTGAAATTACTAATGCATGATGTAGTACCGTAATTTGGAAATTTAATGTGTGTGTTTCTCTGTGTGTGTCTCTGTGTTTGTGTTAAGCTTAGTCGAAAATAACTTCGATCTATCATTATATTTATATATATAAATGTATATATATATTATGTGATTGGGTGTGAGTGATTTTTTGCCTATGTGGTGTGTGTGTGTGTGTGTGTTAATTCATAAGGTAAATATAGTTTAATCTATCATAGTTTTTAAGTGTCTCTAACAGCTCTGAAGGTATTCAGGTTCGGTTTGTCATCGATTGTTTTTAGGTAGAAATACTTGGGTTGCTCCGTTTTTCCTCGTTCTCTCTCCCTCCCTCTATCTTTCTCTCTCTCTTTGTAGATTCGGTGATTCTCGCTGCTGTTTAGGACTCCTCCTCCTTCTCCTCGAGCAGCGGCTCATTTTCCGAATCGGAATCGAACATTTTCCAGACCATGCGCCTGACGTTTCAGACTGCCGCCGTCGGCCCAGGTGGAGTTGAGATACTCGTCGTCATCGTCTTGCTCAAGTTTCTGCAAAACAGATTGAAAATAAGCCAAAGCATAGATTAGAACATGTCTCAAAGTCACTAGAGATACATCTGAGATAATTGAAGAGATTACAAAAGTAAGAGGAAAAAACATGTCAAAGAAAATGTTCAAAGTGACAGCTCAGTTAGGCTATTATTTTTATCGCTTGTAAATAGTCTTTGTTCTTTTTTTAAGCACTTGCTGTTCTCTTAGCTTAAGAACACTTGAATACAAGAACAGACAAAGAGAGCACCTAAGGTACGGGGTCAATTTAATGGCTGAGCTTTATGTGAGTTAGCTTAACATGGGTGGATTTATGAATTCGATAGTTTTATATATATAAAATACGTTATTTTCGAAGGCTGATGTCTCGACTGATATGCGTTTAATTTGGAATCATATTAAAAATAAATTATATTTAGTATTATTCCAGAGGTTAAGTTGAAGAATGTGTAGCTTCCTCTTCATTATTTTTATTATAGATTTTTATATAGAAAATATATAAATTTAATTAAAAAGAAATCGTTAAGTCCATGGAGAAGGAATCCTCAACATCATTCGATTCTTACCCTTGAACTGAATTGGACGTGGAGAGTACGCCATTCTCCAGCGAATCTCTGGACAATTCATCGGCCATTTGCACCTTGAGCTGATGGCCAAACGAATTGATTTCCGAATTTGGCGTCATTTGTGAGCCCGCCGGCGATTGGGCAATGTAGTGGCCGGATGTGGTAATTGAGCCAGCACCCTGCGATATGCATCTGGTCATGCCGGGGCCACCGTTGGGCAGGACACCCTCCAAACAGCTATCGTTTGTCGTGGAGTCCATGTTAACGATTTGGCTGCCTTCAGCATTATCGGCCAGAACTGCACCATCGCTATCATCGACGGCATCGATGTCATCGATGTCCATGTCCTCGGCATTCTTGTCCAGCGGCGCCGTCTCCTCATCCTCATTGTAGATCTTAAAGTACGCGTACGTTAAGTAGATCACCGAGATGATGAACGACGGAATGGGTATGGCCATGGAGTACACCAAATTTAGTGTGTTCTGCCAATAGTCCAGATCACTGATGACCAGACTGGGGTCAACCTTGGAGTAGTAGCAGGGAAACTTGATGCCGATCTTTGTGTAACGCTTCAGCCAAATGGTGCAGTTCAGCATGGGCGGATAACCACAACCCTTCACATTGGGAAAGAGTCGGGCGCCCACATAAAAGTACGTGGAATTATCGCCCATGAGGCCCTCGTTCATCTCGGAGATCTCATCGAAGGGTCGTCGCTCCCCATTGATGAGGGTGCCAACGGGACTCAGTCCATTCGTATCCTCCGACTCCTCGATCAGATAGCCATTGGAGCCATCGGCATCACCAAAATTGAGCTGCTCGAAACGACCCGTTGAACCCATGGATCCAATGGGCATCCCACCACCATCCATATCCAGATCAATGGTATTGCTATCCCCCGGCTCGAGATTATCATACTCGTAATCGCGCAACGCACGCTCATAGCGATCCGTACGTTTCACGGGCGGAAGAACACGTTCCGCTTCTTTCAGATTGATGTGATACTCCGTGAAGTTGAACTCATCAGTGAAATTGTACAAATTGAGACGATAGTTGACGCGTATCTGGGTGCAGGTATAAATGTCCTTGGTGCAACCCTCACGGCACGACGACCACGAGCAGTTCTTTGCCCCGAAATAGATCTCCGTGTCGTAGGTCTCACACAGAGCCGGCACCTCCTCGAACTGCATGAAGATCGTGGTGAAGGCCGGCTCGATGACGAACGGGACGAGAAAGAGGAAGGCAAACAAGCTGAATGTGCCGAGGAGTATAAAGAAGGCAGTCGTATAGAAGAGCAGCTTCTCCTTGGCAGTGCGCTTATCCAACTCATCACCCATTTTGTTGTTGTTATTTCAATTAATCGATTACTGATTGTTGGTCTTAATTCCGGTTAAAACGGCGCAGGGTCTGGGCGGCAGCAAAAGTATTTCCAATTTCGTTGCGGAGCAGGGTGTTTAGAGGCAGAGCGAGTGAGAGTTAATTGTTCCTAATAATAATTTCCTTAATTATTTATATATGTATATATATTTGATGTATATATATAATTTATATATTTTATGCTATATATATCGGTGCACGCGTAGCGTTAATCAAGAGTTGAGTATTGCAATTGGCTGATTCTCGCTTAGCTTTAGTACCGTTATAAGCTATTTGAATCGATAAACGATAAACGATAACTATTCGAAGTTTACAACTACGGTGCAGAATTATATCACAGGGCGAGTCGAGTTACGAGTTGCTTTTGCTTTTTGCTTTTGCTTTTTGTTTGCTTTCTATTTGCTGATTCTGATTCCGTTTCTGTTTCTGTTTCTGTTTCTCTGAGTTGCTGCCTCGTCTCCTTTTCCATAATATCCTTCGCTTCACCTTTCAGCTTTCGCAGCAGCTGTTCTTGTTGTTGTTATTGTTGCCGCTGGGCAGTTGGAGTTGTTCCATGCCTGTGGCAATTGTGACCCTCGACGCAATTTGACTAAATATAATCCAGGGATGCAGAGACGAAGACAGAGATGGAGATGGAGACAACTCAGTCATCATATGCATTTTAGTAGGCATCGAAAAATCTCGTGTCAACCTTTGCTAATTGCTTTATGTGTGTGTTGTTTTGTCCCAACGGAGATGTTTCGTCAGCAGGCAGCCAGCAGCGAGCAGCATCAACGTCCGCTTCCTCCTCCTCCACCTTCTCCACTTTGCCTTTGCCTTTGCTTGATTATTTTATGACTGCGGCAAAGAGGCGCATACGTGCCAGTGTGCGTGTGTGTTTGTTTGTGTTTGTGTGTGTGCGAGGCCTGCCAATTTTGAGTAACGGTCTCTTCTTTCTCACTCTTTTTCTGCTGCGGCTTCTTGTTGTTGTTTATTGTTGTTTGTTAGCTTCTTTTTGGCTTTTTGTTGTTTAGTTTGTTTATTAAAAACGTGGACGGACACAAGTTTTGTTTTTTTTTTCTTTTTGCTATTTGTTGTTCTTTTTTCTCTATGCACTTATTGTTCTTTTGCTCTCTGCTTTACATCACTATTCGAGCAGCCACGTGCTGCGCTCAGCTGGAACACGGGAAATGGAATGGATTGATCACAAACTACCGTTAGACGACGCCATGTTTAAACAAGCTTGTTAATTGCAGCTCGTTTAAAATTCGTTTTTTCTTCTGTCTTTTTTCTTTCTTTGCTTTTTTTTGTGAACGCAACTCGCGTGGTTTATTTATATTTATATGCGGCACGAGGACTCTTGTCGCTTATTATATATATATATATTTTTTTTATGTAACCTCGGACTATGTACATTTTAAGTGCTGTTTGCTTGGCTTGTTATTCTTGGCGGCACCACAAATGGGGCCGGGGTGGAACGGGGGAAGGGGTGTTGGTAGGAGCAGGGTTGCCGGAGTATTACGAAACGGAAATATGCCGACGAGTAGCAGCTGCACAGGCGGAAGAGGAGGTGGGGATAGAGGAGGAGAAGGAGTGGGGAGGGAAGAACTGGCGACAATGAGCTCACATGGGCGACAGAGTAATAAACTCCATTTTCAGTGGAGTGCAGGCTAAGCACCGGGTGAGGGGATGAGGAGGAGTCGTCGTGTACAAAATGGGAGTCGCATGTAATTTTCAATTCAATTGGCACGCTTTACACTCTCTCATTGGGCACAAGCAACAACAAAAAAGAAGCTGAAGGAGAGAGAGGAGGCAAAAACCGAAATAATGCGGCATTGGAGCACACAGAAAGGGGTCTGTGTGAAGTGGGTATGGTGATTGGGGTGCCTGTGCGACTTCTCGTGCTTTGCACGAAACGATTTTTCATTTGTTTTTTTCTTTTTGTGATTCAATGGAGCCAAACGGGGAAATATTTAAAAATGGTTTGGGTGCTAGGGGCTGCTTAGGGGAGGTTGGGTTGGGGTGCCTGACAAACACTTTAAATTTCATTCTGTTTTGTATTTAAACATGGCCAATATGACGTTGTTGTTTTTGTTGTTGCTGTCGTTGCTGGCAACACATTTAGCCTCTCTGTCTTTGTCTCTCTCTCCCCCTCTCTTTCTCTTTGACGGGTGGTCCTGTGACGTCGAGTTGCGTGCCAGCCACACACAAACACACTCGCACACATATAAATACAACTGTTGTGAGTGTGCGTGTGTGTGTTTACTCAAGGTTCAGGTTACGATTACGCATTTTCAATCAGAAGACTTGCACAAAAAAAGTATCAACAGCAACAACAAACAACAAAATTACATGGCTCATTTTACAGTGTTAAACAACTCTACTCTTTTTTGTTATGACCTGATTGCGTACGGGTCAAATGTTCAAAATCAAAAAAAAATAAGAAGCTAAAACACAATATCCACATTTTGTCATTTTTCCGCTGGAGCCTAAACCGACCGACAAACAGGCGACGACAACTGCGACGGCAACGGCAACAAACGATGGCAACGGCGACGACGACGACGGCGGCAGCAGCGCTTAATGGCGAGCACACAAACGGAGCAGCCACACACACACAAGTGCAGGCGACGACGCAACGCAACGCAAACGCAACGTAACGTAGCAACGTAACGCGATTGCGAACGACAACGACGATGGCTGAACTCTTCACCGAAAGGACTGCCACTGCCACTGGCGTCGACGACGACGCTGCAGCTGCTGCTGCTTGCTGCTGCTAAGTCGAGCTCCAGCAACGTGCGCAACGAAAGCTTTTGATTGGTGCGCTAGCCTTAAACAATACGGCATATACGACAAGCACAAGTTGGCGCATGAATAACTGACACAGAATTGCCAAGTTATAGAAGACTGATCGAGCTTAGTATGAATAATAGTTTTATAAAAAAAACGCTGTAAATAAATAAATAGCATTTGTCGACCTGTCGCATTTGTATTTTCATTAAGTTAAGCTCAACACCCAACGCAGGGCATACGAATGTCGTTGACTGCTAACGAAAGCTTCCGCTCACGTTGTGCTTTGGCTTTGACGCTGCCTGGAGAGAAAAGCTCCGAGCAACAGTGGCGGCCCCAATGGATGACGTAAAGCCAATCAGCGCATGCGTTCGCCACCCATTAAGCAGCTGCTCGAGATAGCTCTCTCCCGCTCTCTCTCTCTCTCTCTCTGTGGCTCGCTCTCTATCTCTCTGTAGCAGAAGCTTGGCAGCATTTGGTGCTTGTGAGAAATGTCAGAATTTGGCGTAAACAGCAGGAAAATGTGAGCCGCGAGCCGTGCACGTCACATATTCATCTGTTTGGAATTTTCTCGGCTCGGGTATAAAAAAAAGGAAAGAAAAAGAGACAGGAAAGTAAAGGAAAATTGTAAAATCAAATCATTTGCTGCCTTATGTCCAACTGCGAATCAACTCGTCAAGTTAACAACTACAATCGCGTTAAATAATTTACTAAAAATAAAATAATAATAAAAAAAAAAACGATTTTCCTCAAATTTCAAAGACTGTGCCTGCATTTCCATTATGAAACGACGATGCATATAAATGTGGGTGAAGTGATGTGCGATGTGTGTGCGTGCGTGTGTGTGTGTGTCGCATTTGTTAAGTGTGTGTGTGTGTGCGCTAACGTAAATAAACCTCAACACTTCTCCAGTGGAACACCCAAAATTTGTACATGTGAGTAACAATTAACAAGCACCAAATTCAATTCAATTCAAATCCCATAAAAAAAATGGATAAACTTTCACTGCATTTTGACCTTCTTCTCTGAGTGTTCTGCAGCACGCAGTATATATTTTGTTGGGTGAGAAAGTGTTGCCTACTTAGGAGCGCATTCAAATACACTCAAATCAACAATGTCAAGAAACCCAATAAAAAAAACCCACTCGCCATTGATTATTCAATGGGTGTGCTGTGAAAGAATGTTCGGAAAAGTTGTTATTGTTTTTCACAGGGCGTGTTTTTAATTATTAACAGCATGCTTGCGTCAAGAAAGTTTCTAAGGTCAGCTTAAACGTGATAAAATTATCTTAACAGCTCAAACCGTCTATTGCCGTCTTTGTAAAAGTCAGCTTAACAAATAATTATCAAAATATCTTAAAGTAACGTTTAATTAAATTATAATACGCAAATCACAAAACAAACAAATTAAATTCAAGCTGCGCGCCTGTAATTGCAACTGTCAAGCAAGTTGGCAGCGCCAAGAATCTGCAGCCAGGGTTGCTATTGCAGCGATACACACATATATATCGAGATGCAGCAACAATCGTTAGTCAGCCAGCAATAACAACATAACAAAGACAACAAGTGAAATTAATAAATCTTTGTAACAATTTCGCACAAATTTTGAAATGGGCGCCGCTTTACTACCCTTAGTGTTCTTCACAGCCCTTTGGGCAGCCGTCGGCGTTGGTGGACCAATGATAACGCCACGCGGCCCCGACCAGAAGCTGACCCAATGTATGCTGATTCTGACCGCTGTCTGCTGTTGGCTTTTTTGGCTCTGCTGCTATATGACCCAAATGAATCCGTTGATTGGGCCACGACTCAGCAGGAATGCAATAGCCTTAATTGCAGAATCGTGGAACATGACACTTAAGGAAACAACATGGATTGAACCAGGACATTAAATCTTTAAATATATTAATCTGTATTAATCTCCATATTTTTGTAAAATCTCTTTTTGGGATTGTATTTAACAGTCTCCCGGTGGCATTCGCGTCGGCAGCTGCTGTCTGTTTTATACTCATAATATAGTGCAAATTTGTTAACAATAGCTGAAATATATATGTATATTTATTTATGCACTGCAAAACAACAATATAAACTTGAACTTTGTAGCAAGAAAATCCGGCTTTATTAGGCAAGTTAAAGATTGCTCTTACAGATTGAAGTGCATCGGTTGAGGGCCTAATTTTATCGTGACTTGCTTATCTTGGTAAATAAATAATATATCATTTGACCTATTGTAAATGAAATTATAAAGATTTGAAAATTCGCCAAATTGAAAAGCATAGCTTATTAGTTTAGTCAGAATATTTTGATGCAAGCAAGAATACTTTAATACAATAACTCATCTTTCGCTAAATTGTTCCTATGGTTGCTAACTGATATAGTTGTTCGATCCGTACGGCTCCGATATACATGTGTAATCTATGCAGCAAGGAGACGGATATATTTTAAAAGTTTAATCAATACTGAGGAACTAGTTTCGTATAAAGAAAACCAGTCAGACTCAGATGGTTATAAGATTCAGCTGGTGATGCTGATCAGTGGACACAAAAATATACAAAAAGTAAAAATAAATTAAATTCAATTTAAAATAAAATGTAATATTTAAATTTAAAGTTAAAACGCAGTAAAATTCCCTATTTAGAGAACATGATAAGATATGCATTTGTATAGTTGGTCGAATTTTGAGTTATTGTGCGGATATTTGATTTCTCAATACCTCCCCTAATTTATCTAAAATAAGCTAAAAATTGTAGCTAGAGATACGAGTGGAGGCAGCAGGTTTCTCATATCATTCAACGAAGTATATTTAACTTTCTAAATAACTTGCTTAAGGATCGCTCAATGTGTTAGTTATTAACCAGTAAAGGAAGTGCAGCGACGACTACGTCATCAAGCACGCCCACCCCCACTGACGCCCGGGATTGACCCTGTCCCTGGTGTCACCAAACCAACACACACAAAAAAAAAAACAGAAATGTGGGGCGTGTGTGTGTGTGTGTGTTTTTGGGGGAGTGCACTTGCACTCTCCGGTCACGCGAAGCTTAATCAATGAAAGCAGAGAGTGTGTTTGTTTTTGAGGAGAGAGAGAGGGAAGAGAAGTCGGTTTTGTTTTTTGCAAAACGTGAATGCGGAATTATTGATTTTGTAATAATAATGCGCGCGCAGCGCTCTGATTTTATGTAGAGAGCAAAAGCAGCAAGAGCAGCAGCAGCAGCAGCAGCTATGAAGGAGCTGGCAGGAGGAGCCGTTGTCGGCGGTCAGGAAGAAGCCGAGCCACACGAGGCACACGACTGCACCAAAAATCAGCTCACAAACAATTTCACGCTCGCAGTGCGAAAACTGTGCGAAGCCAGGAAGGCCAGCCAGGAGCAGCAGCAGCAGCAGCAGCCTTGGTCCCAACAACAACAGTTAGAAAAATAGCAGCAACAACAACAACAACACCAGCAGCAGCAGTGAAAATTATTAGCAACAAAAAACAACAATAAAATATCTAACTAAAAAAAAAAATACAACTTATGCAAAAGAGCAATAATTAGCTGTTAAATAAATGTAGAAGTTTTTTGAATTTGAAATTAAATCTGCTGTTCGCCTTTTCCAACTGCCAGCAGCTTGCACTGAAAACTAAGAGTAAAAAGCGAGCAGTTGGCTGCAACTTAAAAAATCAATAAGCGCGAAAGTGTCGCCAAAAAAAAATAAAATAAAAAAAAAACGTGCTCAGGCTGTGCAATTTGAAAGGATATCTGGAAGAAAAAAAAACGCACGAGGCGAGAATAAGTCCATAAGTTATATAACACACGACAATTGGCGTCTGTGTGTGTGGGTGTGTGCGAGTGTGTGTGTGTGTGTGTGTGTGTGGGTGTCTATGTGTGTGTGTGGGCGGCTCAATCGATAGACAAGCCACGATGATGATGAACTGCTCCTAATTGGATTAAAAGCGACGCGGCTTAGCAGAGAGACAAACGCAGAACGAAGAAGTCTGATACAGATTAGCAATTAAATAGCCAAAGAAGCTTTTACAACAACAACAGCAGCTGCAACAACAACATGGGCAAGAAGAAGGTGCTCGTTGAGGATTTGGTTGTGCCGCCGCAAGATACACGCATCTGTGGCACCATCTGCATATGCCAGATGACGCTCGTGCTCAGTTCGGTGGCGTTGGTCTATCTAACTGTGGCCATCTATATGCCATCGACGCGTGCCTTCAAAAGCGGCATCGATCCCACACCCGTCATGTGCACGACAACCCGTGCCCTCAACAAGGACAACTGTGAGTGGGGCAGCTGCGGCGAGTGGTGTCTGAGCAAGACATCCGGTGCGTGCATCCAAATCTATGTGAATCTGCGCAGCAATGGCACCAATCTCACCTTTCAGAATTGCACGAATTCGGCGAATAAAACGTGCTACGGCATCGATCAGGATCGGGCGGACAAGGCCCGTTGCATCAACGACGAATGCAAGAATCTGACGGGCACTTTCAACTGCACGGCCGGACAGTGTTTGAATATAACGGATGCCTTCGAGTGTGTCTTCCACAATAGTGATGCGCCCGTCAAGTGTTCGGGACGACGTGGCAAAATCAATTGCATGGACATCAGTGGACTGTTCTCGTGCAGTCGCGGCACATGCCGCAAGATAAGGACACCCTACAATTGCGACAGACGCTGCGTGGATATTCCAACCAGGAATAAGAACGTGGTGGTGCTCAGTGGTGATAAGGTCTATCTCTCCCAGTGTCAGAATGCCATCAATGCCGAAACGCTCGAGGAGGTGTGGAACGAATCGAGCGATAATGTTGCAATGACATCCTGTTATTATATTAAGAACACCTCGGATCGGGTGGATGCAGTGGACTGCATCAATGGTTCAACGTTGGAACATAATATGCTCAGTGATCTGACAAATTTCACATATCTTAGTCATTTGCATGTGTCGGTGGCGACACCGGTGCCAGAGATTGCACCACCCGATGTCGACTTGACCATCTCGAATGAGTCGAAGCTGATGATTAATTTGGAGGGTTGCGTCAATACGCTGATGGATGAGTGCAAGGAGTTCCTCAAGGACTTTGGACGCGATGGCAGTGATCACAATGCCCGGGCACGATTCCCCTGCTTCTATTCGCCGTCCAAGAAGGATGTGGTGGTGGCCCGTTTCGATCTGGAGGTCACCTATCGCCAGTTTGTGTTCGCGTCGGTGGTGCCGTCGGTGCTGTTCGTGGTCTCCTGTTCGGTGCTGTTGCTCTGCCAGACCACCGTCTATGTCGGCGACGATGCCAAGATGCGTTTCAAAGGATGCGTCGACACGGCGACCATTCTATCCAAGAACAACGTCGGCACACCTACCAACGGCGACATGGGCGCTGGTGGCGGTGGCGACGAGGTCATGGCCCTATGAGATCCGTCACGTAAGCTACCACACCAACAAAAGAACAGACAACACTCTCTCTCTCTTTCTCTCTCGTAAACTAGGGAAATTACACTGTGCTACATACGAAATTTCAACACTTTCAGCTAACGATCAAAAAAACTTTCCTTGGGTAAATCGAATGCAGGTCAAAGTTTATTTGGTAGCGCATCCAAGATCCCAGGCATATTATAATGCCTGTATACCTTATGCTCAAGTAGTGTTGTTAGCAGCCACAGTGATCGCTCGAGAAGTGGAATGTTCTGCACTCAGTAAAAAATCGCCTTGAAATTTAGAAAACTATCCTAAAAACCAGAAAGTTTTACTTATTTTGGGAAATAATTTCTAAGTATATATTAGATATATTAGAAAAAAGTTAATTTAAGAATTTTTTTTTTCAAAATTTTAGAAAAATTCACGCTTAATTTAAGGAATGCAAACGCTGATTTTTAGAAAGCTACAACCTTGAATTTTAAATATTTTCGTTTTGACTAATTGAATAATCAGCCAAAAGTGTAGCAAATTTCTTACATTAAGGCGATTTTTTTGCTGAGTGTAGCTTTCGAGTGAACACTGGAGCCAAGCAAAGCTTAATTAGAGTTAGGAGCGCACTGTGTCAACTCTAGAATTCCCTTTCAGCTGTCTAACAACCACATTTCAACTGGATGCTTTAACTGTATTTGATTGTTTTGCAGGCATTCCTCTGCTCCAGGAAGACAGTCCGGTGCATCAGACTGGCGTCTTCGCTTTGCAGTAATGGAGTTGGGCATTGAAACCACTCGCAAACAACTCTTTGTAATCCTTCCATCGAACTTCTAAACAAGCGACCACACCACAACAACAACAACAAGACCACAACAACAACAACAAGAACAACAAACACCTGAGCGGCTTGCAAGGACACTCCTGAGCTAACAGCAATCACAGAAACAAACTGAAAAACAACAAACAAACTAAAAACAAAATATTAACAATAATAATAATAATACTTCAACACTAAATGCGAGGCACGTGTATAAGAATTCTCGAGATACGAACCGATCAGAAGACAATATTAGTATAATTTGTATATTTTTGGAATAAGGCTAAGTGCGCTAGGCCACTTACTGAGTGTAATTAGGAGTTTTAGGAGGAGGCGTTTGTAGCATGGACTTTGGGGGCGATTAGCACGAAGGCGATTGATTGAATTACTTAACTTGAAGTTAGTTAAAGCCATCAATTGAGAATATATAATACTTGAATGCACTCACACGAAGCACGCGCACAACAACACACAGATACACAAATACACACGCACACGCACACACACACACACACATCACACAGCAACAACATGGGAATTAGAATCAGCCCTTAGGAGCAGTAATGGTCAATACGGTTTGGGAGGGATGCGTGATCAAAAATAACTAAGAAGAAACCAACAAAACGAACAAAATATAAAAATCAAGTCTCGCAAGAATTAGTTAACTCAAAACAAATAAAAAAAAATAAAAACAAAAAGAAACAACAACAAAATTAACAAGCATAAATTTAGATAAAATTAATCAATACTAAAAAAAAATAAAACTGCAATTTTAAAAGAGAAAAACAACATAAAATATAAAGACTTAGAACTAATGATTAAAACAAATTTCCATTTCGGCAACACAAATAACTAATTAAAACCAAAAGAGAACGGGGAAAAACATAAAACTAGGCTAAAGGGGGGGTTTAAAGACGCGGAGAAAGAAGAGAGGAGAGCGGCGAAAGTTTCGCACTAACAAGTTGTTTATTGTTGTAGGCTTAGAGAGCAAAAACAAAAGCGTTAGCGGTGTTCATTTTTAAGGCTTTTAGTGATAAAAAAAAAACCAAAAAAACAAAAAAAAAAAACAAAAAACAAAAACAGAAACAGAAACTTTTTCCAAACGAACACAGACACACACAGTAAACACACAGAAACTACAATAAATATTTGACAATGAAGAAGAGCTCAACACTGACGACGACAACGTCGATGCCGACGAGCCCGACGCTCTCGGCGCAAACGCTCTCCGCCAGCAAGATGAGCCTGAGCAGCAGCAGCAGCAGCAGATCGGGTCGATCCTCCTCCTGCCAATCGCATGGGCCAATACGGCCTGGCAGTGGCTGCGTGGACGCCATTAAGGCCAAGCGCGAGGAGATCGAAATGGATACCATACTCGAGAAGGCAAAATTCTACACCTCCGTGTGCCTTGGTAAGTCCATCTAGGATTAGCTACGAGTGTTAGAAGGTTACTCAATTCATTTGTTTTTTAGGTACGACTGCCATACTGTCGGTGTTCACATTCCTCTTCCTGATACCCTTTGTTGTCGATCCCGCCATCTCAACAATCATTGCGGATTACGATCCGGTGCCGGTGACGTGCATCGTCATCGATCACATCTATGCGGAGGGCATCAAGAACTGCAGCTGGAGCTCCTGTCGCGAGGGCTGCACCTCATCACTCACAAAGTAAGTAGACAAATCCGACACCAATCATTAAATCAGATATAATCAGAAATAATTCTGGCCAACAGGTGCCATCAGTTGTTTGTCAACTATACGCGCATACCGTTTAGCGAATGGGAGCGTAATCCTCGGGACTTGGAGAGAGTCCACTGGGATGTTAGCTACACAAAGTTTCTCATAAATTCCGAGGGTTGTGGCTATCCGCCGACGACCAACTGCAGTGTCTTCGCCAGGCAATATGGGTAAGCCACAACTAAACTGTACTCCCTCTCAGAGAAGATATATATACTAAACTGCAACTTTCTCCTTTATTCCAATATAGCTTCTCTCATATTGGTGAGCCATTTCCCTGTTTTTATAGTCGCGCCTATCCGGAAGTTGTTATCGGACGTTATTCGTGGGAGAATAATCTGTATCATTTGGTGCTCTCGCTGATCATACCGAATGTGCTGTTTGCCATCTCGATTGGGGTGCTCAGCTATTGGTATTGTCCTTGCTGCGAGAAGGCGTGCAACAAATCGTCGCGCGTCTATGCTGAAAAGTTTCCAACCAAGGAAGAGTGAGTTATCTTAAGTCAAAGTCAAGCAAGCATCTAGTTTTTATGTTCTCATCTATACAAAAAGATACTCAACCTACCCTCTCTCCCCGCCCCCCTCTCTCGTAATGTAGTAGAACCCACCCACACACACACATATATATATATTTATATATATAATAACTATCCATTGTGCCTTGTATTGAGATTGTCAAAACTAATCGTTTAATCGTTAATCGTATATTGTTAATCCTATCGTTATCGATCGTAAATGTAATGCAATAATCCTCCTAAGCGATATTGGCCTCCAAACAACAAAAAATCTATGAAATTAATTGTGAAACTCCTCGATTTTTTCAGTTTTAAGTTTAATTTACTCCCACAACACACTCGAGACTTTTTTCATGCGTTTTTTCGTTTTTCTCTCTTTTTGAAAAACTTATTTTCAGGATCGTAAACTGCATGAAATGTAATACGGAAAAGTCGTTATCTTTGAATGTATTTTAAACAGTGCCTGAATATTTGAGCCCCATTTTAAAGAGAGTAGGTTCAAATGCGAGCGATGGATTTAAAACTTTGTTTCTAGAGATGTTAGTTCTAAGCCGACAAAAAAAAAACCAACAGAATACAATCAATTGATCAATTTCTATGTACTTAAATTCAGCACGCTCACAAAAAGAAAATTACCACAAAAAACACCAACAAAAAAATTGAAACAAAGAATTTGTTACTCTGAAGTGTCCTTAGCATATTTTCTCACGCATTATAGCCGATTATCAGCTTTAAGCTGTCATCAACTCGTAGAGCACCTGAAGAACTCAACGAGAGTTCCACTTGAGCTATCCAACCAAGACTATTCTTATACAACTAATGAGCACAAAACTGATAGATATGCATATACATATATACAACAAAAAATATAAATATATAGCTAGAAGTTCTTTGGTATTTTCAAATACTTTTTACAAGAATTATGCACTTGTCCAAGGGAAATAAATATTATATTATTCACTCAACATCGCTCAGTTCAAATTTGACCAAAAAAAATAAATAAATGTATCCAACTTATATGGAATATACAAACATATATATATTAGATAATATATCTAGCATGTTTAAAGTTTATTCTACAGATATTTAGCTTTGATTTTGCATGTTTAATTTTTAGTACTTTGGCATGTTTTCAATTACTGTAGCTACAATCTGTATATTATATACATATATATATACTCTATATATACTGCTTTTATGTACTGGAATTAGAAACGAATTTCAATCAATTCTTTTAGCAAACTTCTGTGTCACAGTGACGAAGATGATGAAATGGAATACTAGCAAAAACCAATTAGTTAAAATAGCAAATTAACTTTGTAGTCTGTACCAACACACACACAAACACACACACACACACACACACACACACACTGATACACTCTCACACAGATACACACATTACACATTTAGCTTATAAATATTATATATATAGTATAATGAGAAGCCATCTGCCATTACTATATAGGACACATGTACTTCTAGGGGAGCATTGAGATTGACACACTTTTCCTGTTACAATCTATATTCAATTATTAAATCATTGCAAATTTGCCATCATATTGTTATGCTATATATATATATATATTCATATATATATATACACATAAATATATAGAGCTTGAGTTTCAAATTTAAAGCTTTTTTGTTTTCGACTTTCGCTCGCTTTTAAACGTATATCGATGCTCCGCCTATCCATGATATATATATAGAGATCATTATATAAATCTCAATTTCTCTACATTTAAAACAAAAATGAAAAGAAAAAACCTAACAAAAAATTGCTTGTTTTCAAAAAAATTGTGATAGTAGTCATAAACAAAATATTAAGTAAAATTCGTAAAAAGAAAAAAAAAACGTGAATTAAATCAAATAATTGTATACTTAGGCATACAATTTAACTGAAGCGTTTTGGACCAGAGATAATAAATTGGCTAAAACTCTTTCTGGTCCTAACGGTACATTTGGTCGTACTCAAAACTCTTTTGAAAACCAACACACACACACACACAAACACATAGTAAAGCAGAACCAAAAAATATATAAAGCATTCACCAACAACAATAAGCAAAAAACTCACACACAATTTCCATCATTTTGAAATAGTTTTAAAGATCTAATGTAAAAAATGAAGATTTAATGGATTAATAATAATAATAACAAGTATATACAACGTATATGTATAATATACAATATAGATATATACATATATATATATATAGCTTAATAGCAGAACCGATATAACGCACGTTGCTTATGAGAATTTTTTAAATCATACAAAACAAACCGAAAACAACAAAAAAAAAACAAACTAATATTTGAATGCAAAAATGATTAAAAATTTTTTACTTAACGTGTCTTTATCAATAAACAAATTTAACAAGCTAACGGCATAATTAATAAACAAATTACACTAAAAAAAAATCGAAGCAAAACAAAGAGAACAACAAATGAGCGTTTTACTTTTGTGTGTGTGAGAGAGAAAGCGAAACACAGAGAGAGAGAGAGAGAGTTCAAGTGTGACGTAGTCAGCGTACTCCTGCGGCTGGCCTGCTTAGGGTCAATCTCTGTTTAGAGATTTAGGCTTAAGACCTGCTCGTCAGAGCAGACAGTGCAGATCTAAACGAATCGATGAGGCGACATCGTGTTGACTACAAACTAAACGTGATTCACACAGAGAGAGAGAGAGAGAGAGAGAGTGGGAGTGTAAGGGAAAACAGAGAGTCAGAGAGCTGGGAAAGCTTTCGTGCTACCTTTTTTTTATCCACAGCGCAGGCGTTTTGGGAGAGTTGTCTGTTGCCCTACTCCGCGTTAAGGGTTTGTTTTGACCATTTAACTTTCGTTTTCTCGCCGTGTCGAAAGTAAAAGTGCGCAACGAAACGACGAACTTCATTTTGTTGTTTGTCCAGCAATTCAAACAGTTGCCTGCGAACCCGCGAGCAAGACGAACGTGAATTCATCCTTGCTTGGCGCCATAATCTACGCGAAGTCAAAAGCAAAAACCCATCAAAAATATCGAAAAAAAAAATACAGCTGATATCCATTCTAAGGTTCTCAGCTCATCCATCAATAATGCAAAACCGCAGAACGCACATATAGAATACACAATCCAAACAACCAAGTTTTTGTTTGGTTGACACACAAATAGAACAAACCCACACCAACCACCCAAACCCCCACCCACCACCCAACCACATAAAAAAAAAGAATACACCACCCCCTCAACAAAATTCGGCTACCTGCAAACAAACGGAATCACCTTGAAAACGGCGTAGGGTGAACGAAGTATAAAGGACAAAGAACAATTTCAAAATCAACAAGTCGTAAATTGTATATATCGCATAATGGCGCGTCGCAAGGATAAGCCGCGCCTTATACCTGAACAGGATAAGCGCATCTGTCGCGCCATTTGCCTCTGCCAACTGACCATGGTGTTGTCCTGCGTCTCCATTGTCTACCTCAGCGTGGCCATCTACTCCCCATCCATGAAGTAAGTTGTAGAAACTACGACTTTAGTTATACTTAATCAACTTCTACCCCGTAGAGCCTTCAAGTCGGGCTTCGAACTCGATCCGGTCATGTGCCAAACGATGGACCGTCAGATGCCCAACAATTGTCCTTGGGCCTCATGTGGCGAATGGTGCTTGACACGCACAAGCGGTTTCTGTCCGCAAATCCACTCGGTGGTGCGACGCAACGGCACCGATATACAACTCAACAATTGCACCAGAGTGTCCAATACATCCTGCGCCATGGTAAGTTACTGCTGCTGAGCCCATAACACCCACTCCACCCATCCACCCCCTCCCTCAGCTAGCACCAACAAGTAGCCATAGCAAAGACGTCATCGCTATTCTCTAGAATGCCCAAGTGTCGACGTGAGTCACAGCAAGAAGTTAATTTTCTTATACCCTGCGCCCATTAGAAAGAAGCTGAGGAGACAAAGCTAAAAAAAAAAAATGGGGGGGAGCAAAAGAGCTTAAAGTGATAAATATTTAACTAAGTGAAAATGTACCCTAAAATTAAGTAAAGAAAAATCCTAGTTTTTAGAAATATTCTTACTGAATAATAAGATGTTGTCATGAGTTTGGGAAATATCTAAAATTCAGTTCGATTTTATTTCTGCTATTTGCTTTTGCACATCTACTGGGTATCTGCTAGTCGAGCTACAGCACTGCTACATGTTCCTATTATTGTGGTTTCTTAATGAGACGCATTACAATAAAAAAGTATTTATAGTGGCGCCACAGAGCTTTACGATCATTGACTGGGCCATTCAGTTTAAAGACACGCAAAAATTTTAATATATTTCTCGCCGCCAACAGATTGACCTGAGTCGCCTCAACAAGTTCAACTGCAACAACGGCACCGTGTGCAACAACATACGCGGCGTCTTTAATTGCTCCAATGGCAAGTGCTTCAAGTACCAAAGATTTTCTCAATTTTAATTTTCTGACACTTCTGCCCACAACAGGACACTGCAAGAACATGTCCGAGTTCTTTTTGTGCCACCACAAGCCTGATGGACCCGTCATCAACTCGGCCAAGGATAACACAAAGCTGAACGGCTTCTTCGAGTGTCATGGGGTGCTGTGCACCAAGATCAAGCGACCCTTTAGCTGTGATAGGTACTGCTCCCGGATAACCACAAGCCAAGTCAATACGCTTATCATGCATGTAAGTATAGGCTGATCCAAACGCATACACTGAGGATTATATCTATCTATATTCCAGGAGGACAATTTAATTACTGCGGATTGTGAGACAGCGGTGGCCTTCAATGAGGCACGCGGCAAGGAGCACGGCGTCCGTATCGAGCCCACCGAATTCTGGAAGGAGGACGATGGCAACTTGTTGACCAACTGTGCAACAGTCACCCGCGATTCCGACAATCGCATACTGTAAGTATAGCCAAGGAAGCAACTAATGTCTTTTCGAGACTACAAATATAACTCAAAACTTTGTCCGATTCTTGCTCAAAATTCATATGAAAATGCCTACAGAAAAAGCTTGTAGGGGTAAAAATTGCATCAAAACTCGAGTGAATTTCAATCCCAATCTCAATTTGATAATGGTTTTCACTCTAGATCAAGATTTCAAAAGTAGATATCTTCTTTTGCAGCGCTACTGATTGCCTGAATGGCACCTTGCTGGAACACGATACACTACCAGCTCCTTATATGAACTTTACACAGTTTTGGGCCATCTACGAGAACAGCACGCATGCCGTTGACCCCGAGCAAAAGTTTCTGCCCAACCAGGCCAATCTGACCATATTTAGCTGGAAGAAATTGTTCATCAACCTCGAGGGTTGCGTGAATACGCTGCGAGGGGAATGCAAGGACTTTGTGGCCCGCTATGGCAACGATGGCGACAACAATACGGCTCAGTCACGCTATCAGTGTTACTACAATAAGGTAAACTACAACAAACCAAAATTGAGAACAGTATCCGGAATCGGATTTCAATTACAATATTCGCCTTGTTGTTGCAGGATGCAAATGTGGATTTTGTGGTTGCACGATATGACCTGGATAAGGTGTATCGCGAGCTGCTCGTCTCGCTGATTGTGCCGATTGTGCTATTTGTGTTATCCTCCATATCGCTGTGCGTCATTACCAAGTCGGTTAAGGTAAGTGTTATGTGATGAGATTCTCAAGTTAAGGTTTCACAATTTCGTATAAATTTCAGGTGGGTGACGATGCAAAAATGCGTTGTGTTTGCGCTGGCGACAATTCGGATGATGATGTTTTTGGCCATAATGCCAGGTCAAAACAGCCGGAACAAATCTACGATACGGATGACGATGTCGTCGATTTGGAGCATCAGGCGGGTGCTATGGGTGAGTTGGAGCTGTCGCCCCAAGAACAGCCGCATCCGCTGGACACACATGAAATGATTGGCAGCACCAAGTCACTGATACCGCTCAGTCCAACCGGTGGATCGAGCTACAACGGTGAGCAACCGAACTTCGTCGAGGATCAGGACGAGAAGGCAGCCAGTTGCGATGTGCCCGAAAAACCACTGGTCATACTTTAAATGAGCATACTTCAAATAAGACTCGAAAAGGGAACTTAACGCTGAGAAGTTGCAACTCTTTATATTGAACTATATACAATCTTTATAGGAACTGGGAACTGAACTAGAAATTCCACTCAGCGCTATATTTAACTATGCATTTATACAAACGTACCTATATAATTATATATATATATGTAGCATAGAAAGGAGCAACGACTACAACCAAAACCATCTAATTATATTTGGCATTTCACTTGATTATCGTTTCAATTTATATAGAACTTTGTACAACTCTCGAGAGCTTTATTAACCCCTCTAAACATGGGTTATGCGACCAAATCAGAAAATCAAATCATTTTAACATCAAATAGAGTATACCTGTTCCACTCCTGGTTCAGTGGATGTGCATTGGAATTTCAAAATCAGTTGCATTTAGACATGAATTTATACGTATTCCAAGTAACAAGAAACCAACGATGATCTTATAATCAGTCTGCTGAACCATATAAGTTATATATATATATATAGAATTCCCAATGGGAAACAGGCACCAAAATTTTTTTGGGCATATGCATTTATTTAGTAAATACGACAAATCAAGTGAGATCCTAGAAAAAAGCACAAACTAAAAACGGGAAAAATATACACTAAAAACGTTCGCATTAAAATGGCATCGGACTTTGCCTTGTTTTATCGATTATGTTTAGCCTAATCTATGCAAATATATATATAAATCACAAAGATAAGGGTTTAAGGGCACAGAAACACCAAAAAAAAAAAAAAAAACTTCATGCTTAACTTTCTACACTTTTGATTAACTACTTATAGATAAAATATACATATTATATATTAGATATATAAACTTATAGAAGCTATTTAATGAATAAAGCATTTACGACTCTCTTAATGAACACCTACCTTGAGCTCCTCTTGGCGCTTGAACTCAGCGGCCATCAATTGGCGACGCACTTGCTCCGTGATGACCTGCTCCCGAGCCGGCTGACCTTCGCCCAGCTGATTTAGCTTGACCACAACCTAAATGGACAAACAGTAAAGTGTAAAGGTAATACTTATAAAAGTCATAAAAAAAACTCACCTTAGTCTTATCATTGTTACCCAAATACTCTTTCAATATTTTGCCATTTAAAATTTGGCGACCAGCAAACCACAGCTGAGCCTTGGAGGGTTCAATCACCTCTTTGGAGGCCTGAGTGCCTGTCAGATCCTCCATATTGGTGAACTCCATTTGAATGGTGTCATGTGGAGGCAACTTCATGGGATAAACAATGGTAACAGCACCACGTAGAATATTTAAAGCCTCCTGAATGATCTTTAGCGTCAGAGTTTTCGAAGATTTGCACAGTTTCTGCAAGCGAATTGGATGAATCTAAGTAACCTTCTTAATATACTAGTACTATGTTAATACCTTGTCAATCATGGCCTTGGCATCGGTCATTGCACCTGCAAGGACCTTGCGCATGGCTTCGTCTGCCTGTTGACCGTTGCGACGACACAGTGGATCCTTGTTGTAAGTAAAACCACCCATGGGTCTGCACTTCTCTGCCCAGGGATCCTTCAGCTTGAGCTCCTCGATCTGGCCATCGTTTAGGCCCTGCATCTCATGTGGTAGCATTGTGCCGTGCTCAGCCAATTCCTCGATTTCCATGCAAATGCGCTGAATCTTTAGGCGACCATTGAAGACAGAAATCAGCTCGCGAATAACGGTATCTGTGGTTTCGGTCACACTGGTCTCGTATAAAAACAGATTCTCCTCGCCGCGTTTCACGTGTAGCACAACCATTTTATTACAAATATATTTATTTTAATTTATGTTCAAATATATTTAGATGATTCCCTGACAAAATCAGCAATTGTTTTAAACAACGTCGGTTGCTATGAGCTGAGTAAAATGTTTTTGTATTGTAATCGACTGAAACTAACCGGCAGCGTTGCCAGCACAATGGCAATTAAGTAGGCATGGCAACGCTGTTTGGTCGATCGTTTATTTTACCGGTGGAATGAGAAAAACATAAAATAAAAAACGATCTTCGAATTAATTGCACAAATTCGTTGTTTGTATTTTTGCTACGTGTAATTAGCCATCATCGTACACAATAAATAAATATGTATATATATATATATATATTCTCTAGCTTACAATTAAAGTGCACCTGTGTAGCGCATAGGGGGTATAGTAAAGTACAAGTAGCCTAAGAATATAAACGATTTAATGCATTCCCAATGTATATACATACAAAATTGCAGATGCCCATGTGGCTGCTAGCCTCTGGCTGTCGGTACGGTTATCTATCTTGGAGGGAAACCGTAAATAAGATCCATATAAATAATGTCCACAAGTGCGTTAACAGTTAACTTAGAGAGCTTTTCGTTGAGCAGTGTCCGAAATTTAGCTCTCCTGTAGGGAAATTGATTTGTGCCGTGTTCCGGGCGAACCCAATGAAATGGGTGGTTATCTGAGCACACGCCGGAAATTTTCCATCTCATATATACTGGTCGATAATCTAAAATGGATAAATTTGTTACACAACTGGATCTATGTAATGGTGTGCTGTGAAAAAACCCACCTGCCAAAGGCATTAAATAACGCCACGATTTCTGTGCGTGACAATCTGAAAATGGGATCAGCGGCCAGTTGGGGATTATCCCAAATTCCACTCTCCGTTGCCAAGTTGAGTTTCTCCGAGTAGAGAATTTTTAGTGCGGTGCCAAGACCTTGTGTTTGCAACTTGCCCCACAGCTTGCACTTGTCACAGCCCACACAGTCCATAATCCTGGATATATTTCGGAACTTCTCCTTGTAATCATTCTTGAATTTGATGGACGCAATACCACTGCTAAAGAGCGCGTTCTCATTGAAGTGCGACTGGAATGATCTGCAATATGATGAAATTAAATAAGATGCTGACTCATTGTTGATCATGATGACTCACTCAATGACTGAGAGCATATCGTGCATGGCCAGCTTGACCTCTTCGTCCTCCTCCGCAATGCCCGTATAGTAATCCTCACGACGCAGATAGGGTGCCGCCTTGGCCAATGCCCGCAGTTCCACAAGATATATAAAATATAAATTTCTTAGCCAATGTGGACCTTCGCCATTTGTGGTTTCCGGACTGAAGCGTTGCTTAAATTCCATGACATTGGGTCCCCAAATGCCCTGGGGATCGAGGAAATCCTTTGTCTCCGATAGTAAATATTTGGAGCACAAGTGAATGTTAATGCTAGAATGCAGGCCTGAAATGATGCGATAAAAGGCGCGCTGCTCCAGGCACACATTACGCAAATCCAGGTGTGGCATATAACTGGAAAACTCGTCGGACATTTCCTTGTTGCCGGCAAAACAATTCTCCAGATAGATGCTCTTCCAAATGCGATGCGCCGAGTCGCCTTTGTAGCCTGTATAACGCTCCGGATTGAGTAAAAGATCCACATATTGGGCACCCACATCCTGCTCATCCACAATGCAAAAGTCCTCCTCGGCCTCATCATGCTTGGCCCACAATTCGAACTCCTTGTGCGCCTGATCACTTATGCTGGTGTCCAGGAATCCGAGTGCACTGTTAAAATCCTCCGCATCCGAACAGCTTCTCTCCACTTGCGCCTCTTTTGTATACTGAAAAAGCACAAATAAATTACGACTTAGCGACAAAGCTGTGTAAATATTAACTGTAAACAACAATTAGTAGATAAAACAATAACAACCGGGTATCGTAAATACGGGGGCGTGTGAATGAATGCCGCGTGAATCAAAAAGCCACGTCAACCCACAGCTGCTGAATTGATATATGCGGAAGAGCAGAAGATTCAATGAATCTTTGCAGACAACAACAACAACAATGATAATAATAATATTTCCATTGACGAAGTCGAAGATAGTACATTATTTATGGAATGGGTTCTTCGACAACCATTGAGCGAAAAGATTATATATAAATAAATTACTTCAAGAGCAACTCTTTGTCGGAAAACAATTAATTCGCACAGATAACAGGAATATCTATAGGTTGATAGCGAAATAAAATAACTACAGTGTGTGCTCAAAATAACGATAATTTGGAATAGATAAGTTAAATTGACACATAAATAAAATTAAAAATCATTTCTATTCCAATTTGTGTGTGAGCTCAAAATAACATTTTGATATCAGCGCAGTAAGCATACATTAAATAATTTGAATAAATAATTAAAAATATTCCTATTCCAATTTGATAGTTGATTGCGAAATAAAAAAAACGTTTGATAAGTTCCCTAAATTAAGAATTTCGAATAGATAAGCAATTAAATTTAATCCCTATCCAATTTCTGATAATGTTTGCTATGCTCACCTTATATGATGCACCCTTATCTCTGTGCTCTACACTATCCTTGATGCCCTCGGGTATGGCCTTCTCCTCGCAGTTCTCCACCTGACAGAAGCGGATGGCACAGCGACTATCATCTGGCCAGAAGGGGCACTCCTGCTTCAGGTTCACCTTGTAGAATCGAAAGAAGTTCTTCACCAGCAGACTTTGCAATCGTGGATAGACTTTCATGTTATTGAAATGATCCACGGTGTCCACATCACAGCTGCAATCGTTAATCGAGCCCTCCAGCTGTGAAAGTTTTTGATTTCATTATTTTTTTTTTGATACGCTTGAGTGCATTTAGTTACCCCACACACCGGCCACTCCTCGCCAACGCATGTGGTGCACTTACCTCACAGAAGCAGTTTTTGTTAGTGACAGCATCGTCGAGAGCTGCGAAATATCCTCCCGTTAAATTCGTCCAATACAATAGCACAAGGAACGCCAGGGCCACTCCACTTGTGGCAATCACATTTCGACGCACTTTCCACGATGTCGTCATCGTGTGTGTGTCGTCCATGTGTGTGTGTGTGGATGTGGATGTGATTAGGCCTGTCTTACTTTTATTGCTGAGTACAACTAATTCTCACTGGTTGCTTTAGATCAATACGTTAAATCAGACAGTTTCATGGTATTTATGTACCGCATTGTTTGTATCAGTCGCAGCTGATTTTGGACACGTACGTTAATATCGATATGTATGTGAGTTATGCATGTAAAAAGCATCGATACTTCGATGCCATATGCGGTTGGCAGCACGGACGGTGTTGCCACATCAATGAATTCACAATCTATTCGTTACATTCAAAAAACCACAAGAATACAAGATAGCCAAAATAAAACTTGTTAGGAAAACATTTAGAATTTTAAATTTTGAAAAAAGTCAAAATTTATAAAATGACATTTGCTACAAATCCAATCAGTTTGCGCGCAAAATGTCGTTTAATGATTAAGTACACATTTCAAAGACAAATTTTACATTTTGCAGGAAACGGTGAATTAAAGGCAATTAAATTTTATAGCCTCTGAATTAAATGTTATTTTGCTTTGTTATTTATGGTTTGTCTTCTGTTTTCCACTTTAGTTTCGCAAATTGTACCCTGGTTAAGTAATATTCATATTTTGCAATCAAATAAAGTTGTCCATTACAAATCAGAATACCCTCAAATAATTTGACTTCACATGTTTGATATCAAATTCCAATGTTATTGAATTGTCTTCAATTGATTGCTAAATGTTAATATTGTTGGTTTTTTTTGTTTGATGCTGTTAATTAATTACCTCAAATATTGATTTCGATCTATTCTTTTGCCGTCGACTGCATCTTTTGTTCCCATGACAAACCCTTAACCCCTTTCAATTTACATGATCCTCAATATGCAAATTGAACTCTCTCGTTTCGTCTTGTCCCTAAATCAGATCAGAAACGACGGGGGGTGAATTGCCCAGGCTAAGGGTATGGATGAGGGCAGGCGGGTAAATGATTAAGCATAAATCGCCTTCGGCATTATTATTTTAGAAGACTGAACGCAAAATATGTAACCACAATGAAAAACACATATTTTACAAACTCCTCTTGTGGTTACAGAATTTTGAGATATTGAGATGTATTTATGAAGTTTTGATTTATTTGAAGCAATTCAAGAAGTAATTTAATTTTTCAAAGGTGAAATGTTAGATTTATAAGAGACTTTGGAACTTGGAACTTGAATTCTTAAAGTTTAGTTCATGATAAACAGTATAACTCAATATTATACTTATCAGTAATACTCCTTTTTAATAATCGTTCTTATCCTTACTTTGTCAAAATCTTTATGCATTCTCATTATCATAGTGCAGCAAACAGGATACCTTAAAGTTCCCACGAAAAAGTGAAAATACAACAACGGGATGAGTCCAAACAAAAAAAAAACACACGCAAACGGTATAAAAAAGAGGAAAAATCAGCAAAAAAAAAATGTACGTAAGGAAAGGGTTTAATCAATTTTTTTTAAATACGACGATTAATGTATAAAAAACGCAGACACAAACATGTGTGGCCAAAAGGAGAGGCCGAGGACGAGGACCAGGGCGACCCTCGGCATTGTTCGAACTGAAAGGGAATCATCACGGACGCCGACTCAAATCGGCAATCGGGCGACTCATTTGCATACGCAGGACGAGATCCTGTTGGCGAAACCACCACCACCAACACAACACATCGCTGCCTTATCTATTTGCCTTTGCTTTTGCCCAGGGGCCAGACTCGGGCTCCTGCTCCTGCTCAGGTATACAAATGTGTGCTCACACGCACACAGAATGATAAATAAGTTTTTTTTCACCATTTTTTTTCTAAACTTTTTTCACTTTTTTTTACCACTTTCAATTTTTTTTTCGTGTTGTGTTGTGCAGCGTTTTATTCAAATTTCCTTAGCCTCAGCTTGTCGTGTGAAGTTTTGTGAAGGCCTGCAAGGATATCTGTCTGAAGCCTGGGAACATCCGCGAAGCTGCCAGACAAACGATGAGACAGACGCTCAAAAACTTGTCTTGTCCTTTTTTTGATTTTTTTTTTTTGCTTGATATTTGATTCTGTTGGGCGTTAGTCGTGTAGTATGCCAAGGCTAATTAGTAGCGATCACAAAATGCCAAAAATTAAATCCTTTGCAGCATATTCGGGTTAGGTTTTGTGCCAAACCACGTAAGTAACAGATTATGCAATTTTTCACAGGCACTATGCAAATTTCTTAAGCTGCTTAGATTTATGCACTCATAATTGCATTTCAACAATGTTTGACAACAGTGAAAACGTCAACAGCTCAAGCGCATTTGCATTTGCAACACTGCAACCCAAAAAAATATATATGTAGATATCCTGCGGCGCTGACTTGCCAAAATAGTGCAAATAAAATCCTTGCAAATTTGCATAGGTTGCATTTTTGGGCACTTGAGATTTGCATAACTAAGCCCTGAGAATGATGCACAAACGAGAAACGAGAAAGGGCAGAAAAATTAGGCAGACACACTTCGGGGTTCAGTTGTGATGTGTGAAAAAAGGTTTTTGCCAAAAATCCTTAAGTGGCAATGATTACATCTGTTCTTTGGTTTACGACTAGCTCTGCAAAGAGAGAGCCAAGCAGTCATCGACTACCTGCTGCTACCGTCACAGAGAACAGGTGGCAAGAGATAGACAGAGAGAGAGAACGAAATGCGTCGCTCTTTTATTGTTCTCTTTTGGCTCGTTTCTTTTGCTCACTTTCTCCAGCTGGTGGCATGTTACTGGCCTTGGCGGCGGCCAAGCAAGCGGCGAGAACCTTGAGCATTGGTCAGTTTGTTTCTGGCTTTCGCAAGGTGCAGTCGCGATCAAGCATTACAAAAAAAAAACGGTTAGCCAGCGCTTTACTTCAATTATTAGTGTGTGTGTGTGTGTGTGTGTGCGTATGCTTGTGTGTGTGTAACTTTGCATACGCAACTGGAAAAAAAACTGTGCCGCATTCCAAGCGCATGCCACACAAATGCGTCGTCTATGGCTGTCCTGCTGATCCAGCTCACAGTTATGTTTGTCTTCCGCTAACCGTTACAGTTAAATTCTGTAAAAAAAAAGCAGAACATACAGAAAAGTCGCTTAACTTGTTTGCTGTCTTCAGCTTTAGGCATCTCTGTATGTGTGTGTGTTTTGTATCTGTGTCTCGGGACTTTAATGGAAGTGCTAAAAATGAAAGAGTTTCAAAGACCACACCAAAAACTAAATAGTTTTGCAAATAGTAGTTGAATGAAACTAAAAAAAAAACTTTAAACTATAAAAAACTTGCAACTGTGTGTGTGTGTGTGTGTGTTTGTCCAACGCCCGTCGTTTACCGTTAGTGTTAACCGTTCGATCGGCATTTGAATTCGTGTTTCGGTTTCTGTTTGTTTTGGCCATCATTCAACGAAAGAAATTCTTTTAGACACCAGTAAATTTTGTGTTGTTGTTTTTTCGAGAGTCTTCAGAACGCATAATTCTCTTGCTAAACTCAACTTGGCAATGAGTAAGACAGCGTCGGGATCGGAGGGGAAGACGTGTCGTCGTTTTCGTCGTCGCGCCTTATGCATCTGACCCACTTATCGATTTGGTGCCGGACTTGGTATTCATGATGGCGTAGGCGTGTGCCAAGTAAACGAGACAGGGCTCTACGGCTCTTAGATGGCTGACCCAAAATACGTGCGAGCTATATACAGTTTTTTTTATGTTTGTTTTTGGGATTCTAGAAAAGTTGTTGGTTTTTTGGGCACAGACTCTCTATATACGGGGTGCAGCAGCTATTTAGCACAGTCAAAATATGTATTGAGATTATTAAACCAAAATTCTGATTTCAAGAATTCGCAGAATTTTTAATTAATTTATTAATTCAGTATTTTATGCTTGATTTAAGAATTTGTATTTTGATAATTAAATGTTTATTTGAGGAAATTTTTATTATGAACTGGATTCATAGTTTCCATTATAAGTCTTGATTTCAGAGCAGCGTTTTTCTCTAAATGCACTCACTTATTATTTTCGACATAAAGAATGAGGTTTGTCACACGCCTGTGCTTAATGACAGCGGTTTTTAAATGGTTTCTTGTTGGCCCTCTAAGAAATTTCCGGTATCTTTTTTCTGCGTGAAAGCGTCGCACGTGAGCCACAGCCAAAGTTCCATCTTCAGCTTCAAGTCCAGCGCCAAGCAGGTGTGGTTTTTGCGGTACTTAATTGTCATTGAGCTGTGGCTCTTCCATTTACCATTTCCATTCTGTGGCCATTGTCAAGTGTTAGAGTCCAAGTACTATTTATTGCCAGCACTTTCGCTAAAGATCTTTAAGTGAGATATTGCGCTTCATTTTAAATTTGTGCTTTTTTATTATGTTGTTTTTGTTTTGGTTTTTCTTTTTTTTCTCTCTGAGGCAATGTACTTTCTATTTCATTCATAAAAATTGTGAAGCATGTAAACGTTTAAAGTTAATTGGCTAAAAGCTAACAAGAAGTAGCCATTGAAGATGTCTAACAATAAGTCTTATATTGGGTTATCCCAAGCATAATACGAATAAATATTTCATTGCTATAATTTGTGCATATCCATTTCAAATTCACCAAACAAAAGTATAGAATTGAAATTATATATTTCTTTCGAGTACGCACTGTATTCAAACCAGTTTGAGTACGTCCAACCAATTTACCAAACCCATTCTCATTCCCATCACCATTCCCATTCAAGTTGTCCCAAATACATTATAATTAGGCCCAGAATACGGAATGCTTGGCTTTTAGTTCCCGAGTGATCCGTTACAAAAATACGTATACGTAATACAGAAATGGGGCACACTAGCAACGCAAACCGAACACAACGGTACGGCCAGACGCACCTGTCACAGAACCAGCTTCAAGCTGCAAACACCAAGCACACAGCACCCATGTTTTTCTCAGAATGCGGCAAAGAGAGGCAACAAACTCCAGAAACGGGTTTGGCGGAGAATCGGAGACCTCTCAGAACAAGTCGGCTCTTATCAGTGGCCGAGTCGCTTGCAACAATGAGAGCTCTTTCTAGGCCAATGATCTTAACCGCAACTCGCAAAGCTGCAACAACCACAACAACAACTTTGATCTTTATATTACGTCACAGGCCTTTTGGGTTACATGGGCGCCGCTGACTCACATTGCTGAGTTCGAAACTCAACTTTCACTTGGCTAATTTCGTTTTTTCTCCTACTCACTCTCTCTCTCTCTCTCTCCCTCTCTCTCTGTGTGTCTCACTCTCTGTCTTTTAGATTCTTGCAACGAGATGAGCACGTGAGCTCACTTGATCATCAACATCAACATAAAACGATCTATGACAAAATTAACAAGCAAAATGAGCACTTCAGGCAACAGCATAATTTACACATTGAGTTTCATCTTATTGCTGGCTAGTGCTCAGGCCCAGGATGAATCCCTCGCCGGCAGTTTTCTCTCCGGTCTGCTGGACACGATAACGAGCACAGCAGATGCTAAGGATTGTCCTGGTGTCTGTGTGCACACACTGGCCACGCTCATCTGCTACGAAGTCCTCGACGATGTGCCCTGTCCGTCGCCCAGCATGAAGTGCTGCATTGAGAATGCGCCAGGCAAAAATGCAACTGCTGCTACCACGCCCAGGATAACAACAACAACGACGAGCAGCACGACGACACAGCGTAGCACCACAACAGCAGCCAGCACTAGCACCACCAGGCGCATCGCTACCACAGCTAGCACCACGCCCAAACCCAAGCCAAAGCCGCAACCCAAGCGACCCCCAACAACAACTGCAGCGCCTACAACCACCACAAAGAAAGCCGCCACCACCAAAAAGGCAACCACTGGCAAATTGAAGGACAAGGAGGAGGCCAGCAAAGTGGAGGATGAGAATAGTAAGTGAAGACTTCGCTGCTTCTACAACAGTAATCCCAACTTTTTATATACTCTCAGAGAATTGTACGGGAGTTTGTGTTGCGGATCGCATTGCGGAATATTGTGAGGCGTATTTGACAAGTGGCGGACTTTGCAAGGAGGGCACCAAATGCTGCGTCTCCCTCGACGAGTACTCCAACGGCAAGCTGCCCAAGGATATTTACATACCAGCCAGTGCGTATTCTCTTTAATAATTATAGTTACTAATGCTTTAATTGGCACGATATCAATCTGGCCTATATATGTTGATCCTACAGTCGACAATCTTCTTACCAAAAACCCCAACCTTTATTTGAGAAAGCCTAGTGAAAAACTTGACCATTCAAATCTTTCTCTTATGCAGAGCACATGAGCAATCTAAAGGGCAATCAAACGTTGGTCAAGACGGCAGCTCCAAAAACAAGTACCACCACTAGCACCACGTCCACAACCACAACCACCACCAGCACCACACCGGAACCAGCACGCACCAAAACCAACAATAACAACAACAATCAAAATAAGCCCACAAAGCACAAGAAACCCGTAACGACAACAACAACAGAGGCCGCCACTGAGGAGGACGAGGAGGAGGAAGATGACGATGAGGAAGAGGTCAGCAATAAGAACGAAAGCAACAATAAGATTAAGGGTCAGGGCCAGGTGCTGAAGGAGTGCGAGGGCGAGTGCATGAACGGCATCTTTGCCATCTTCTGCGATGACATCGACTCCGAGGCCTTCTGTCCCGGCGAGGGCAGCTGCTGTGTCACGGGCACTGCCTCCGAGGCGCCACCCGTTAAGACGCCACCACCCAGCAAACCGGCCACAAAGATTATCGCCAAGCCAGCAGCGAAACCAGCGCGTCCAGCAGCAACAGCAGCACCGCCTCCCGCTGCCTCCTCGGGTGGTGGGGATTTGCTGTCGCAGTTTATATCGTTTGCGGAGAGCACACTGAACTCACCGGCACCACCGCCACCACCACCGCAAGCACCGCCACAGGTGCCGCGCTGTCCTGGCTTCTGTCTGTTAAATATTATGGCTGCCTTCTGTGAACGTCCCTCGATTCTAGTGTCGCATCAGACCACCTGCTCGAAGGGTTCCGTCTGTTGCGACAATTCGCGTGCTGGTGCGCCCAAGCCGAAGTTGCCACCACCAACGTCGCCGCCCACGCAGTCACCCACTGCACCACCCTATGTGCTGCCCAATACACCCAGTCCGGATCCACGCGAAGAATGCCCCGGCTCCTGCATTGTCAGCCTGCTCAGCTTTACATGCTTCAGTAAGTAGTCCAAGGTACTCATGCAAGTCTCAGTTCCTAACTTATTTCCCCAATCTCCTCCAGAAAATGCCGAGATGACCGATCTCTTCAGATGCAAGCGTTCGGGTCAGATCTGTTGTGCGCCCAAGAGCAAGATACTCGAGAAGCAACAATTCCAGACACGCAACGACACCACTTACTTCAATTATCCGCCAATGGGGCCACCGCCACCGTATCCAGCACAGCCACCACAGCAGCAACAGGCACCACCGCCGCCCTATCCACCCACCTCGTATATGGCCAATCAGCCACAAGGACCACCACAGCCACCACACCACCCGCCACATGCCTATCAGCCGGGATTGCCGCCACCACCACCACCCAACTATAAGGATTACTATGGACCAGGTCCCGGAGCACAGCCAGCACTGCCGCCAGCTCCACCGCCAACGACGACGACAACCACAACGACGACAACAGCTCGTCCACATGTCTACTCGAAGTACGTGTGTGGTGTCAAGGGTACCCTGCGAACGGGACGCTCCCGCAGCTCCCCGGCACTCAACTATGTCTCCTATGCCCGGGCCAAGTATGGAGTCCAGCGTTCCGCGAGACAATTGGCCTCATCCTTTGCAGGCGGCAGTAGCAACATTAATAAGTCCAACGAGCGACTGGTGCTCGGCTCTGCAATTGTTCCAATTCAGATTCACAACGATAAGCTAGGCGATCTGGTGGACACCAGTGGCGTGCAAAGCAATCAGCTGAGATCCTATCACGAAGAGCCCGACCAACTGAAGCAGCTTGAGCAGCCGGCTGTAGTTTATCCCGACTACTATCAGCGACCCGTCTACAATCCCAATTCCAACCAGCTGCAGCTGCAGTCCAACTTCAGCAGGAGGAGGGCGCGTGTAGTGGGTGGCGAGGATGGTGAGAATGGTGAGTGGTGCTGGCAAGTGGCGTTGATCAACTCCCTGAATCAGTATCTCTGTGGAGCGGCACTCATTGGCACCCAATGGGTGCTCACAGCCGCACATTGCGTCACCAAGTAAGTGCCAATAGATACTCTAACTGAATCTTTACAAGAATTTTAGCCTAACCCTTGCTTTGAAAACCCTCTGCAGCATTGTGCGCTCTGGGGATGCGATCTATGTGCGCGTGGGTGACTATGATTTGACCCGCAAGTATGGCAGTCCCGGCGCCCAGACTCTCCGCGTAGCCACCACCTATATACACCACAACCACAACAGTCAGACGCTGGATAACGATATTGCGCTGCTCAAGCTGCATGGCCAGGCGGAGCTGCGGGATGGAGTCTGTTTGGTCTGCCTGCCGGCTCGAGGCGTCAGTCATACAGCAGGAAAACGCTGTACGGTCACCGGTTACGGCTACATGGGCGAAGGTGGGCTCACTTCAACAGCGCTCAACAATGAATCTCTCTAATATTGGTTTCCCTTTTTAGCTGGTCCCATTCCGCTGCGTGTGCGTGAAGCGGAGATTCCCATTGTCAGCGATACGGAGTGCATACGCAAAGTTAATGCGGTGACGGAGAAGATCTTTATATTACCCGCCTCCAGTTTCTGTGCGGGCGGCGAGGAAGGACACGATGCCTGCCAGGGCGATGGTGGCGGTCCGTTGGTCTGCCAGGACGATGGCTTCTTCGAGCTGGCCGGTCTCGTGTCGTGGGGCTTTGGCTGCGGTCGAGTGGATGTGCCTGGTGTCTATGTGAAGGTCTCCTCGTTCATTGGCTGGATCAATCAGATAATTAGCGTGAATAATTTATAGTGCGATCAAGTGCCGCGAACGGAACCCCGCACTTGTAGCAATTTCCTCAGCATGGGAATGGCCTACGACTGATTTTGGGTTCTCCACGGTGCGCTCGCTCTCTAATCTTTCTAATCGACTGTTAACGTAAACCCATCCTAGTGTAATCTACTCATACATAATCTCCACATCTACTAAAACGTCCCCTTATTATTTAACTATAATGATTATATCGTAGAGTAAAAAGGCAATCTTTAAAAGTATTCCACCCTTATAATATAATTCATAAAAAAATACATATATATATTGTAAAACTATTTTTGTATATACAAAAAAAGAAAATACAAGAAAAACGTTCAACATATATTTCATGAAAATGCGGAAAATCCAAAAATTCATTTGCATATATTTTTGGCAACGGAAAATAACAGAAAATAAAAAAAAAATGATAAAAATGTGGGAAATGTGCTTGCACTTAAAGGATCAAAAAGAAGAAGATGCGAAAATTAATTTGCATATATTTTTGATAAAGGAAAGTAACGGAAGACAAAAAGAAAAAAAATGTCGGAAAGATGCTTGCACCCAAAAGATAAACTGGCATCGTTGAGATACTTTCGGTTGCGAGAGGCGGAGCGAGAAATCACTCAAAATCACGCAGAGAACAAGTCGCACAGATTGAATTCTAATAAGAGATCGGAGCGCACACAAAACGCGTTTGCAGAAAAACTTACCCTCATTGGGTATCGAGTGGAAACTGGTAGCGCCAATGCCTTCGTCTTTCTCTCTTCATCTTCGTCGTCGTCGTCGACGCCTTCGTCTTCGTCTTTGTATTCGTGTTCGGGCTTCGCATACAAAAATTCCTCTCCTGCCTGCCTCTTTTTCTGTTGTTGTTGTTGTTGTTGGTTTTTTTTTGATTTTTTAACCCTTTCCTGGCGACGTCGTCTGCTGCGTGATTTTATGTAGCGTGTTTTTCATCTCTTTGAAAGTATCTCAAAGATGTTTCCCCTTGGAAAGAAGAAAACGAAAGCAGGCTGCCTGGCTGCCTGGCTGGTCGGTCCGCTCGAAAAAGGGTTCCCGAGCTGCCCAGTCGACCAAACGACAAAACAGAAGTTCGTCTGGCCTCGAGCAGAGCGGATGGGCAGAGATCAAAATCGAGACGCGCTTACGAGTGTTTTCTGAATACAACAAATTAAATCGAAATTCAAACGATCTTCTTCAATAATATTTTAAAACGAATCCTTGTAGTGTTGTGGTATATCTTCTTCTTCTCATTGTTTTCGGTAGTTCATCTTTTCGCATTAGTTTTTGATTTTTGCATGCATTTTGTTTTGGTACTTTGTGTTTGTTGTTCGTGTTTCTTATTTGGTTCTCGTCGTTGCCACAATGGACGCAAATTCACCCACTACTGCTGCTGCAACAATTACAACAACTGCAACAACACCAACAGCAGCAGCGTCCACAACCACATCCTCCAGTTTAGCTCCCTCGCCAGCTGGGAGTACCAAGAGTCACAACATTGTCACAGGAAGCGGAAGCTCCAGCTGCTCCGCACTCCAATCCCTGCCCCAGTTGCTCACCACGGCCACGACCAGCAGCATTGAGTTTCTGAAGCAGGAGGACAATCTGAATAATCTGTCGCTAGCGAGCGCTCTCTCCGAGGGTCAACGTTCACTCTCCGGCGCACCGTCGGCTTCCTCCAGTCCCATATTGAGTCCGCAGGGCAAAATCTTTGGGCGCAATGCAAATGGCACATGTAAGTAGAAATTGAATGACTCTTAAGGCTTTAGGAGATCATAAAATATTAAATGTTGGGAAATTATTATTGCTATAGAACTATCAAGATAAGAAAGTTAAGAATCTATGGCAATATTACTATTTTTATTATTATAGTTTAGTTAAAGTTAACTTCAACGAGTTATCTAAAACTTATAACCCGCAAACGCATCAAAGCATTTTTTAAACAAGAATTACAAAGTAGTCATTTTTGTTATCAGATAAAATAAATTGATATAGAGAATAACTGATAAAGAAATAACATTTAAAATTCGATTCGCGATTAATCTGAGTTTAACCTGACTGACACACGAAGCATTAAAAGTTAAAATCTTAAAATTAGTTTTGAATTCATTTTTTTATAAACTTCATCAAACGGTTCTTTTGAGTTTAGCTGTTAAGCTAATAAATTGATTGACTTTTAAAATATTTTTTTTACTAAATATTTTCAAATTTAATAAGACTTTTTTACTTTTCTTAACTACTCTTCTGCGCTTCTCTCTTCCTGAATTAATTCGGATCTCACTGAATTTATTCAAATCTTTCGATTTTTCGTTTATTTTCTGCTCTTTATATTCACTCAACTTGTTAAAAAAAATCGCCTTTTGTTTCCGAAATTTCCCGCGCTTTTTAAGCTCACAAGCTGTTGTGGTTTTTTTCTTATTGCAACGGCCTAACGGACTTTTGCGGAACGCAACAATAGAAAAAGTTGCCGTTGGAGGCAGTTCAGCCGCCTCAGCTTTAGCTTCAGCTTTAGCTTCAGCTTCAGTTACGGTTTCAGTTCCGGTTTCCACTTCCTTGGTGCTTGGGGTCGAACAACCACCCCGGAGTAGCACTCAAGTCAGGCACGATCAGGGCGTCTATTTTGCAGGCTATAGATGCTGTCGAGCATCAGGTAGCCCAGGTAATCGCAATGGCAGACGCCTTCCTTGCAGACGCGTCCAATGAAAAACGCGCGAGTAGCTCAGGTATAACGGTTAAGCAGCAGCAGCCGTTAGCTTACCCTCAAGATGATAGGCTCAATTCAGGGGTAACTTGAAAAAAGAAAAAAAAAGAAGACCCACCCCAGGCTGCATTAGGGGTAGAAATGTTATCCAAGCCAACGGCAGACGTCGCCTTTCAATCACGTTTATCGCCGCTTGTTGTCGCCGTTGTTATGGTTATGGTTCTTGCTCCTGCTTAGATTTAGCTTGGTCTGGAGTGCGTCCTCGCCTCATCTTCGTCGTCATCTTCATCAGCAGCGGCCATTGGCACGTACGTCTGGTCCAAAGCGAACCAAGTTATTGCCACCAATGGAATTTTGATCGACAAGAATTTGGTCGTTCAAAAAGTCGCATTTAATTTATCGTCGCGTATATGAGAAATAGTTTCGGTTACTTGGCCACAAGACGAGGAAGAAGAAGGCACCCGGCGTCTGCGTCTTCAATGCTTTTTGCCCATAATCGAAGCGATCGCACGATTGACGTCCCTCACACACACACACACACAGTTGAGACTGCGTCCTGGCCGAGATTCACTTTGGTCAGCCAGGCTTGGTATGTGGCGTCGAATGTCATTATTGCTGCCAAGTGCCAACTAAAAAGCAACTGCAGTTAATTTTTTGTCCATCTCTGCCCATCGCATAAAAACAACATATTTAGCAAATGACAACAACAACAGCAACAACAACAGCAGACATTAACAGACTTTTGCGACATCTGCAAAAAAAATCGCGAGCCGCAAATTAAATAAATAAAAAATCAACAACAAGAAGCCGGAGCCCGCAGGCCGAGTGACAATCAGCGCACCACAAACTGACCAGACAAACGTATCCCCCCTGAAGCCAAGCCCAAAACACAACCCAACAGACTCCACTTCCAGTTGCAGTTGCCTGTGGCGGTGCTACTCCTTCCCCGTTGACTGCCCCCGTCTCTCCCCCCCGCCACCCATCCCCTCGCATTATTTGTGTATTGAAATCACGTCTCATTTATTTATTACTGCAAATGCCGTGCCCCTCAGACTACTGCAGAACCCCAACAACAGCCAAGACCAGACTCCCGCTTCTGTGTTACGCAAAAAATGAGATTCTGTGTCTGCGTTAAATACTCCTTAGTGGGCTGCAGTCAGGAAACAGGAGACAAGAGGCTGTGCATAGAAGAAGTGTGGCGTTGACAGTCTACTTAACCCCAAAAGGCACACGTTATGTCAACTGAATACACTCCGAAAAAAATCGCCATGAAATTTAGAAAATATTCATGAAAACTAGAAAGTTTTACTTGATCTTAGAAGTTGCTAAATTTAAGAAATCATTTTTGTTTAATTAGAAAGGCTTTCTATACTGATAGTCCCAAAAATATGGTGATTTTTTATATTTTATTACAAATACTTTCAATTATTAAGACTCGCATTTCAAAAAGGCATAAATGTAAAATCCTTATTCTTAGAAAATATCTTAGAAATATTTTAGCAAGCCAAATCCTTCAGTTTTAGAATTTTACTTTCTGAATAATAAGATGAGGAACCCATGGCGCCAAAAATACGACGAATTAAATAACACTTTAAAGCAGAAAACATTTATAAATACTGAGCATCATTTTCAAGACCTAATCAGAACCTGAAGCTATTGAATTCTTAAATCTTATTCATAAAATATATCAAAACCCGATCTTAACTTTCCCAATTAATTGCCAGCAATATCATCTCAGATTTGTTAGGCTGGTAATAAGTTTTTATTAATAAACATTACCAAGGCATAGATGTACGATATTAGCAAAGTTTACTAAACACCTACTGAGACTTTCTTGGGCATTTGCTAACTGACAACCATATCATCTATTATGGAATTTATGGGTTGCATCGCGACATTGGCAAAGTGCCCTTCTTTGTCGAACGTGTCATAAATTGTGACAGGCATGCAATCATGGGTTAATGATTGGCAACGCATCAAGTGACAACACCAACTCCAACTACAACTACAACTACAGCGACACACAACAAATACACCATGCTACATGGCTACAAAAACACACAAGCTCAAGCTGCTGCTGCTTGTTGTCTGTGTAAGAGCAAAAAAAAAAAAAAAAAGAAGGCAGAAGAGACGATCCCAACGATCGATGTGTGCTGTTTTTTTTATTGTTGTTGCCCGGTTTTGTTATAATTTAGTTGGGCCCAGCTCGTTTTTCTATTAATTAAAGTTGGTAGCGCACATTGGCAATGAGAACTGGTAACAGCAGACTGCAGACTATAGATATTGACTATGGACATGGGCAATGGCACTGAGACTGCGACTGAGACTAAGACTGGCTCGAAGCTCGACTAAAATATTCTCACATAATTATTTACGATTTGACATAATCATCAGCGTCGCTCATTGGCGGCCTTTTAAGTTCTGCCTGTTGGCAATAAATTGTCGAGAGCGAAACACAAACTGAGGCAGAAGCACAAGAAACGGGTAAAGCACAATTTCATAATTCACACGAATGAGAAAAAGATTTACATTTTGTAGCTGAAAAGCTAGAAAAAAACGAAGGAAAAAAACAGCTTAAAAATGTGATCCTTGCGATCCTTTGCGCTGATCTTCGCGCATGCGTGACGCATTTCTAACGAGTTTTGATCCTTGAACGAAAGCGAAAGGGTTGAAATCACACGCACACAGACAACACACACTCACACACACACACACATAGACAACACACACATACACGTAGCAGCCTTCACATTTGCTTATGCAGATGAGGTTGTCGACGGCGTTCCCAACTCTTGCCTCGTCCTTTTTGTGCGCCTTTTCGGGTTTCATTTTTTTTTTTTTGGTTTTTTGATTGGTTTTTTTTTTTCTTCTTGTGTGCTGCATACACAAAAAGGGTTTACGGTCCAGACGTCGGTCGAGTTTTTTTTGTTTTATATAAAAAAAAGGGAATTTAATTACATTTTTTTCTTATGGACTTGCAACATTGTGAGAACGGACCAGCGCCAGAACTACATAAATATCATGTTCTATAGTCTGTGGACTCCTTTTTTTTAGGCATATCTTCAAAGTTTTGAGACACTAAATATATATTTAGATCTAGCTTTTAGGCATGTGCATAAACTCCTTTGATTGCCTACCCTAACTCACTTTTGATTCTCTTCAAATTTTACTCCTGTTTGCTCCTTTGCAGTGATCACCACATCCCGGCCGAGCAATGAGGCTGAGGTGCAGCTGTATCGGGTGCTTCAGCGTGCTAGTCTGCTGGCCTACTATGATACGCTGCTGGAGATGGGTGGCGATGATGTGCAGCAGCTGTACGATGCTGGCGAGGAGGAGTTCCTTGAGATTATGGCATTAGTGGGCATGGCCTCGAAGCCACTTCATGTGCGTCGCCTGCAGAAAGCGCTGCACGAGTGGGCCAACAATCCCAGCCTGTTCCAAGGGCCCATGTTGCCACAGTTGGGTAAGTTTTGTATTTAGCCCATAGTTGCTTGATCTGACTGTCCTTTTTTTTGTACTTCTCGTCAGGTCTTTGTGAGACACCAACGAAACCTGCCCTTGCCTTTAATCTAGAGACGACGCCGGCAATACCACGTAGCAAATACTCTTCCTTTCATACCGCCGCGAGCTCCTTTCAGTCTGTTAGTGCTCCTGTGGCACCGGTGGCCACAACGCCCGCTGCGCCAAGTGCGCACTTGCTGTCGCAGATCAGTGCACCCGTGCTCCAGACTCTGCCCGTGCTGCAGACATCCAGCAATCCCTCACCCCTTGTGCTGCCTGCGACAGCGAGCCTGCCCAGCATTGTGGCCACACCCTCCGGTGCCCACCAAGTCTCCTCTAGCTCCCCCCAACTAACGCCCGTTCTCACCGAGATGCAGGTGCAGCGGATTATCATGTGTGCGGCGAAGATTGCGCGACAGCTCCCACAGCGGGAGCCACGGGCTCAGACCTCCAAGAAGCGAACCACACGCGAACTGGAGCAGGTGATAGCGATGGGTGAGCATGATCCGCGACGCATGGATGAGATACGTAAGTACTCGGCGATCTATGGTCGCTTCGACTGCAAACGGCGTCCGGAGAAGCCGCTCACCCTCCACGAGGTCTGCGTCAATGAGGCGGCGGCACAGCTTTGTCGCAATCCTCAGACCATTTGGTTGCTAACGCGACGCGACGAGCTCTTTCCCTTGGCCCGTCAAATTGTGAAAGATGCTGGATTTGGGCATTCAGCATCCATTGCACGCTATGGGAATTTGCTGACCCAGCTGCCAGGGCAGAGCACAGCTTCGCCACGTAGTGCACCCATCGATGTGGACTGCGAGTCCAGTGATTCGGTGTTGCCAATGAAGCGTCAGCGCTTATCCTCCACGGAGGCGGCCCAGTTGCCCATGGAACTGAATCGGGTAAGGAAGAAGGAGCCATAAAATGCGCCCTGTGAAGTGCTTCCTGGTGCAGTGCTTCAGTGCTTGATACTCAGCTTCAAACGCGGCTACTGCTTCTGCTTCAGTGCTTTCTTTCTTTTTTTTTGGGGAGGTGGCAGTTTCATTAGCTACTACCTCTTTCACCTGTTAACTCATATTTTTACCTTGCAGCTTTTTGGCCCGATCAACGGCCATTAATTTTACTAACGTTTTGCCTAAGAGGCTCCCTTGTCAATATTGGCTAGTCTTGAGTATTTAAAAGTTTTGTAGTTTGTCCAACTTAAACGAAGCCTAGTCTCTTTTTCTGAGTCCAGTATTTATTAGTTTAATTGTTGTTATTTTTATAGCGATTTCACTATGTATATAATTTATTTATACTCTTTTAGATCTGTTAACTTTTCTAACCTAATCAGCTTTTACTAATATTCCCAACTTAGTTTTAGTCATATTTGTTTTTTATAGTGCTTAGTTGTTTGTTTGTTATATTTATCTTCTGCAATATTTGGTGGAATTTTTTCGTTGAGCCAATAAATAAATTCTCCGCTTTTCAAATCCAATCGAAAATCGTGTATTCTTCCTTGCCAAAAATAAAAAACAAAATATAAAAATCGCTTGCCTCGCTTAGCTTTTAATATCCTTTGTCGCCAGAGATTTTAATCCCCAATCTTATTGCAAAAATAACAACAACAACAACCAATGAAGGAAGCTGTCGAGGATTCGCGCTATAATCTTTTTGCCATGTACCAAAAGTTCGCCAAGCCGCCCTTCGATCTGACGGAAATAGCCAAGTTCTCGTGAGTATCGAAAATTATTCGAAAATTTCCAAATATATATATTTTATATGATACATCCTTTTCAGTTTGGGCAAGACGGCGGACTTTGAGGACAATGATTCGCGTTTCTCCTTCAGCAATTCCAGTTCCCCGCCAATGCCAGTGAGTATGTGTTTGGCCATCTGGCGAGAGAGAATGTCCTGAGTAAAGGCAAACTGCTTAAACTGTTCCACAGGGCAATGGTCTGGAAAGTGAACGATCCCCCTTATCCTCACTGGACAAGCCGAACAATTGCGAGACGCATACGGCGAGTGATTTGAACCTGGTCGAAACTGTGGATCTGACAGCAGCCGGTGTTCAAGTTATATCTGCAGCTGGTGACAATATTATTGCCGTCGCAAATCCCGCCCTGGCACTCAGCCCAACCCTGAATGAGGTGCTTAAGCGCAGCGCTACCTCACCAGAAGTTTAGGAACTGCAAGTAGTGCCAGATTTCAGTACTTAAGAATATCAGTGCAATTTAATTTAGATATTTGGTTAAGGTTAAAAGACAAACTATATCAATAGTTAGCGCGTAAACCCCTGTGATCTACACTATTCTGTAATAAAAATTATATTTTATGCACCCACAACTTACACTAAAAATGTTTAAATCCGATCAATTGATTGATCTAAAATTAGCCTCAGAAAACCTATCAAAAGTTATCTGTATACAGTGATCCCTTTTTTGTTCCTGGCATTTCTGTTTATATTTGCAACTGTGGGTTTTTGCTTCGCACACCTCTTGACTGTTGATGTCTTTTTTTTTGGCATCCCTCTTTTTTCGCAAAGAGCTGTCAATAAAGATATCACAGCTAATGATGAAATTAACACCCTTGTGTGTGTCTCAGGGTTTTCGCAAATCCGCTTTCGCATGTAAATTTTAAGGGGCGAATTTCGTATGCAAATTTGATCAGGGATAGATCGTACAAAGGATATTGATTGAATCGCGCACTATGTTGTGATAGTGACTTAATTGTAATTCAGAGGAACACAGCTGGGGGAAACTGCATTGTAATGAACTATTTATCTGTGCCTTGCAGTCCATGCAGGCGGGCGAACATAACAGAAGGCGTCTACTGACTCTGCAAAAAAAGGATTCGTCTGGCATTTGATCTGATTACAGCACTGAAGGGGAGACGAAGCGTGCCAAATGGGGTAGGCTTCGCCAGATCCTTTGAGATGGAGCCAAAATGACACACCAAGGGGTAGTTGTGGCTCGGTCTCTGGCTTCTAAATCCATTATGAACTCTGCCGCAGTTAGAATGCACTTCCACTCCGAAAAAAAACTATTTAAAAAATGTAACATACCCCCTCCCTCTAGTCTAGATCAGTGCTTAGGGTTGCTGCGATCATTAGAATCATGATTGATGTACTCACTCTCTCTCTGTTAGCTATTTGCATAAGTCTGTCCAGGCATGCATATCAAGGATTAGGCAAACCCTGACGTCATGAGAACAAGAGTATCGCACAGTCAATGTGTAGATATTTAAATATATTTAAGGATGCGTTTGGGGCGCTTATGAATTTATGTAAGATGGCAAAAAAGAGACTGCAGATTGCAGACTGTGAAATATATGATCCTGAAACCAAAACCAAGTCAAGGCGTCTCCAGCAGCATTTCAAGTATCCAGTCCATAAAGTTTTGGGTGCTCGAATAGACACCGGGGATCTCGGCCCTGGCACAACCCACACCGTAGGCTACCACACCAATCAGATAGTAGCGCTCTTGATTGTTGACCATTTCGGATATCATGAGAGGACCACCCGAGTCACCTTGGCACGTGTCCATTCCGCCAGAGAGTACGCCCGCACAGAGTACGGCATTATCGAACTGTTGTTCATTGAAATAAAGATTAACCTTCCCATACTGAGTGCGACAGACCTCGTTGCTCAGCACGGGAATCATTAGTTCCCTCAGCACGTTGGATGGTTCACCACCCTCCTGAGTCCTGCCCCAGCCGGCAACGAATGGATTCGATGATACATAGGACTTAGTACGCAAGGTCGGACTACTCGGCATACAAATGGGCGTAAAATCAGCATTCCATTCCAAATAGAGCAATGCGATATCACCGCGACCATTGGTGGGAGTGTATTGCGGATAAGCCACTTTCTGAAAGAACATTATGTATTTAGTGATATAGTGTTCCCCATCTTGAAGTCGAAACCAGAGTAAAATAACTTTTTACCTTTGTGATCGGTATGTCATCATGCTGTGCCTCCGAATTCGTCGTTAGATCATATTCACCAAGTCGGACAAACTTTCTAAAAAGTATAATCAAACTCAACTGTGTATATTTTGGCCAAGATCAAGTCACTAGTTATGCTTACAGATTCTCTTTGATGCAATGAGCGGCGGTGATGACATGCCTGGCGGTAATCAAAGTGCCACCACACTTGAACGGCGACGAGGACCCATCGTCATAACCAAGGAGTGCAATCCAAGGCCAGGCAGATGGTCTTGATTGAATACCGCCAACAATAAATTGATTTGTCATCGGAAGTCTTATAGGCTTAGAACCGCAACCCTCTTCTACAGTGGGCAGACGACGTGGTATCTCACCAGCATCGATTAGTTTTTCTGGTTGATATTCCGTGGGGCAACAAACATGGCTGCCAACTCGACCACAGACCAAATTGGAGGCCCGCAGTTCTTTAGCAAAAGCTTGATCATTCCGCCTCACTTTCAGCTCGTTGAATACGGATGCACAACTTCTGATATCTGTGAAAAATGAGGAATTTCTTAAGAACGTTCAAAAGATAATGTTGTCATAACTTACCCACGCATTCACCAATATTTCCCACTGGAAACTGGCACCTGGGGCCAGGTTGCTCTACCACCGGAGGCGGTGTAGTAGTTGTTATTATAGTTGGTCTTGTGGTGGTAAGCTGCAACCAGGGATTGGGCTTGGGTGCTGGTGTTGTAAAGGGTGCTGTCACAAACATCCCCTCAGTAGTAAGGAAAGGATTCGGCGGTCGGATTGTAACCGGTTTTGGATTAGTAATAGGTCGGGTGCAGCACACCTGCATAAGTATATAATATATAGACAGTGAAAGAGTGTTTGAAGCAAGCAGAAATAGCCAATCCTATACCAGCGGATCCCCATCAATGCTGCGGGTGCCACAGCTGCGCTGCAGGGCAATCACATAATTCGTGGCCGTTTTCCTATCGGTCAGTTGGAAGACATTGGATGCTTGTGGACAGTAGCCGAGTGCCACACATCTACCATAGTAGTTCTCGGGCGTGATGCATCTCTGGCGATCTAAACAAACAAACGAGACAAACCGAGGACAATATTTAGCATTACAAAGTTGTTTTACTCAAAAACTAAGAATTGTTTTTTTTAAACTGTTTTTCAATGCATATTTCTTGGAATCAGCCTATGATTAATTTTCGTTCGTTAGTTGTTTTTTTTGTGTATATTTAAGAGGCTAATTACTGGTTAGTATTTCTGCAAATAGTATTTTTTATGCACATAAGTCTAGTCTAGGCTAAGAGTATTTCAAGTTTTGTCTACATCTCGCTCTTCTCTGTCTTCTGTCGAGCTTTTACCAAATTGCAGTCATCCAGTGGAACGTGCTCGCAATACACAACAATCCATGCATAAATACCGGCTTTAAGAAAACCCGAAAAACTCAGTAAGGAAACGTGTCCGGCATACTACGACAGCTTGGGTCACTTGACCTTGGTTGGAGCTTGCAATGACAATGACACTGACTGAACTTGAGACGTAACGGCAACATTGTTTAATTTCTATACATGTTATGATTTATATGCATATTATATTATTATATATTATATTGTATTTATATTACATATTATTATTAGCCACATAATTTTTTTAATGTGGGAATTTATTTAAAACAAAAGACTTGCAACAAACTTGTTGCTAAGAGCGAAAAGTTCTCCTCACACGTTTGTATTTGTATGTACCTGGTTTGCGGTTGTATTGGGCGGTGATGGGCGTGACCAAGCAGGCGATCGTTAACACAACATTAAGCAGCAGCATCTTTTTTGATAAGCAAGTAATGTGTAGTACTCATGTGATTATGATTTATACTCTAAATCGACTCGTTGCTAAAAGTTTCTGTTGCGCACTCTCGATGTTCACAGTGCGAAGGACGTTATTAGACTGAGCGCGTCTAGGAGCCCGGTCCAGTTTTAAACGAGTGACCACTGCGAAATCTGTGACAAGCCAACGCCAGTCGATTACGGTGACTCAGAGCCACTTACATCAAAAAACCCATATTCCACAACAACAATCCAAGGCATTGAATGGTCGATAAAAATGCCTGTAGACTAGATTTACCACTTGGTGTAAGCCGTCGTTCACACCAACACAAACGGGAAATCTTATTTCTCTACATGAGTCTACTTTTAGTATTGATAGTAAGTCAATCGAAAAATCTCAGATTACCATGATTGTGTACAGCTCTTGACTGTTGCTGTCTTTTTTTTGTAATAAGCTATCAATAAAAATATAATAATGCTAATGATGAAGTTAACACCCTTGTGTGCATCTCGAGGACTTCAAAAATCCGCATTTGCATGCAAATTCCGTATGCAAATTTTGTCACCACAATATGCTGATTGAATTCCGCCCGATATTGTGATTCCGACTTGTAAATCTCAGAGTGACAGAGCAAGAGTAAATGCAGTTTAAGGAACTTATGAACTTTCTTCCTCTCACTCTCTCTGTGTTAAGGCATGCATATCAAGGATAAGGCAATCGGGTGAGGTCATGAGAACAATCGCACAGTCAATATGTTAATATATTCACATATATTTGATGTTGCGCTTGGAGCGCTTAGGAATTTATTTATTTACTTTAAGTACATACAAATAGAGTTATATGTAAGATACAAATAAAGACCGCAGTCTGCAGACTGAACTCAAGGCGTGTCCAGCAGCATTTCAAGTATCCAATCCATAAAGTATTGGGTGCTCGAAAATACACCAGGCACCTCGGGCCGAGCACAGCCCACACCGTAGGAAACCACACCGATCAGAAAAAAGCGTATTTCGTGGTTGACTGTTTCCGATATTATAAGAGGACCACCCGAGTCACCTTGACATGTGTCGTGGCCGCCAGAGAGTACGCCCGCACAGATTACGGCATTATCGAACTGTTGTTCATTGATAAAACGATTAACCTTCGCATACTGAGTACGACAGACCCCGTTGCTCTGCACGGGTATCATCAGTTGCATCAGCACGCTGGAGGATTCGCCACCCTCCTGAGTCTTGCCCCAACCGGCTACGAAAGGATTCCACGACACATAGGACTTAGTACGCAAGCTCGGACTACTCGGCATACAAATGGGTTTAATTGTGTCTGTAAACTCAACATTTCGTTCCAAATACAGCATTGCGATATCACCGCGACCATTGTTGGGAGTGTACTGTGGATAACGCACTTTCTGTAAGTAAATAATATACAGAGCGTTATTGTATACCCCAAATCAAACTGATATGTATAATTTATATTAAAGATTCTCTCTTTTCTATAGTTAATTACCTTTGTTATCGGTATGTCAACATGCTGTGCCTCCGAATCCGTCCTTAAATCATGCTCGCCCAGTCGCACAAACATTCTACACAGTAAAATCAAACCAATTTATTTTATTTTATTATTTTTGTTGAGATCGAGTAACGAGGCATACTTACAGATCCTCTCTGACGCAATGGGCGGCGGTAACGACATGCCTGGCTGTAATTAAAGTGCCACCACACTTAAATGGTGACGAGGAGCCATCATCATAACCAAGGAGTGCAATCCAGGGCCAGGCACCCTGTTTCGCCGGTTGACCGCCAACGATCTTTTTAGAGCCAGTCACTTTAGGCGTGTAGCCGCAACCCTCTTCCACGGTGGGCAGACGACGTGGTATCTCATCAGCAGCGATGATTACTGGCTGCGGATTTGCGTCCGCTTGGTTCGTCGGGCAGCAGACATTACTGCCAACTCGACCACAGATCAAATTGGAAGCCCGCAATTCTTTGGCAAATTCGGGATCATTTCGCCTCACTTTCAGCTCGTTGAAAACGGACGGACAGCTTCTGATATCTGCGAAAAGCGAGGAATTTCACAAGAACTTCCACAAAATAATGTAGCTATGACTCACCCACGCAATGGCAGCCAGCGCCGTTTGAATCTACCAACGATGTTGTAAGTAAAAAAAACAGTTTAAAAAATGTGATAAATGCAGAGATTTGTTTAATTGTGCGAACAACATCTGTGGAAAACTGAAAAATCTTCAAATTTTTAGATGTTCATTTTTATATAAATATATGTATATATATATATGTAGATAAGGTCTAAAATTAAATTGTAAATGTTCTGCGCAAAAAAAGCATGTGATTTTAATTGAATTTCGCAGAGTGTATATACGTACCTTGTGCGGAATTGAACTGACAGAACGTGGGCGTGGCCCAAGAGGCGATCATTAAAACAACAATGAACACCAGCTGCATTGTTGACAAACAAATAATGTGTGGTGATTCAAAATAATTTGGGCACTCACGATGTTCACAGTGCGATGGATGTTATCAGACTGAGCGGGTCTTTGAGAGCGGTCAAGCGTCTTGGTCAAGTTTTGGTTTTCGAAAAACTCTTTGAACCGTCTACTCAGGCGATCGCAAGAGACAGAGAGAAACATAGAGAGAGTCGATCTTTATATAAATACGACTACGGCGAGAACTCGGCCGACAAGATGTGCTCTCATAGAAAGCATTAATCGCTTTGAGTGACGCACAACTATGTATATATTAATTAATTAAAGATTAAAAGCACCAAATTCCAAGTATTATTTTTTTTATATACATTAGCGGAATTCCGCTATAAATTTATATTAACATCTGATCAATTGATTAACCAAGATTAACCAATCTCGGCAAATCAATCCAAATTCTTAACTTCCTTTGATCCCTTTTTTCTTCCCGGTAGTTGTGTTTATATTTGCGATTGTGGGTTTTTGCTTCGCACACCTCTTGACTGTTGATGTCTTTTTTTGGCAACCCTCTTTTTTCGCAAAGAGCTGTCAATAAAGATATCACAGCTAATGATGAAATTAACACCCTTGTGTGTGTCTCATGGTTTTCGCAAATCAGATTTTGCATGTAAATTTAAAGGGGCGAATTTCGTATGCTAATTTGATCAGGGCATTGTTGATAATAGATCGTACAAAGGATATTGATTGAATCGCTCGCAATGTTGTGATAGTGACTTAATTGTAATTCAGAGGAACACAGCGGGGGGAAACTGCATTGTACTGAACAATTTATCTGAGCCTTGCAGTCCTGACGTCTGCCAGATGCGACAGCGCCTCCGATTTGAATCACAAAAGGCTGCAAGGAAACTCCCAACATCTTTTGTGGCCACAAATGCGCGGGCGAACATAACAGAAGGCGTCTACTGACTCTGCAAAAAAAGGATTCGTCTGGCATTTGATCTGATTACAGCACAGAAGGGGAGACGAAGCGTGCCAAATGGGGTATGCTTCCACAGACCCTTTGAGATGGAGCCAAGATTATACAATGTGAGTTGGGTTCATTCGAATTTTTTATGAGCTTCTTCGAAATTAGAATGCATGTCATGACCGAAAGCAGGCAACCCTTTAACATATGTAACCTACCCCCTAGCACTATACCAGATCGGTGGTTAGGGTTGTCTTCGCTGCGTTCGTTAGAAGCATGATTGATGTGTTCTCTGCCTCTCCTTGCTATTTGCATAAGTCCGCACAAGGATAAAACAAACGTTGAGGTCATTATAACAAAAGGATCCTACAATCATTTAAATATATTTGATGTTGCGCTTGGAGCGCTTGTGAGTTTAATTATTTACTTAAAGCACATACGAATAGAGTTATATGTAGGATGGCAAAATAGATACTCCAGCTGGCAGACTGCAGACTGTGAAATATATGATCCTCAAACCAAAACCAAGTCAAGGCGTCTCCAGCAGCATTTCATGTATCCAGTCCATAAAGTATTGGGTGCTCGAATAGACACTGGGGATCTCGGCCCTGGCACAACCCACACCGTAGGCTACCACGCCGATTAGATAGTAGCGCTCTTGATTGTTGACCATTTCGGGTATCATGAGAGGACCACCTGAGTCACCTAGGCACGTGTCCTTTCCGCCAGAGAGTACGCCCGCACAGAGTACGGCATTATCGAACTGTTGTTCATTGATAAAACGATTAACCTTCCCATACTGAGTGCGACAGACCTCGTTGCTCAGCACGGGAATCATCAGTTCCCTCAGCACGTTGGATGGTTCACCACCCTCCCGAGTCCTGCCCCAGCCGGCAACGAATGGATTCGATGATACATAGGACTTAGTACGCAAGGTCGGACTACTCGGCATACAAATGGGTTTAATCCTGTCCGTAAAATCAACATTTCGTTCCAAATACAGCATTGCGATATCACCGCGACCATTGGTGGGAGTGTATTGCGGATAAGCCACTTTCTGTAAGAAAATTATGTATTTAGTGATATAGTGTTCCCCATCTTGAAGTCGAAACCAGAGTAAAATAACTTTTTACCTTTGTGATCGGTATGTCAACATGCCGTGACTCCCATTTCATCGTTAGATCATATTCACCAAGTCGGACAAACTTTCTAAAAAGTATAATCAAACTCATCTAATTATATTTTGGCCAAGATCAAGTAACTAGTTATGCTTACAGATTCTCTTTGATGCAATGAGCGGCGGTGATGACATGCCTGGCGGTAATCAAAGTGCCACCACACTTGAACGGCGACGAGGACCCATCGTCATAACCAAGGAGTGCAATCCAAGGCCAGGCAAATGGTAATGCTGGAATACCGCCAGCAACATTAAGAACTTCTCTCTTATTTTTAGGCTTGGAACCGCAACCCTCTTCCACAGTGGGCAGACGACGTGGTATCTCACCAGCATCGATTAGTTTTTCTGGTTGATATTCCGTGGGGCAACAAACATGGCTGCCAACTCGACCACAGACCAAATTGGAGGCCCGCAATTCTCTTACAAAACTTGGATCATTTCGCCTCACTTTCAGCTCGTTGAAAACGGATGCACAACTTCTGATATCTGTGAAAAATGAGGGATTTTTTTAGAATGTCCAAAAGATAATGTTGTCATAACTTACCCACGCATTCGCCAATATTTCCCACTGGAAACTGGCACCTGGGGCCAGGTTGCTCTACCACCGGAGGCGGTGCTAGTAGTTGTTCTTATAGTTGGTCTTGTGGTGGTAAGCTGCAACCAGGGACTTGGGCTTCCGGGTGCTGGTGCTTGTAACGAGGCGTCGCCCAACTTTCAATTGATATAAATTGTACTATATATATAACTTTTATTATTTATTTTATTTTATTTTGATTTTTAATTTCAAGTTAAAAGCTGTATTTCGAAAGACTTAGACAAAAAACTTGAATAAATTGAAACCTGAAATTATACTCTCATAGCGCAGGTATACGAGTATTCTAATTTTGTGGACATTGCACATTGTCACAGTGTCCGCCCACCTGTCTCTCTGTCAGTATAAACGCATACAGAATATCCATAATTCATTATCACAAATCAATACAGCCATATACTTCACAATGCCTTTTTGATGTCACAAGTCATAAGATTCGAAAGTTTGGCTCAACAATCACAATTACCCAAATGTTCTACCAATGTTGAAAAGGTGGTTCCTTTCTTACTCAATGGCTAGCCGAATATAATTTATTTTAAATTTTGAATTTGTATTTTTTTTATTTTATTCATTTTAAATTTTATTAACAAAAGCATGTGGCTTTAATTTAAGTTTGCAGAGTCTAAATACCTACCTTTCCGGCGGTTCAGCTGACCGTGCGCCTGCTGTGTCAAAAAGGCGATCGTTACCACAACATTAAGCAGCAGCATCATTTTTGATAAACAGCTAATTTGTAGAACTCGTGTGATTATAATTAATTCTCTAAATCGACTCGTTGTTAGAAGTTTTTGTTGCGATGTGCACAGTGCGACGAACGTTATTAGACTGAGCGCGTCTTGGAGCCCGGTCCAGTTTTGGATCTCGACAATAGCTTTGCATCTGTTTACCCAACCTTTTAACGACGCTAACGCCAGTCGATTACAGTGACTCAGAGCCATTTATATCAATTAAATTTTAAAAAAAAAATCCCATATTCCACAACAACAATCCAAGGTATATTGCGGGTAACCCCATTGAAAGGTCGATAAAAATGCCTGTAGACTAGATTTACCACTTGGTGTAAGCCGTCGTTCACACCAACACAAACGGGAAATCTTATTTCTCTACATGAGCCTACTTTTAATATTGATAGTAAGTCAATCGAAAAATCGCTGCTCACCATGATTGTGTACAGCTCTTGACTGCAATAAGCTATCAATAAAAATATAATAATGCTAATGATGAAGTGTGTATCTCGAGGCCTTCAAAAATCCGCATTTGCATGCAAGTTCCGTATGCAAATCTTATCAGGGTATTATAATCATCACAATATGCTGATTGAATTCCGCTCGATATTGTGATTCCGACTTGTACAACTCAGAGTGACAGAGCAAGAGTGAATGCAGTTTAAGGAACTTATGATTTCAAACTTACAAGAAGACTCCTACATCCTTAATGGCCACAGAAAGCGTTTATTGGCACAAAAAAGGATTCGTTTAGCATTTGAACTGATTACACAAAAGGGGAGATGAAGTGTGCCAAATGAGACGAAGAGGATTCCACTGATCATTTGAGATGGCGCCAAAGGGATACAATATGAGGTAGTCCTAGCTCGTTGTCTGTCTTCCAAATCCATTGTGAGCTTCTCCGAAATTATAATGCTGTTTATGTTAAAAAGAAGGAATCCCTGGGGTTACCTCAACTGCAGTATCTATCGTCATTTCCTTCTCTCTCTCTCTCTCTCTCTCTCTCTCTCTGTGTTAAGGCATATCAAGGATTAGGCAAACAGGTGAGGTCATGAGAACAAAAGAATCACATAGTCAATATGTAAATATATTTACATATATTTAAGGTTGCGCTTGGAGCGCTTGTGAGTTTAATTATTTACTTTAAGCACATACAAATAGAGTTACATGTAGGATGGCAAAATAGAGACTCCAGCCTGCAGACTGCAGACTGTGAAATATGTGATCCTCAAGCCAAAACCAAATCAAGGCGTCTCCAGCAGCCTTTCAAGTATCCAGTCCATAAAGTATTGGGTGCTCGAATAGACACCGGGGATCTCGGCCCTGGCACAACCCACACCGTAGGAAACCACACCGATTAGATAGAAGCGCATTTGATTGTTGACGATCTCTGAAGTCATGAGAGGACCACCCGAGTCACCTTGACACGTGTCCTTGCCGCCAGAGAGTACGCCCGCACAGAGTACGGCATTATCGAACTGTTGTTCGTTGAAATAACGATTAACCTTCGCATACTGAGTGCGACAGACTTCGTTGCTCAGCACGGGTATCGTCAGTTGCATCAGCACGCTGGAGGATTCGCCACCCTCTTGAGTCTTGCCCCAACCTACAACGAAGGGGTTTGAGGACACATAGGACTTAGTACGCAAACTCGCACTACTGGGCATGCAAATGGGTGTAATCGTATCCGTAAACTGAACATTTCGGTCCAAATAGAGTAATGCGATATCACCCCGACCATTGCTGGGAGTGTACTGTTGATAACGCACTTTCTGTAAATAGGCAAAATATATATAGCGATATAGTGAAGGAATAGTATTATTATATATATAGTATAGAACAAATCTCCATATTCTACAATTATTTACCTTTGCGACAGGTACGTCAACATGGCGTGCCTCCGTATCCGTCCTTAAATCGTGCTCGCCCAGTCTCACAAATGTTCTAAAGTGAATAATCAAAGAAGTTTGCTATTATTTTGGCCAAGATCAAGTAACTAGGTATACCTACAGATCGTCTCTGATGCAATGGGCGGCGGTAACGACATGCCTGGCTGTAATTAAAGTGCCACCACACTTAAATGGTGACGAGGAGCCATCATCATAACCAAGGAGTGCAATCCAGGGCCAGGCACCTTGTCTTGCAGGCTCTCCCCCAACAACCTTTTTAAAGACAGACTTACTGGAGCCGCAACCCTCTTCCACGGTGGGCAGACGACGTGGTACCTCACGCAAGTTTACGGGCGTCACTGGTGGCGGAGGGGTGACCGTTTGACCCGTGGGACAGCAGACATTACTGCCAATTCGACCACAGATCAAATTGGAGGCCTGTAATTCTTTAGCAAATTCGGGATCATTTTGCCTCGATCTCAGCTCGTTGAAAACGGACGGACAGCTCTTGATATCTGCGAAGAAAACAAGGGAGTATAGAAGCACTTACATAAGGTAATTTAGTTATAACTCACCCACGCATTCACCAACCCTTCCGGGTGGAAAGCGACAGCTGGGACCACGTTGCCCTACCACCGGAGCTGGTCCAGTAGTTGTTCTTATAGTTGGTCTTGTGGTGGTAATCTGCAAAAAGGGATTGGACTTGGGTGCTGGTGTTGTAAATGGCGCTGGCACAAACATCCCCTCTGTGGTAATGAAAGGATTCGGTGGTCGGTTTGTAACCGGATTTGTATTAGTAGCGGGTCGAGTGCAGCACACCTGCATAAGTATATAATATATAGACAGTGAAAGAGTGTTTGAAGCAAGCGAAGAAACAGCCAATCCCATACCAGCGGATCCCCGTTAATACTGCGGGTGCCACAGCTGCGCTGCAGGGCAATCACATAATTCGTGGCCGTTTTCCTATCGGTCAGTTGGAAGACATTGGACGCTTGTGGACAGTAGCCGAGTGCCACACATCTACCATAGTAATTCTCGGGCGTGATGCAATTCTGGCGATCTAAACGAGCAAACGAGACAAACCGATGACAATATTTAGCATTACAAAGTTGTTTTACTCAAAAACTTAGAATGGTTTTTTTTTAACTGTTTTTCACTGCATGTTTCTTAGAATCAGCCTATGATTAATTTTCGTTCGTTAGTCTTTTTTTTTTTTTAATATTTAAGAGACGCTAATTACTGGTTAGTATTTCTGCAAATAGTATTTTTTATGCACATAAGTCTAGTCTAGGCTAAGAGTATTTCAAGTTTTGTCTTCTGTCGAGCCTTTACCAAATTGCAGTCATCCAGTGGAACGTGCTCGCAATACACAACAATCCATGCATAAATACCGGCTTTAAAAAAACCCGAAAAACTCAGTAAGGAAACGTCTCCGGCATACTACGACAGCTTGGGTCACTTGACCTTGGTTGGAGCTTGCAATGACAGTGACACTGACAGGTTTTACGGATTGAACTTGAGACGTAACGCCAACATTGTTTCATTTCTACACAGCTATACGTATTATTATTTGCCAAATCCAGACGAGTTTCAAATTAATTTTTTTAATGTGAGAATTTTATTCAAACAAAAGACTTAGGCAACAAACTTGTCGAAATTTCAAATTGTAATTTTAATTGAAATCACTGCGAAAATATCAAAATATTATTTATTAAGACGCGTTGTTTGTTAATGGAACTGGTTTCTAATCGCTCGCTTCGTAATCAACACCAACTTGCTTATTTTATTTGCGCTGTGCTTTGACTAACTAGACGAGTTAGTCGTTAAAATTTCTATCATGCGGAGAAAATGCAAAAAGCGAAAAGTTCTCTTCACACATTTGTATTTGTATCTACCTTGTCTGCGGTTGAACTGGGCGGGGGTGGGCGTGGCCAAGCAGGCGATCGTTAACACAACACTAAGCACCAGCTTCATTTTTGTCAAACAAAAAAATGTGTCAAATCGCCGTAAGAAGAAGATTTTACTGCGCACTCACGATGTTCACAGTGCGACGGACGTTATCAGACTGAGCGCGTCTTTGAGCCCGGTCAAGCGTCTTGGTCAAGTTTCGGATTTCGACAAACGCTTTGCGTACGTCTACACGATAGCCAGAGACAGAGCCAGTGTCGAGCTTTATATACAAACGACAAGGGTGAGAGCCCGGCTGACAAGTTTTCAAGTGTTCTCAGAGAGAACGTTGATCTTTCATACTAGTTTCATAGCTATCTATATCGATTAAATCTCAGCAAAATGACAAAATTCGCAATGCAATTGGTATTTTGTGCACTTTTCCCATCAACAAACAACAATCCAAGCTATAGATGACAAATCCGTCGCTTATAATGCAAATAAAAATAAATAGCCTCGATTGTATAATAACATTGCACGCAACAATTATTTCCATATTTATTTATAAATTCGTTTTTTTTTTTCTGGAATTTCCCGCCTTTATTTTCAGTCGGATGTGTAAAAGGCATGTGTAAAAATAATGGTTTGTAATTCAAATGTGGCCTCCCCTATATTTATATTCGGTACATTTTTGGCATACAAGGGGACAAATTTGGGATTTTATATAGAATTAGTGGATTTGTCATTTTTATGATTACATGTTGAACACATTTATAATTGTTTCTATAATAAGCAAGTTGTTTATTTACTTTGGATTAACATATTTTAGAGAAACGTTTTATTTCCAAGTCCAGGGTTATGTGAGATAGATCTACGTTTTCTGCCCCTAGAATATCCGCGTAGTATCTGCTGTATCCAGTCCAAGTAGCTGCTAGTTCTCGTATATACACCTGGAAAACCGGGTCTGGCGCATTCATAGCCAAATGAAACGATACCCAGCAAGTAGTAGCGATACATATTACCATCCAACTGAAAAATAAGTTATGGCATTGTCATAAAGTTAAGAGCTGTTATAAATATGTCTCTAAAAGCGAACATGCAAATAAACTTGTTCACAAAATGAAAAGAAATGATTGTTAACTGATCTTTAAGCATTTGTGTGACTTCCCCAGCAATTAGCTGCAAAGCCTAATCACCTTAGGACAGTCAGAAAACAGGTTCTACAGTCAGCTGATGAGTCAGATGAGATTGTAACTGACCTGCGGAAGCATAAGTGGTCCACCGGAATCCCCTTGACAGGCATCGACTCTAGAGCTGCCAGCGCAAATCAACTGCAAGAAGTGAAACACAAAAATAACTCAAACGTGATGATGAAGTTTTGCCAGCTTGTTTACCTTGTCGCTGAATTGAACAAACTGAAAGATGGACTTGTAGTTCTGCTCGCAGCTCTGCCGAGAGATAATCGGCACCTGCGCATCTCGCAGCACGCTTGAGGTGCTTCCTTGATACTGAGTGGCACCAAAACCGGCCACAAACGGATTCATGCCAACAAGTTGATCCTCACGCTGAAACCGGCTCGAATCCGGCAGGCAAATGGGTCGTATATCACCTGCAAGTGGCAAAACAAAACCAAAACGAAAACAATATTAATTAAAAACGTTGTTGTCGTCTTATACCGACCGTAATATACTCTGGTCCCAGTCATTTGTGAAATTGGGAACAGAAAAGTAACAGAAAAGAAGGTATATGCATGATTTGCTCTACTCACCGCCAGATGGCGCCTCGCCGTTGAGCTCAATCAACCCAATATCATTCGCAATAGAGGTCAAATCAAATTGGTCATGAACAATGCTGCGACGGATGCGAAAATTCACAGCACCAGCTTCATTTGACTGGGAGAGATCGTGTGCACCCAGACGCACCAGTGTCAGCGTAGGATTGATGCAGTGCGCCGAGGTCACAACAAACTTTGAACTAATCAAGCTGCCAGCACAAAGGAACTTTATGGCATTGGGACTGGTGTCATCAATGTAGCCCAGGGCAGCCATCCAGGGATACGCACCTGTTGTAGAGTTGACTTAGAGTAATTAAAATTTGTTTGGAATGCCTCCACTTACCTTTCCTCACAGGCATGCCGCCCACGACGCGGTTGGTGGTGGCGCCACCTATGCCACAACCACTGGAACTGGGCAAGTTGCTGGGCAAAGTTGGTGGCACGACAAGTGGCGTTGTGGTGCGCACCACATATTGACCCTGATTGTAGGGTGGCGTGGGCTGAAAGACAACAATTGGCTGTTGGGGAGGAGGATTCTGTGTGGTCGGCGCACCAAGCGAGGAGAAGGAGAAGCCGCCAGCAATTGGGAAATACTCTTTGGGTCGTCTGGCCACGACGGAAGCACGGTCCGCGGAGCAGCAGACCTGAGAAATAAGTCGTAAAGGATCTGTTCTATTTGCTGACTGTACTAGAATAGAGTGCAGCTTACCAAAAAGCTGGAGCCATCAAAACCACATATGGACTGGCCCAGAAACATTTGAAACTCGCTGGAAACTGTGGTCGCCTGATAAGTCTCGATGAGATGAGGGCAGGAGCTTAAAGGCACACAGCTGCCGGCACGGGATCGTGCATCCTGGCAGCTCTGCAGCTGGGCTGAAATTATGAGCAGAGGCATTGCGGTTCTGAAGGATTGAGGTGAAGAGGAAGGTTCAGGTGCTGGATACGTGTAAAGTTTGCCAATTTTAATTGAGTGAATTTTTTTTTGGTATTTTTTTGATAATTTATTTGCGCATTTTGACTACGAGTAAAATCTATGGACTTGGGTATTTCTGATTGGGAGCTGTGCTTGGTTTAGATGGATATATTGCTATGACGCCGCCTACGACGACGACGACGTCCTGGTGGATTAAGCGGCATGAAGACCAACATATCCGAACCGATCGGTACACTGGATGGGGGCTGATTCTGTTGCTGCGGCTGTTGCTGCCTGGGATCGATGCAGGGACAATTGGGCAAAGGGGGCAGTCCACCCGGCAGGCAGACTAAGGGCGATGGTGGACATATGAGCGGCGGCAAAGTGCTGATTGTAGGGGTTGTTGTCACATTCGTGGGAGGTGGCGTTGGCAATGTTGTCATTGGTAACGGTGACGTTGGGATCGTTGGCGTTGGTAATGGTGGCGTTGGAATCGTTGGCGTTGTAACTGGTGGCGTTGGTAATGCTGTTGTTGGCGGCGTTGGTTGATACGTTGGCGGCACTGCGGACGTAGTCGTGAAGATGGGCGTTAGTGGCAACGTTGGCAGCGGTGCTGGCAATGGATAATAGACGGGAAAGTAACCTGTCGGATAGAGCGGACACCAGCCTTTGATGCTGGCCAAATACGAGAGAAATGGCCAGAAATACACCTTCACACAGAACTCATCCAGCAGCATGTTGGACAAATCCGTGTGCAGCCTCCCCAAACGTTGCCAAAGTACTGTTCACCGTTCTGGTTGCAGTGCAGCCAACTGTGCCCCATGTTTTTAATATTTCACAAATTATTCAATTATTTGGATTTCGAGAAAAAAATCGTCGACTAATGCAATTACAGTAAAACAACGCTAAAGCAAATAAAATACTGCCAAACAAACATATTAAAAAAAATTTGGGGTAAGGGAAATATTCTATAAAATTAGAAAATATGATAAAAATCGGATATTCCAATTACAGTAAAACAATGCTAACGCAAATAACAAGAGGCAACAACAAAAAATATATATTTAACTCAAACAGATATCGAGCAAAGAAAAATTGGAAAAAATTTGAAATGATTTACGATACAAAAATCAATTTTATAAAATAAAGTCAACATTTGATGCAAATTAGTGAATTTCAACTTAGCGTAGCTGCACTATACGTGTGCAGTTTTAGGTCAGTTATGCGATGTTTGACATGATGACTAAATGTTCATTGATCAAGCATGGCTCCAACAGGTGAACAGGTGAAGTAACAAGTGCCACACACACCTCCACTGTTTCCTATGCTTTGTTAATTCCGATAATTAAAATAACTGGGCCACTGACGCTTGCTATCCGATTGTGTCCGGCGATTGTGTTTTGACTTTGGTGTTTACATGACACATATTAGTACGCCGGGGACAGATCTCGTTATGGCACATCTATTTGTTTTGATTTGGATATCGAGCGCTTTAAACTAAACACACATTTCACACGATAACAATCTTTGAATATCTGAATTTACAACTGACTCGCTTAACACTTACAATTCACCAGATGCACAAGGGTATATATCCATATTTGGCTTATCCAAAATTTTATTTTGGGATTGTAAAAGTTGCACATATTTTTCATAATTTTTTTGTTTTCAGCACGAACTTCAACGCTGCACTGATCTTTTCGAGTACCGACTGTTCCGAAATTTAAACAAATATCGCTGCGATTATAATGCTTATGATGGTCTAATTGTTGCAATTTTCGAAATTAAATCAAATTGCCTTTACAACCAATCTGTATTATCTGTTTATTTAATTTTTCGGAAAACAACAATAAAAAAAAACGATGATGACATATGGCTTGAACTTGAAAAGGTAAAGCACCCATTGAACCCCGGACCGGAAAGCGGTTTAAACTCAACAAGGTCTAGCTATTGACATATATATATCTATATATACCTATATATATAGAGTGCTATATAGATAATAGAGTGCTTTTGTAATTTTCCCAACTTTAGCGCCTACTTTTCTAATAATCCTTGCGGCTCACTTAAGAGCTGCGCGCCTGGTGAGGACATGGCTATATATAAGTATCATAAGTATCATATCTTCCTTATAAGTAAACTATGACATATTAGGGATGCGCTTATTTATTCAAATGTTGTCTTTTCAAAGTTAGGCACATGGCTATAATTGTTAATAGTACATTAAGTGACGAAAAACGGAAAGTGCTCTAAATCTAAATGCCGACTACGACTACCTCGTGTACTCGTACATACATAATACAGTAATAACATTGAATATTATAATCCTTGGGTAAACAGGCTAACAGGCATCGTGTGTGATCCGATTGAGTCCTGGCGCCTACTCCCTGTGCTTGCAGTCGAGAAAGAGTTGCGCTTGCGATTGGACAAAGCGAAAGATCTCCAGCAGCATCTCGTTGGATGTTTTGCAGTTGCCCTGCTGCGATTCAAAGAAGCCACCGGCACCGTTGCCACCAACACCACCACCAGCACCACCGTCCACAGAACGTTTGCCCCAATTCGGCGAAAATGTCAGCTGCAAGTGTGCAAATTATTAAAGACTCTCTCAGAATCAGCAATTGCTCCATAGCTTCTACTCACTTGACACTCCACACAGGCCAGCAGGACGAAGAGCACGGCAGCAATGAGGACTTCACTCTTGGGATTCATATTGAGTTCTATAAGTTATCCAGCAGTCGCCGCTGCTTTTATACCCATTGCCTCGCAGGCTATCCAATTAACTTTGCACTTCTAGGGATGCTGTGCACAGGCGGACAACAGATGGAACTCATTGCCAGCACTGCTCATTATCATTATCCAACAAATTAAATTCTTACTTTAATATCAAGTTGCATCCAAATTTGGATGTACGATTTTAAGTTAAGATTCATGTTGAAACTCTATTCCAAAAAATCCATTTCGGCGTTGCTGACCTAAGAATTGCTTTGGAAACGGTGTTAAATTTTCATAACTCGGTCAAAACTGAACCGATTTTCAAAAACCAGCGCTTTTTGATCATGGTTCGACCTCTCGATTAATACTTAGTTCAGAATTGGAAATGCGATTTTTGCTCGAAAATCATATTTAAATCGTACCCTCAAAGAGAACTTCTAGGGGCGAATAGAAACCGTCTCAGCCATAAGTTTGTCAACGCTGCTTTTTGTCCATGGTTCGACATCTAGAATAATTGGATATTATTTTCAAGATTCTTGGTTGGATATTATGTATTAATCTTATGCCAGACACGATGTCAGATTCCATTAGGTTGATAGTTTGTCCACTGGATTTCGATAATCGAATGAAATGTTCGTTGAAAATTTTGGAAGCATTTGTGATTTTTATGTATTTATTAGAATTGCGCATATATTTTGTATATATAAATATACGGTAAAAATTAAAAAAGGTTCGTTTAATTAAGCAGTGTAGAGTTAAACAAGAATACATAATACAAACACGCTCCACATAAATTCATATACATATATGATAAAAAAAAAATTATGATGTAAAAATACACAATTTTGTATAAAAAACATAGAGTAATTTTTTAAGAGGTTTACAATTATTATTGTATTGTGCGTTTTACTTCTTTTTTTGATGTTCGTTTTATCAATATCATTACTAATATTATAACAAAGAACAATTGAAATTGTATTTGTTATTGTTTTGCTTTGCTTGCAGTTTTTTTTCTTTTTTGCAGTTGTTAATTGTTATTTCTTTTTTTTTTGTTATCAATGCGATGACTAAATACAACGAGAACGAGGCACTCAATTTGTTATTTAAACACAACACAATCTTTGATTACGCTGAACAAAATCGAATTTTAGGCATTATATATGTGTATGTGTATATATATATAAATATATACATAGACGTATGCGTATATGCAATATATTAGTAGTAAATAACAATACAAATTACAATAACACATTACATTTTGGCTTAATCAAAACAAACATTTCAAAACTTGGCTCAATTATTGCATTAATAGTCGCATATAAACAAATGGCGCTTTTTTTCCACACAAAATTTCACTTCAATTTCTAACCATAATATAATAATAAAACATTGTTTGTTGTCCTTAATTGTCAACAAATAATATTACAAAAGTATATATATATATATATATATATGTACACAATATATATATATATATATATAGGTGTATGTATGTATGTATATATAAATGTGTATATATGTATTTATAAATGTATTTATGTACGCGCGTGTGTTTTTGCTGTCTGGATGTGGACGCAAGGACATTTACTGTTGAGTTGATGTTTTTTTTTTGTTTTGATTTGTTCTATTCTTAGTATGTTGTTTTAGTTTAGTTAACTGACGCGAGATTATATTCAATTTGATACGTTGACATACGCCACTGGGCAGACAGGCAGACGGGCAGCCAGGTATATAAAATGCACTTCGTTTTTTTTGGGTATCTGGGTTTGATTACTGGTTAATCGGAGGAAACTACATATGTATGCATATATATATATATAGCTCAGTCGACGCTCGATAAATTAATTAAAAATTTGGTGTTATACTCGTTATTCTTCTTGTTCTTGTTGTCGTTGTTGTTGTTGATTTTCTTGTTGTTGTTGTTGTTGGAGATTCGCAACTGTTGCTTACATTAGGCAACACTTCCTCTTGCCCTTCTTCTTGTAGCCCTCCTCAAAATAGGGTCGCTCGGCTATTTGAAATTTGCGCACAATGCGCACCAGTTCGTGGAACGCCTGATCGACATTGACGCGCAGCTTGGCACTGCACTCAATATATGGTATTAGGAGATTTCTGCTCGTGTTTTGCGCCTCCTCCAGCGACACCTGACGCTGATGCTCCAAATCGCACTTGTTGCCCACCATTAGCATGGGGAATTCATCGCGATCCTTGACGCGCAATATTTGCCGTTGAAACTTTGTGATTTCATCGAAACTGGAATGATCGTTCAGCGAGAATACCAATAAAAATCCCTCGCCCGAGCGCATATATTGCTCCCGCATAGCGCTGAACTCCTCCTGGCCAGCCGTATCCAGTACTGCAATGGAAGTGAAAATGATTTTAATATTGAGAGAAGAGAGGTAGGTTTTTCACTCACTATCCAATTTGGCTGGCACATCATCTATGACACATTGTTTGGTATAGGAATCCTCGATGGTGGGATCATAGTCTGTGACGAAATAGCTCTGTAAAATTTCAAGTGGCAAAAACCAAGTATTCATTAATTTTTCTCTAGTGGCAAAAATCAAGTATGCATTAATTGTTTTCGTTTTTCTTTACTACATTATTTCTTTCTTCTTTTTGGTAGCACTTTTGATTTGTTTACACACGCAGATGCCACTTTTATCATCAAGTGAAAACAAAACTAGAGGAAAATCTTTGTGTGCGTCTGTGTGTGCATGCATATACAAACTATATTTGTGAGCGTGTGTGTGTCTGTGTGTGTAAATATACATATGATTGGATGTGGCATGAGAAGATGGAGATGACGCAAATAACTAAAAATAAATAGTGAAGGAGACGATGGCGAAAGAGAGACCGTCGTGGTCGTGGTCGTGACCATGACGAGCGGGCGGGGTGGGGTTAGCATAAATTGACCTCACACACACACACACAAGCATAAACAGCTAATCGTTACTTCAATTTAAGCCGCTCCCAACACTTTTCTCTAGTGCTCTTTTAAATTAAATATTATCCAAGTTGATTTTCGCTACGTTTTTTTTTTCATTTTGTTGCTGCTGTTGAAGATGATCTATGCTTGAAAATATGTAGCACAAATATTGCCAAATAAAGTCGCTCGCTTGTTGTTGCTGTTGCCAAAAAAAAAACACGGGTTCAGCCCACTTGTTACGTTGCGGCCGCGCCCCTCCCCCTGTTTTTTTGTTTTTTGGCAGTGATGAGCAACGTTTCGCATTCGCTGCTTGTGTCAGCGATGTAAAGTCACTGTTATTGTCAACTTCAAAATCACGGCGACAGCACTGGCGACGACAACGACGACGACGTCACCAGCTCCAACAAGATTCCTTGACACACTCTCTCCCTTCTCACCTGTATGAATTGTATCGTTATTGCGGATTTGCCAACGCCGCCACCGCCGACAACAACCAATTTGTATGTTTGCATTTGCATTTTTTTTTTGTGCGTTGTTTTGTCCTAATTTCTATTATTTTATTGTTGGACCGTTCGCGAAAAGAATTCAACTAGAAGTACACACGGTGCTATCGACATAATCGATAATTGTGCAACATCATCGACATATCGCTATGGTTACAATTCGATTATTCGATTGAACGACGACTCTAATTGGTAATTTTAAACGATAATTAAGCCAATGTTATCGAATTCAAGTTTTGTGTTTATTCAACAAGTTGAGACTTAAGATTAAAAAGTTATTTGTTTGTTGGAAAATACGCTGGCTAATGCGACTCAGCCACGATGCACAGACGCGCCAGCAAGCTGGTCAGCTGCAACAGGGAGTTGCAACCATCGACAATCTTCATGTGCGTAATGCCAATCTCTCGTATAAAATTCAATTTTAACTGCTCGTCGACATTCAAACGTTTGCAGACACGAAAGATGTTGCCAATGATGTCCTCGGGTGCGTAACCAAGGCGCCACAACTTGGCCAATATCTTGTATGCCTTATGTATATCGTTGGCGGCACAATGCTGCAACATATCCTGCAACAGCATCGGATGCGGTTCATCACAGACTTTAAATACATTTGTGGCCGTTATTTCGCCAAATCCCTGTGCCGTTGACTGTAGATTATTAAGACCCTGTCGCATATCACCTTGGGCGGTGAAAACAATCGCCTCCAGGCCATCCTCATCGTACTTGAGCTTCTCCAGTTGACACACCTCGATCAGTTTGGCCAGCACCTGGGCATCGGAGAGTTTGGTGAACCGCAGCATGGCACAACGAGATTGAATGGGTTCGATAATCTTTTCGCTGGTGTTGCAGGCGAGCGCAAAACGCGTCGTATTCGAATAGATTTCCATTGTGCGTCGCAACGATTGCTGTGCGCCTTCCGTCATGCTGTCCGCCTCATCCAGTATGACAATCTTATGGCGTCCGCGAGGCAATGTCACCTTTTGCTGTGCGAACATTTTTATCTTATTCCTAACGACATCAATTCCACGTTCATTAGATGCGTTTAACTCGAGCACGGCATCTTTATAGCTGTCGCCGAGTAGGATGCGTGCCAGGCACTGTATCGTTGTCGTCTTGCCCACGCCAGGTGGTCCCTGCAAATACACCCCATTATTAGTGATTGTGTCTTCAACGATTCCTTGCTTAATTTACGGCTATGATTATATTGGGTGAATTTCCCTGCGTGGAAAAAACTGACAGGCGGGCAACGGTGTCTTCATTGCCCACAATTTCCTCAAATTTAACGGGCCTATATTTCTCAATCCACGGCAAATTGCTGCGTTTGTCCGCCACAACAGTTTCAGGCTCTGCAGGCATTTTATTTTTAATATCTGTACAAATATCAACTCGCAAACAAAATAAAACGCGGGAGTGAGTATGGTATTATTTAGCACATAATTCTCAACAAGTTTCATAGCAGACATCTTTTTGTTTGCCTCACCCATCGAAATAACAACTCAGCCTGCAGAAAAACATCGACTAGACTCTAATCGAGTAGTTGTGATCGTTTCGTTTGATAGTTGTATTCTCAGTATCGATAAGTGTAGATGTAGAAAAATATTAAGTGAGAATATGGCGAGTCTTGAGGGCCAGCAAGAAAATTATTCGAATAACCCAGCAGGTATGCATTAAAATCGTGTTACGGCCCAACAAATTCAACTACAAAACGTGCGCGTCAATGACAAGTACAAAAAACCAAAATCCAATCCACCAATACGTGTAACAAAGACTTTAACAAGCCACAAAAATGATTGGTCGGTCGACTGAGCAGCAAACGAAACGACGACGGTGACTGCGACGACGACTCACACTCAAAAAAGCGTACGATGTGAAAAAAAAGAAGTGTTTCGCTTCATATGGTTGAAATTTGCCCCCGTGTGTTTTTTGTGTGTGTGCATGCTATTTTGTTCCCTTCCCCAGCCTCATCAAAACGTCAACCGGAGTTTTTGAGTTATAAATAAATTTCGTTCAAAGTTTCCAGAGGAAAACATTTTTTGCTGCTGCTGCTGCCGTCGTCGCTGCTGCTGCTTTACAGTCATCGTGAGACAGCAGCAGAAGCAGCAGCTGCGCTGCAGCTGAACATTTGTTTGTGTGTGTTTGTCCGCTGTCGTCCCCCGTCTCTCTCTTTCCCTCTGCCTGTCTGCCTGCGCACCCGTCGTTCTGCTCGCCGACTTATCAAATGCGTGTTTTTTTCCTTGCCCTGCAAGTGCAAAACAGAAGCCGATTGATTTTCTTTTCTGTGTTTTTCTTTTTCTTAATTATTAATATACATTTCGTTTTGGACTCCTTCAAGTGAGTGTGTGCAAATAAAAAATAAAGTGAAAATTTGTGGAAAACAACTCTTTACAGCAGCAGCAGCCGCAGCCAGCACGTTCACACTTTATTTCTTACGAAACGAAAACATAGTAAAAACAACTCAAACAGTGTTTATAATTTGCTTTTGTACTCTTTTATTTACTTTCAGTGGAAAACATACCCAAACGACCCGTTAGCCGAGAGGGGAGCGCCGAACGAAAAGGTAGAAAAATGCGTTCTATTTAGTACTATTATTATTTCCAATTTTTTTTTTTTATTATTATACTTGTGTCGTCGGCTGTGTGTGTGTGTGTGTGTGTTACATAAAATTGCCTTAGACGACTATTGCATGCTCTTACAAAATAGTGGAGGTTTATTTTCGGGATTATCGAACTGCTAAATACCTTTTTGCATAATCGTGACACTGAGAAATGATTTTCTTAGCTGTTTTTTGTGTAGGCAAACTAAAAGATTAAAATACTTAATAAATTGCTTAGGGTAGCTCAAGAAAAACTTTTAGGAAAAGTATTTAGCATATTATTCAATTTGTTTTAACTCGTAATTGGTCAATTAAGTCGTAAACGAAAAAAAAATTAAACGATTTAAATACACATTTTTCATGTTGAACTTGTGCTTTAGTTTTTTCAATTGATAAATTAAGAATATTAGTAAGCCGTTAGCTGATTTGTATCAACATAATAGATATGTATTTATAACCTTAAATGTCCACATACAAAGCGTTACAAACAGCCTCTTAAAACTGTAATAGCCACTGCCAGAGTATAACATACAAATATGCAATTTGTGTGTAGTTTTCAAGGCATCCACAACATTCTTGTGCCTAAGCATACGACGGAGCTGCTCCAACCTAAAAACCCACACAGAATGCAGCATACTGCAGCTGTGGGCGTTGAGCTGCAAGGGCATGGTGGATAAATGACGCATCTGTCAATGCTCAAAGTTAGTCTCTAAGAGACTCTCTTCTTGTTTGCTTCAGTCACCTGCTTGTGCTTCTCCGCCTTCCTGTCGTTGTCAACATGCTGATGGTGATCATCATTACCAACAGCGACACAGACCACAGCGACTGATAAGCTCAGCCTTATCTAAAAACACATTTTGCTATGCAGCTGTAGAATACCGGAAAACACACAATAATAATATTCCAACAATATATGACATTTGCATTAATTCACAAAGAGGTGCTATATGAGAAAAAAAATATAATAATAATAAAAACAAATGATTCAGCCAACAATTGTTGCAAGTTGAAGTTATGTGTGACTGACTATTCCAGCATTTTCACTCACATTACGTCATTATATTATCCATAAATAGTTTTGAACGATAATGTTGCGCACTATCGAACTTTCCGATTCCCGATTATGATGATTGAGCAAAAAAGAATTTCGTTAGTTGACCAAGTTATGCAGCTTTTGACCAGCATTTGACTAGCATTTTTTTTTATTGCTTTTATTTTTATATTTTTGCATAGACAACGGCCCCAATGTCATATTAATAATAATGTGCGCTTACATTTTCTTTTTGCCATATTTGCTCATCGCACACACAACCTGTGTGTTAGTGTGTGTGTGTGTGTGTGAATTGTGATTGTAGTTATTGTTGTCAATTGACCCACATACATACAAACTAAAAAGCAAGCGCACAGTGTCGATGACGTCAGTCGCTGTAAAAGTTGCCGGCAAATGCCAAAAAAAACAACGTGTGGAGAATGTCCAAAGCTGAAGCTTTATCGATTTATCTGCCACAGGTAGAAAAATGGTAGCAAACGATTGAAAACTGGTGAAATAGCATCGTATTCTTATATGTATTTCCATTTTGGATTTATAACAGCTCTCCCCCGCCATACTCATATCAATCCTAATAGTTGTTCTTCTTTTGGCTTCTCTGCACAGTGTCCAAAGATCGTGAGGAGAAAATCAAATATGCGCGTGATCGCCAGAACGAGGAGCGACAGCGTAAAATCGAGGAGCTGCGCGCCCAGGCCGAGGCGGCGCAAAAATACCGCGAACAAAAGGAGGAGGAGCGTCGCCGGCGCATCGATGAGATACGTGTACGGGACACAGAGAAGCGTCATCTCGTCGAGGAGCGCAAGAGGGCCATTATCGAGGCCGAGAAGGAGCGACGCGAGTACATACTCAAAAAGAACACCGTAAGTGCTAAAGTATTCTCAACTTAACTCCAGTAATTAACTAACTCTGCTACTCTTATACCAAACAGGAGCGCGATTCGCGAATAGAGACAAAGAAACGCGATAGAAATTCGACTCCGTTCGCTTTTGGCTCGTCAACGCCACGTCTGTTGGATGTACCGGCGGATTATGGCCTGGTATCGCCCAGCACCTTTTGGGGCCAGCGACGGTAAGTGAAAGTAGCTCTGATTTGCTCTGAAAAAAAATCACAATCGGATAATTAATTAATATTCTCTTCGGTCTTTAATAGTTCAACATCTATATCGAACGTGGCGGGTGGCACGCTCTCACGTCGCAGTTCCGAGCGTGAACTAGCCGATGGTGGTGCTAAGAAGCGTACCTCTTCATCCACGGACCGACAAGATGGTGAGTGGCGTAGCATTTGTACAATATAATCCACACACTACCGGTCGAACAGCCACAAAACTCACACAACACGCAACACACACGAGAACACTTTATAGATACACACATAATCTTAACTATTTATTTTTGCAGTTAGAGTATTACTTACTTTAGACAAATGTACTCGTAATTTACAAAACTGTTACGTGACAATCTCTATATGTACCCTACCCACCACACCCACACTCACTTCCACGCCCCCTCAACGTAACTGTGAACTGTTGTTGATTTCGATTGATTTTATTTGATTTGCAATGTATATATATATATATCTATATCTATGATTTATATATAATCACCTGTGAATGCGAAAAACAAAGAAACTCCCATTCACTGCGCGTAACTTTGCCTGATTAATTTTTGCCCATTATAAATTTTTGTTTAAATTTCTCTATCTCTCTCTCAAACTGTACAAATTTGCCCATATATTACAACCATACACAGATCATCGCCGCAAGTCTTCGTCCATGTACGAGGTGTTCAATTGGGGCTATTCCAATGATGAGCCGCCAAAGCGATTTTCGCTTTCGATAGCCGGTGGCGACATAAATATCGATGGGCCAGCGTCCATTATAAAAAACAACGCCCAAAAACTGACTTCCACACCAACAACAACAACAACTGCGCACAGACCAAATATAACAACAACAACAACTGCAGCAACTGCAAGCCACAACAACAACTACAACAATAACTCATATCGTAAGGGTGAGGGTTCCTCTTCTCTTCTCTACTCTACTCTTCTTCAACTTCTCGTATTGTTCCCGTTTTGAACTTATATTTTTTTTTTTTCTGTTTATTTGTTGCCCTCTAACCTCCAAATAGCTCTCTGCGAAACTCCTAACCGGCATGCGCCCATATTTTGCATGATCTAATAATTGTATCCTATGAATAATTCCCGCTAGTCGACCTAAACCTGTCGGCAGTTAACCTTTGCTGTTATCGATAATTATCGATATATATTTTCGTTAGCTTGCAATTGTTATACTAATAGATATTTATGGTTTGTTCTAAACTTGGTTTTGACTGATAATAGTATTAGCGGTATTCTGTGCATAAATGGAATACCACTAATAAAATTATCTGTAATGCTCCTGTAATCTAGGATTTGTACAGCCCTTAAATCTGCCTTGCACTAAGTATTGTCCTTTCCAATCATGACGGCGGCCCTTTAAGTTTTATTTCTAGCCCAAAATTTTAGTGGCTCCCTGCTCTCTTTCTCTCTACTATTACTACTAAATTGGCATGGTTAATAGCTTTAAGCCTTTGCTTTTGGTTACTCGATGATACATTTTGCATTAGTATTTATATTTTTTCTATCAATATAACTGAGTTCAGTCCCAGTCGAAAAATCAACAAGAAACAAAAACAAAACAAAAACAAAAATCCCAAAACACAATTGCAGAAGATTTCGTTGACACAACACATCAGAACATGATGTTCCGAAGCGTTTACCGCAGGAAAACGGATCTCATGCCGACAATACCCAGCCCTCGAGACGGGCACTACGGTTCGCGCAGCTCACTTAGCACCACTCCCCGAACACCAGGTAAGATCGTCTCCCCTCCCACACGCAACAAAAAAAGAAACCCAATCCTAACCAGCTTCTACAGCTCATCGTGAGAAAATTCAAACATTTTCATATTCATGCGATGTGTTTTCATCAACATCATCATCAACATCAACATCTCATTCATTATTCATCAAAGTTTAGTTATTAGTAGGTTCATTTGTAGGTGACCCCCTCTTCTGAACCCACAACAACGAAAACAACAACAAGAACAACACCACTGCGACTGACCAAAATGAGAGTCTTCCAATTTGGGGCGGATTTATGTATTTTCGTCTTGCTTTTGATGCTTTCTAAGCTGTCCAGCCCCCCTGCCACCCGGAGCACCCACCACACACATACACCACACACTAACCTTAACCCTACACCTCATCCTCAAGCACACACATTCTTTTGCAATCCTTGTGCTCATTTAGTGTGACGTCTTCTGTGTACACATAAGTATAGCTATATATTTATATGGCTATAAGGAACCACAAGCAGCACCACCACTACCACCACCACCAACCAAAAGAAAATCAACAACAATCAAATGATTTTGATAGTCTCTGATTCATCAACACTTTCTTGAACCACTTCTTCACTTTACATATCAACAATACCAACAACGACCACCTCATTCAGGACGCGCCTATTCCATGAATCGCTTGGATCAGCTGTCGCAGCCAATTCGACGCAATGGCGAGCATGTTCGTGCCATTCTGGAGCGGGAGCGACGCGAAAGCGAACTGGAAATGTTGGATGAAACGGCTTCACTGGGTGGCACTCGTCGTGCGCCACATGGCACCCGCGCCGGACAGCGGCGTGCCGGCTCAGCTAGCGCTAGTGGCACATCCAGCGCTGTGGGCGCCATGTCGCGTAGCATGACCCATCTGGTGGCCGCTGGTAGCGGGCAGCGAGATCGTGGCAAATATTCGTTAGGCGGTGGCATCTCGACCAGTTTCCGGCCCTTGGGCAGCAGTGGCGGTCAGCAGCGTGACAGCAGTAAGAGTATGACACAGATTAGCTATACTACCTGGTCGCACAACAACAACAACAACCACAATTCACAACAACAACAACGGCAGTCAAATCTTGGCTTACAAACAGCTGCAACTAAAAAATATCTTCAATCATCATTTGCCTCCTCATTCAGCAACAACAACAACAGCAACAGGCGTGCCCAGCAACAACAATATGCGATTTCTACTTCAGCTATTACTACTAACCCTAACTACTACCACCAACACCACCACCACCACCGTTATCACGACCTCGATCCAAATTCATTGTTGCTCATGAACTCTTCTAGTTTGTTAGTGAATGCAGGTGTGTGCGATAAAACAAAAACAAAACATAAACAAACATACAAACAACATAACACTGAACACAACACATAACAAACAACTTGCCTCTAAAACTCTAATTCTCACTGCGGTGGCTAGCATTATTAAGTCCATTCCACAATTCTCTTCAAATTCTCCATTTAAATTGTACTCGGGGTTTTTCCTTACACATACACCTACACACCCACACACTCCGATATTGGCCAACTTCACTCACACACCCACACACACAAACACAGCGTTTTATGAATTTATTTATTGTAGGAAGACATACGAAGCAAGACCATTTGCAAATTGTGCTTCAATTAGAGCTGTAAACATAACTGTTATACTGTTATAATAACACAATGTTATAATATTTATTTATAATATGTGCCAAGGCAAAGGCTAAGCCTGCCAACAACAGCCGGCAGATCAGCTTAAGGTCTCTGTTAACGCTGGCGGCTGCTGCTGTTGAAGTCCACTCAACATGTAATGTTAAATGTAATTAAAATGTAATCAAATAACATTAAGAGCAGGGCGCCAAATTCAAAACTGTAAAGAACATAAACAGTTACCGTTACTGTTTGCAGCTCTAATCTTGCGTTCATCTGAGCAACAATATCCATATATTGTAATCGATCACATCAGAAAAGAAAAACAAAAAGAAAAGAAAATTGGAAAATGAGTTGCATATTGTGGGTCCATATTGTGTGCTGAGCACTGTCATCTGTATGTTTGTTTCGTATGTTTTCGATTTGCTGCTCCACTGTTGACCTTATAACTCTAGCTATATATGACACACATGTTGTTGCCCACACTCACTCAACCCCAACACACCCACACACAACACTTACACCCACACTGACACCCACATAGAGATTACCTTGGTTAATGCTTTGTGTCTCTTTTTTTTCTCGGTGTATTTGTATTTGTGTCTAGCGTATTTGTTGGTTCTTTGTTTAATTCTCCAGGTATTATTTTTGTTTTATAATTGTCTTCTGCTGTGTTTCATTTTTTAATCTTACCTAATGACGAAACTCTGTGGTGACGGTCACAAATCCCCAAAAAAATATCACAAAATTATAATTATAATTTAGTGCTCACCATACCATAAAATATAAACTGATGCAGTTTGCACAATGAATTTACTTGTTTGCTAATCTTTTGAAATGCGTGTGTTGTCTTCCTTCATTGGCTTAGGCTCGCGTTCCGGCAATGTGACACCCGGCGGACATGGCGGACATCTAAGCGGTTCGCGGCCCGGCAGCGCAATGTCCACATCCACAACGTTGTCCACATCGGGTGGTGGACTGGTGCCCAGGCGACCGCAGACGGCGCCACGTAAGCCACGCCCAGCCAGCATAGCCGGCACCGGCATGTCCTTGGAGGGTAAGCATTTATAATCTTATTGAAATGAATCTCTTGCAACTTCATGCATTGCATTCATTTTTCAGAGATCAACAAACTGAAGCGGGACAATAAGCCGCCGATGAAGACAACAAATAATGGCGCCTCGCCAACAACCACGTCTACAGCACAAACGACACCCAAACGAACTCCGAACCTCATGTCCACCTCAATGATCGTGACCTCCAGCTCATCGCGCATGCACAGCGCCGAAAAGAAGACGCCATCAAAGCGGGTTTGTAGCGGAAGAGAAGTTACTTTAAATATCCATGTAACTTAATTTTCGAATCTTCAAGCAGGAAACGCTACCGCCAAAGGCTGCATCCGCATCGAAGGCACAGCCCAGTCGCACCGACAGCATTGAGCGCATTAATCGACGCTCCAAGGCAGCCTCAGCGATGAGCACGTCCATGGTTGTCACCACAAGTGCCACGACAACAGTGACAGCAAGTTCATCAGCTGCGGCTGTGCCTACGGAGTCAAATGGTGTGGCCAAGGAGACCGCAGAGCTGGCCGCAGAAGTGGCTGCTACAGTTCCTGTGCCAGCTGAGGCTCCAGCAGTGCTCGTCAGTGTTAGCAAGGCGGAAAAGGAGGCGCTGAACACCGTCAAAACGGAGCAAATTGAGCAGCAGCAGGAGCAGCAGCTGATGCAAGTTGAAGCACAGCCAGAGGCAGCTCCTCAAGTTGCAGAGCCGGTGGCACCAATAGAGGAGCCCATGATTGCCTCTTTCAACGTCGAGGAGAAGGCGGATGAGGGCAATGAGAAACCGACGCAGCAACAGGAGCCAATTGCCCAAAAGAAGACATCCCGCAATGGCAGCAAAGAGAACTCGGAGGTGCGCGAGCTGACACCACCAATGGCAGCGGCAGTGGCAAATCTCAATGTGGATGTGAGCAGCGATTTGATGACCGCATCAATGATAGCCAGAAAGATAACGACTGAGGAGCAGGCAAAGGCGGCATTAGCCGAACGACGACGTCTGGCCCGCGAGGAGGCCGAACGACAGGCGGAATTGGAGCGCCAACGACTCGAGGCCGAGCGTCTAGCTGAGCTCAAGGCCCAGGACGAGGAGGCCGAGAGGCAGCGACTTTTCGAGGAAGAGTCCACACGCCTCGCCGAGGAACAGCGTCGAGGCGAAGATGAGCGTCTCCGCAAGGCCATCGAGGTGAGTACTTGAATTTGACTGTGGTTGCAGACGAAGTTGGATCATTCCATTTATATTCACTCAACCAGGAAGCCGAGCAGCGCGAGGAGGAGGAGCAGCGTCGGCGCGAGGATGAGGAACGTCAGCGCATCGAGCGCGAGGAGGCTGAAAAGAAGGCCAAGGAGGAGGCTGAGAAGCAGCGCATCGAAGTCGCCGAGCGTCTCAAGCGCGAGGAGAAGGAGCGCGAGGAGCGACGCAAACGCGTCGAGGCAATCATGTCGCGCACACGCAAAGGCGGCGGCGCTGCTGCCACGCCCGGCAAGGTAGTAGCAATGCCTCCAACTGCTCCCCTACAACTATAAACTAAATTGTTGTTCTTTTGCTTTAAAAGGATTCCGCTGATGCAAAGAATGTGTCTGCGCCCAAAGAGAACGATACGACGAACAGCAGCAGCAGCAGCAACAACTCGGCTGATGGCTCACCAAGCAGCAGCAGCACAGATGCCGTGGCGCCACCCTCAGAGCCGATCACTTTGGTGGCAGTAGAGTCGTCCTCAACGACGACGGTGACGGCGATGGAGCCAACAGTCAACCATCAGGCAACGTATGAGCAATCGGTGCTGGACAAGGAGAATTCGCTGATAAATAGCTTCTCCAATATGATAATCGATGAGAATGCCAAGAACTTGCACCAATTTGACGTAAGCAATGGCAAGCTGCATGCGGAAACAATGCCGGCAACAGTTGCAGCAACTGCAGCAGCAGCCGTGGCCAATGGCAATGGTCATATTGAGAACGGAAACAATAAGAAGTGAGTAAATTGTGTGTTTGTTATGTGTTATGAACTAAACCCTTGACTAATTGCAGCGACATCAATCTGCTGCAGGATGCAGTGACTCCGGCTGTTGTCACACAGCTCATCGATTTAAGCATTGAGTCACAAGATCATCTACAACAACAACAGCACATCAACATCAACAATAATATAAATAACAACAACAGCTTGCTGACGATGGGCACAGCGGCAACCAACACGCTAGTCACTGCTGATAGTCACGAGAATAAAGGTACTAATTATATATACATATATATATATATGTTCATCATGGAATATAATTATATATGATTTCATTCGCATTTTTATATAGATTTGTCGTTGCTGTGAATCCGTTGGAAGTGGAAACCAAACCAGATTGTTTTCGAAAACTATCTAAAAAACAAAAAGAAAACAAAAAACAAAACAGAAAAACAAAAACAAAAAACTGATATATAGCTAAATGTGTGTGGAGTATTTATTTATAAAATTGAGTTAGGATCCATCCATCCAGGCAAAAGCGAGATGTGTGGTTGGAATATTTCCGTGTGCAGAGATAAAAAGAAAGCAACAAATTATGGTTACTAGAGATACACTAACAAACAGGAAAACAAAAAGCTTATAAAAACTATATACACTTTATTATATATATACATATATATATATATATGTAAACTAAATGTACGGATTATTATGATGATCAAGGAGGCAAAGCTGCAAGAGATAAAAACATAAAAATGTGAAGGAAAAACGCGTGCATGTAATATTAGTTAAGAACTAAGACAGAACTAAAAGAGAAATGATTGATATGATTGATAATAATGATAATGATGATGATAATGGACATTTTTTTGGCAATTTTGGAACGTCGCGTTTAATTAATGCAAAGCAATTCGATATCAAAATAGTTCGATCTAATTTAATTACGATTTATGTGTGTGTTTATAATGCTAGCAAAGAAAATCGCTTCAAAAGTTTTGCAATTATTTCGATTAAACGAGTCTAACTTGAACCAGACGATGCAGCGTATATAATTGAAAATTATATATACAAGAGCTACTAGTAATGAATGAAAAACAAAATATAACAAAAACAAAAAAAAGGAAAAATCACGCCTAGTACATATGCGAGTATGAATGAATGTACGTCAATGGGCCACACAAGAGAGACCAAGCGAAAAAGCAAAAACCGAAACGAAATAGAAATGCTAGAAGTGAAAAGGGATTATCGCTAATATACAAGATCCCACACAAAATTTGAAAACGCGGTATGTGCATATATATGCATAATACCCATTATATTTAGACCAGGTCCACACTGAAATCACTGCTGGGGGAGTCGCCATCGCCTGCTCCAAATCTTGTGTTTATTGCCCAATTTTTTGCACAGTTGTTTTATAAGTTAAGTTTAAATACGTTGAGCCAACGAATCGTGAGGTATTATTTATTAAAAAAAAAAAACAAAAAAAAACTATTTGTCTGAAATTATTTGCTGATACTATATATGTTCTATGTCCAAATTTTGATTCGAGCAGAAATTGTAATTGTCCCCTATATAAAAAAATGAAAGTACACAAACATACACACCGATATCAGATATCAGTGCTTATATACACACACATACACACACACACACCTAGGATATACAAATGAAAAAAGGGACTTTTAAGAGTCGTCTGTCAATTCGGATTATGCTGATGTCATTTTTTTAATTGTACTACTAGTAGTGTTCTCTCTGTATATTATTTTTGCGTCAATCTATATATATATATATATTTTTTTCGTAATTATTTTTTATAAATATATATATACACATCAATATTTGTAATTTGTATTTATCCACGTGCAAAATAAATTATGATTATTTTTTAATTGTATCTAGAAAATTATTTAGCATGCGTCCCCCACAAACAACTATCCAAAATAAATTGTAAAAATCAGAAGAAGAAATATATAAGAGAAAATTAAATTTCATAATGCAATATACATATATATATATATATATAAACACACACACACACTAGCAGAGAGAGTGTGGTGGCTGTGTGTGTGGCACACCCACTTGTACTTGAGCGCGAGGGCCTTAACATGCATGACGAGCAAACAAAACATTGAATCCCGTTAATAATAGTAGAATAATAAATAAAAATAATAAAAATAAAAAAACAATGCAATATCTCTATGCGAAAACTAATGAAATACACATTGTCTAGTTAAATGAAATGCTTTCCTATGTTAAAAACCTGATGGCGATATAATCAAAAGACAAACTTTAAATGTTTATTAATTGTATGATTCCCCATTAAAAATTGTCTTGCTGCAGTTAAAAAAAACAAAATGAAACTAAACAATTATAAATTAAATATTCTTAGAACTATGTATATTTAATATTACGATAATATATATGTATGTATCACACAAAGCAACAACCACAACAAAATTATAAAAAAAAGCAATTCCCTTTTATTTATTTATAACACATTAAAAAACAAAATCAAACACACAAACAAAACATATTAAACACTGAACAAATAATGAAATTCTCTTCGTATCTTGAAAGCAACTACATGAAAAACACAACTATAAAAAAAAACAATTGCATAACAAATATATATATATTTATGTGAATAAAATGTAACTAATTCTCAAGGCAAACAAAACTTAGACTAAAGAACGCTTTAATCTAGTAATGTTATTTTTCCGCTCAAAGTACGCAATAACAGTGAATGACATGGCCTTGTTTGGAATGCTGCGATTAGGATAAGGCATGAACTGTTATTACTAATCATACGCGTTGGGAGTTCGTATCTGTCTCCATTTTCATTGTCAAACAATGTTTCAAACAGCCGTTAAACATAAGCATTATGTCATCATCAACAGCAGCAGCAGCTGAGTTTAAGCTTTTCGGCGCAAATATAGAGAGAAAGAGCTTTTGAGAGCGGTTCATGTTAGCCAGAGAGTAAAAGCTTTGACTTGACGACACTGTTGCCAAAATTGGTACGATTGTACCAATGAATGGTACACGTTGCTAATATATACTATATTGTATATATGAAAAGGTATGAAATGCCGTACTTAATTTTCATCAATTTGATGCATATTATTCAGGTTTCAGCCGTGCTTGCCGACATTACCTGCGCCAAAGTCACGCTCACTGTTAATATCTCTCTCGCTAGTTAACAGAACGTGTTACGCTCACTGTAAAGTTTTCCTTATTATAGCTGGTTATCTACAACGTTCACAGCGCATTTAGTATTTGTTGTGAACGGACGTGCTTTTTTTGGGTTCGCTGCGTACTCTACAAAAACCTACCGAAATTGTGATAAACATTCCATTGGCCGCCAGAGTGCATCGATAAGTTAGCAGCTATTTTCTGACCAAACGCAACGCACCCTGCAAACCCGTTTACAGCCCAACAACAACAGCAACAACAACAAACATTAACATGTCGTCGAATCGTGCTCCAAAGAGTGGCTTTGCCGCCGAAGCGCAGCGTAAGGTAACCAAATTTCTTGCCAAAAAAAAAATATATTATTGAATGTGTGTGAGTGTTTTTTTAAGCTGTTGCATTGACTTAATTTGGGCATTTGAAACGCCGAAAGAAAAAAACCAGGCTACAAATGGTTTTAGGAATGACCTCATTCCACATTTTGCAAGGCGCTCTGATAAGTCATTTTTAAGCTTGTGTGTGTATCTAAGTATCTGCATGTAAAATTAATTTTGTATATATCGGATCTTCAACTCAAACTGTTCATTAAGTAATTAATCGAACTTGCAAGTTGAGCTTTCAATTGGGTATTGAGTGAATTGTTATATGCAACTCGATTTTGGCAGCCAAGGGCAAAAAAGGGATCGCGATTTTCTCTCTCTTGGTCTCCCTCTCTCTCACTCGCATTGCTTAGATAATTTGATGACAATAGCAACGCTGATTTACAGCAATTTACATACACAAACTGGGATTATGTATATCCGCAGCCCACCCCACCCCATTCCCTTGGACAATTACGCAATGCATTCTGTGCCTGTGTGTGTGTGTGTGCACAGCCCCCAACGTGAGTGAAATTGAAATTGTATATCGCCGTCGTCTGTCGCTTAGAGGTTGGAGGGATTAAGTGCAGTCCACTAATGGGCGACAACTACAAAAACAATGTCTACAGTTACAGTATTGAGCAAACAAAACAAAGCGAGACACACACATCGCACGCTCTCTTCCACACTCGCGCTCTCGCACTTCACTATCCCTTTTGACTTTGCCCGCGATCAATGGCTTCGCAGGAGCTAGCGAGAGAGCAAGCGAGTGAGCGAGCGATGATGTCATTGGGCTCTGCTTGGCCTGCCGCCTGCCAGCTGCACGTCTTCGTTAACTGCCAAAAAAAAAAGTACAAGAAAGCAGAATGATATGTTTGGCGAGCCGCAACGTAAATACCCTGTAAAAATCATATGACAGCTTAATGAAATACGAAATCCTTATTAAATTATTGAGCTAAAAATACGTTTTTAATTTAAATTAATAATTGAAATTCTGTCAATAAACCGTAATCATTTCCGAATCGTAGTTACATATTTAGAGATACTTTTTTTAATTTGAATTCATAATTTCAATTATAATTTATTTAATATAAAAAATATTTATTTTTTCGATCGTTACATATTTAGACACAAAAGAAAACAACTCTTTTTTTAAGTAGCTACCTTAGCGGAGCACTTAGCGATAGCACCTTTTGACAACGTACTCATCACACACATGCGCGCCATGCTTAAGAGTGAGCGTGTGTCAGTGTTTTAAGTATGTGTGTGTGTGGCATAGGCAAACAAAAACAACATGACGCTGAATCAACTTTAAAAAAATTGTTTGTTCATTTGACTGCTGAGGTGTGCGTATGTGTGTGTGTGTGAGTGTGTGAGCTGAGTCGCTTGGCAGTTTTTTTTTTTTAATTTTTTCGTGTACTTTTATGGCAACGACTCAAATTTCAGCGAAAATCGAGCAACTATTGAAAGCGCTACAGCAAAAACAACAATAGCAAAAGCAGCCCCTTTTTTATTTTTGCCAGATTCTACTTTTAAGCTAACCCTAAACGCGCTTCACGACCCCCGCTTTGACCATGTTCCTTTAATTAGTCGGGTTCTCTTTCTCCCTCTCCCTCTCTCTGCTTGTTGGTTCGTCTTCTTTTTCTTCTTGGTCTTCCTCTGCTGGTGGTATAGGTACCTATAGAAGCGTTAGCACGTACATACACATACTCATGTAAATACATATAGTAATCAGTGGAAGCATACACAAACAAATACACCTGTATATACAAACATAGATATGGTCACATTAATACATCCGCAACCATCGCGATATCAGTTTAACAAATGGAACTTGTCGACTAGTTCTATAAATTTAATGTACTTCTACATATTCTATTCTGTGAATGACTAGGGTCGGAACGGGAGCGCGGGGTGAGGTATAGGAATAAACATAATTGTGTAGGTATTCATTCACTTCTAGATAAGCCATAAAAAGTGTTGGTCAGACAACAAGTTAATCATAAATCAGAAATGTGTTGCTTGGATTTCCGGTGAAACTCTCTAATGCCAAAAGAAGAGTACTATTTTTTTTTTATGGGCCTCCCAATAATGGAGTAGTAGTTGATTTTACTAGCTTTTTATTTTATTTTAGCAAATGCTTCGTGCATGTTATGCCATGTTTAACACTTATCAAAACAAAAGGAAAACAAACGCAACCACAAAAATCAGTCACATAATTGACCTCGTTTTCATTTCGCTTGCGGTATATTCAAAGCTTGAGTGTTTTTTTGTTTTTGTTTTTTTATTCGGCTTTTAAGTCGAATATCGGTCAGCCTCAAAGAGCTTTGCAATTGTCATCATCATCGAACAGCTGAAATGACACATCGAAAAGAAAGCGAAATCGAAACGTTACAATTCGAAAATGAATAATCTCAAATGTCTGTCAAAACTTACCGATTGGTTTGTTGTTTTTTCCTTGCAAGCGCAGCTTTTGCCTCTCATTTGTACGCACACACACACCTACATCCACAAAGTACACAAACACACACACACACGCACAAGCACAATTGTTTCTGTGCTATGCGTCAACAGTTTAGTATTTAACTATCCATCGTCTGCTGAGTTATTGGCAAAGCTCGCATTCAATAATGACATCATCTTTTTGGGATCCTACGAAGTTGCTCATTACGCAATGATCCGTTGCGTCGCTCTGTCTCTCTCGCTATCAATCAATATGAGCGCAACAACAAGAAAAAAAAAACACACACACACAATATATTTTATACATTACGTGCCACTTCTGGAAACGGAAACTTGCGTCAGCATTTGTTAGATTTATGACAGAGACATAAGGAAAAACAGACATAAGAAATCCATTCTCAAAATAAGAAACTCCTTAACAGCTGTGCCTGTCAGTTCACAGTTGTGCTGACCAGCAATTATCCAGCTCTATACTCTGTTCTCTGTGAATATCTATGAATCATTGATCTGCATATCTACCCGGCATGTTTTCTTTTTAAAGGGGTATTTTTTCTTCGTCAAACCTTGGTTAACGGTTCATTTTTTTTAATTTTCCTGTGCATTTTGTGGGCGTAGATGAGTCTCTCTCTCTTCTCACCATTTCCGCGTTGGCGTCTTGTTCACCGCTGGTAAGCACTATTTTTTTTTTTTGGGCGGCTTGAGTCCGGTTTTACTAGCCCGCAGCTTTTCTTTATGAGTAGGAGTGGAGTGGAAGGGGGCGTGGTGGGGGTGGGGGGGAATAAGCAGGTCTTTAGCAAGTATGTTTGCCCTGTTGTTGAATGGCACTTTTAATTTAACTAAAAGCTCGGTGAGAGCAGCAGGCCTAATGAAGAGGCTTTCAGGCTTGGCTCGCTAATGCGAATTGCGTGCGGGCCCAGAAAACAAAAGCCCGCAAAATTCATATGCATGCAGTAGGCGGCAAAACCTATCTAGTAACTTCATCAAAAAAAAAAAATTGAAAAACAAAAAATAATTACATTTCCCGCAGTTTGTTTTTTTATTTTGACATTGTCGCGCTATTTTGTAATTGCGTGTAATCGTGCTTAATTCATCAACTGACCCACAGACCCACTCAGAGGTCTACCCCTATCACCCCACCATTTATCAATCTCTCAATGTCAGTGTCGTGCGGCGGGGTTACACAGTGAAAAACGATAAAGCTGAAATCTGGCATATAAACATATATATATTACAAATAATAAAAAAAAGAAAGCTTTTCTTCTGTGTAGATCTGTAGGCATTTTTTTGTAAACTTTTTTACCATTTTTGGAATCAAAGTTCCATGACTCTTGAGAAAGTGGTGATAATGTTTATTTTTTTGTACTGTACCAACGCACTGATAAGCGAATTCCGCTTTTATTTTGTTCGATAAAGCAACACGTTCCACAACGTTCTATATATATATATAAATATATTATATACGTAGCGACAGCAACCCATTACTTACTGTACTTTTCTGTCGTCGAATTTCGCTACGACCTCATAGCGGATCGCAATAAAACAAAAAGAAAGAAAAAAAACTGAAAAATGACTGCCAACTTGGGAAGCTGCTGACTCATTAAAAACAGCTACAAAAAATATTTGTATACATGTATAAAAACAAACGAAAAAATTCTTATTGGTTGCCATTTTTCATTCGAGTTCGAAGACTGTTTGCTTTCGTATTTGGTTTTGTGTGTCTAGTTGTAAGTCATGTTTGCCAATTCCAAGACTCGGACACAGTTAACAAAATTATATAAATATTTATGCATTGACCACCACATATTTCTTTTCTGCTTCGGAAAGTGTAAAAATGAGCTCGATTTTATTAGATTATTAACGGCTTTATATTTATGTGCATGAATACATTAAAAAAGCCGGTCGCATATCTTCTAGAATCTCAGAAATATATATGTATGTTGTGTGTGTGTGTGTGTGTATGTGTATGCCTGTCAAATTCTTTAATTAAAATTTATTCAAACCGCCTCGAGAGCGTCAATCTATCTGCCATCATCATAATTATCAACGGCGAATTATGTTCATCATCTCTAGAAATGTCATACAAAATCTGTTTTATGATTTACGAACATGATAAATTGACCCAATGTGCCAAGACCCTATTTTTAGTTAAACATCAGCTTAAAATTTTGATTTAATGATCTTGACCCGCTCGGCTTAGCTGTTAAATCTTCTACCGTTATGGCGAAATTTAAGCTTTCGAATTGTGATTATGATTGACTCTCTCTCCCGCTCTTTCTCTCTACCGATTCCTCTCTCTCTCTCTCTGTCTCCCTCTAATTGTTCGTCTAATTGAAGCTTTAAATCGGTCAGCTGCTTGAAACATCGATAACATTATTAATAATTACAGTTAATGGGTTTCGACAACAACAAACAAACCGTGCAAACTCATAAAAAAAAGGGAAACAGAATATATATTAAAAAAAGCTGTTGACAAAGACATAAAAATTATGTAGCGCTTGTTGATTTGCATTTTTATTGCCTGTTTATATATCTGCATATCGACTTCTTGATCAGACCAACAATTTTATTTTTTATACTTTGGTTTGACGCCCATTAATGTAGCTCATTGATAAATATTTCTACTAACTATCGTTGCGACAGAGTTACAAAATAGATGACACAGTGTATTCACCTCCATGCCAGACAATAACCTCCACCCTCCCTCAACTGCACCCGCCCCCCTGTTGCATGCGATAAGGAAAAAGCGAAAAAAATAACGAACACAAAATTCCCTTTGTCAATTGCAAAAATGCAACAAAAGCCACAATCAAAGCAACAAAAAAAAACCACTCAATTGGCGACAAGCGTTTTTATTTGTTTTTCTGAGATCATTAATTTTAATAGAGTCCGCTATCAGGAACAATTCGACGGCAGGGTTGCCATTTTGGCTATTTAATAGCTAGTTTTAGCTTTAAAAGAAAATAAGTGAAACAAGAGCTTAGCTTCAATTTTTGCAATTCTAATTGACTTAAAGTAACGCAACACTGGCACACAGAAAGAGAGAGGGTGAGGTAGAGAGCGAGAGAACGAGGGATGGAGAGCACTACTGCTAAATAGTTACTAATCTGAGAAATCAGTTAGCGACAGCAATTCAATTAAATTAAACTAATAACTTGGTGACAGCTAACCAGCTGCGACAAGTTGACTGATTTTTGATGCCAGAGTTAAATGGAAACACAACACGCAAACGAATTCTCACAAACCAACCCGTTTGCGGTTTTATTGGCGCTATCGTTCAACTCAATGTCCCCACACCAATAACGCTCAACAAGTGGGCCTCGCTCGCTCCAAACGCCAAATCGGTGCGAAGGACGCCCAAGCAAACGAGCAAACAAAAAAAATAATAATAATACAGCCGGCATTTGCCGTAAACCTTATATGGCCAAAAACAAAAGCAGCAGCAATCTCAGCTCAATATTTGCAAATATGGTTATTGATTTAAGCTTGAGAACGTCACTGAACTTACACTCAGTTTGCATATAGAGAGAGAGAGAGAGATATGCAGCCAAATATGGATGTACATATGTAGATACACATGTAATAGTGTTGTACAATGATCGCAAATTAAAGCACTCAAGTTTAGTGTGCGATATCCTCCACACTTTAGGTAGAACTAAATCAAATATAAGCGGGAAGTATCTATATCATTAATTAAATATATAAATACATAAAGTAATATTTAAATTATATAATTAGAAAATTGGAAACACAAATTTTGGTCATAAATCCCATGGGTTTGTTGTAGCTTTTGGGATTGGCGACATCTGGAAAATGCAATCTTATCCAAACTTGAAATACAACCGTGGAGCAATAAGTAGCAGCAATGTGTGTGTGGGTGTGTTTGTATGCTTATGGCCAATTACCGATAGGAGGCTTATCTGAAAATATCGCAGCAGATAACACAGGAATATATATATATAAATATGTTTAAATATGATTTCATTAGCCAACCGGTTTTAGTCTTGCAAATCCCGAAGTTCTAAGCAGTCATGTCTAAGTCAAAGGTGGACTATATATATATTTATATATGTATTGGAATAATACTAATTGGATTCTCTTCTGTACTTATAGATAAATTCAAAGTACAGCGAGGAGCTGGCCCAGGAATCGCTGGAATGGATTAAGGCTGTGACCGATGAACCCATCAATACATCCGGTGATACCGATAACTTCTTTGAAGTGCTCAAGGATGGCGTCATTCTGTGCAAGTTGGCCAACGCCTTGCAGCCCGGCTCCATCAAGAAGGTGAACGAGAGCAAAATGGCCTTCAAGTGCATGGAGAACATTTCGGCATTCCTCGCGTGTGCCAAGAACTTTGGGGTGCCCACACAGGAGACATTCCAAAGTGTCGATCTCTGGGAGCGTCAGAATCTCAATTCTGTCGTCATCTGCTTGCAGTCTCTGGGTCGCAAGGTAACAGAAATATATATATACATATATATATATATGTATGACTTGCAATTCTAATGCCACGTCTTCATTTTACGTTAAACAGGCCTCCAACTTCAACAAGCCATCGATTGGTCCCAAGGAGGCGGACAAGAACGTGCGCCAGTTCAGCGATGAGCAGATGCGTGCCGGCCAGAATGTCATCTCGCTACAGTACGGCTCCAATAAGGGTGCCACCCAGTCGGGCATTAACTTTGGCAACACCAGACACATGTAGACACTTAAAAATTTCCACACCTTTTTACACACACACACAAAGACATACACACACACACACGCAAACATTCCGTAATAAAGCCAAAACCAAAACCTGACATCTTCCTTTGGCCTCGTTTGCCAGACATTCCGTAAAAGCAAATCTAAAGTGTAAAAGAAAAGAAATTATGTATTTATAACAAACACAAAACAAAAAAAAAAGTATATTTGTATTCCAATTTTATCATGATTGCACCAGACGTATGTAATAACATAAATTACTTTTAATTTATTATGATTAAGTACTTGAGAACGTACGAATGATTTTTTATTTAGAATGATTTTATTCTATTTTCAACAAAAAAACATATACGAAATTTAAAACAAAGAAAAACACTGCATTTTTGGCACGATCATTTATTAATTATGATCAACTTATACACACACAAAAGAAACACTAATAAGCACTCAATATTATCGTGCCATTAACGGATTGCCTTATGACTAAAGTACCCGATTTTATTTTGAAATAGATAGTGTATTTTTATCTCGAAGAATAACGGCTACAAAAGTTATTTGAAAACTAACCACCTGAATTTCAATCAAAACCTTAGCATTTAAATGTGGTGCATTCAAGGACCGAAACAGTTAAATACAAAGAGCAAAATAAAAGCAAATCCAATATGTATTACTACACATTTAAATAATATATATATGTATGTATTTTAATGTTACATTCAATGTTGAAAATAAATAATTATTCTTTTAAATGTTGCGTCTTCTTTTTATCGATACATCGCAACGATTTATCGATACGTGCAATTCGTGCGATCACAATGTTGTCAAATCTGTGTTAATATATATTCCAACGTGAAAGCCAAACAAAGCTTACAAAATGGAAACTGAGATGTGCCGTATTTGTTTAAACAGTACGGTAACGCTGGTGGAAATATTCGCGAAGCGTGAGCAATCCGACAAGGACAACCCGGAGCCCAGCCTGGCTGACATGCTGAACGAGTGCGCCGATTGTCACATCAAATCCAACGATTCGCTGCCACAACAAATATGCCTCAGCTGTGTGCTTAGCGCTCAAAACGCGTTCAGCTTCAAGCGAAAATGTGAGCAGAGCTATCAGCAACTGGTTGCCAATCGCAAATTGCGGCAAGAAAATGCAGGGAAAGAAACGACAGCGAAAACGGGGCCAAGCAAAAAAGAGCTGCTGGATGTGCTCGACACAAAAGAGGAAGACGAAATTAAAGTCGAGCCAGCGAGCAGTGAATCCCCACTCTATAAATGCCCATATTGTAGCAAGAAATTCTCTCACCTGAGCATTTTGACTTTGCATAAGAAGTAAGTGTCTTGGATGTCATCATGATTATCATCCTCATCGTTTTTCTTGCAGATGGCATGCCGAGAATCAGCATAGCAAACGCAAAGCCGGCCCAAAGCCGAGCAAAGTGGAGAGTAAATCGAAAGTGTGCTCCATCTGCAAGAAGAAATGTAAATCAATTTCGGTGCTGCGCAAGCATCTCTTTTCCCACAGCGATTTGCGTCCATTTTCCTGCACCCTGTGCCCGACCAGCTTCCAGTTCAATTCGCATCTTAATCGGCATATGCGCAGTCACACTGGCGAACGTCCGTATCAATGTCCGTTCTGTCCGGAAACCTTTGCTAGAAGCGACTATTGCCGCGCACACATGGACAGATTTCACAGCGGTTTAACATTCAGCGGCAAGCTAACGTAAGTGGCGTTTTGTTCTATATTTGCTTTATCAACTTACTAATTATTAAATTGCAGCAAACCAAAAAAGAAATGATCACACTAACTAAAGAGAAACAGCTGAGTATCTAAACAAATGACAAAAACAACTACGAAAAACATATGTAAATCTATTTCGCCTCTGTAAATGAAAAACATAGTTAATAATAATGTAATTTTAAATGTCTTCAAATCGATATTATTCAATTGCGACAAGCTGATAAGCGAGCGCCTATCGATATTATGAATGGGCGGCGCTCACGATTGAGCAGAAGAGGTTGGCACGCATTGAACGTGATGTCGCATTTATTATGATTATGATTGAAAATATGTAAAATTATTCGCATTATGATTGAAAATATGTAAAATTTAAAGAAAATTACATTTGGAATGCAAGATGAATAAATATAATTCATAAATACGCTTGCAGAAAATGCAATCTAAAAATCGTATAAGATGTGACGTCACGTGCGCAATCCAAAGAGTAAAGTTGCTCCAAGCACAACCTTGGTGCCGGCTGCTTACATTATGTTACTTTCAAGTACGCAACTAGCGTCAAATTCTTATTAAAATATGGACGCCGACAGCAGTTCCCGTTCCTACAGAGGTCCGTATTGTGATGTTAGCCGTATTAGCTAAATTGTGCAAAACAAATATTTTTTTGTGGTTTTTGTTGTTTTTTTTATAGTGACAAAACAGTGAAAGTGACATGAAATGGGAATTGAAATTGAAGCGAATTCGAACGAAAGCGAAGAACAGCAGCTAAAGGAAAGGACAAATGGACAACGGAAGCGAAAGCGAAAGCGAAAGAGCAAAAGAGAACTGCAACCAATTGAGAAACGCATAAATTTATAAAATGCATTTTTAAATATGTATATTGCATGTAGATTCCAGACGGCGTTCACGCGGCAGGGAGAGGGCAAAGAAGAGGGAGCTGGAGAAGCTGCCCTATTTCGCAGACGTGGGACGCGAGCGCGACCGAATGCGCAATCTGAGGCAACACAGAACGGAACGCAGTCTAACGCCGCCGCCGCAGCGACGCCCTCGACTGAGATCTCGTTCGCATTCCCCGCAAACAAATTATCGCCAGCGCCGGCATTCAAGGAGCGCTGAGCGTAGTCATCGCAACAGCCGCAATATGAGGCATGCCTCTTCATACGCGCATCGCCGACGCAGTCGGAGTCGCTCGCGAACACCACGCATTATAACTGTGCCGGTGCCAGTGCCAGCAGCTGGTTATCCCTACGCCTACGTTAGTTGCTTTTGACTCCAACTAAAAACAAGCCGAACTAAAGAATACCCTTGCAGAAGCATAAGCAAACAAATATTCAAACATTGGCCATGATTTCCAGAATATATACTTAATACTGAAATATTAATAATATATAACAGATGTAAATTTGAATACAACAAAATTATCATGCCCACTGCAAGGGAATACAAAGTACTAAAGCATCTCTAATCCCTTTCCCTTTCCCCATTTTCAGGACTGGCCGCGGCAACCAAATTTCCATGCCATGTTTGCCCCGATGCCATTTGCCATGAATCGGCCGCGTCCACCGAATCCGTATTTTGTGCCATATCCAGGAGCGCCCCCTCCGCTAGCGTTTCGATATAGATTTCCACCAGCGATTCGGCCACACTCGAGATATAGCTATAGAAATGATCGGCAGCAGCAGCACCCATCGACGCCAAAATGAATTTGAAACCTTTTACATAATTACAAATTTATTTACTCAACTGCTATATACAATCGTGTGTTTGTACATTAAATTAATAAATAATACACAAGACAAACTAAAAAAACATACAAAAATATTGCATTTGTTTAACGGATTTAGCAAGAAGTTGGTGAGAGAACTTTAGGAAGGTTTGATTAAATCAGGCGCAATAAATGCCGCAACTAAAGTCACACGAAGACGTATGCTAATCACGTTCAACTTAACGACTACATATATATAAATATATACACATATACATGAACAGATTCACACACACATATATATATATATACCATTATTTTAGAGAGTGGACTAAACACTAGTTTGGGGGTTGGGGGGAGTCCTAAGATTCATATATAATAGAGCACTATGTCAATAAATTATAAAAATATATATATACTGTATATATATATAGATCATTTTGTATACACACACGGCTGCTGTTAAAGCTCGACCCGCGGACGAAACTGTAAACGTAACGGTGGATCTCGAAAACGCCAACGCGTCACATACACAAATTTCAGCGTATGATCCTTGCCCAACAGCTCTTCATTACACAGGATGTCGATCTGTCACAGAAACAAAGATTATCATTAATAAATCATATTTTTAATATATACCGTTACGCTTAAAATAATTGTAGTGCTGTTTCTCAAAAATATAACTAATTTTATGCTGATAAAATCAAGATATTTTTTTAAAGTTAACTTATCCTCAGTATTGATGGCTTTTTTTAACTATTTCTTAAGCAGTTTCTTTTAACCTTTTGCAAAACATTTGTGTGCACTACTATTATTTTGGCCGCAGCTGTATGGTGAGCTTTGTTTTACTCACCTCGCGATATTTTTCAATGCCGTTGAGTATCTTTTTGGCGACGAGCTTCTTGAGATGCGTTATCGTCGCCTGCGAGCTGCAGCGTATGAAGCGTCTTTGCAGATTCTTAAAGTTATTGCTTATACACTCGAGGCACACGTTGACCTGCTCGTCCAGGCGATGGAAATCGGATTCGGCATGCGCCTCCATCACCTTCTCATTGTCATCCTCGTGGTTTTGCGTTATATCCTTCGGGCATGGCATATTGCGGCTCTTGTAAAAGTCACGCTCACGTCTCGATTCATCTATAATCAAAATTACATTTAGTTGAGATATATTATTGTAATAATTATTATTGTAATTTGCCTTCTTGCAGTTTTGGCACCAATTTGTAGACAATGTCCTGCATGGTGCGATCGAAGCTGATGTATTGCAGCGGATGTGACTGATGTATGATGCTGTCGCAGGTGGGGCATGTTTTCTTCTCCTCTAGATGCTTGACCAAACAGCTTTTGCAAACTGCAATAAATAAAGGAAAAAACATTAACAATTGTTTCATTGCTGATCTTTAAGAACCGTAAGATTCGCTTTTGGCGTTGCCGTTCATCAGCAAGAATTTTCCAACACCCACGCGGATCAACCGGCAAAGCTTAAGCTGCTTTATGTTTGTGTCTGTGTGTGTGTGTGTGAGTGTTGGAAAGTAACTGTAGCACATTGCTCGGAAGATGACTGGGCGCAAAAGCGAATCGCAATCACAGTCACAATCGCAACCGGTGCAGGTGTTGCTGTATTCCACTCGCTCCTGGCTGCCTGCCCACTTAAACTGTAAATGGCAATTTGCTGGGTGCTGGGTGCAACTCACATGTGTGCAGACACTCCGTCACTGTGGTCGCATCTATGAAATATCCTCCGCAGATTTTGCACGTTATATGCGGATTAATTGTTTTTAGCTTAACGCGCCGCTCCATTTCTTCTTCTTTTTTGTGGCCGCTTAATTAACAGTTTCTTATGAAATAAATAACTTGGTCGCTTCCAAAAATTCTTTTTCCTCTCTCGCTGCGAAGAATGTTGTCTTTTTGCGCTTGTTGCCTTCAAATTGAGTTGGGCTTATTGCGCAACGGTTGGCGCAACAAAATGTAAAACTCTCAACATATCGCAGCACGTTTTAACTATTCATTTAAAACAGTATTTTAACTATTATTTTAAACAAATAAAAGAAATCACGACAAAATTGTGTGTACGTGTACGTGTGTGAGTGTGAGTGTACGTGTACATTGATCGTTGTGACTGCCAATTTCGAATATCGATATCTATCGTTCGCAGCGAATGGACAAGTGAAAATGGCGCTGCCAGATATTTCATAAAATACCTGCCACCTTGCAATGTCCTTTTCTAATTAAAATAATTAATTTGATTTTTAAATTAACCGCTGACACTAAATATGCCAATGTGCTTTTCAAAACAAATGTTTTGCCTGCTTAACAACAATACTCCAATTTGTCAAGTAGTTGACCTACCACCACACTAATTTAGCTTTTCGATAAGCTGTTAAATTCAAAAGCGATCCACATCAAAGCATGAAAATTAATTAACTTAAATTCATAAAATTGTGCATTCACTAATTTAATAAATTATTGCATTGTAAAATTAAATATTTGCTTACAGCTAGAACAGTTCTGCAAACTAAATGCGCTATGTTATTAACATTGCTGTTATAAGAAAATACCACAAAAAATACCACAATATTGATTTAATTTTCGCACTTGTTGCTGGCTAATAAAAATAAGAAAAAGTAAGTGTGAGTGTGGTCTTGTTTTGAATTAATCAAGTCAGAATACCTGATAATTAGAAACTTGATTTGCAGGCCAAAAACCCCAGCAGCCGGCCAGTCCAGTCAGTCAGCAATTAAAAGCTTGTTTTTGAGTCATTTACCCTCAACTCGGTTTGCGAGCAAATTTTCAATTTTTGATTTTTCGTGTCGAGTCGAGTTCAGTTGAGTTTTAGCCGTCAAGCTGGCTACACGTATCATGTCCGCGGGTCGCGTTGTTGTCTATGGTGGCAAAGGAGCTTTGGGCTCAGCCTGTGTCGATCACTTCAAAGCCAATAACTACGTAAGTAAAAAACAACTTCGCCTTTCACTTTCATTGACCTCCGGCGTGTCTTTCACACGCCATTCAATTGTTAAATAAAACCTTCAATTTTGGATTTCACTGTTCTTTATTTTTAGTGGGTCGGCAGCATTGATCTGAGTGAAAACGAGAAGGCCGACTTCAGCGTTGTGGTGCCTCGTGACGTGAGTTGGGAGGATCAGGAGTCGGCTGTTATCAGCAAGGTTGGTGAATCTCTTGCTGGCCAGAAACTCGATGCAGTCATCTGTGTGGCAGGCGGCTGGGCAGGTGGAAATGCCAAGAAAGGTGAGTCATTCGTGTAAAATACAAAATCACATTTCACAATGAAACTTCCACGGCTCCCGCAGATCTGGCAAAGAACGCGGATCTGATGTGGCGCCAGAGCGTTTGGAGCTCCACCATTTCAGCTGCTCTTGCCGCACAGCATCTCAAGGATGGCGGCTTGTTGGCCCTGACTGGTGCTAAGCCAGCGCTGGAGGGCACACCCGGCATGATTGGCTATGGCATGGCCAAGGCTGCAGTGCATCAACTGACAAGTTCGCTGGCGGGCGAGAATTCTGGTTTGCCCAGCGATTCGCTGGTCGTCTCCATTCTGCCCGTCACCCTCGACACGCCCATGAATCGCAAATGGATGCCCAAAGCCGATTTCGGCACCTGGACACCACTCACCGAAGTCGCTCAGCTCTTCGGCAAATGGACTCAGGCCGAGGATCGACCCAAAAATGGCTCGCTCCTGCAGCTCATCACAAAGAATGGCGTCACGGAACTTATACCAGCCAATTAGGCAACGACAAAAGCATTTCTGATATGAATACAACGGAAAAATCATACTTATAAATATATATAGATATATATACTAGCTAGCTTGTCTTTAAATACACTGTTAAAAACGATTGTTGCTCAATTTTGCTCTCGAATTTAAGCCCTGCTTAGCACTTGGGGCTTAGCACATATTCCAAAACATGACTTGAATAAAGTATTAAATTCTTGAAACTCAAATTTAAATTAATCGATTCAAAATTGAAAATTTAACTTACTATCTCAAACCGATTTATATATAACTGTATATATATATAGAGATAAAGCTTGTGGCTTTACTTAAATCTATTAATAAAACCGCAAATTGTGGCTTGGTTGTATTTTCGTTTAGTGCTGTCCGTTGGGGATAACCTATTGAACTAAGATAACGATTGGACTTGGTTTGGATTTGGATTGCCGCTTGCAGCTGGCAAATAGTTTACGTCTTTTTCTTCTTCATGATCTTCATGAATAGCACCATGGCTGCAAGAGATTAAACATCATTAATCTGTAAAGGGAAAAAGTGACAGTGACTCACCAAGGAAGACGACGATGACAAAGACAATCATTAGCCAGAGCCAACATTTGTATGCCTTGCGCGAATGCTGCTCCAGTTTGTCCGCCTCCTTGCCGAGCGAATTAATGTTTCTATCTGCAACGCCCGTGGAACGTGAAACGACTTCCGTATCACGTCTAATTATCCGATTGGCCGTCTCCGTTTGCTCCTTCAGATTGCGGGTCAGCGAGAGCATATGCTCTGTGATCTTCTCCTGCGCATTATTGTAATACTTGACAGCCTCGTTTAGATTATTGCCACTAGCGGCTTCGCCGCCAGCCGTTGGCGAAGCCTCATCGGCGGCGCCACGTCGACGACGCAACGTATCCGCATCTGGTGAGAGATGAAAATTAGCGTGTCTAATTGGAAATCATTATGTATCTTTACCTTGCAGCAGATCCTTGCGTATTTCGTTGTGCTTCGCTGTGTTCTGCAGCTGACGCATTTCCTGCATGGCGATTTCCCCCGTTGAATTTGTGGCGCCACCATTGACGCTGTTTGTGGGCATGCCCGTGGTCAGCTTGAGGGCAGCGAGGCGTTCCTTGTAGCTGGCTATTCTCGCGGAGCTCTGTGGACTGTGATGGGGTGGGGAGAGGGGGATTGGGGTTGTCACATATTGCACACACATTGATGCAAAAATAAATCCAACTCACTCATCCATCGCCGCCAGCTCGGCAACCATTGTGTCCAGCGATTTGAGAAACTTTTGCAAGCGCCAAAAGTTATCCTCGCTTTTCGCGAGGTCTTCGCAGTTGGTCAGCAGCGTTCGAATGTTCACATTTAATTTTGTTGCCATTTTAATAATAAAAACATTAAAACATTTAACTTATCGCTCGCCGTCCAACACAAATATTTGCATATATCGATAGGCAAATAGTGTAAGTGACGATAGTTTCGATATTTATTAAACCTCTTTGTCATGCGGCAGTTAATTAATTAGTTCTAGTATTTAATAAGCAACAGCTTATGCCTTTTCTCATTCAACAATCAATTTTTTTAAATTTATCTAAGTTTGTTGCAAACTGTTATTTTTTTTTTTAACATTTTACGCAGCGCTTGTTAACATTATGGGGATGAGCAGCGTACTGTGCCTGTGCAAACAGCTGAATGGCCCACCAAATGCAACGCTAACGCGAGGCGCTTGCCAACACTCCGTCGCGACGTTCGGACGAAGAAACGCAAAGAAAACGGCAGTTTGTTGCTGGAAAAATTTTTTGCTTCATGCATTTTAATTTAATTTGAAAATTGTTGCAAACGCGCCAAAGTGCGTACGTGCCCCGATACGTAGGCGATGTAACGTGCCGGTTAGATCTAAGAAGTGCAAGTTTTGTTACAAAAAATATAAAAAAATTGTGAATAGAAAGTGGCACAGCGCACAAAAAATGTAAATGATAAAAAAGATTCAAAGCCAAAGAAATGCGAAAAATACATATACATATGTACATCCGCATACATATGCACACCTCTGCGTGTGTGAGTGTCGAGCGAGAGAAAGACAGAGCCATGAGTGAAGCATATATTAATATTAATACCACACAAATAACAGTGTTTAACAATCAACCATTATTATATTACATGCATATGTGTGAGTGTGTTTGTGTGCGAGTGTGTATGTACATAGTTGCATTTAAATATTTCCGCAATAGCATTCATAATTTGTAGTTTGCCGCTGGAAAGGGGATCATTTTGTGTGTGTGTGCATATATTTTTACATATCTACATATGTATGTGTGTGTGTGTGTACTTCACACAAAAGTTGCGGCTTCTATTTTAAAATTGAAATAAGACAAAGCCACAATTAATAACTACACACAAAATGGAAAATTTAAGAACAAAAGTGTGGGCAAAAAAGCAAAAAAAAAAAACTATCAAAAAAAAGATATGTGTACCACAAATTTCGAAAGAAAACCTACGAAGTGGTTGCTCGCGTCACTGCTGTAGTTTGTGTGTGTGCCTACGTGTGTATGTGTGTGTGCGTGTGAATGCGAGAGGAATGCTGTCTATGTATCACGTTTCGCACTCTATATGCATACGTGTAGATGTATGTGTGTGTGGTTGTGTGTAGTGTTGTGTAGTGCATAAAACATGAACAGATTTCAATTCCGATTCTTTTTACAAATATCTTGTCTTGATTTGCTCGAGATCACTCCTTTTACAATATATATTCAAATAACTATGTTATATATGTATATATATATAAAAACTGTGCCATGGTTTTTCGCACAAGCTGACTGGCCATTTTGTCTGCGCCATACTCGGAGCAAATCGATCTGGTTATTCTCCGGTTTTTTTTTTTAAGTTGCATCCCTAAGCAGAGGCAGCATTCAACTAGAGGGCGATGCACAAAAGAGAGACAGACAGCGGGAGAGAGAAAGAGCGAGTGAGCGAGCGACCGTATAATAAACAGCACACACACACGCACACATAGGCAAGCAAACAAACTTGTTTGGACGCTCTCCGGCTACTCACTTGCAAAATGAGCAAAACGCCGCTATTCGTTATTCGAAAGAGAGCAAGAGAGAAGTGACAAATCTTCTTTTGAGTGAGTGCGGCTGGTGCCTCTGCTGTTGCTCGTTCTCGTTACTCGCTGCTGCTGACTGGCAGTAGTTGTTGCTCTCTTTGGGTAGGTAACCTACTCAAAAAGCAAAAGCAAAGCTAGACGAGCGAAATTTCCATTGTGTGTGGCGATGTCGCGTCGTCGTCGTCGTCGCTGTCGTCGCCGTTGTCAGCCAGCCAGAGCAGTAGCAGAAACAGTCTCGCAGTCGGTTTAAAATTTTCTGACTCGTCATTTGGTGTTGTGCGAAAAGCGAGAAAAACGTATGAATATATATATATGTATTTTATTTATATATATTTCTATATATGTTCAATACATATATTCAGTAATAAATTAAAAAAATACTATGTATTTAATAGAAGGCTGTGCAAGGTGCAAGATGTGTGTTCGATACAAAAAGATTAGCAATATTTAAATCGAATTCGCCGCCGCCGCCGTCACCTCTCTGCTGCTGTCGTCGCGTGTATGTGTGTGTGTGAGTTCTTTTTAAGCACAAACTAACTCATTGCAATTTACTATTACTCATCTGCCGCTGCTGATGCTGAATCTTCTTCTTTGCACTTTTGTTTCTTGCTGCACTCACACACACAGAGAGAGAGAGACCAGCAAACCGCAAAAATAGTGTTGTAAATGAATGTCGCATATTTTGAATTGTGAAACGATGAAAAATCGAAATACGCAAAAATGTATACACAGAAGAAAGAGAGCAAAAAAAGTGCATAATTGCCAACGTCGACAGGAAGTCAGCCGTTAAACGAGCCATGCATTCCAATCCATTCCATGCATACATATATTTATTTACTCGATTTTGAATAAGCGCCGTGTACCTAAAAAAAAAAAAAAACTACCTATTATTTTGTATTTTTTTTTGTCTACATCAACGATTAACGAAAACCCAACGACTTTCATCGTCGTCGTGCGTCGGTGTTTATATATACATATGTGTGTGTATGTTTGACTCGCTCACTTACACACGCACACATAGAGAAGCACCCCTGTCGTTGGCTGCGCGCCTTGAAAAAGTCAATTTGTGTTTGTCTCGCTCAAAAAAATCGCTCTCTTTTGCGCTCTCTCGAATGTCGTGCGAATGAATGGACAGTGGTTCAGATCCAAGAAAAGAGGAGAGGCAGAGAGTGAGATGGCGGCTGCTGCTTCTAGCGGCCGTCCACCCTTGTAATTGCCGCATATGTGTGCGTGTGTGTGTACGTGTGTAAGCAACAAATAAGTAGTAGTAATAAGTAGCAGTCCAATAAAAAACAAGACAATAAGAGAGCTAAAAATTAAAAAAATGTTTTTCATTGTCGTGTGCCAGTGTACATATACAGTGCACATACATATGTATGTGTATGGACTTGTGTGTGTGAGTTAGTCAGTGATGAGTGGCTATATATGCGAATGTGTGTGTGTGTGTTGTGAGTGCAATTTGCAAGCAAACGTTACAGTTACAGTTGATGCTCTGGCTCGCTTTCTCTCTCGCTCGCTCTCGCTGGATGATGTTGCTGATTTCGAAATTGATTTAGCTGAACGTGTTTCGGCTTCCGAAAGCGTGCAATAGCAGCAACAATAATAATAACAGCAATTGCAATAACCTCTTCCATGTTTATTTCAGTGCAGCAGTAGCAACGACAACAACGCAAATATAATCATAATAATAATAATAACAACAACAACATACGCATACAAACAAAACAAAACCAAACCAAAACAACGAATAAAAGTGCCGCAGTATGTGTATGTGTGTTAAGTGCATTCAAAAAAGTAGATAGAAAATAGAAAAAATAAAGAAAAAGCAAAAGAAAATAATCACAATAATAATAATTATACATAATTGTTCAGTTTCTGCTCGTGTTCGTGTGTTGTCTTTTTCTTCTTCTGCAATTTAAACGCCAAAATCAAATCCAAAGTAGCTGCAAACTGCAACAGCTGCACAACAGCAAAAAAAATCACTCAAAACAAGCAACGCAATTTCGTGTCTCTCTCTCTCTCTCTCTCTGTGTATGTGTCTGTATGTGTGTTGTGTGTGACCGTGTCTCTGTATTTGTGTATCTATCGCCGTATCAGAATCAATACAACTACAACAAATTCAAAACAACCAAAACAAATGTGCAAAAAAATACTAAAAAAGCATAAGGAATAAAAAAAGTATTTACAAATTTCTCACACAATATTCACATCATTTTTTTTGTTGAGAAAATGAGGTGCTGCTGTTGTTGTGCAAAAATAACAAGCCAAGAACTATGACGCATCAAAATCATCAGACAAACGGCGCAAGTTTGGAGGATTGCCATACAAACTTTTATGCCTTGGTAAGTCTATTATTCCCTCTCTCCCTCTCTCTTATATTCCCATTTCCATTTCCGTTGTTCGCCAATTGCTGCTTAGTAGTGGTAGATCTAGGTCAGTGACAAGTGAATGCAATAGCAGTGTGTGCACAGGGTGTTTCAGGTTGAAGCTCGCTCTCCCGCCCACGTCTCGATCGTCAGCTGTTCTGTTAATGTGTTGTATCAATCGATAGTTCGTGGAATACTTCTAGTGGAAGTTGCCTTCCCGTATAACGTTATTTTCCATCTTTTCAGCTCAGAAAATACGCACGAAAGCGGAACTATTTGTGTGTATTTTGAGGGGGGGTGGGGTGAATAGAAGACGCAAAACAAGTTGAAAGTAATATATATACAAAATATATATATATATATATATATGTGTGTGTGAATTACATGCGGCAACTGTGACCGGCCATAACAGGTTCTTCTGGCGGCGTTTCTTTTTCACAGTGGCATATTTCTTTAATGAATCTCTCTCTCGCTCAGCTTACCACAGCAACAATAAAAGAAACACAGACAATGTAAAAAACGCAAAAGAAAAGCTCAAATGTTGAGAGCAACGTCGACGCTTGCGTTGCGCTGCGTACACACAAGTCAATGTGCTGCCGCCGTCGCTGCCACCCCACGGCGCCGAAATAGAAGCAGCGACATTAACCAGCAAACAGCAACAGAGGCCGACACGCCGACGAACGAACGCTATACGAAATAACGAAACAATAACAAACGCGCAAAACTTTCTCTGAGCGAGTAAAAAAGACTAACGAGAGCGCGCGCACGGGAGAGCGCGCGCCGTGAGAGAGCGATAGAGTGGACAGCAGCAGTAGCAGAAGCAGTAGTAAAATAAAAAAAAAGTCCGCTTGAACTTGGGAGGCACGCGCGCGTGAACAAGCATTAGCAAAGCGTGTCAGAATGATAACACATACACACACGCTCTCTCTGTGCGTGTGTCGTGTGAGAGACGCACACGAAAATAAATATAATATAGCCCACAGGCGAAGAAGAAGAAGCAGAAACGAGCTCAAGCAGGCAGAAAGTATATGTAATGTTTGTTTGTAGTGTCGATTGAGCATGAAAATCGCAAACAGTCTACACACAGATACTTAAATAGGTATGCGTGTGTGAGTAAGGTGTGTGTGTATGAGTGAGAGTGTGCAACGAGACGCCGCTGACGTCGGCAGATAAAAAGACAGTGTTGTTGTTGTTGCTGGTGCTGCTGCTGAAGACAATGTTGAAAAACGTAAAAACTGCTGGCCGCCCTTTTTAAACAGATGCAAAGTTTTGGCTGAGCAGCGGAGCAGAAGAATAGTTCAGGGGAAGGGGGAATGTATGTATTAATGCGAAAGCCAATAAACATGACAGAAACACACATACACAAAGTAGCGAGTTGTAAAAGAATAAAAACGAGAGCGAAAAATGGAAACACACAGAAACAGAAATCGCGATACCGAAAAACTGAAATACGAAAATCAAGGCAAGAATGTGGAACGCGACGAGCTTTTGTTGTTGTTGTTGTCGTTTTTGATGTTGGGGGCGATGTTCGTCGGCATCGTCGTCGTCGTCGGCTGCCATTCGTGGTTTGGGGAATACCTTTTGCTTGCCTGCCTGCCTGCCTGTTGTTTATTGTCTGCGTGTGTGTGTGAGGTGCAGTTATTTGGCCATGTCTGCGTTGTGTGTGTGTGCGTATTGAGTTTTTGAATTTTTTTTGTTTTTGTTTTCTGTTATGCTTAACGCTCTCTTGCTGTGAGTGTGTGTGTTGCTGTTTTTTAGCTGCTGTTGTCTTTGGGCATTGATTTGTGCTTGCCACAGCAACAACAACAACTTGTTCCAAAGCTACACAAAACTCGCGCAACGGAAGCCGCCAATGAGACCGACCCCAGCCAGTTTTTTTTCTTTAGCTGTGTTTTTCTTCTTTTCGTGTTGTTGTTTTTGTATCGCTTAGGTTTTCTTTTTGCTTGCGACTTGCGCCTCAATTCGTCTTCTCTCCTCTGCTTCTTCTTGTTGTGCTTTTGTCTTGAGCTTTGCTTTGTACGCGCCTTTCGTTTTTTTTTTTGTCTACTTTGTTTCTGTTTTTGTTACAAGTGCAGCACAGAAGCGACTGTGGAATGTGTGTGTTTGTGCGGTGTTTTGCAACACTGCCAGTCACAGTTGTTTTTTGTTTGCTTTTGGGATGCCAAGCGAAGCTCGCTTTGCTTTTCTTTTTATTTCATTTTAATATTAGTATATTTCAGATTGTTGCCTAGGTTTTTTGTCTTGTAAACAAAACTTAGATACGTAGGAGTTATTCAGCTGAAGCAGAAGAAAACTGCATTAATATTACTGGTTCAATAGCGGCTATTTAGTTAGGCTCATGAAATGAAGAGAGATGAACGGTTATTTTGGACAACGAGAAAGTTGTTCACACAATAACTGTATTTTTGAAATTAATTTATGCATGGCTTCTTGTGTTTGTTGCGGATTATGGTTGGAATTAAAGAAATTTGTCATTCTATATCTTCAGGCATATTTTAACCCAAATTGAATATTTAACAGTGTTGCAAATTGGAATATACCATAGCGAAATTTTCCACTTATCGAGCAAATACTGTAGATAGATAACGATTATAAATCGTGCTCGCTGACAGCTCTAATCCGATATGCAAATACTTGACCCACCCTGCTGTCGATTATGCCAGTGTTGTTTACCTACTACCTATTTAGAAATATGTTTTCGCTGCTTATCTCTGACGATATTATTATTAATATGAAGCAATCAAGTAATGATAATAAAATCTACTATTACCAACACTCATTCTGTCTCTGTCTCTCTTGCAGACTGATTTGTGTGGAATAAAATGGCGCAAGTTCGTTAATGGCGAACGGCCGAATGCGTCGAGTGATCCACTGGCGGATCCCATTCTGCGCTCCTACTCGCGATGCATGCAGGCGGACATGCTGTGCGTGTGGCGCCGCGTGCAATCCACCAAGCAGGACAACACCGATCCGAATGCCTTAAACTTTGAGATTACCACATCGACAACGGTGCATCCGCCCCTATCGCTGGCCGCCGCCAAGGAGCTGTGGATCTTCTGGTACGGCGAGGAGCCAGATCTCAGTGAGCTTGTCGATGCGGAGCTCCTCAAAATAGCTGGTAAGTCAAAAGAATCTATAAATAAAATAAAATATGTAAATAATGTATAATGAATAATAATGAACAATGACTAGTAAATTATATAATATAATAAATAAACGTCAACTAATATGGGCCAATTGCAATTTACGAAATACGCAAAATGTAAGATTCATCATTGCCAGATTTTCATTAGTAGCTTAGTCATTTTTCGTCTTTTCTTCTCTTTTAAAAACAAAGGCCGATTCGTAAGAACTTTCTCGCAAATACGCCGCAATTTGTTGTTTAATTCGGAAAGTTTTAAATATATATATATTTGACAGTATAGTACAACAGTACATGCATAAATAATGCAATAACAAAAATACTATGAACGAACCGAACGCGAACGTCCGTTACAATATGAGCTTTTTATAAATTTAATAAAACTTCAAGGCCGCAGCGTGCAGCGCAGCAAAAAATTTGTTGTACCCATGAGAAAACCAAAACAATACACACACACACTGATAGAAACTCGCGTGTCTATCAAATATACATGTGCATATGTGTATACATATGTGTATGTGAGTGTGCTTCTCCTCAACATCACTCACATGGCGGGCGCGCTCGTCGTCTGCCAGAAGCAGCAGCAGAACATCTTCTCTTCCCCCAACCAACCATCCCCCTCTCTTTCTCTGTCTCTCTTCCACTCGCACTTTGGCCACCACGATGCGGTCAGCCCACGCGTAAAACGTCACCTGTGTCATTTGCAATGTTTTTGTTTCGTTTGCTGCTCTCCCCTTCGCGCTCACTCACACTCTCCCATCCGCTCGACATCGTCTCTCGCTCTTAAGCTTACGCTCGTTCGTTCGTTGTCTCTCTTATTATTGGCAATGCATAACGTTGTATTGCTTTTAAGGGGTTGTTCCCCAGCACACACACACACGCAAAACGTTGACGACCTCGTCGGTGCGCTGTTATTGCTCTGTACTGCTGCTACTTTTGCTGCTCTTATCAGCCGACTTTTTTTGCGGTGTGGTGGCTAATATTTTTATTTTATTTTTTTTACCTTTTGCCTATTGCTATCTCTGGCCACAAAATTAATACGCTGTCTTTGTAATGTCTGCGTCAAATTTCACTCGCAAGTAATCGGAATTACTGCATACGTCAGTCATACGTCAACAATACGTAAACTCAAATTGTAATCGTAACATAGTAAGAGTAGTAAGCAAAACCCCTTTCGACGTCATATTGCGGCTCATTTTACTTTTACAGTTAGCGTTGATAAATTTGCAGACGACGACGGTGACGCTGCTGCGCTGCTGTGGTGAAATTGTGGTCGACCCCGTCGTGTCTCCATTGTTGTCGTTGTTATTGTTGTTTTCGTTGTCGTTTTTTTAATGACAAGGACATTGACTAATTGCATTGACATTACTTTGTCTCGTTGTCGTACGACGTGTGTGCGAATTCTCTTTTTTCTTTTTATAGCCTTTTACTTTGCCGCAAACAACAAACAAAAAAGCTGTCCGCTTTCTTTGCATTTGTATGCGAGTGGGAATGTGTGTGTGTGTGCGTGTGAATGAAACCAAAAAGAGAGAGAAGAAACAGAGACGCGCGTTGTAAGTGCCTGCTGCTTGCTGCCCAGTGAAAAGTGGCAACGCAGCAGGCAGCAGCGACCGATATTGTTGTTGTTCTTGTTGTTGTAAAACTTGCCGCATAAGAAAAGACGTCACTACATTGTTGTGCCCACATTCAAACACAAACACACACGCATACTCCCACTCCCACTCCCACTTGGACAAGACATTGGGTCTCTTTTTCAACATTTGCTCGCACTTTGTTTATAACGGTTGCCCCTAGAAAAGAAACAAACTCAATTTGGGCTGTTTGTCGAGATGTATATCGATAAGCGTGATTAGATATTATCGATAATCTTGTTGGCCCCCACACTACTTGTTGTTGTTGTTATTGTTGTTCAACACTTTACCTTAAACAGCTGTCACTTTGTTGCTGCTTTGACATTCTCTGTGCGTGCATGCGTGTGTATGTATGTATGTGTGTCTCTCTCACGCTCCACAATTGGGGCTAATAATTATGAGAGCTTCGCAACGCTTATGCATGTGTGTGTGTGTGTATGTGTGACTGATTGTGCGCTCTCTCAACGATGACGACGACGACTACGAATATTCTCTCTTGTGTGCGATTTTGAAAACTGGTTTTAAAGCTTAATTACAATGCGCTTTGTTGTTGTTACTGCAAAATTTTGCATTCGCTTCGTTTGCTCTACCTGTATTTTAGTGTTGTTGTTGTTTTAGCTTATTAACCAATTTTCAGTGTGCGCTCAACTCGCCATAGATTATTGACCTTGGTTAAATAAACGGCGCGAAGGCAACGAATTGTTTTTGGTTGTGTATATATATATATGTGTATATGTGTGTATTTGATTTTGCCGTTTTAGCTACCTCTTGTTGCTGCTTGCTTGTTGCACGCAATCTTCTAACTCTAACGACTCTTGAAAATTACACACTTTGTGTCGTTGTTGTTGTGAAATTGGCGCACGGCTTGTATCAAGACACTGTAATTACCAACGAAGCAACACTCACACACACACACATCTGCATACGTTTGTCATCATTTGGCCCGTAATTTTCATATTGCTTTTGCTGTGGTAGCAAATTTTTAACCTAAAATAGCGCTTCAAACACAAAACAACAACAACAAGAGCGTAATTCTCTTGCGCTCTTCCTCTCTCGATATGTGTTGCGAGAGAGCGAGTGGTGAGCTTTCAAAACTAGCGGCACTTTTGCCCCAAACAACACTCAAACAAAATAACTCACTCATTTAGCGGGCAGCAACAGCGATGAATGTTTGTAGTACACACGCACACGCAACACAATTACATCGACATGACTCTCATCACCCATTCTCTTCGTCTCTCTTCGTGCTCTTCTATATATCGCTCTCTGCGTGAGTCGCAGTCGACAGCAGCAGCAGCAACATGTGCACAAACCACACGTGCTACAAAAAAAATAAAAAAATAACACAGATACATGTGTGTATGTAAGTGTGTGCGTGTGTGTGCATGTCTACATGTATTTGGAATTTGCATTGAGCAGTCGCCTTCGTCGTCATATTCCTGTTATGGCCGGGAGTTTGGGAATTGGAATTGGAATGAGAGAATCGTAGTCGTCGCTTGGACAAAAACGAAGTCCAAGTCAAATCCGGCCAACGAGCGTCGGCAATTTCAATTTTGTTTCTCCTTTTATTTTTTTTTTGAAGATTTGGCATTTTTCATATTTGTTTTGCTTCGTTCCATTTTGGGTTTCGATTTCAATTTGAATGCCTTTGTTTGATTATTGAGTTTTGTTGTCTGTGTAAGTTTTTAATTTTCGGCAATGACCCCCCTGAAGAAACTACTAGCAAATACAAGCATACACTCACACACACACTTACATTCGTATATATATAACATACACACATACACACACATAATCGTACATTGCCCTCTGGTAACAATTTTTACGCTGATCTCATTGAAAGAAGGTACACTCTAACACAGACACACACGTACGTATATACAAATAATGAAATCCACAAGCAGGCTTGTAACAACAACGACAGCAAGAAAAACACGAACAGCATAAATTTCCAAAGCACAGCCTACGCCGCTGCATTGTTTTTGCTGTTAACGTCGACGTCGACGTCGCTCTACTCGTCCCTGCTTTTAAACAATTTCTCACTCATTCACTTTGGTCTCTTTGTTGGTGTTCACGCTCAACACGCCGGCGAGTGAGAGAGTGTGCGTGTGTGTGTGTGTGTGAATGGCGGGCCCGCTCTCTTTGCATGCGTGTGTGTTTTGTTATTTATAATGTTGTTTACCTTTACGTAATTATCTTTGCAACATTTGTTGGTATTTGTTGTTGTTGTTGGCTTTGCCGAGACTCAACTCGACTTGAATCGGTTCGGTTTCGGCTCGGCTCGACTCTAGTTCGGCTCGGCGCTTCTGTCTGCGCCTCTTTTCTTTTGCTTATTATTTTTCCACTTGGTCTGTGTGTATGTGTTTTTTTTTTTTGAATGCAGAGGGTGGACCGGCACTGCTGCTGCGCTGCGCCTTACGAACTGTCGTCGACGTCGCTGTTGCTGCGTGTGTAGGTGTCTAGCGTCGTTCGTGTATTAGTGTCTGTGTGTGTGTGTGTGTGTTTGCGTTTGTTGTGAGCAAGTGGGAGATGCTTGGAATTTTCCAAAAACAAATTTCTTGACTCTTCCCACTTCCCCCACCGCTGCCTGCTGCTGTTTTTCTATTTTGTTAGGCGACTTGTCGACTCGTCGCATTTTGCCTTTTTGTTTTGTTTTAAGTGGCATTTTGTTTGCGCTTCCGCTTTTGATTTGTTCGCCTGCCAGCCGCCTGCCCTTTTCTGTCTGTCTGTCTGTCTGTCTTTCCGGCACGGCCTGCATATGCCGCGGCTACCTTTGCATACCTTTTTGCTTCTTCTTTACATTGTTCGTGTTCAGCAGGCTGCTTCTTCTTCCCCCTGCATTTACATATTCTACATATTCTTTGCCTGCCGCCTGCCTGCCTGCCTGCTCTCTTCAGCAGAATTCCACTGCGCTCTCTCTCACTCTCTCTCGCTGTGTACTTAATCCCAGCCTCCGTTATAAAGTTGAATTTTTGTCATTGGGCTGCGCGCGTCGCAAAACAATAACACAAATAAATTGCCTTTTAAAAAAACAGAAAAAAATGCTCAAAGCGCGAGTCGCTTAATTTATTTTGTCGCTGTTCATTTTTCTAGCTAAATGTTTTGCGTTGTTGTTATTATTGCTCATTGTTTATATGCTGTCACCAAACACACACATAAATATATATTTACATTTCTGTATGTGTGATTATAAAAAAAAAGAGCGCGCGCGCATTTCTTCTTATTCGGTAATTTTCCGCCTTTGAATGCGATCCACACACACACACACACACACACACAATTACACACATGTACATTTACACAAAATCAGGAAGGGGTTTTATAAGTGTAAATAAACATTTTGGAATGTATTCCAAGTACCAACCCCACCCCCCTCTCATTCGTAATCCAATTCCGTACATAAGGAAATTGATGGAAGTTGAAAGTTGTGCTCTTAATTTTCAGTGTTAAACAGTAAACAGTTGTTTTAAAGTCATTGGCTACAATTAGCGCAATTAAAACGATTAATGTAATTATGATAAACAATTATTTGAGCTTATATTTAATTAGACTCTTTCACTTTTTATATTTGCAGCGAATCAATCGCTCTGGAATGGCACCTGGAAGGGTGAGCTGACCTACGAATGCCGCTCGCTGCTCTTTAAAGCGCTGCACAATCTAATGGAAAGGTGAGCGTTTGATAACAACTTTATTTCGAGTTTTTCCAGCTAATCTTTTTACTTGCACTGTTTGACAGATTTGTATTAACCAAGGATATTGTGCGCTTTGGAAAGTGGTTCGTGCAGCCCTGCACTTCCAGCGATCGTCTCTTTGGACGCAGGTGGGTTGACTTCCAGTGGAATGTTGAAATCTATTTCGGATGTGCTTTCCACAAATTAAACGGTTTAACGGCTGAGAGCAATTCCCGTTGAACGTTTTCCAGTGCGCATCCCAGATTAAAGGCTGGAACTCTGTGCGTGCGCATGGAAGTCTCTGCGCACGCATCGTTCTTCCAGTCACAATTAGCTACAGATTTCTCGAGAGGATTAAGCTTTGATTTTCATATTGATTTATATGGATTTTTTTTCTCTCACTCTCTTTCTCTCTCGCTTGTAGTTCGCAACATTTATCCTTCTCGTTTACGTTCTTTGTGCATGGGGATACGGTTTGCGCCTCCATCGATCTGCGCGAGCATCCCGCCGTGCGGCCCTTGACCAAGGAGCATCTGGCCGAGGCAGCTACCGCCTTTGCCGCCACCAGTGGCCAACAGACGGGCGCAGGACGTGGTGGCCAGGATGCAAATGCGACGACACCTGGCAGCACATCTCCCCCGCTGCCCGCTGGCTCCCCCTCGCTGCTGCTCGATGGAGGAACAGGAGCTGGTGGAGTAGAGAAACCAGCTGCTGCAGCAGCGCAGCCGGCGCAGGCGCGCAAAGTGATGTTGGCTCCGTTTGGCATTGCGGCAATACTCACCGGGAACAGTTACAAGGCGAGCGATCCAATGGCCGAGAAGATACTCGAGGATTGGGCCTCGTTCTTTCCGCTGTGCAATAAGGACAACACGGATGTGCCACCAGTTGTCGAGGTCGTCTCGGGTAAGAATCGAACTGTAAAATAAATTATTGATACATTGTGAACAATATTATATATAATACGTTATATATGATTATATATTAAATATTATATTAAATAATAATAAACTCATCTTGTATGGTTTTTTCTCTTTCTTCGTCTCCCTGCCTCTCGTTCTGTCATTCTGCCGACTCCAGGTGGTCATAAGATGTATCATCCGACGAACTATGTTCTAGTCACAGATCTGGATGACATGGAGCACATGGAATTTGCCGAGCTGCACAAGGCACAAAATGGCGGTCAAGTGGCGAGTGGAGCAGCGAGTGAAACAGCTGTTCTGGCAACCCTCGCCTCCTCGTCCTGCTCCTCCTCCGCCTCACCAGCAGTAGCAGCAGCGGCAGCCACAGCGACGCCAGCGACAGTAACAGCGACGCCGGTGGCAGCAGCAGCAGGTTCTGCAGTAGCAGCGGCAGCGGCCGTCAAAGAATCGATAAGGGCAGCGACGCAGGCTGTGAGCGCATTGGAACGTTTAACGTTTCAGCCCTATTACGATCAGCGGCCAACTTCGGGATTTACATTCAATACGAACAATACTCACATACCCGCCTCGGCGGCCATTGAAATGCCCGAGCGAGCCTGGCAGGATTGCATCATGAATACGCTGCACATTGACGCAGCAGCGGCGGCAGCGACGGCAGCAGCGGCAGCGACGTCAGCAGCAGCAGCGGCGGCAGCAGATGAGGAGGAAAGTAAGCAAACGGATTCTAAGCAGCATGTGCAGCAGCAGATCCAACAGCAGCAGCAGAAGCAGCGACAAAAGCTTTGGAATTTTGTGGATCCTATGCAGAAGGCGCCCTGCATATGCATCAAGTAAGTTGGTCTCGCTTCAATTGCTCTCTCCTTACACCACCCCCGCCCACTCTCGTCTGCTCCTGCTCTCCTCCTCTTGTTCTACTTACTCTCTCCTCTCTCTTTCTGCTCTTTGCACTACGCACTGAGCCCGTCTTACATCGTGCGTTACGTTCTTACTCCTTGCGTTCTATTTCTACATTTTTTTTTTTCTTTGGAGTATGTGTGATATTTTTGTAGAGAGATTTGTGTTTGACTTTTTTTTTAGAAACTATGAATATGAAAATATGAATGTAATAATGCAGAGATAATTAATCGCTTTAGTGGCATGCCCTAGAAACAGAATCGCAGAGCCATCAAGCTCTATATATTTATATATCTCTTATATATATATATTTTTTTTTTATATTTTTTTTACTTGATTGTGTGTGTGTGTGTTTATCGATAAACGTTGCATGTGTCGCCGATAATAATTATAATACGCTTACAGCAACTACAAAAGAAAAGAAAAAAAGAAAGATTCTCTTCTCTCTTTCTGTGTGTAAAACTCACCACAGCGAAAAGCTCGCGGTTTTGACTTTGACTGATCTCTGACACATGTGTTGAAAGTTGAGTTCAAAGTTTAACACCCAAAAAAACCCACCAAATTTCAGCGCACTATGCAGCAGCAGCAGCGGCGTCGGCGCCGGCAGCAAACGCCAGCACAGTAACAGCAGCAGCAGCGGCAACAGCAGCATTGGTTCGCCAGCACTGCGAGCTGCGATCGGCTGCGTAACCAGCGGCAGCAGCAGCAAAACATCGTTCCAACTTTACCAACAACAGCTACAACAACAACAACAGTACTCAGCTCATCAGCGGCCTGGCACACCTGCAGCAGCAGGCGGGGCGCATCATTCCAGTTCCAGTTTCAGTTACAGTTCCAGTTCCAGTGTTGGCTGCTTCTCCACTTCTGCCTCCTCCTCCTACTACTCATCCTCCTCGTATGCTGCTGCTGGCGGCCTCAAGCGGCATATTTTGCCGTTCCACAAGCGTTTCAATACTCAAACAGCGCTAAGACCTAACAACAACAACAACAATACCACTACTTCCTCTACAACAACAACAGACACCAATATACCAAAACAAAGGTTTGTGTCGCTGTCCAGCCTTCTGTGTGTGTGTGTGTATGTGTGTGTTGGTGTGTGTGGAGGCGTTTTTAACAGTGCTGCATAATGATTATTTTTTCCTTTGGTTTTCGTTTTTCTTAAGTTTTTTAATACGCTCTTCATATACTCTCTCACACACACACACACATACACATACACATACAAACAACCACACACACACAGACACATTCCCTTATGTTGTTTACATATTCTGTTAATTCCTCGCGCTCTTCTTTCTGTCTTTATTGCTAACAGAAAAAACACAACACGCTCTGTTAACTATTTATTATCGATTTTATTGGTTGTTTATTTTTGCAAATTTTAACATCAAAGTTTAAAAGATACACACACTCATAAACACACACATACACTTACACAGCTACAAGAATAAAGTGCAACGGGGCAAACAGAGCAACACACATTTTACTATAGTATTCACCTGCAAAGTAACAATAACAATTGTATTTATTATTATTATGATTTCTGCAAATTCTTGTGGTAATTGGTGTAGTAGCAAACAACAACACACACACAACAACAACAACAACAATCTCAAATAATAATTCATACATCGTAAATATTTTCAACGAATCCACACACACTATAAAAAATAAATAAAAAAAAAACTGCTACATTTCCCATTCGCGCCGGCGCTCTAAATTGATTATCATCGTAATCGAAATTGCTATCGATATCAATATCGCAATCAGTGTGTTTTGGAAGGAGAGCTGAAGCTGCTGTTGAAATAAACATTTCTCCTGCTAACTTTTGGTATACACACAGACAAAATAAAACACACACACACACACGCACACCAATACTATGGCTGTAAATAACCATGTACATAATGCATATGCATATATATATACATATTGTTTTGGCTGCTGCAACGGTTTTTTTGTTATTGTTTTTTTTTGAACACTTTTTGATATTGTTTTTTGTATCCCTTTTTTTGTTGCTGTTTTTCGCTCGATCGCTCGCTCTCTCTCTCTCTGTTACTCTCTCTTGGATGTGGTTTTTTTTTTTTTTGCTTTTACATTTCTCGTTTATGATTAATCGATTAACTATTAAGAATACAAGCATTTATATATACTGCATACATATTTATATATATATATAATTTTGTTTATATATTGTGCATTGCGACCGTTATTTATATAGTTTAGCTATGTGCACACATAATCCGTAGTTGTTTGAATTATTACTGATTGTATATAACCCACAACAACAACAAAAGCATGTCGCGGTGCAAAATAAAAACAATTTTAATAAATAAAACTAATAAAAAACAACAATAAACTAATTTCATTCACACAGACATCTGGCCAACTCTTCCTCGACGACGGCGACGACGCCGGGCAGCAGTGGAACACCCTGTCATCAAGTGGGAGCTCCTTCGACGTATTCACGCAACTCGCTCGGCTTGGATTCGGCAGCGGTGCTTGCTTCATCCTCGGTGGGTTCACCAGCAACGCCGGCGCCTTCACCACACCCGCATCCGAATTCGGCGAACTCGCAACCGACTTCGGTGCCCCCGCCCGCTGACCAAGTGAGTGCCGCCTGCAAGTGATGCATTTTGCAACACTGGTTGTGTTACTATTTTACTAATATGATTTGTCTCTTTTTCCCCTCAGCTAATGAACATGAGTCCACATGATGCGCCCACATCCGTTTCGAATCTGCAACAGCCGCCGACGCCGATTGATCATCTGCTGGACAAGAATACGCCTGCGCCGACGCCAACGGATCAGCATGATAGCAAAAGCATTACGGCATCGCCGTATGTGCATCAGACGCCCAGCGTTGAGCCGCCCACGTATGCAACGTCGGCGTCGGACCATGGCGCCACACAGCCGGGCAGTGTGCCACAACAACAGCCTGGCACGCCCACACCAGCCACAGCAACAGGAACAGCAGTTGCAGCAACAACTGCAACGGCAGCTGCGTCCGCTGCAGGTGGAGGAGGAGGAGGCGCTGCCACGCAATGTGGCACGATCAGCGTAAAGAAGCTCGAAATGCAACATCAAAATCCGGCAACACCAGCGCAAGTCGCCAATATCATCAAACAGGAGCCAGGCACAGCAGGACGCACCATGTTGCAGCAGCAAAATCAGCTGCAGCAGCAGCAACCAGCTGGTGCAACCAGCGCCATGGAGGCAGTCACCAATCTCTTTAATCTGTACAAGCCGCCGCAGCTGACGCTCAAGGATGGCGACAATGTCTACGACGAGGAGTGGCTCCCGGAGATTAACGATTTTAGTTTTCAGGAGGACTGGTAAGTCACTTGGCAATATCAAATCCAATCCTATCTGCAACTAATCCTGCTCCATTCCAGGGACAATCTGCCTGTGAAGCGACCCAAGCTGAATGAATCCGCCAAGCAGAAAAGACCGCGTTACGCCAAAAACATCTACGAGGGACACACGCACTTTAAGCCACTTATGCCATCGCCCGGCTCCGTTTATGGCTCCCTGCTGTCCATTGACAATGGCAATGGCGGCGCCAGTTTGGGTGGAGCAAGTGCAGCTGCTGGCGAGGCTGGAGCTGGTGTTGGACTGGTGGGCATTGCCACCAATGCCTATGCCGCCAACAGCACCGATGAGGCAGATAATGTAATTGGTGCTGCTGGTGCTGGTGGTGCCTCCTCCTTCTTCCAGGGTTTGGATATTAAAACGGAACCCGGTCTCCATTCACCGTGCAAGGAATCGAAATCGACGAGCACCGCTGGCAGTGGCAGTGGCAATAGCGGTGGCAACAATCTCTTTACCGCCGAGGGCCTCAATCCGTCGCTGAACGATCTGGAGCAGCTGTTCGAGACGAGCTCGAACGATGAGTGCAGCAGCGTCCAGATTCATACGCCGCCCGATTCCAATAATCCCTCGAACGGTGGCTGCAGCACCGTCACCAACACCATCGACGAGCTCAAACGGAGCACAGCGGTGGCCAGTGCCGTTGTGGCAGCTGTCGTCGCAAACTCCGGTGCGGGCAGCATTCAAGCGGAGGATCTAACCAAAATGTTTCCAACACCCCCCTCGCACGAGCAGCAACATCCCAACTCCAGTCCCTGCCAAACGGATGTGGTTATGACTGATCTGAGCATCGATACCACGACGACAACAATGACGACGACAACAACAGCAACCGCAGCAGCAGCAACAGTTGGTGGCTTGGGTGTGGTACTCAAGATGGTCAAACAGGAGTATAGTGTGGAGTTGGGCAGCCCTTTGGAGGAGCCCATCGATGACTGGAGCTATGTGTATCGGCCGCCGCAACAGGAGAAATTTGTGGGCTCCTCACGCTATGCGCCGCTGACGAATCTGCCCAGTCAGACGCAGCCACCGCTGCAGATGCCCGCCAATTGTTTCTACAATCCCACCTGGAGTCACAGTCAAAAGTCGCGTGCCGCAACGCTGGCCAAGGCGGCTGCCACCCAGCAGAAACAGCAGCAGCATCAGAAGCATCAACAGTTGCAGCAACGCATCCAACAACACCAGCAACTCCAACAGCAACATCAACAGCAGCAGCAACAACAGCAGCAGCAACAGCAACAACAACAACATTCGCATCAGAAACATCAACAGCTACACGAGCTGCTCTCGGCGGGACCCCGGACACCGATGACGAGTGGCGGCGGTGCCATGCCTTCGCCGTCGAGCGTGCCACAACCGTTGAGCAGCGGTGGCAGCCAACTGCTGCTCAATCAATTGAACTGTCCACAGGCACCGCCTGGTAGCTCCATGCAACAATTGATGCAGCGTGCGGGCATCTCACCGATACCGTCGCCGGTTCAGGGTCCTGGCGGTGGCGTTGTTGTGCCCTTTCCGCGCAGCAGTCCCATGCATCATGGCGCGATGCGACAGACGCCCACACATCCGCCGCCACCATATCCATATGAACTGGCCGCAGCGAGTCCGGCCACATCCACATCAACAACGTCGTCGTACCTCAACAAGCAGTACAATTCGCCGGGTCATCCGCCAGGACATCCGCACACGCCGCAGGGCATTCATCACCATAATGTGTACAATCAGATGCCTGGCGGTGGTGGCGGACCACCTGGTCTGGCCATGCCAGGCGGCGATGGTTCCAAGCTGGCCATGATGCAGTATGCAGCTGGTGGTGCTGGTGGCGCAAACTCTGCGGGTTTGGGCCATATGGCGGCGGCCACTGCAGCAGCAGCTGTGGCCATTGGACTGCTGCAGGAGTTGCCGGAGGTGAACTCGGTGCTGGTCAACATACTCCTCTACGATACGGCATTGAATGTGTTCCGGGATCACAATTTTGACAGCAGCAGCGTTTGTGTTTGCAATGCGGATACCCAAAAGATTGGCAACATACGCGGCGCCGACTCTGGCGTCTATGTACCATTGCCCGGCAGCAGCTTTAATCCCTTTCCCACGCATCGTTTGCTCAACGGTGTCGCCACAATGGCCACATCCAGTGCGGGGCAATGGAACAGCGGCGGAGGCAGCGGGAATATGCGGATGATTAGTGCCTTTAGCGTTGGCCAGCACTCACCGTTGATGGCGGGTGGTGTTGCTGGTGGTCCATCGTCTGGAGCTGGCTCCGGGCATCATCATCATCAGCAGCAACAACAGCATCATCATCATCAGCAGCAGCAGCAGCAGCAGCAGCAGCAACATCATCACTCCTCTCATCATCCGGGCCATGGTCCCAACGGTGGCTCCAGCTCCTCGTCGTGCACTCCACCCAGCAGTAATCCGCACATCACCGGCTATGTGGATGACGATCCGGTGGAATGCACTTGTGGCTTCAGCGCCGTCGTCAATCGTCGCCTTTCGCATCGTGCTGGCCTCTTCTACGAGGATGAGCTGGAGATCACGGGCATTGTGGACGATCCGGCGCGCAATAAACAACCCACGCTGCTCAGCCTCATCCAGAGTCTGTGCCGCAAGGGCAGCAATGGCAGCATTAAGCCAGCAACTGGCGGGGAAGCCGGCAAAGAGCTGGAGAAGCTAACAACGACGGCAGGGACAACGACGACGACGACGACAACGACTGGTCAGCAGTTGGAGCAACTGGCTCATGCCATCTTCGATCTGTTGCTCGATCAGTGCTCGATCATCCAAACGTCGAGCAGTTCGGTGCATCGTGCGCTGCAAGCACATCGTCGTCGCATGTCCCGCAACCGACGACTCTTTGGGAACAATGGCTTTCCAGCCGCGTCGATGGCTTCCATTGCGAATGTGCTGGAATTTACGGATGCGCACGATGTGATCAGCCTGGCGCTGGAACAGGCTCGCCTCGCCTTCGAGAGCCAACGCATGGACATGAATATGCTCGAGTTTGGACACGGGCAGGGCCACCATCATGGACAACAGCATCAGCAGCAGCAACATAATCTCCACCAGCAACAACAATTGACGGCATTCCAAGCGGCGCCTGCTCTGCGCCAGAAACTGCTGACGTTGGGCAGCAGTCGCCTCACGGTGCACAAGTGGCCATACCTTCCCGTGGGCTTCACGCGCAGCAACAAGGAGATTGTGCGCACCATGAACGCCATCCAACCGATGCTCCAAAGTGCCTTCCACTGCAAGTCCCGTGGTGGCGCCGCCGGCTCCAAGGATGCCAGCAGCTACAATACGGTGAGTGGTCCACTCACCTGGCGCCAATTCCATCGTCTGGCCGGACGCGCCTCGGGCCAATGTGAACCGCAGCCAATACCATCGGTTGTCGTTGGCTACGAGAAGGATTGGATATCGGTGGCGCCACATTCCATCCACTATTGGGATAAGTTTCTACTCGAACCCTATTCGTATGCGCGGGATGTGGTCTATGTCGTCATCTGTCCGGACAATGAGCATGTGGCGGCGAGTACGCGTACCTATTTCCGGGAGCTGAGCAGCACCTACGAGATGTGCAAACTGGGCAAGCATACGCCCATCCGTGGCTGGGATGGTGTGCTCCAAGTGGGCGCCGAAAGGGAACGTGATGTAGTCACTCCACTGGATGATTGGCTGCGCACCTTGGATCATGCACCACTGGCTGAGCAGATCCGGAGATATGCGATTACCTTTCTCTATCAGCTGGCGCCGTATTTGAGTCGTGTGCCTGGCGACAAGACGCTGCTCAATCCGCCCGATCCCAGCGGCAGTCACTCGAGTAAAAACCCAGGAACAGCCGCTGGACAGGCACCGCCAACGGGCGTCGCAGCCGCAGAGCATCATATTGAGCCGATTATTAAGCAGGAACCGGGCACGGAATCATCGCAGTCGGCACCGTCACAGGAGCAGCCGGATAGCAAGGCGGATGTGAAACCGGGTGCAGCTGGTGCTGGTGCCGATACCAAGCCCGCCCTTGTGCTCGGCGATCCGCTGGGCATGGGCGAGACGCTGGAGGACATTAATCCGTCGGCGATAGTGCTGTACGTGGTGAATCCCTTCACCTTTGCCTCGGACAGCTTTGAGCTGGAACGTCTCGCTTTGATTGCCCTGCTCCGTTGCTATGCGGAGATGCTGAAAGCTGTGCCGGATTCGGTGCGTGCCCAGATGAACATACAGATCATTTCGCTGGAGTCGATTATGGAGCTGGGACCGTGTGGCAATCGGCGACGCTTCTCGGACGAGATCAAGTGCCTGGCCCTCAACATATTCTCACAGTGTCGCCGGCACTTGGTGCACGCGCAGCCCGTGAAGAGTTTAACCGGTTTCGGCACCGCCGCCAACATGGAGGCGTTCCTCAAGACCAAGGATGAGCCCAATCGCCGCGCCTATAAAATGTACACCGCTCCCTTTGTCCTAGCGCCGATGCACGAGCGCAATGACAAAACGGATTTCTCGCGTGCCGCGGGCAGCATGCACGGCCAGAACGAGACACGTTACTCGGTGATGTATTGCAATTATTGCCTGAGTGAGGATCAATCATGGCTGCTGGCCACTGCCACAGATGAGCGGGGCGAGCTGCTCGAGAAGGTGTGCATCAATATCGATGTGCCGAATCGGGCGCGACGACGGAAAGCTCCCGCTCGCTATGTGGCGCTGCGCAAGCTGATGGACTTTGTCATGGGCCTCATCTCGCAGACGTCGCAAATGTGGCGACTGGTCATTGGACGAATTGGGCGGATTGGGCACAGTGAGCTCAAGTCGTGGAGCTATTTGCTGAGCAAACAGCAGCTGCAGAAGGCCTCCAAGCAGTTCAAGGACATGTGCAAACAGTGCACCCTCATGTATCCGCCCACCATACTCAGTGCCTGCCTGGTCACCCTCGAACCGGATGCCAAGCTTCGTGTGATGCCCGATCAGTTTACGCCGGATGAGCGCTTCTCGCAGATCTCCATGCAGAATCCGTTGTCAACGCCGCAGGATGTGACTTGCACACACATTCTCGTCTTTCCCACCAGCGCGGTCTGTGCGGTAAGCATTATTATTGGATTCGATAAATTTCGATAAACGATCGATTCGATTTACGATATAAACTTGTACACAGTTTAACTTAACTTATCGTCCTTACTATTTTTGCAGTCCTTTACACGCCAGTTCCAAAACGAGCCGCAGGTGGACGATGACTTTATCTTTGGCGAGGAGGAGGGCAACGAGGATTTCAGCGATGCGGACATTGGCGATCTCTTCTGGGACTGTGAGTGTTACAATCCATATTATTATTTGTAGTGCAGCCTTAACTCACGGATTTTCTATTGCTACACAGCTGCTCACATGGAACCCTCACCGACTCACGGCAGTCCTGGCCGTTTGGAGGACAATCGCAGCTGGCAAAGTGCCGGCGGCAACAACTTTAAATGCACGCCACCGCAGGAAGTGGAGGAGGTGAGTGACTATAACCGATACACAATTATCGATTAACTAAATTGATTATTGAATTTGATTTGCAGGTGGGTTCACTCAATCAGCAGCCCATATCGGTGGGCTATATGGTGTCCACAGCGCCAACGGGTAGGATGCCGGCGTGGTTTTGGTCCGCCTGTCCGCACCTGGAGGATGTGTGTCCCGTCTTCCTGAAGACCGCCCTGCATTTGCATGTACCGAATATACAGATAGCCGACGATATACTCAACTCGACCAATGTGCATCAGTCGGCGAACGATCATCCGCTGGACTCGACGCTAACCGCCGATGTCCTGCGATTCGTGCTCGAGGGATACAATGCATTATCGTGGCTGGCCCTCGACTCCAATACACACGATCGCCTCTCCTGTCTGCCCATCAATGTGCAGACCCTCATGGATCTGTACTATCTGACGGCGGCTATAGCATAAGCAGACGCATAATCAACAGTTAGCAGTCTCATTATCTATCACCATCAACTCGAAGAAGAAGAAGAAGATGAAGCAACATAACAGCAGCAGTAACACTACCAGTAACAGTAACATTAACATTTACATTACATCTCGTTAACAGCAATAGTTGCTGTGTACTCTTTCATAAAATAGCGTAGGATTTCCACACAAGTGCTATACCAAAAGAAACTCAGAAAAACAACAAAAATCAAAACAAAACAAAAATACACCTAAAAGAATGCAACACCAAGCAATTAACAAAACAGCAATGCAACAACTTAAGTTAACAGTCCAAAAACAAAGAATGAACTAAGTAACAGAAAAAAAAAACAACACTGTTAACATAATGTTAACATACAGTAACATGTCTAAAAACAACGCACAGTTAGCGTTAACCGTGTAGCCTTGTAATAACAGCAACAGCCTTACAGCCTTAACAGAGTGCGAACATGATGAAGATGAAGATGAAGATGAAGATGCAGATGATGATGATGAGGAGCAAGGGATGAGTAATGAGCGATGACCGATAACCAATAACCGATTAAGCTGATTAACCGGAAGGAGATCGATAGCGATATACTGATTACCAATAAGAAGTCTTGAGTAGCAAACAGCATTACTATTTATTAATTGAGAAGTGTATAGTGCAAGAATTGTTTTATAGGCTGGCGTTCGTTTTAGTGTTTAATATTTATACATATACAAAATGGAAAAACAAAAACAAAACAAAACAAAAGAAAAAACAAACCACACATAGGGGCATATTTATATATATTATATACATAGATCATATACAATACGCAAGATTTCAAAAACAAAAACAAAACATATTTAGTTTGTAAGTAAAAAAAGTTTGTACATATTTACAACCAATTTGCCGTAAGCAGTAAGAACAACAACAATAATTCTAACAAAAATACAACAAGCGAAAAGTATAATTATACAATTAACAAATGAGTAGCTCACAAACAGCAACAACAACAAAAACAAAAAAAAACCTAATTAAATTATATCTAAATTAAATTAATAAATTGTGTAAATTTTTTGTGCAAAGCGAGAATTAGTTTAAATTATTATAAAAAATCAATTTAATGTTTAAAGCGAAAACTCACACACACACACACACACCCTTACAAAAGAAAACGGTATACTGTACATGCATATATAACAATTATATATATATATATATATATCGCGACATACATATATATATATATATATCTGGACGCAAAGCGCAGATGTTGAGCAGGAGGAGGACAAGAAATAGGGAGTTATATGGCATAAGGGAAATTAAGTCAGTAAGTAGTTTTGAGCGTTAGGGAATGTTTATATATATATATATATATATATATATATATATGTATACTGTGTTTTGTTGTCGTATTCGTGAATTGAGGCAACTTTTGTACTTCGCACACACACACACACACACACACACCTGCATCCACAAAACACTCACATAGCCAATTGTTTAATAATGAATTACTTAAAAGAAAAATGTGTACAAATTAACATAATGTGGTTATTAAAGGAAAGCTTTCTACAACACAAACAAACAAACAAACAAAACACCAACAACAAAAACAAACAAATTGATTTTTGCACGTTAAAAAAGATTTTCGCTAGGCTTAAGTTTGCATTAAACTAAAAATGAAACAAAACAAATAACAATTATTAAACAATGAAATTATTTTTACCTGTGTATTTTAATTAGCATAATTTAACAAACAACAAACAAAGCGAAACAACAAAAAATCTACATTTACAAAGACGTTTTCTAGTAATTATAAACCACTCACACACCCACACACACACACCCTCACACATACACGCATAACTTTTAAGTAGTTTGGTTTTTCATTTAGTATTCTATTTTTTTTGTGTAATAAAAACAAAACAATTATTTGCAATTATTTCTTGTCCAATTTTCTTTATTTGTGGAATTATTTGTGTGTCCGTCTTTCCAAAAATTGTGGCAGAACATTTACATTTTATAGCAGATCATTCATATCTCTAAAATAGCACCCAAAGTGCACACGCTGTATATACAACATGCTTGCAATCTAATCAAGTTTTCCGTTTTTTTTTCTTTTCACAAAAATGTAGCAAATAAATCAGATGAGAAGAGAATGATTCATGTAAAAAACAAAACCAAAAACAAAATAAAAATATTTCCTAGCTAAGGGTTTCAGTTCAAACCTCTCTCTCTCTCTCAGATTTTCTTTGCTGCATTTCTCTTAGCAATGAAGAGCAAGAATGAAAGAGCAAATATATACATATATACATATACATATAGCAATAAATTTTAATTGTAATGCACACACACACACACACCCACACATACAATTACACGCAGAGCAGAACAGAAGAGAAAAACGAAACATATAACGCAACAATTGACAACAAGCATTCATAAATAAAAAAAATGAATTAAAACCAAAATGGAGGGAACAGATTTTTTAAAACCAACTCAATTTACGAGTTAAGCAATTTTTTAAGAAAAAAATAAAAATAAAAATAAAACAAAACCAAAACAACAATATGCGAAATAAGTTCGTTTGCAATTCGACTGGAAGCAATTGCGAATAACAACAAAAAAAAACGTTATACAACACACATGTAAGAAAAAAACCAAAAAAAAAAAAAAGATATTGTAAAGTAGTTAAGTGAACAATTTGCAAGGCTTGAGATTAACATTTTTGCGATAAATTTAATGAAAATTGAAAAAAAAGCAAAAAACATACATAAGTGCATTAAGCGGATGATAAAGATGTAGATGAAGATGAAGTTAGCGGAGAAAACCATTTACTAGCCTAGCCCCTAGCCTAAAAGTATGCAATTACTAAGTTAAATTTGTTAAGGTTAGGTCGAAGTTATTTTTACGAGTCGAGTCAACAGCACTAAACATGCATATGCAGACACACACACACACATAGACACGTACATGCAAGTTGCGCATTTATGTATGTGTGTGTGTACGTAGGCCAAATTCAAATTGACAAAAATTTATACCTAGGCGGCAACAAAAACAGAAACAAAAACAAAAACAAAAACATAGGAAAAAATCAAAGACGAAAAAAAAGTGAAAACAAAAAAAAACTCAATTGCATTTGTTTATAAAACAAATGGGCGCATGAGCAAGTCGCCATATATACATACATATACATTCATAAATACATACATAATTAGACGACGATAAGGTGAAGCAGATGGCTGAGCATTGGAAAATGTATGTCGAAATCTAGCTACAGAATTGCATATATATTATTATATAATGGGCAAAAAAAACACAAAATGTTGTTGTAGAAAAATTACAATTAAGTTTTGTTTTTGCTACCAAGAGAGATTCAAAAATAGTAAAAAGTCAAATTTTTAAATGTGCAAAGTCAAAATGCAAACAAACAAAATTTAAAGCAAAGATAAAAAATAAAAATTAAAAAAAAAATAACAAAAAACATGAAAGCGAAACCAAAACATTTTTTGCAAATTCTTTATAATTATAAATGGATTTTGGCGAGCAGGCAAATAAAAAAAAAATCAAAAAACAAAACAAAAAATAAAAAAACACAATTTTTCCAATAAAAATAAAAACAAAAGAAAAACCATTTAATGAAACTTTAGTTTTATTTTAAGAACCATTCCAAGGCAGCCTGCACGGCCGGAAAAGTTTCCACATATAGATGGCGCTGCAACTGCTGCAATCGACCATCGGCACAAAAGAACAATTGTCATGCGCTCTCAACTGCTGTGTTCGAGTTTAGTTCTTCTCTTAAAAGGGAGGAAACGGTGTTCGCGCGCGCTCCAAGGTAAGTACTTTCAAATGAAATAAAATAATATAGAAATAAATGGGATTGTGTGTAATATATTAAAATGAATTAGTGCATATATCTTTCTTTTCTTTTCTCAAATATTTATAGCAAAATATATATTATGGAATTGCAAATTTGCATAATATTTATTGAAATGGTAGCTGTGGCGTGCATCACAAAAGTATGCCACACAATTTAATAATACTCATTGTATTTTCAAATGTGCCTGAAAGTATGCCGCAGAATCGTTTTTAAAGCAATACACAAGCCTATTTATTTAAACAACTTAGTTGACAAGACTTTATTTTTACTTTAGATCATCAAAAGAATATGGATTAATAACAGGCCATGTAGTTACAGCCAAATAATGCGGCGTGGTATGATTCCTCCTCTAGCTGGCGTCGCAGTTTCTGTGTTTCGGTCGCCCAATAATCTGCAAATATTATACGAAAACTTATGTTCAATATATAGTCAATACACATGTTGTAATAAAATGATTAAGAAAAAACATTTAAATGGGTTTAGTGAATAAAATATAAGAAATATAAAATAAAGGTCACCTGTTTGTTAGTCGAAGATTGAGCAAGGTACAACGTGGCACATCGTCTTACGTCTTTTCAGGTCACGGCTCTGACCTGTTGACCTAAAAAAGGTAATTTGCTTGCGGTTGAACTCGTCGCCGCCAGCATGTCGATTATCCTGCCAGGCTTCCAATAAAATATTACCAACGTAGCTGCTGTCAATATTTTTCAGCTCCACTGGAGAAGGAGTTGGATTAGTTGTGTGTTGTTTGCTGGACAGTTTTTCTGATTGCTACTCACACATGACCATATCTTTGACCTCCCATTCGAGGCTGTAGCGATGACTCAAGAATTCCAGATAGTCCAATAGTTTGGGCGTAGTCATATTCCCGAACATGCAATACTTCTGAATGATCTCGTCCTGGTTCCACAAGGAGACGCGTTGCCACATGTGCTCCGTTCTCTGATTGATATCGGTCAGCACCGCAACAATATCCTCGATTTTGCTGTTGACCTCAGTTAGCTTGTGAAAGATGGCGCGAGTTCGCTGCGTTGCACACCGTTTGCCGCGAGATGTATCCTCATTGTACAATATGGGCTCCTCTTCAAAGATTTTCGAGCACAACTCGCCACAGAGCTTAACATACTTGCCACCCTTTTGCACATTTTGCTGCCACTTTATTGCATCCGATTTTATAATCCCGGGCATTGCATCAATCTCCTTTTTAGCCAGATCAATGTTCATGTTGCTAAGAAGTGCTCTAAAAACGCTTATTCGATAGAAAAAGTTTTCAGCCAACAATTCGTCAACTGACAATGTAGTGTTGAGTAATACCAGCATGCAGAAATAGCATTTGCCAATCACTACGTTGCGACGTTGCTAAATACTGATATTTTGAGGTTCATTTAATGCTCGCTGTACACTTTACAGACAGCTCACTCTTATCTGCCCAGATAGCATAGATGGGCAGAACCCATAGATTAGCATTATGCAGTCTGCTGTTATCAACAGGTTGCTCTTTACTTTTAATCCCATGCAAAGTTTGTTAACAGCCAATGAAACTGTTAATTGCTCCCACACTCTTCCTTCAATAGAGATCATTGATTAACTAACACTTTTAATGAGCATTATTTTGAGTAATATGCAGCAGAGGTGTTGTGCGATATCAGCGGCATTCGTGCTCTTACCAGCACTACCATATTGCGTGTGTCAATTTGATTGGTGGATCGAACATATTCCAGCATGTCTTAAGCAGCTAGAGGAGCATTCATTAATTGCGCGCTTGTTGTGATTCCTCCAGCACACACGCACACACACATGCACACACACACGCACACACACCCATATACACGCTGCTCCTGTTGGCTCCGCTTTGTACGCCCCTGCAATTAGCTGGCAGCTAGTTGCAGGCATTTTATCTGCTGCCCTTCATGTTCTCTTTGGGTCGTCTTCAGGTGCTGTCAACTTGTGAGCTGCAGCCATGAATTACTGTGCGTTGATTGCGTTTAAGGCCTGATTGTGCAACAGCAACAGCAACAACAACAAACTTTTGCACAAATTGCACTTCTTTGAGCTAAAAGCGCGCGCGCGGCTAACAGGTTTTCTCTTTCTTTATTGTATTTTTTGTGGTCTTTTTGGTTCTGCATTAATTATCCACAAATCATTTTTGTAGGCACTGAAGGGCGCATTTATCAGCGATTATGCATGACAGCAACAAGATGCAGGGGGGAGGAGTAGGAGGACGTGCAGGCGTTGCAAGTGTCGCACAACATGTGTACGCCTGCCAGCTACAGACCAACCAGCTCCAGCCTCAGCTACCGGGCGAATGTGCAAAGTTGAGAGATTCACCAATTCACGATCTTGACGTGCCGCCAACGACCGAAAATTTGTCAGTGGACAACGTGGAGCGATCGCTGGACACAAAGGACATCAGCCTCAGCATCAGCAGGCGTCGGCGACATGACATGGCGTTGATAAGCACAAAAAAAAAAAGAAGAAAAGGCAGCGAGCCTCCTCTCAGCATTGCAATTAAGATATTTTTATGTAAATTAACAGAAAACAGTCAGCAAAGAGGAGCCCATCTTCAGCAGCAGCAGTGGCAGTGGCATTCTTTGGAGCATGCGTGCAACTTACAAATAAGTACAAGCGGGCAAAAGCAACTCCAATTGCGTCGATAACCGTGCGCATTTTTAATTGGAAAGCGCACACAAAAAAACCAAAGAACAAATTAAAAAAAAAGAAAGAAAAGAACAACAACAACAGAGAGAACAGAGAAGGAGCAGCAGCAGCAGAAGCAGCAAAAAAAAAGTGACGCACCGAAAATTTATTGTCTCATGGCGAGAAGCGAAGCCGATCGGCGAGTTGCATGTCGAATCGCCAGTGCAAACAGCAAAAAGGCCGCAGGCCGCAGAATCGTAACGCAAGAAGGAGCAGGAGGAGGAGCAGCAGGAGGATGAGGGGGAGCAGGCTGGTGGCAACGATCGGAACGAACTCGCAACTCCTTTGGCTGGCTGCGCCGTTACTTAGGCATTTATGTCTGGCACTTGACACATTTTGTTATGGCATTTTTGTGCTACCGACGCCGTCGTCGTCGTCGTCGCCGTCGTCATCGTTGTTGCAGCAGCAGCAGCTTTGACTTTGTTGACCCAATCAAAATTCCTGCATCTTGCACTTGAATGCGTTTAATTTGTAAGCTCGCCGGGTCGCAAAACTGTCGGCGAATCGGGTAAGTGTTGAACTCCATGTAGTCCTGAGACTGGGAATCAGCCACATACGAAACTCTCAACTCAATATTGTTGCAACAACAACACAAACACTTATGTAGATTTATGGAACTGCAATTGCATTTGTTTCCACAGCAACAGCCACAAATCTTGATTGAGCAACTGCGACAGATCAATGAAAACTTCAAACTTACAAACAACTTACTTAAAAGTAGACCAAAATATGTACCCATTTCCATGGGGAATGGTTCCTAAATCACTGGCCATAATCCTTAAGTGCATCCAAATTCCAGAAGATTATCAAAACTGTATCTAAATTCAGTTCTAAGAACATTTCTCAATCAAGCAAAAAATCTGATTGTCGATGGGTCAACTTTGTCAAAACTAAACAAATTTTCATATAAAAATTATATATTTTTTTAAATATAGATTAAGAAATGAATTGATTAAGTATTTAAATATAATTTATATATATATATTCTTTTCAATTTTAGATTATGTTCAGTTCTGCTACGAGCAGCTGCCTTCTGCTGACTTCGCCCAACTTTTGCCGTTCTCCGTTTGCGATCTGTTTTCGCCGTTGGCAAAGTTGTTGTTTGATTCCTTTTGGCCGCAGATATTTGCCTGCTTATCTTGGCCGACTTCCTTTGCACTTAATAGGGGACCCAAAACAACTAGGCGTGTGGAGAGTCTAGTGTCCACTTTCCAGTGTCCAGAGTCCAATGTCGAGCGTGCAGCTGCCTCGACTCCAGCTCCAATTGCAGTTTTTGTAGATTGTTGCCGGTAGCGTTTACTGAGCACAGAACGAGAGAGAGAAAGGGCGATAGACAGAGAAAGAGAGAGAGAGAGAGCGAGAGAGAGAAAGAGAGAAGTTGGGGCAAGTTGATTTATTCTAATCTGTATAAGCATTGCTATAATAAAGCAAAAGTGCACACAGAGTGGACAATGCTGCCAGCGGCTTTTGGCCAAGTTGTTTGCTGCCCAGACCAAATTGCAGATCAGCCAGAGTTGTTCGTTGTGTGTGTGTGTGTGTGTGCTAGTGTGTGTTGGCCTTGGGCAATGGTCAAATGCGCATAATTGGATTTAAGCCGCCAGTGTAAACGCAGCTGCAGATTCTAATGACTCAGCAGGGAATTTGTAGCAGGAGCGGATCGGGAAGGTGGAGAAGGCAATCTTTCACTGTGGACCAATGCGGTGGGTTGGCCAAATGAAGATGCATGCGCTAATTTAACGCAAAGATAGCGACACTGTCAACAAACCCTGTAAGACTCACCTTCCAGCTCGAATCCTCGACATCCTCCTCAGTCCATGTTATCGACGCAAAGTGTTTGCGGCGACAATGATACGAGTGGAGTGGCACAGCCAAAAAGACCAAGACAATGGGAGAAACCAAAAAACCAAACTGGTTCATTATGTGGCTTAAACACTTTGCCAACTGCTTTGCCTCAGTCTGATGCCAACATTTCGATGTGGGGCATTTAAAGTGCGGCTTGATTCTAAAGCGAGTTGTCCTGGCTGCTGCTGCTGCTGCTGCTCCCTTTGTGCATTTTATTTAAATTTCAACATGCCGCAAACACGCCAATGAGGCCAGGGTAAGTGGTGCGGGCTGCGGGGCTGCTGTGCATTTGCAGTAGGCGGTGCCCGAATCACGTAATGCGCCTTGCAAACATTGTTAAAACACTTGCGTGGCGGCAAATGCAAACACTGACAGACCAAAGGGTCTTCTATCCTTCATCCTCTCGGCTCTGTTCTGATTTTTAAGTCCCTGGAGCTGGAGCTGGGTATTCCAGTTTGGTCACGAGATGGCTCCGTCTGCATAAAATAAAAATATATTCTGTGCCAACTTTGGAAAATTTGCTTCTTAATAAAACTTGGAATTTATTCAATTTTAATTTGTTTACTTTTATCGACATTAATTAAATAACTAAATAAAAAACTTTTGTTTTTTTAATAATAACTCGAACAAAGTCCAGTTATTTAATTAATTTGAATAAAAGGGTATTTAAAATTCGGTGCTTAGCTGGCAAGTCTACTTTCTTGTTTAAGTGTAAATTTGCATGTTCGATTCTCAGTTTGGTGGCAGATAGCAGTTTCCAAGGGTTGTGGCAAGGGGGGGGGAAATGAGGTCTCCGTGGCAGTGGCCATAGAATCTGCGTTTATTTAAATTTATTTTCCTAGAATGCCACAAGTCGCCACATCGATGCGCAGTTTGTTGTTATTGCTGCTGTTGTTTGGAGCTTTACAGCTTGCAACGTGTATGGCAAGGCAGTAGCCGAGAAGCTTGCAACTGCTGCAGACCAGCTGCGTCTGCGTATGAAAATTAATTGCTGGCACTCGTGACGATGACTCTAGTCTGGACTCCGTCTGCTGCTGGCAGCTCTTTCAGTTGCGAGTGCCTTGCGAGAGTGGGCGGCATTTGGGGGCATGCAGCATATCGCTTAAATTTATGGCTCTCGCTCTCTGTGTCTCCGTCGCGTGATAAGTCTATAAAATGTCCGACATTTGTACGTTTGTACGATTGCCCGTGCAACCGGCAGTGGGATGAGACATTTGCATATCTCCCAAAGCGTTGTCCCAACTCTCTCCCTCTCCCTCTCCCTGTCGCCCTCTCTCTCGCTCTTCCTCTTGTGCATGTAAATCGCGTAGGACTTTCATTATGTGCACAGCGTGGAAGCGGCTCCTACTGCTGCCGGTGAAAGGCGCCTCCAATGTGGGCTGCGGTTAATTGTATATCATATGGGCCTCAATATATTTGAGGTTGCAGCCCAGGTGAAAGGAGTACAGTGATCGCTGGAGAGCTTCAACTAAATTCGACTTACAGTAGCGAGTCTCCATCTGGAACTGGCAAACATATTCTAGTCCTCAGTCTATTGCAAGTCTCTCTTCCAATTTCAAACTGTCTTTAAGTTCTTAAAGTTCCACTTGCCGATACATCACTGTACACTGACATGACAATTTGGCTGGAAAAGAGCTGAGGCGTAGCTTGATAAGAGCTGTCAACAGGTGTCTGCAGAGAGTTAGACCCGAAAGCAGCAGCAACTGTTTGGTTCAATCAACTCCCTTGGCCAACTCCCGCTGCCCTCTAACAAATCGCGCTTTGTTCAATCAACTTTTGCTTGATTTACAATTTCGAGTTGATGACATTTCAGCATCTCACCCAACCGACCGTCTGTCAGATATTCAATGAGTGCGAGGGGAGACTACGATTCTCGCTGAAGCTTCCATGTGACACATTGCACCATTAATTTGATGGATTGTAAAGTTTTCCGCTTCAGCAACTTGATGCCCAAAAAAACAAAGAAAAAAAGAAAAGAGCAGGAAAATTGCAAGCAAGAAAAAAACGAGAAAATTAAGGCGAACACACATTGATGACAATGCGAAGAAAAAAGACGAGGGGCACAAGATGTGGGGGGATTGTGTGCCCAAGTTGACGCTTCACTGGATTTGTGTGTTAAATTGCCACACAACAAAACGGTGGCGTCCAGTTGATGAGGAGTCCTCTGTGCTCCATCTGTTCCCTCCACTGCTGCTGATGGCGATGATGATAATGATGATGATGATGGAACTGTTTCCAGCTCCCTGAGTAGATCGTTGAAAGAAGTTCATTTGCATTGTGGACACGGCCAGTGACATTGGGCGACGCCTCAATGCAGATGCTATAAACGGAATTGGGGACACGCACCCACAATTATTGCCAACCCAGTTGCTGGACCCCATGTCCCATGCCAGGGTTGTCAGCTGTATTGTTTTTGCAAGTTATCTAGTTCAAATTTATTCTATCTGTCATCTTTTGGCTTCCCTTTGGCATGACAGCCAAGTACCAATTTTGGACTTTAGTTACTCAATCTTAACTTAGGCCTAAAGAAACATGGAGTTGATGAGATGTAAAGAGCTTAAAAAATTCCTTAATGAAAAAATTCAGCTTACACAAAATTTATGAAAATGTTTATTATTTATTTTTAGCATTTCTGGTAAAAATAAATATTATTTTAAATATCTACTTTTACATATTCCATATCTCATATCTTACTTGCTCACTCTCTCTCTTTCTCTTCTTCCCATTTTGTGACTTGTCTCTGTTTGATTTTGTCTCTCTCTATCTCTCTCCTTTCCTCTCACTATCTCTCTCTTTCTCTCTCACTAGTCGCTTTTCGCCTAGGTCTCCTTCTATTTCCCTTTCTATCTTCCATATATGCAATTTCTCTCCATTTACCTTGGTCTCTCACTATAAATCTCTATTTCTCCCTTCCTCTCCGGGTTTCCTCTCTGTCTCCATTCCTTAGTCGCTTCTTTTCGCTATACTCTCGGCGATTTACAAGCGATTATGGGCAACGCTTTGTTGTGCCAACTAAAAATATGACAAGACATACTCCACATATGGCCAAGCTCTGCCTTTAGTTGGTTCTAGTTCCTCGCTGCTAGCTCCTAGCTGGTGACTCCTGGCTCCCATTTCTGCTCCTGCGATTGACGTTCGCTGATAGGCGAGTTTTGCATAAGCGCAAAGCGAACGAACAACCAAATCGACGACGCGTCGGCGGAAATGCGTTTTGAATCCTTGCCTGCCCTGCCCTGTCCTGTCCCGCCTGCTGTTCTACCTGCCACATGGGGCAGCAGCAGCTTTTACCCATTTTGGACGCGGCGCATTGTCTGGATCGCGGCTTTGTTTAATTGCGCTCTGCAGTTGTAAGTTTGTTTGGCCGGTTTTGGCATCGTTGCTGGTTTGCTTCGCTTTTATTTTTTGCTCGCCGTTGCATGAATTGTTGTCCCTGGAGGCATATGCAACAGCAACAGCAGCAGCAGCAGCATACGAGCTTGCATTGCAATTGAAATTGAGAATCGGAGCACGCTTCGCGGCCAGGCGCACACACACTGACACACACACACACGGAAATTCCTATGCCTATGCCAACTGTCCAGTGTTCACCGTCCAGTGCTCAGTATGCTCCAGGCTGCAAGCTCCAAGCTGCAAGCTCAGTTCCTGTTGTCCATAGTCCGTTGTCCGTAGTCCGCTGCCACGCACAATGCGCGCATAATAATGAGGCCGCAGGCCAACTGAAGGCGGCAGGCAAACTTGTTTAAGCCTGGCCACCATCCATGCACTGTGCGAAAAATCTTATTTGTACACTCAACTGATTTTTAGAAAATCGCCCTAAAATTTCTTATACTATAATTAAATAGTTAAATAATTCTAGATATCAACATCGCATTACCAGATGTTTTCGCTCAGTGTATATCTTCTCTTTGCTGCTCAAAATAAAAGTCGTTTTCTGTTGTTGCGTGGTTGTTGGATTGCATTTTGTCATATACGTGATAAATGCGATATGTGTTGCCTATATTGTCTCGTATGCCCCAATGGAGCGGCATTAGAATGTCATTTGTCCAGTTAGCGCGAAATGGGGTGAGTGGGGTATGAGTGGGCACTGAAGCAGTTACAGTTATTGGGTGGGCTGTAACCACGCCCGCGCTTCAAAGAGTTTTGGTACAACTTTTTGCTTAACCGCATGACGGTTACGATTTAAGCGGTTTGTTATTGTTACTCACGTACCCCCCCCCATGACAGCTCAGCGCCCACCGCCCAGTCGCCCGTTCCACCAATGCTAACTGTTTTACCACAACAAAGGCCGTGGCATTGTGGTTCTGGACTGGGCAGCTGCAAAGCGAAAGCAACGTCAAGAAGTTGGGCTTTTAAATCGCGCACGAGTGAACACAAAGATATAACAGCCAGCCTCCCCACTCCTCTGACCATCTACCCCCTAGACGCATACACATTTAGGTCTGCATATGCAACCGCGCCCCTGTCAACTGTTTCAGCCTCAGTCCCCCGTTCCCCGTCTCCGTCCCCGTTTGAGCATTTGGGGGCCTTTCCCTCATTTAAGCACCGCTGTCGCCCTGAACTTTCGTGCAATGCATTTCTATTGTTCTTAGCCACCGAAGAGAGCGCGCACCACCACCACAAAACCAACCAAAAAACAAAGCCAAATACTGCCCCTCTTTTTAAGACCCTCCCCTCTCCACCCCTAATCCTCCCATATACTCCTGCGGGGCACTCCTTGGCAACGTAACGAAGTCAGCGCTGGCTGCCACAAAATGAGCGCTTTATACCTACTTAGATCGCTATAAATTTGGCTTAAGGCAAGAAAAGTGTTGCCTTGCTGTGGTTGTTGTTGTTATCTTTGCTGCTGCTGCTCTTGTTGTTGTTTTTGTTGCTGTGTGTGCTGCAGCTGTCTGGACCATTGTGCGGCACAGTGGCATAATGTGATTTTAACTTGCACTAAAAATAAACCAAAGCAAATTAATTAAATATATGCAATAAAATTTATATTTTTTTTATTTTATTTTTTAATTATTTAATCAATATGAAGTAAACCAAAGTTTCCAAATGCTATATTAGCTTCATACACTCAAGAACGGTTAATAATTTAGAAAGAAGAAGAGATATAATATACTGACAAATAAAATTGAAGACATAACACTAGCTCTCTCTATCTCTATCTCTATCAATGTTAATGTTGAAAATATGTAAAAGATCAACGCAACATTCCGATAACTTATGTTAATAACAGGGATATCGATACTGCGTTCGATACCTCAACTACCACCACTATATGTAAGTATACATCGTTCTTCTTTAACTAAGTTTTGCCGCTAAAAAACGCAACATTTAATATATAATAAAATAATATTTGAATAAATAATATTCAAATAAATAATATTCAAATAAATAATATTTAATTAAATAATATTAAAATAAATAATACTCAAGTGTTCTTTATAACAGACTGTTTGAAATATGGATAAAGGTAAATGTTTTTTACCCTTTTAGTTTATATATAAAATATCTCCAAAAAACTCCAATCTGAAGAAACTATTAAGTTCATTTCTGGAAATAAGAGTTAACCAGAGGAATTTTAGTTAGTTTTTCTTTTATTGACAATATTAAAGTAAATAAATAATAAATATACAGTAAATATTTTATTTTTAGTATTCTCGAAAAAGTGCTCAAAAATTGTTTGGCAATTGTTTGGGGCTTGTTGCCCCAATGTGTGGCGTCGTTGACTGTGCCGCGATTCGAGTCGTTTGGGCTTTGGCTGGGTTTGGGCTTGTTGCCGTTTGCCCGTTGAACGTAGCCCGTTGCCCGCTGCAAGTTGCAAGTTGTCCGTTTGGCCGTTAGTGGAGCTTAGACGCCGCGCCGCGCGTTGCCGCAAGTCCGCATGATTTATGCGATTATTCTTTTGCGCAGCGCCCAACTTTATTGTTTTATGTTTTTGTGGCCAGCGTCGATACGACGCTCTGTCGTTCCGTCTATCCGTCTGGCCGTCTATCCGTCTGTCGTTGGGTCTATCTGCTTGCACTCATATCTTGTTGTATTGCCGCTGGCTCTGATTTCAGCAGCCCGCTTGCAGCTTTGCAATTCAGTCAGCAGCTGTTTTGCCGCCGCTGCACATAAGTGTTGCAAGGGGTGGGAGGCAGGGGTCAGGCTGATGCTGGGTGGGGTGTGCGGTAAGTGTGTGTTTGTGTTCAATTATTGAACATGCAGCGGCATTATTGCAGCTTCATGCCACATGCAGCTGTGGCAGGCATGCGCCGGGTTAATGTCTTGTTGGTTATTGCCACTTCCATATTTCTATCTCGCTCTCCGCTCTCCGCGCGTTGTTGCACGCTGTTGCACAGCGCATTTGTAATTTTGCATTAACGGATCCGTTGATCCCATAAATTGCTGCAAGCTGAGTGGCATGTTTTTAAACTGGGCCTAGAAGACAAGTTCATTAAGGCGTCACTTGTAATTACTGTCCAGTTGGTTGCACATTCAACGTTGCAGCTGTAAAATCTGTGATTTACTCTGCAGCAAAATGCGTGTTTGCAATTAGGCTTGCAACTGTTGCTGTTGCCAAGTAAACAATAAATGCCATGCTTTAGTTTAGTTTTCCCTTTTCGCGTCAGACCATAAAAGTTCAATATGAATTACGACTCCCCCCCTCCGCCCGTCAGACAGTCCCGCGAGATCTTAACCAGATCCGGCTGGCTGCAGCTAGCCAAGTTCAGCTAGTTGTTTGGTCTATTTTTGGTAACTTGTCTAACAAGCGACTGCTGCAGCTGCTTTTGGGCGTGTACGCCTCGTCTGGCAAAAAACCATAACTGCCTCGCCAATAAGCCAGTCACTCGAACTGGCCAACAACTAACTCTAAGTCAGATTCAGATTCAGAGTCAGACTCTGAGTCAGAGTCAGAGTCAGAGCCAACGCCTCGTTTCTAAGCAACTGCAGCTGCGAAATAGCGCTGGTTGTTCGGTTTGTGTTACCAAAATGGGGCAACGTTTTTGCCCACTCACTCGTTTTGCTTGCCACGAATATATTTCAGTTGCAGAGTTTCAATACAATTGCTTATTTACCATGCGGCCACAAAAATAGTTCATTAAAACGCGACACGAAATTAAATATTGATTTTGTTTTTTGTGCTCTGCCTATCTGGTTTGATCTAGCTTTGGTTGTGGTTTCGCTTTTTTGCATTCTGTGTATTAATAAAACATTTTTCAACAGACTGGCTTATGTTAATGGAGTTAGGAAATTGGAATTAAGCAACTTACTTTGAGGTACGCTATTTAAAAGAAGAGGAAATTCCGATGATAACATATTTTAGCACTCCATAATCATGCTGCAATACTAATTACAAGCCAAAACCATTGACTACTATTATGCATCAGTTTTTAAAAACAGGGTATCTGCTAGTTAATAACAGGCTCTGCAGCAGTCGGTGGGATAATTAGAGGTAAGCACAGTGTGCGCTGTGCAACGAACGACCAATCTCATTGAAATAATAGCAATTTATTTGCACAACCGGCTGGGCCAAGTCATAAAATCTACTCGAACAGTTCCACCACTTTCAGATCCAGTTTTTTTTTTCCATAATTTTTTGTTGTTTTCAGTGCAGTTCAATTTTCCGCCTGCCACTTAAATTTGCATTTTAATATTGAGTGGAATGAGCAGCTGCAGTTGCAATAATCAGAGTATTTGTCAGTGCCGAGAAAACTAGAAAAATAGTCTCTCTTTGCCTGTCCGTCCATCTGTCTATCTGTCAGTCTGTCTGTCTGTCTGTCTGTCTGTCTGTCTGTCTGTCTGTCGTCATCATAAATCGATAAGCGAAATGCTGCCGAGCGTGCCAAAAGTTGCCAATTAAAAGTGGCAGCACAATTTGCCGTAGCAACGAGAGAGCTGACTGCTTGCTGCTTGCCACTTGTTGCAGGCACTATAGCAATGCCAGCCAACTGGTCGCAGTCTCTGTCTCAGTTCTGCATTTCGCATTCGTAATGAGCTCGGCGCTGCCAGCGATAAGTAGCAGTAGCCATTGGAGCAACTGCCTCATGCCCCATGCCACATGCCTCATGGCCCATGCAAATTGTTCCGAATGTCCGATTGCTTGCTGTCAGTTGATAAGAGTTCGCGTTGAGGCTTTTTGCCACCAGCAGCGTGTTGGTAATCGGTGGCAACTCTGTCTCTCTGCTCTAGGTGTGGCACAGCAAACTCAAACTTGATGGCGTGCCTCCCCTGCCTGCCCCAGTCTTTAACTAGCTGGCATAGTTAACTAAAAAGTTGGTCAGCTTAGACGTAAATTGGAATTGGAATTAAAATTGGCTTTTTAAATACCCAGCAGAGATTTCAAGTGGTTCAGAGGGGTATCATTAGGTTGTGCAAATGTACCCAATAGCTTTGAGCTCATAAAGTTTATATATTCTAGATGACCTTGTCTAACCTGATATCAGAAGCAATAAGCGCTAAAAAGCTGGAATTTAGAATGTAGATTTCTGTATTACATTTTGCACAACAAGTTTCTCTTTTATTACTCGTTAACTCAACCAGATTAGTATCGATAAAAATCGATTGCCAATGATTGATTGAACATAGCGAATCCAACAGGGTATCTTTCATCTGTCATCTCGACTGGAGTACTCTTACTTATTTATTTTTTAGGCCTCCACGCTCACTTTCCATTCAACGGTAGCTGCTGCTGCTGCTTCCCAAACAATGTCCACATTTAATGTATGTAAATTTCGATTTAAAAAACTGAACGAGAAAAAAAAAAATGTTGAAGAGACGAGCAGCGACAACAATTAAGCAAAAGCTTGGGCTTGGGCCTGGGCATGGACGAAGCCAATCAACTGGCAGCCAAGCAACTTGGCCAAAGAATTTTCCTCTAATTTACATATCCAAGGCATTAGCTGAATGCTCGCTCGTTTCAGCTATTCAAATTGCTTTGCATAGATTTTCAGACTAAACAAATTTGTTGTTTAATGCGCTTGTTGTTGTTGCTGTTGTTGTTGTTGTTGTTGCTTTCGTTGATTGTTGTTTGTTGCTTGTTGCTGTTTCTCGGATGCTGCTGGTGCATTGTTTAAACATAAACATGCATCTACCGTTAAGGGGGCAAGCCAATAATTGAGTTACCTTCTCAAGCAGCAGCGTTTTATACACTAACTGAATATTTAAGCTGATAACTGAAGCTGAGTAATTTCAAACTAACTGAGGAGTAATTAAGGTTGACAAAAGACTGACGACTTGAGCGCTTTCATCTCTTGCATTTGCTTAACCAGATTAAACACTTACTCAAACAAAAAAAAGTTTGCATAAATTGGTTTCCATTTTTATCCTTTTTTGCAACTGCCTAGGACAAACTGGACAAACTGACTGATGGACGAAACGTATATAACAACCTATCAGCTCTAAAATATGAGAGTAGAACCTCAACTTGGGGCACAAGCTTAAGTTAACAAAGCAAAGCGAATACGATGATTAAGCTTTTAAATACCTCTGGCCTCTGCAGGGGGCATAGAAAGTTGAACAGTTGCAGTTTTGCTGCAAAATTAATTAGGCTCAATATGTTGCAGCTGCTGCTGGTCGCTAACTTGCCACTGAATAACTAACCACTGATTCTATGCTCATATTGTGTTTTTCAGTTTTTAGTTTTTAGTTGTTTGCATACAAATTCTTTGCGCTTTCAATTCTCATGTAAATGCCAAAAGTTTGTGTTCAGTATTGTTTAAACATGCGGTGCCACATTTGGGAGGCAAGGTACAACAACAGCAGCAACAACAACAACAAAGTAAAAACGGTAAACAAGTTGCTGTCATCGGCGAACATGGGCAACATATTGTTGAGAGGCAGTGGCGCTTTCTAATCGCAGCGCCCCGATAAGGCAGAGACTGAGTTATGTGCGGGAAGTTGGGGGGATTAATAAAATCAATTCAAGCTGGCAGCTTTCCCAGAGTGCAACTGCAACTGGAACAGCACCATTCCATTGTGGCATAATTTCTCACTCACTTTGCAACGTAATCGAATGCAGGTGAAAAATCGAATGGCAGACAACTAAGCTAAACTGGACAACTGCTGCTGCTGTGCACTTGTTAGCCAGGCTCAATGGGTATATCCCAACCGGTAACCAGCTAACCATCTAACCATCTAAAGAGGCAACCACTTAACCACCAGCAAATCAAATGGCTTCAACTTATATACAGATGTCAATTATTTTCGCCTGCAATTTTTGGCTTGTTGCGCTTGTTGTTTGCAACGTTGCGAACTAAATTGCAGCTCCCAATCGATGAAGCTGATGCTGCAGCTGAATTCGCTCGTTACTACATGCTGCTTGCCACATGCGGCAAGCAAACAGACTGCTACGTGAGGTGGCTCTTTGTAAAGTCATTGCAGTCATCTAGTCATCCAATTGCTGGCCAAATACAATTGCCACGGCTTCAGTCCGGGGATCGGGTAGCCAGCAATCAGCGAGCAACAAGGAACAGAGATCTATAAGCTGCATGTGCTTCAGATACACTAGGCAAAAACAAATATATATATATTATATATATATAATTATACTATTTGTAATTTAAATCCGTGTTTTCAGAAGTAGTTTCGGAAGCAGATAATAGAAACTCTTGTCCTTAATCCGACAATCCTAAAACATCTTATCCTCAGTAATAGTTTCTATTACTTAAAACTCTAATCTAAATCACGAATGTTTTTCTCTGTGTATCAAATATATATATATTATATTTTTTTTTGCTTAGTGCAACAAATTATAATTGAATGATTGCACGGGACGAAAGAAAGAGAAGTGATTTGCTCGTCATTAAGTCTCTCTGCTTGTTATGAGGATCAAACACAACAATTTGGAGCAATTGGGGAAATTGATTGTGGTGCAAAAGGTGTCAAAACTATTTGGCTGCACATTTGGGTCAACTGGCTGGCACAACGACAAAGAAAAACTTTGGCAACAAATATGGCCAAAATGTCTCAGTCTGTCAAGTTCATTAAATTATTTAAAATGTTTTGTCTGTGTCAAGCCATGTGACTTATTACAGACATAGTCCAGAGCCTAAACAACTGACGAATGTAACGACCAGCAACAACAACCACAACAACAATAGCAACAACAACAAAAACAATGACAGTTGTGGATGTGGAACGTTTGACAAGAAATTTATTTAAAAGACAACTAGCAACAAATAAATTTCGAAAGAGAATTGCCAGCTTGCAGCATGGCAGACCAAGGCCCATAGATAGATATCTGGATATACGATAGGAATGCAGACTCTGCCCCAACTCTGTCCATGTAGGAGTTGTCTATTTTGTTTTCGTCGTCGTCGTCGTCGTCGTCGTAGTCTGAGTTGAGTTTGAAATTCATTCATCAAGGCAATCGATCAGACGCTGCCTGCATTGACATGAACTCCAACAAGAGCAGCCGTATGTAAATAGTCCGGTTAACAATGCGACATCAAATTTAATCAATTTATTGGAAACGATGCCATTGTCTTTAAATTCTTCCTTTGTTCTATACCCTAGCGGGTGGGTACTATAATTATGCCATGAAATGTGTCCCACATTAATGAAGACATTTTCGTTAACCAAAAATATATTTTGTAATTAAATTAAAGTAAATGTGTTAAACATTAAAGAAGACATTTTTGTTCAACAAAAAGTATATTTTAATTAAATCTATTCATCTGTTAACAAATTTAAATGCAATTCGGACAAATCTATGAAAGCTTAAAGGAACTTTGCAAACAAATCATGTTGATGTCATTTTTGGGATGCATTTTGTCAGAATACTATTGCAGTTAACCATATTGACTTACTGCATTATTTACTTAGCTCACATAATCGGATTTTAATTAGATTTTGAGCCAGAGTATTAAATCATTTAGCGCTTCGAAAACACCTACTATTTCCTGTTGGGCCAGCTCAGCTACACTTTCACCAGTCGGATTTGCAATAGAAAATTGCACAGGAAGCATAAATAAGTTGAAAATTGCTGGCACGGAGCCCAAGAAATAAATCTAAGCGATTGCAGTCGATTTGTGGGGGGAAGCGGGGGAGGGGAATCGGCAGACCAACCGCACCCACATACCGACTGAGTTATGGGCCAAAAAGGAACCAGAGAAGAACTCGACAAAGACACGCGTCTTGGTTTGAGTCTAGCATTGAGGTTTCTGCGATTTGCTTGCAAATCGAAGGAGTCGCCTGGTCGGGGATTGAGGCCTGACAAATGGCTTAAGCAGCTGCCAAGCAAGGCACAAGACCTGATTATGACTTAAGTGTCATGATTATTTAATGTGTTCTGTTTATACATACAAAATAAAACGAATATAAAATAACATACACAAATAAACAGAGAACTTAACACAATGGTCAAATCAAAGGCCGATTTAGTTTATGGAACCGGACTCATTGCCAGCAATTTGCTGAGCGAGAACGACATGTTGGAGCGAGAGAATAAGTATACGCAGCGATTGCTCGACGTTGGTGTCAGCAATGGCTTCATCAAGGGTAAGCACCGGATGAGGATAATTTGTTGTAAAACCAAACCAAAGATACTCCCTGATTAGAGTCTACCACGGAATTCGAACGACTGGAGGGGGAGCGTCGTCTTCGCGAGCAGTGGGATCATCATTTGCGCTGCGATGGTTTGCCGCGTCCCTATTTGCCACCGGAGATGCGCACCTTTATCGAGAAGAAGCGACACTATCAACAGTTCGATGTGGATCACAGAGTCGACTGGACGCTGTCTGTGGATGAGCGCACAGTCCTCAGCCAAAACATCTTTAGGGATGAACGCACCAGATGCAAGGTCAAAGAACAGCTGGATGATCATGTTGGGGATCGCTTTGAGCAGGACATCATCATGTATCTGGATACATTGGTCAAGATCGATTGTATGCTCGACACTGCTGCCGAAATGGAGCATGTGAATGATGGGCGTCAACTGGAAATTATGGAGGTGCTTTCTATGGTATACAGAGAGTGAAAGCAAACGATAATTTATCGATAACTATTCGATAGGTGCGCAAGGAGCTCGAGCATGAGATCGATGCCAGTTTCGATAGGTTGACGTACCGTATCATACGCATGGATGGCGTCTACTTGAAGTGGGCACCAACTTTTACTTATTTTTACCTTGCTTTACTGATTTATCGAGCACCCTTGTCCGCAGCTCGGAGGATGCGATGGTGGCAACTTGGTCCCATTCAGGTGCCCGTTATGATATTGATATCTGGGGACTTCGCAATGTGCCGATACGGTTTAAGGAGCTGCCGTAAGTCTTAAGCAATTATTCTGGTTTATCTCATAGCTTTAACTCAACGGCAGAACTCCGTTAATGGTTGCTGAACTGAATGTTGTGGGCGTCGGTGTTCAGATGCCGTTAAGCGTGCTCCATGATTGCCTGACGTTGAGGTGCATCCACACAAAGTTTGACAACTACTCTCAGTATGCGAAGAGCTTCGATCCGATAATACCCGATAATCCAGTTGAAGCCAACGGTGGCATTGAGGATATCGAGGATTGTCTGATCAACGAGTGGCTTATGCAGCTGGACATACAGCACGAGCTGCTGGAGAGTATGATGGCGAAGCGCGAGAACTATGAGGAAATTATGCGGACTATTGCCGAGAAGACCGAAAAGATGAACAAGGAGAAGAAGGCGAATGAGGGCAAGTCGAAAATAGTTATACCCAAGGCACCTAAGGAACCACCCATCGTCCCGACCGGTATGTTTCCCGATGCGTACAACGCTTTTTTGCAACGCGAGCACCAGCAGTATTTAGATACACTCGATGAACTATACAATCCACAACATCTAAAACTTACTTCGGATGAGGTGAGACGTATTCAAATGAAAAATTCATTACTACACTCAGAAAAAAATCGCCATGAACTTTAGAAATTCGCCATACTTTTAGAGCTAAGGAAAGTGTAGCTCTAAAAACCCGGGTTTTCCTTTTCTTTATTTTGGGGTACTATTTTCCAAACTTTAAGAGAAAATGTGATTTCCATTTTAATGCGATTTTCTAAAATTCATTGCGGATTTTTCCGAGTTTATTTGCTCAACATTTAATCATTCAGATCAATATGAGACAACACATCATGCTGGGCGGTTTATATTCGATAATGTTTGTTCGTCAAACGCCTGGCACTCATTACGAGAAGTTCAACATAATGCTGCACGAGGATGGTCGTGTTCTGCACATTATGGATGACATAGTGGCCGATTTGCATGCCCCCACCTGGGTGGATGATGTGTCAGCACGTCGATCCCGCCTACAAATGGATGAGCAGAAGCGCAGGACCCTCAACATGGACGAGAAAGAGGTGCCCTATTTCTTTGTGACCATCCACATGCCGCGTGAGATGTGCATGTGGGGTGATCCAATACCCTGTCAGTATATAAGTAGCATGCAGGATGTTGCCTCTGAAATATCGCTTTTCACTGAGAGAAGAGAGACGTTCACCAGGAAGAGAAGATCGAAATTTGGTTCATCCAGGGTTGGGAGTGGAATACATCCGCACCCAAATCCATTCCAGCCTCGCATCTCTCGTCGCGATACTCAAACAGCCAACGTCTTTCGTCCTACGCTGATTTCCCGGCTGCGGGCCAGCCATAAGCTGGTTCCGCACCAGCATTTGGTTGGCTTGAGCAATTTTAAATTGGATCAGGAATTGAATCATTTGCAGGCGCGTCAATTAGAACGTTATTGTGTGCCGAGGATAATATCCTCGTTCAAGTTCCCAATAGAGGTCAGGGAGGAACTGCAAGATCAGTTAGATCAGCGGCCAAAAAAGAAAAAAATGCTAATTAGGCGACGCAGCATCGAAGCTGAGGAGAATATTGTAATCGGTGATTTGGATTTTGATTATGATGTACAGGAGGCGCCGGAGCGACTCTTTCCCATCTACTCGAATATTCAGAATGTGGACTACAAAGATTGGAACGCAATGCCCGACAAGAAGTCCATACACGGGCTTTTGGATACTTTAGATACACACCGATTACTTTACACCAATCGCCACACGGCTATCATGAAACAGCCCGATTTCGACGTCAAGAAGGTACCATTGAAAAAGCCTGGCCTGCCGTCTGCAGAATCTCGTACCAGCTCAATGTTCGTAAAGAAGATCCCACCGCGACCATCCGTAATGGGGGAGAATCATAGTGTTCATCCCACACCGAGCCAAACCTGGAGCGAACCACGTTCCTCGCTCTTTGAGCCTCACACTGCAGATGACGTGGACATAGAACATATCTATCCATTCGATAATCCGAGAGATGACAGCGAAGTGGTGGCTAAGGAAAAGGTGAAGGAGAAGGTCACACACTGGACAACGAAGCACATCCACAAATCGAAATTCGATAGGCAGGCCCGCACAATGACTATCGAAACGGATCGCTTGGGCGTCTTTGGATTTGCCTACAAGCGCTACGATCACTTTCCCTTTCGCGAATGGAGCATGCACCCCAACGAGGAGAAGTAAGTACGGGGCGAATAAAGAACTTTTACTTTTTAGATCTGAGTATAATTATCAGCTGTGTTGAGAGTATATTGTAGTCGAGCTCACTCGACTACTACATTCTTACTTATTTTCCTTTTCCTCTAGTAATGACGAAATTATTTTAACTGTGGATACGTTCCGGGCACGCATTGTGCTCTACATTTCGGCACAGGGTATCAGGGGCTATGTGACTGATATAAGCAAGGCTTATGTGGCCAATCCGGTTAAATATCTCGATATTCCCACACCCATATCTGATTATCGCGAACTACGCAGGGTATTTAACATCAATCATATTGCCATCATATATCTGTCAATAATATTAATCGAATTAATTTTGAAAACAACAGCGTTTCTATGAGAAGAATGTGAACATCTTTGCGGAAAATGATGCCAGCTATTATATTGACAACGGTTATTTCTCCGTGAAGCATATGGCCCTCGAGAATCATACATATAATGCGATGTCCTTGCACTGCAAACTGATGAAGTTCTATCGCTCCAGCTGGAATCGCTTAACCTCGCGCCGCAATATCCTGATGTGCATGAAGAATGCCAAAGATAATATGGATGTGTCTTCCGTCACATTGCGCGTTACACCGGACGATGTGACCTTTGTGGAGGTATCCGAACTCTGTTCGGATGATCTCGATGTCATCAAGCTGGACTTTAAGCCGACGTGGCGCAACATGAAAGTAAGTCAGGGGCAAATACTTAAATGTGGCATAAATGATTTTCACCTTTCACATTTAGCACTATGCGGATCTGCATCAGGCCATCCTCTCGATGAATCCGCTTGCCAACGAGGGGAGAAACAAGGATTCACTTTTGCTATTTCAGGTCAAACGTATACTCAGCGAAATTCGTCTAATGAGTTTTTCGTAGATTTAATCAAGTAAAATGGTTTGCATGAAATAAATGTCAGTTCTTTATTGATGTTAAACACACACGTTACATAAAACTATTTTAAAACATTAAAATAAATAAAAAAATATAAAAACTAATAAAAAATAAAAAAAATTGAAAAAAATAAAAAAAAATATAAAACTAGAAATAAAAAAAAAAATATATTAAATAATTATTAGCCAAATTCCAAAATGGGTAAGGTAAAATTGCCTAATAACAAAAATGTTAAGCAGGAAGTAGAAAAATTGGATTTAATATCCGAAGAAGAGTGGAAATTGCGAGAGCATCAGCAGCAGCAGCGAATTCAGGATGTGAAAATATGCCTGGGCTTCATCAGTGGTTAGTTTGAGATATCAGATGTCAGTTATCAGTTATTGATGCTAAAATGCTCTCTCCATAGAGTCCATTACGGATTACCGGCAGCTGGTGGTGGAGCAGAGCAAAGCGGAGCAATGGAATCGTTACTTGAGCTGCGACAAGCTGCCCCGGGTGAAGTATCCACCCGAGATACGTAACATGATTGCCGAGATGCGTGACTTGGAGGCCAGGGATGTGGACGCGAAGGCCGACTGGCAGTTGTCGGTGAACGAGTGCAGTCTGCTCACACAGGATTTATCTCGCAAGGATCTGACGCGCCAAACGTTGCGAACCACTTTGTGTCCAAACATTGGCCAATTGTATGACAAGCATATTCAACAAATCCTGACCACCTTGGATCGAATCGAAGTAATGCTGAACAGTGAATACGAAATGACTGATGTGCCACCAGAGCGCCGCTTGGATATTATAGCAGTGAGTTCAAAGAAAGGGCAGCGCTGTGATGCCAAAAAGTAAATCTCATCTTAAATTGCAGACTCGCCGGGAACTTATCGCGGAGATCGATGTGCTCATTGATAAGCTAACTTATCGCGTCGCAGCTGCGCCATGTGCTCTTAAAACGTAAGAGACTAACTGTTGTTGTCCGAGTTCGCTCAGCTGAATGTTCCCTCTACTTCTCAGCTCGTCTGATGGGGTAAAGGATAACTATTGCTATAAGAGTCCCAATTTTAATCTACAAATCTGGTGGCTAAGGGATGTGCCCATTCGCATTAACCATTTAAGGTAAGCTGGAATTAAACACTCCTCCTTCATATGCCAAACCCAAATTGAGCTGAGAGTTCATCTCAGTCCACCACTAATGCTGGCCGATCTGGATTGTGTGGGTGTTCGTGTTCAGATACCTTTGAGTGTCCTGTGCGATAATCTGACGCTTCGCTGTGTGCACAGCTTCTTCGATCATGTTTCGGAGAGTGCGAAGAGCTTTGGACAACATTTGGATTTATGTCCAAATTTATTGAACGGTGGCATGACGGACATTGAGGACTGCTTGATCAATGAGTGGCTAATGCAGGTGGATATTATGGATAAGATGATTAACAAGCTGGAGTGGAAAATCATGGAATATAAAAAATTCATGAGGTGAGTCAATCTTTTATCGATATACATATATCAATCCCATTAAATTCCATTTAACAATTTTATAGCCAAATGACTGTAAAGGTCGCGCCCCTAAAACGGGGTGAGATTGATAACCAAAAAAAAAAATCAGACAAACGCAGCAAATTGAAAAATGTGAAACAGCCAAAGGAGCCGGAAAGCCTACCCGATGGCATGTTTCCCGATCCGTTCGAGACATTCCTGGAGCAGGAGCAGCAAGAATTTGATGATTTTCTGGACAAGTTTATGAATCCACTAAATTTGAAACTCAACCCGCATGAAGTGAGTCGATAAATAAGCTATATATATATGTATATATTATTATCATGTTGAGACGCGTTTCTTCTTTAGGTCAACTTGCGATATTTCAATATGATTGGTGGTCTTTACTCGCTTTTCTTTGTGCCTAAGCCCAAACACACAGACTTTCAGAAGTTCAACATTACCATACACAATGATGGAAGAATACTTCATAGGTCGGAGGAAGTGCGTGCGGATGTGGGAGTTGTTGGTGAAGGGACCGATTATAGATCCAGCCCACGACTAGCAGCATACGAAGATGCGAAACATTTAAACTTAAAGTTGCAAGACGATGAACTACCCTTTTTCTGGATCACCTTTAAACTGCCGGAGTATCTGTGTCGATTTGGCCAACCACTGGCTTGCCACTTCATCGAAGAGGAAGTCGAGGATGTTGAGCCGGCGCGGCTCGAGGTTGATCTCGAGGAGCCTCGACCGAAAAAAAAGAAAGTTCGAAAATCTATTCGCGGACCGGAGACTGATGCCAATACTGAGAGAACTAAAAGTATTGAAAAGAATGGAAAGATAAACATTGATGAGTGTTTTATGCTGCGCAGACCCACGCAGTCAATAATAACGGCAAAGGCTCACACTCCAAGGAACATTTACCGTCCCCCATCATTGGTTACACTACAATTAAGCACTCTAAATGCTTTCCATAAGGATTCTTCGCAGGACGTGACCTTGCACAACTTCGATGTGACAGGCCATCTAACCACGCATCAAATCCATGATCTGCAGAGGCATTGCATACCCCGCTTACTGTCCTCGTTTAAGTTTCCCATGGAGTTCAAAATGGAGAAGGCCGAAGAAAAGATGGCGGCGAAAAGATTGCGCGGCAAAAGGTGCTCTTTATATCGTCGTCACCAAGCCGAGTTAACGGATGATAAAGAGGATGACGAACCGGAATACTTTTCCTATGAGAAGCAGGCAGGACCTGAACGTGTCTATCCAGTGTATAACTTGTACGATAAGGTGCAGCTCCAGTCATCCGCATCGAGTGAAGAGTCGTTAGAGCCGGACTTACGTAAGACCAATAGATTCGGCGAACGCCGTAACGATACCAGCTTTTACGATGTCCTGGACACTCTCAATGAGATAAAAGATAAGTACAAATCAAACCCAAAAACAATCCTACATCAGCAACAATTTGGTCATAAGACGCTGGTACGTACATATTCAATAGTGGAACCGTTTGATAGTCCTACTGGTCGGAGCAAGCCTGCAGTTCGCATATCGACTATGAGCAGCAAGTTTATTCCATCCAGTAGAACCGCACGCCAATCATACATACGCCCCTCCGAGTCTGATAGCGATTCAAGCACTCTCTCGATCCAAACCGAATTCATACAGTTGAAAAAGAAATCCAGTGTAACGGCGCCAGAATCGGAACGGATCCAGAAACGGGAGCGACCCAAGGTTAAACACTGGACCACAAAGTACATAAGTCGCACTGAATATGATCCACAGAGTTTTACGCTCAAAATTCAAACAGATCGATTGGGTATATTTGGCTTTGCCTGCAAGCGATACGAACACTTTCCATTTCGACACTGGCAACTGCAATATAATGAGGAGAAGTAAGTAAAATCGGTGTCATTAACTAGTATTACGTACATATTCCAATTGCGACAGCTGCGACGAGATCATCTTTACACTGGATACCTACCACGTGCGAATAGTTTTGTTTATAACTAATGCCGGCATTCGGGGTTATGTAACGAAATTAACCGATGAGTATGTGGCCAGACCTGTAAAGTATGTGGAAATTGAGCAACCCATCTCTAACTACCGCGAGCTGCGCAGGGTAAGAAATAAATATTTACAAATTTTTTGTAAAAAAAGCATAGTTTACTCCTGGACTTTACTTAGCGCTTCTGCGAGAAGAACATCAATATATTTGCGGAGAACGATGCTTTGTTTTATATTGAGAACGGTTACTTCTCGGTGAAGCATCTGGCAGCCGAGTTGCATGTCTACGATGCAGTTGCCGTCCACTGTAAGCTGGTCAGGTTCTTTCGCAGTGATTGGAATCGCTTGGCGACAAGGCGAAATATTGTGCTGTGCATGCGTAATCCCAAGGATTTGAATGAGAGTGCTGTTACCATAAGGGTCACACCCAACAATTCAACGTTTGTGGAGGTCTCCGAACCATGCTCCGATAATCTGAACACAATTAAATTGGATTATCAGCTCACCTGGCGCAATATTGGTGTAAGCTATAAAAATAACTATATCGGAAACATAATGTTATGTCTCTCTATTCCACAGACCTACTCGGATGTGCATCAGCTGATCAATTCAATGTATCCCCAAGCAACGGATGTGCGCAATCGAGATCCCAAATTGATATACTACATACGCACCCTGCTCAGAGAGGTACGACCGCTAAGTTTCTCGTAGCCAGCAGCTCCAAATAGTCTGTACTTTAGTCAACTGATCAAAATGCATTCGCTTCTCCAATTGAAGTCAATTAAAGCCAATTGTAAATAACTTTCCACTTGACTCTCATTCTCACTCTCTCTCTGTCGAATCAGTTTAAGTTTCAGTTAATGCCTTTAGCAACACTTGCGTTCGGGTTTATATAATGCTGAAAGCAACAATTATATTCAAGGCAGCATTTTTTAGTTAGTCAGTCGTTTTGCAATGTATTTGCCACTAATACTGTTAATATCGTTGCTGCTGCAGCTGCAGCTGCCACTGGGTCGTGGCCAGACCCTGGATGACTTTCCTGGCCTGGAGCGGATACTGAGGCCAGCGTCGGCGCATATGCGTGTTGTTGGTGGCGAAGTGACGACCATTAATAAGCTGGGTGGTTATATTGTCGCTCTGCGCTATCTGGATCACTTCATTTGCGGTGGATCTCTGATCAAGGAACGCATTGTTGTATCGGCGGCACACTGCTTTATTGGGCGGCAACATCGGCACAAGTGGACCATCGAGGGTGGCATCTCGCGACTCGATGGGAATGGTACCAAAGTGATGTTGAACGAATTTATAACTCCCATGAAATTCAGTGAAAACACCATGCACATGGATGTTGCAGTGCTGCTGCTTTCGGAACCGATGACGGGTAAAGATATTGCTCCTATAGCTTTGTGCCAACAGCGTCTCACCGAAGGCGTCGATCTGACTGTTACGGGTTGGGGTCTAATCGATCCGAGATCAACAGACATCCAACAGCAACTTCGCACCGCTACCGTGCCAGTTATTAGGAAAAGCATATGCAAAAAGACATACAGAAGGTCAAGTAAGTCCTTGATTGTACTACCCAATATCGAATAGTGTAAATTATAATTCTTTCCCTCTACAGCCAGCATAACCGATGCCATGTTCTGTGCTGGGCTAAAGGGTGGCAAGGATGCGTGTACCTTTGATTCGGGAGGTCCGCTTACCTATGATCCACCCGATGGCGAGAAACAACTCTGTGGCATCGTCTCATTTGGCATTGGCTGTGCCAGTTCCAAATATCCGGGCGTCTATACGGATGTCAACTATGTGAAACCATTCATTTTGGCATCTATCGATATATTGTGTAAATTAAAAAGTTAACTAACTGATTAAAAGGAAATAAATAACACTCGTGAACAGAGCTCGTTCAATTCGTTTATTTCTTATGAACACTATAAGCTAATAGGTAGAATTCATGAGTTACTCTGCCTATGCTACGGAATCTTAAAAGAAGTTTTTCGCATTGTCTGAAGACCGAGAGATTTGATAAGCTCTGAACCCCTTAAGATTGACTTATTATCAATATTCATACACTTCTAAAGGTAATTTCTTGAGCCACAATAGAACTACTGAGATATAGCTTATGTATATATCAGACCTTTACATATCTGATAATACTTTGAATACCAAACTTAGCTCTTGACTGTCCCAATTTATATAGATTATCTTCAGTTTGTCGCAAGGCGGGTTTTTGTTTTTTTTTTTGTCGCGACACGCAAAGGGGACAACATTTTGTGCTTTAATTGTTGTCATTATTTGCATATTTCTGGAAACTTTCGCACACCTCTCTTTTGGCATTGCGTGTAGCAGCAACAAAAGACGGCAGCTCCTTGCTGATCATTGACTGATTCCAATAATTGATTGCAGAGCTACAGAGTTAAGCGCGGCTCTCGTCCTGGGATCGGTGCCCCCGAGGGCTCAATTTTAGAAGCCGATCGTCGACATACTTTTACTTTAGTCTGCCTCGCAAAACCCAAATGTAAATTAGTTGCCTGAGAAGTGAAGAGGAGAGGGAAGTGGGGCATCTAAGGACTGTATCTGAATTTATGTGGCTGAAGATCGTTGCATGACTGACGGCGTTTCGTCTTCGCTTCGAGAATTCGAAATTTGAATTAGTTTAATAATACAATTAATTGTTATTTATAGCTTCCTCTGCGCCATCGCAAACGTTGTATTTATCTCTCCCGAATAGCGGCAAGGGCAACATAAATCCGAGACTCTGGTTCCCTAAATGGTATTTTACAGCACGCAACCCAATTTCAGTCAGCTTTCAACTGATTTTGGATGAAATACTTTAGATATAATGAAGAGAAGCATCCACTTTCCTCGTATACAGCTAAGAAAGTCCTGTGTGTGTGCCAAGGTTGCCTTTGCAAAGCAAACATTAGTTGGGCAGTTAAAAAGTTAAAGCAAGCAGTCATTATTTAGTAAATGCGATAATATAGATTCTCTATTATAGATGGAATCTTACGACGATCGATGGAATTTCAACACAAATTTCGAGATAGAATGGCCTTTCAAACTTTGAATGTAGTATTAAACTTGAAGTCAAATCAGTATCTAAAATATCTAGCTTTAAAAAATCTATTCAAAGTTATAGCCATGGACAATTTTGGTGTTTTCTTTCATATACCCTGTAATATAATAAAGAAACTGTTCTGCTCGGCATATTTAAGACCCTGAAGTGCCAGCGACGCAGCGGGAGTAATGCCGATTAACATTGGAGTTGGGCACATCTACAACATAAATAAATGTGTCTGATGGAGAGGACACTTTGCTGGCTGCGTATGTCACTGGAGTGGATTGGGAGTGGACTGGGAATGGGAATGGATGGGGAATGGGTTCGCTTTCCTGGCTTTGCACTGTGGCATTAAGTTTATTTATCGGCTTTTAAATGGCATCTTCGCTTGCATATAACTCTGGGTGTCATGTAATGCGCACCAGAAACAAAGGCAACATAATGTAACAGCCGCAATAAGCAAGTTTTTGAAATGGGTTGCAAGGGGGTGTGTGGGAAGGGGGGATGCTGGGGGGGGATAGCTCGTAACCACAGATAGTACGACTACCATTTACTCTTGTAACATCAGCAACATCAGCAACAACACTTTTACTAGTGTCATAAATTTATGGCACATTGTTGCCGCACTGAAAACGTGCCTCAGACTCGCCTCAGGCATTTTGGCCACGGGACTCCGGGACTGAAGCTGCCACTGCCACTGCCGCAGCCTCTGGCTCCTACTTAAAAGCAACAGGATTTCAGTAGTCAGTAGTCGGTAGTCGGATAAAACAACATGCAATCTGGCACCTAATGCACTCAGCCAAAAAATCGCTCTGCTTTTCAGAAATGCGCCGTACTTTTGATAACTTGGCTTATATGTCTAAAGTCCGGAAACAATTTTATTAAATTTAGCGCACATTTTTCAAATATTTTGATTACATTTCTTAGTGATGGAAATTGTTCTAGAATATAAAAATCACTTAATTTTTGGGTATTTTTGACTGGCGAGCATTTCTAATTTATAGAAATTCTTTTTGTTATATTTCGAAATTATTTCTAGAAACAATAAAAACTTTCTAGTTAGCTATTTGCGTTTTATGGCGATTTTGCTAAAATTCAGGGCGATTTTTTTTCTGAGTGCCAAGCAGCAGCTTCAGTCCAATGATTTACACATGACTATTTGGGAATGTGGCAAAATATAAAATCAGTGCTGTTACAGTTGGACTGCTGTGGCTTAGAGCTCAGGGCTATAAACCCGACAATCAGACATATCGAATCGGCGTTAGTTACTCTATTCATACTCCTCACCCCTTAAATGGTTAGATTGCTTCGGTTTGTTAATTAATGAAACACATCATGTGAAACCAGAGACAGACTGAGAATGAGAGGAGTTCAAGAAACTGGTTCGTTATACCGAGTTTCTAAAGAAATGCTGAATTACTTGCAGTGGCCAGGTAAACATGCAACAACAACAACAACAAGATCAACAATATCAACAAGAACAACAATCACTTGAGGAGTCGTCAAACACTTGATCAATAGCGGCAGTTTGTGTTTGTTGTTGTGTGTTGGCCACAGATAGATTTTATTATGCAGAGTACGAAGTGTGTTTGCACAACTTAAAAGCCAATAAAATTTGTTGTTAATTGCTTTGGTAAATTGAAAATTAGGTTTTGGGAAAAGCAATACAAACCGACATAGAAACAGAAACAGAAACAGAACTGCGCGTAGTCTGAAGTTGAATTTTGTGTCTGTGTTTGGTCAACTTATTAACTTGGTCCGTTTTAATGACCTTTTAAGAGCCGCTTGAATCTTCAAACTGGCACAGAGAGAGATAGAGAGGAACTAAAAACTAGACAAATCGAATCGCTTGCCAAACTGAAATTTAATCGGCTTAAATACAATTTAAGTTGGACGAGGACTTACTGCGATTGCACAGCGTAGGGCATTAGAAACGGAGAAGGGCAAAAATAAAAAATAAATACAAAAAATAGAAAAAAATCGGTTAATTAAAGTTCAACAAAGTTGAAAACCGATTTCATGCCGCGTTGAATCAACAAATTGTAAACTTTTTCAAGCCAACGAGCTGACGGAGGGGGGTAAAATGCGGTAGAGGGGGTGGGGGACTAAGGGTACGTCCATTATTTGTACTTATTTAAGTGCTTGATCATGCTGATATCATCACCTGGCAAAAGATTTCTTTGTGTCTGCTGTTGCGTTCAATGCAATTAGCGTCTGCAGACGCCAGGTGGTCTCCTCTTCTCCATCTTCTCCTCTCTACTCGCTCTTCTCGCTCCTGCGCCCTCACATATCTCAAATCTCAAATCGAAAATCTGTAAAAATGTGAAACAAATTTCGTATTACAAGTTTGGGAGCAGCACCCCAAAAAAGAAGAGCGTATAAAATCAAAGTTCAGTTTTATGCCGAACAACGAATGCACTTCTTGATGAAGGAGTGATAAAATATAAATATTTTAAATACCTTTTCAAATACACTTTTCAGTTCATAAGTCTGCAAGTCTTTCTGAAACTTCCTAAATATATCGATAAATATGTTTAGGTTAAACTGAGATAAGGGAAAACTCGATCTCAACACTAGCAGCGACAAATCGCCTGCTCGAATCGATATGCCCGACTGCGGGTTCGCTTCAGCTCGCGCTGTGTTGACAGTTATTGATCGATGTTATCGAAAAAACACAAAGTTAAAATTAATTTTGATTGGGTCTCTTTGCAAGCTCCTTTCAGTGCGCTTGTTGTGCCAACCAATTGTGCTCGAAAGATAAACAACAACAACAACGAAAACTCTGCATTGTAATTTACGTTTATTTTGACTTTAGGAGCACAGCTAATGGGCCAGTGGGCGACTTTCGTAACCCTCTGGTAACCCTCTGGTACTCTCGGAATCCCCACTATTTACCAGCTGACTAGTCACAGCGTGCTCTCCACTAAGTGACACTGACTAATTTGGTTTCATTAATCTCGTGGCTGCTTAGTGTCAGATGCCTCATCAATACGCATCACAAATGAGCAATGGAAAACAAATGTGGATGCGAATTGTGTCTGAATGCGCACGTTTCACGGCTAGCGAGAGAACACTGTGATGAATGTGTTTTGTTGCGTTCTTTTTTGTTCTCTCCCTAGGGTGTCTCTCTCTCCACCTATCTCTGTCCTCCTCTGTATTTGTCTGGATTGAGGTTGCATACACTCAGAAAAGAACTGGCTCTGAATTTTAGAAAATCGCTCTGAAAACTAGAAGATTTTTCTTCCCATAATTCTTGGAAAGTACACTTTCCCAAGTTCAGAACCAATAAACCCTGTTTTTAGAAATATACTTTCTGAATACTAAGTTTAGTTACCCTTGGCGAATATCTAAAATGCAGTGCTATTTTTTCTTTGAGTGTAGTGGTAGACAAGCGGCACAATCAAGCCTAGTCAGTCAAGTCAGTCAGTCCGTCAGTCATCTAGTCACTCACTTGGCCATTCTCCACTTGAAGTTCACGTCAGTCAAAATGCCTTGCACCAATTTCAAGTTCAACCTCAACCTCAACCACACCCCCCTACCTCCTCTCACCCGACTTCTGCCCACTCTCTTTGCATGACTACCGGGCATAATTTTTGCAGCTAGAAATATGCACTGAAAATGAACACGTTGAGCGCCCTTTTGGCGCACGCGCGCATTTGTTGGACTCTGTGGCAACCTCTCGCCCTTTAAAGCCCTTACCCCTCACCCCCTACATAAAACCTCCTTATACCTTTTGACTAACCGCAGGGCGAGTGCGAGATCGTTTTTTATTTCGATTAAAGAGGCAGCAGCAAGTTCAGCTTCAGCTTCAGTTAGAGCTTCAGTTTGAGGTTGAATTTGAGCGTGTGCCAGTCGAGCGAGGTGCACTCGACTCGACTCGACTCGACTCGACTATGCCCCAAAGCTATTCAGCTGAATATCTGCAGAGTTGCAGAGTCCAAAGTGAAGCCAGCGCAACTAGCAACTGGTAACTTGCAACTAGCAACAACTAGCAAAAACCAACGCCTTCGGTTTACATTTTACAATCCTAACAAGGTTAGACCAGAGACCAGGGCGATAAAGCAGCAGAGGACACCGAGTCAGAGTCCACAGTGGACTTGTGGCAGTGGCACATGCCTAACCACAGCAGCTAAGTAAACACAAGAGCGAGCGAGAGAGGAAGAGCTATTTACACAGTTAAAAATCATTATATCATTGGAGTCGGAACTGGAAACAGGCTAGAAACTTAAATACATTAAGAATTAATCACATTTAAAAACGAAAATAATAACTTTTAAAAATAGCAACAAAAAAATGCAATATTAATAAAGTATAAATTTAAATTTGAAAGTTTAAGGAACTTATTAATACGTTTTTAAAAGTGCAAGAAGAGGCATAAAAAAAGAGAAATAGAAAAAAACCGCAAACTTAATAAAACATAATTTTAATTAAGTAAAAAAATTTAATTTTATGAAAAAAGTTTGTGCACTATAAATGAACCATTTCTGAACAAAATGAGTAAATATATATCTATAAAATATATTGAAAACAAAATGTATTAAAATATATACAAAAAAATTGCAAAATGAATGCTTTGTTTTTTGTTCACTCTTACAAAAAAAATGTCATTGTGATGTTATTTATTTGGCGTACATTTGAAACTCGAAAATTACTTACAGTGTATACAGATGCAGTTGCTCTTGTGCACATACAAAAATTGCACATTAAAAATGAAGCATGCGGAGCAGCGAGGCTGCTTAACAGGCACTCTTGCAACACAAGAAGGGGAAGGCGGAAGGGGCCACACGATGTCTTTTTTGTGTGTTGGCCGCCCTGGAAGTCGAGCAGAGCGGGTAGAGGCGGGTAAACGGGTAGCCGGGATTGACGGTTAGCTGGTACTTGGTACCCGGTACCCGGTTCGGGCCTCTTTTTAAATGCAGCAAGCAATTCAGGCGAAAGGCGCACAAAGGGACAGCGAACAAGATGCCGAGTTGCTGATTGCGCGAGCAGCGCAGTCAGCGTAGAGCCAACGTTAACGTTAACATTGCCAAGAGCTTTTGTCGCCGCCACAAACATGGAATATGACAGGCCACAAAGAGCAAAAGCAGAGCAATGGATAGCATAGGAGAGGAGAGAAGAGAGGGCTGTTTGCTGATGATGGCATGCAAAGCATTGTCAAGTGAAGAAGGAAAACGAAAATGCAAGCGACAAAAACGAAACGTTCTCAATGTGTGCGTGTGTGTGTGTTTGTGTGTGGGCAGAGCAGGCTGAAGAAACAATGGCGACAATAAAAATGCGATCGCACAACATGCTCCACAGATAACTTAACGCAAAGTGACAACGAACAACTTTTAATGGAATTGTCGTCGGCTGACGCTCCACAAGAGAGAGAGACAGAGAGGGAGAGCGGGCGCAAAAATAGATATGCACTCAACGTTGTTTATGCTTAGCACGGGTCGCGTGCAAGGACGTGCCAAGCAGGATAAGAGAGAGCGAGAGAAAAAGAGTGCTGCTAACGCCCACGAGTTGCTTGCGTTGACGATCGCATCGCCTTCGGCTGCTACTGTGGCACATGCCGAGGCGGAACTAACCAGTCAACGAGCGCAGTTCGAAAGAGAGCAGAGAGCGCTCTCTCTTCTGCTCCGATTGGAAAACTGCAGTTTGATCTGTTGCTCTATCTCTGTTGCGCGACCAGCACGTAAGCGCCAAGCATTTCCAATTAGAGCACACGTTCGATCGGTCGTTCTCGCTCGCTCTCCCGTTCGGTTTCAGGTTTTGTTTTGTTTACGCTTTTCGGCTGGAACGAACGGCGGCCAGCGAGCTGTGAGTTGTGAGTTGAGCTCGTCAGTTGCCCAGCAATCACGCCCCAAGCAAGACGTACGCGCGCGTTCGCAGCTTGCAATATACACAGAGAAATTAAACACGAAAAATACGCTGACAAAACGTAATTGAAAACCTAAATAATGAAATACAAGTGAAATGAAACATAGTGAAAACCAAACAACAAAATACGCAAACTCAAGTGAAGAATAGTTATAGATTAATATATAGAAAAAAAGTAAGCAGGTGCGATCGGTTATTAAATTGACTGATGGTCGCGTAGAGGAGGTCCTGCCACATATGATGAGCCTCAGTGTGCTCTCGCTGCCGCAACGTTACAAACGCCTCCTGCAAGCGATGACACTCGCCGTTGCCGTCGTCTATATGACGCTCCTGCTCTATCAGAGCGCCTACGGATATCCGAACTTCCAAGTGAGTTATAATCCCCCACTCCTCCTTCTAGTCATCCATCCCACTTCCAGTCAACGCATATTTCTTATGCGTGGGTGCTCGCAAATTGTCAACTCTCCTCCTCTCCCCTTCTCTCGCTCTCTCTCTCTCTCTATCAATTTGCATGATTCTTAGTCGTTTGTTTCTGCTACGTTCCGTGCACTTTCATAAATCAACGCCGGCAACGTTTGCAGCTGCGCATGCGTCCGTCCATCCGTCTTCTTCTTCTTGGCTTGACTGCGTTGCCAGCTGAAACCTTGTTTTTTTTTTTTGTTTTTTGCTTTTGCGCCCTTGCCAATGCTGCCAGCCAATCTTCAAGTTTGCCTTTTTGCCTTTTGCATATAAAACAGTTTTTCAGTTTTTAGCAATTTTTTTTGCTGTTGTTGTTGTTTTTGTTGCGTTTCATTGCCGTCGGCAGCGCGTCGCCAAAGCTTTCAGTGTGCTCCACTCGCAGTCGCAGTCGCAATCCCTGTTTCCATTCCTCAACCCTCCCCACTCATTCTCTCTCCTTCCACGCCTATGCTCCTGACTCAGTTTATTGTTGTTGTTTTTTGTTTTTGCATAAATTTCTGTGTAATAAAATATTCTGCACTAATATTACAAGACAAGTTTCGCTCTTTGGCTGTTTGGCTGTCCGCCCAGCTGCTTTCCTTACTGTTCCTTTCCCTTCCTCATGAGCAGAACTTCAGCTTAAATCTTTGGACCGCAAGTTATTCTGGAATCTAGACACATTAGCTTTACACATGCTAATAGTTTTTATGCTTGAGGAAAGACTAAATAAAGTTTGTTGCTCCTGTTCCCATAAAAAGAAAATAAACAGACCTGAACATTAGACATATCTTTTCTACATTTTAGAAAAATTTGACCTGAAATTAAGAAAAGAAATTAACAGATATTTAGAAATATAATTTCTAAAGCTCTGCGGTTTTTTGTGAGTGTATGGAGCTTGAATCGGCTTGTTTATCATCTGGGCAACGATTTTTTCTATGCCATCTTTAAAAACGTATTTTTAAAACTACTTATTTTAAGTTAAGAGGTAATTTGAAATCTGAAATATTTGTAGTTTTTCAAAACAAACACTTTTTCCGACACCACTATTCAAATATATAATACTTATAGCAACCGTCACTTATTTTAATAATTAAGTTAAAATAATAATTAATATTAATTAATAAAAGCATTAGATTTGAGCATTACACATTTGCATGAAATAAAAAAGTGATTTATTGGTTGCTTTATTAGTTTTTTAATTATTAAATGTATCTCTGTATAAAAAATGGAATAATATTGTTGTGGCTTACACATATTGTATCTAAGCCCATTTGCATATTTATTTAAATATTCCCGTCTTGAAAACTTAATAACTTTTGATTTATTTTGCATAAGCAAAGCTCGAAACTTTAGCTTGTTCCTTATTTTGTTTTGTTTGTTTGTCTTGGAATACTTTTTTTGGATGCCTCAGTTTTGCTAGACAGCTGCCATTTTGTTTTTGCGCACCGGAAGTTGCCGACTTGTTGCTGACTTCATTAGAAATAGTTGGCTGCAAATGCAAATTGATTTTGCTCGTCGTTGTGTTGATCTAGAAACTGTTGCAAGTCCATACAGAAAAGTTATGAGCAAGTTGAGGTCTGTTTTACTTGGCAACTGTTTTGGGTCAGCAAACTGTGAGTTTTTTTTTGTTGTTGTTTTTTTTTTAATGCGCTTGGACAATAATTAAAAGTTCATGTTGTTGACTAACCGGAAAGCGGGCCGCAATGTGTGGCAAGTAGAATATATGTAGAGTTCTTATATAAAAATGCTGAATTGGAACTTGTTGTTTAAGTTGAATTTCAATTGAAGTCCGTTGCTCGTTGCTGTTGCTGAGGTCTCTGACCACAAGAAAAGTGCAAGGCAATGTTGAAATTCTTTTTTTTTTCTTTGATTATGATTATTTTTAGGTTTTCGCAAATGTAGCGAAAAAAAAATGTTGCTTGTTTTCCGAGAACTGTGCAGCTGACTAACCAAAAAAGTTTCTTGCATATAAAAAAATAAAGGCAGCACATTGTCCACTGTGCATAGACCACTCTCCACTCACCTCCCCCTGTGCTTGGTTGCTGAATGTCGCGTGTTGCTGACGCATAAATCATAAAAATATTATATATAATCGATAAATGAATTTGTTTATGCGAATTTGTTTAAAGTGGCGCGTCGTATGTGCGACGTTCTTTGAATTGTTTGACTCGCTTGAGTTGCTGTTGATTATTGTGATTGATTCGTGTAGTGCGCTTAAAGCATGCCTAACAGCTACAACAACAACTACAACAACAATTGCAACACGTAACAAGCAACTCTTGACTGCTTTGCATGCTTAAACAACTTGGCCTAAAGACAAAGCCAACAGCAAAGACTTGAACAAAACACAACAGAAAAAACACACAAAAAGACAGCTCAAAACTTTTTTGATTCCTGTTTTTGTTTTTGTTTTGTTTTTTTGTTTTGTGCTTTTGCGCGCAGGTGCCGCTGACTGCAGCTGCTACGCCCCCTTCGCACCACTCCTTGGTGCTGGCTCATTCTTTTGCCACATAATCAGTTGGTCAGTTTGCTTTGTTGCAGGCACCCAAAAGTTGACGACACTAAGCGCCTGATAAAAACTTCCAGCTGAAATGTATCTGAGTACCTCTGAGTATTTCTGACTACACTCAAAAACTTGTCGAGCTAAACAGTAAAAACTTTTGTTATTTAGAAATCTTTCGAAAGTTACTTAAACGATTTTTTAACTCTAGATATCTTGCATTTAATCTTATTTAAACTTATTTGCTCGAAAGAAACCTGCTTGCACATTTTTAAAAAGTTTTCAGCTAAAATCTAGTTTTGTTTTTGCTATCTTTAAAAACTGCTTAACTTTTGTAAGTTGAGTGCCGAACCGTACTTTAAACCATCCTTGAAACCAACTAACCAAACATTTTTAGAAGCAATTCTTAACTTTTATAGGAATCCTTACATTTTTGTAAAATACTTTGAACCGAAATATGACGCAGTTTGTTAGCCTGGTTATCATTTTTAGTTTTTTCTCTTTTGGATATTAATTAACCTTTGATAATCTACAATAATCTGGCCTAAACCTACCTTCTTTTTGCGAGTGTATGTTTTGTATCTTTGTATCTGTAGCTGAGTAGCTGCTCAGCTGTTGTTGCTGCTGCTGGTCTTTAGGTGGTCGGCATTTTACTTAATTGAGCAGCGCCCGAGCCTGACTCCCGTTCCTGGTTGCACTCGATTACCGGCTCTGAGTCTCCAGCTCAATCTCCCTCTCAATCCCCTCCTTCTCCATCCCCATCTCTATCTCCATCTTTGTCTCATATGAGATGTTGTTGTATCTTATCGTAGATTTGTATCTTGAAGTTTAATATTGTTCAAACAGCATTTTAATGAAGACTTAAGCAAGCGAGCAAGCGAGCGCTCTGAGTTGACTTTTGAAGATGTTGTTGAATGAAACTTGTGCAAACAGCTGTTAAATATATATATATATATATATTTTTTTTTTGTATATTGAGAAATCATTTTAGAATCTCGAATCTTGAGTGAAGTTGAGCGCACGCAGCGCTGCTCATTAATCTAGCGCCCCCCCATCAAATTGTTGTTATTAATTGACTTTGAAATTGTTTATAAACATATTAATCATGTACATAATGAAGCATTACACAATTGCTCGCTTTTGGGGCAAGTTGTGTGTCTTTGTTGGGCATTTCGACAGCAACACACAGAAATAGAAAAAAAAAACGCCAGCGCTACACTCGTGTGTGTATCTTTTGTTTGCTGTGGCATGTATCTTTAATATTGTATCTCACTAGCTTGTATCTTTTTGTGTTTTTCTGTTTGCGCAGGCGTGCTTCAGACAGTACGTACAATATGTATGCGCACACGTGTCTCCAAGTGTTACCCTCTCCCTCTCCCTCTATCTGACTGTCTCCCTTTCCTAGCTTTGCTCACGTTCATTTGTAATTCGCCATTGAGCTTGTTGCAATGCCGATCCACCCGCGTCAGCCGCTGCTTGCCTCCAAGTGCTGCATATATTAGCTGACTGTTTGTGCAACTGGTTCACATTCTAATCTATGCAAGGCTAAGCACGCCTTGCTGCCTTTAACCCACCTTACCAACTTGTTAACTCAATTGCTTTTAGCCGGATTTGGGCTTAAACGGCTTTTGCTCATACCCTTTTAATTATTGAGAATGTGGCTTAATCCAGTTTTGATATGTTAATGACGCTATAAGTATATATGTTAATGGACTCACATAACTTAATGGGTTTAAGACAGTTGTGCATTTTTTTATTATGATTTCTTATCTCTCCGAAAATACATTTTCTTAAAAAAAAGAAAACGGAACTACCTCCCAGCTGATAACGGGGCATCTTTAAGTCGCTTATATAACTATAAATCTAAAATAGTATTATTTCTCGATAAATTACTTATTTGCATATTAAATTTATAAACAAATTTTGCATTTGAATACAACAAAGGTTCCTCTCTACAATTTTCCCTCGCAGCTAATTACAGGGCATCTTTTAGTCGCTCACTTTTCGTTTTCAATTTTAGTTTACCTTTTTGTTTTTGGCAAGTCGCTTTCACTGATCGGGTCACGACTTTTGTGGTGTGTTTTCCGCTTATCGGAATCCCACATTTTGGGGATAAATTAATTAATATTTCGGGTTGAGTTCTCTTAATCGCAACGTCTCGTTACAAAAGTTGCCTCAAGCCGTTTACACACTTGCCACCTGTCAACGTCTCTGACTTTGACTGCGGCTCATTAGGCAGTAGCTGGCTGGGCCATCATCAGCTCTTTTCCCTCTTTCGGTTTCTTCCTTCCCCCCTCTGTTTATCAGATGCTTTTGGCCCATTATATTGAACACCGTTTGTCTGGCGATCGTGCGGCAATAAAAATGTATGAGCCAAGTCTTTAGCTCTATCAAGCGGACAATATCGTGTGAAGCAGCAGCAGCAGCAGCCAAAGAAGAAGCTGAAGACCCGTTTACCATGTAATAAAAATACAACAGACCTAGGCGAGGGGAGGCCAAAAGAGAGAGATGGAGATAGAAAGAGAGGGAGTAAAAATGTTTCCATTTTCAATTCCGAATGAGCTATAAAAACGTCTTCACAAAATAGTAAATGTGTGGGCTAGTTTTGTGGGGCAATAGCGGGGGGAAGGGGATGTTAACGGAAGTGCCTGCTGAGCACTGCTGATTTGCATAGCGGAAAAGGTCGAACAAATTAACACTTGGCAGCCTCCACACCCGACCACTCCGCATCTTTGCGAGCAGAGAGGGAGGGCCTCATTTTTATCAGCTCACTTCAATCAAACTCAAATCAGAGCCGGAGAGAGAGGGGAAGGGGAGCGGGGAAACTTCCATTAAAGCAAAAGCAATTGAAGAATTGCCGCACAAACAAAAGCAAATGAACCTGTTATCAGTAGAAATTAATCAAAGCGCTCTCAGCTCGGAGCTCAACTTGGAGTTGTCTGTTGGAGTTGGAGTTATTGTTTGGCTGAGGCTTCCAATCTGGCAGCGCTTTCTTGCCGATCTTTTCCACAGTTCCCGTTTATTTTTTTGGTTTTCTGTTGTTTGCTCTTACTCAGCATTAATGGCGCTGTGATTGCTGCGTTGTTATACCCTGTAAACTTATAAAGTGCCATGCGTGCAGTTGTGCAAATCTTTAAGGCGACAACTCCAGTTTCTTGAGCACATCTTTAACCTATATAAGTTGAAGTTGAGCGTTTAGGGAACAAAACTCTTTCACTTTTAGACTACCTCGACTATCTCAAAACTTTTACTATTATTTTAAGCTTCTGCTTTCTTATTTAAATATCATTTCTATGCAGTACATCTAAATCTAAATTTTACGAGTATGGCCCAATAAACATAAATGTTATTTAGGCACACATTTACCATATTTATGAGCTCTGAAAAGTAGATGAACTGTGTTTGAGCTTGATTTCTAATTTATATATATTTGTTTAAGATTAAGTGTATTAGCCTACAAATCTATGCAGCTAAAAACTACATTTAGTTTAATAGGTTGCAAGATACAAGATATTCATATATGCTCTTAATGGTAGCTGATGATGCAGTTAAATGGTTAAATGTTTTTTGAAAAGTGAGACTTTATTCCTCAACAAATCGGAGCTGCTATTCATAATAAGGTCGATTGAGAAATAGGCATTATCGTCTTGGATCAGTCCGGAATGTTTAAGACAAAAAATAGCTAAAAATGTAAGGCAGCTCTTTGTTGTTTAAGGGGTATCTACTCGTTGAACTCCCTTCTCTGTTGCACTCTTACTTACTACTTCTTGTTGTTGTTGTTTATTCTGCCTGCCTGCCTGACTGCTGGGCTGCTTGGCTGCCTGCGTGCCGCTCATTTGTTTGCCATTGTTGTTTACCGATTGAAGTTCGCCTTTTGTTTGCCAGGTGAAAATGCCTGTCGGCGCAGTTCTTCACAAATATATCTATACATATACATATATATATATATATATATATATATATACATATTTGTGTTCATTTTTATTGCATTGCACGCGATTTACACAACAAATTTACATGCCCTACCTAACTCATTCCCTCTCTCTCTCTCTTTCAGTTGCAGCCTCAGCCGCTGTCGAGTTCCAGCCAGTTGCTGGATGGCAATGAACCTGCAGCAACAACGACCACACAGCAACTGCAACAGCAACAAGTGCAGCAAGTGCAACAGCAACAACTGCCTCACTCGTTGCCACCCACAACACAAACAGCATCCTCATTTGCCTCCTCGGCTGCTTCGCCCATAACTCCCTCGCTGATCATTCGCAAGGACATTCACAGCTTCAACTTCAGCGACATTGAGGTGAGTGAGCGACCCACAGCCACCCTGCTGACAGAGTTGGCTCGTCGCAGTCGGAATGGGGAACTGCTCCACGATCTGTCGCAGCGAGCGGTGACAGCGACGCCTCAGCCACCCACAACTGAATTGGATGACATTTTCATCAGTGTGAAGACGACGAAGAACTATCACGACAACCGCTTAGCATTGATCATTAAGACCTGGTTTCAATTGGCCCGCGATCAGGTGAGTCTATCGACTATCTCCCCCCCTGCCCCCAATTAACCCCCACCTTAGTGTCTGGTGTCGAGCAATTTGCCGATCGAACTGTTTCGATTAGTTAGTTCAAGCAATTTGCTGTGGCAAACACACAAAACTAAGCCAAAAGGTTGCCCCAGCCACGATTGAGATCGAAGTTTATTTTTTTTATTTCCTTCTCTTTTTATTTTGGGGCTTGGCGCATTTGCATAATGAGTTTTTAAGCTGTTTGAATTGAATTCGTACTCGTATTTTTTGTGGTGTTTATTTTTGTTTGCGGTTCATTTGGCGATTTATGTTTCTGAGGCGGTTGCTTAATTGGCTATAAAAATGTCTTCATAAGCCCAAAAATGCTAACCAATAAAACAACTTGCGAAAATACGAGCTTAACTCGTTCATAATGATGATTTTAATGCCTGCTTGATACCCTGTTGGGCAGGCTGTGGAGTGTGAGCAGGGGTATGATGAGAGGCTGAGTGGAAAAGTTTTAAAAGTAATAAAATAGTATTGTTGTTAAGTAAGCGAGCTTAGAGATAGACTTCATTAATTCGCTAGAAGAAAAGAATACCCTATAAATATGCCTATAAATCGCATAATTACAGGGTATTCACTTAGAGTATTTGTAGGCAGATTAGTTTAAGTGCTTACTTGCATTTATTTGGAAATATTTTGATTGCATGTTTTTGCAGTTAACGATTCATATGAAAGGATTAGAGTTGTACGCTTTATGTGCACTATGCATATATATATTACTTATATATATATATATATATATATATATATCGGCCTGTTGTAAACGTCCTAGTCTCAACGACAGACTCTCGTTTGCCAACTTATGCAAAAGCACGCGTCGCAAATGTGTTTTGCGTTATTGTTTACATGGAACTGCAGGCGACGTACCTAAAAAAAATATGAAAAACAAGAAAGAAAACATACAAAAATAAGCCGCAGCAAATACACACATGAGTGTGTTTGTGTGTGTGTGTGCTTTTAGCTATTTCAAATTGTTGAAATGCTTGACAGGCACGTTTCAGGCTGGCTGCAATGCTGCAACTGCTTTGTGGCAGACGTGCAACGAGGCTGCAAGTCAGTTTATTTTGATTGGAGAGTGTGACTAAAGCAACAAAGGGGGGAAGGGGGCGGGGCGGGTGTTGCAGATCGGTAAATCTAGAAAATTTCTGGTGCCATATCGAGCTGTAGTTTTTCACACAACGTGCAACAGCAGCAGCAGCAGCATTTTGGTCTCAACTGGTCAGCAGCAGTTGCTGCCGCACTGACAGCTAGCAACATTCAACATTCAACATTCAGCATTCAGCATGCAACATGCAACAATTGCAATGAAAGTTTGATTTGCTTCAAGCTGACTGCTGCTGCAGCTGCTGCAGGCAGCCAATTATTTTGATGCGTCCAAAAGCAATGTGGAGCAGAGTCAGGCAACATGCAACAACAACTACAACAACTGGCAACAAAATGCGTTCAATTTTGATTGGTTTGCGCTGCATTTGAAAACCATTTGCTGTCTGCCTCTGTCACTGCCTCTGCCACTGCCTCGGCGTCTGCTGCCACATTATAAACGCTTGATTAATGTGCCACTCGCTGTTCGCCTTAAAAGGCCAATGGCAAAGTGCAAAACAGGTCTGCAACTCCGTTCAACTTTTGGCCATGTTGCGTTTGTTAGTTTTTATAGTATGATTATATAGTATGTAATACTATAAGTATAGTAGTAGTATGATTATATATATGTATTATATATATAGATAAAAAGATGATAAAAAGAAAAAGTTTACAATTTTGTAAGGAGTTGAAAGGTCTTCGATCACTTTTATTAGTTAGATTAGCTGAAGCCAAAAATTGAATTCGCTTTCATCATAAATTGTGCATGCACAAGTTAAAGAGACAATTTGCAATGCAGTTGTTGCAAGGAGTTGGCTGGTTGGATGTGAAAAATGGCCAAGGTGGCATTCAAATTATTCATGCAACATACAAATGAGCATAAATTACCTGACTGTTGCCGCCGCGAACAACGAGGCGACTTTGATTGAACGCTTTTCCCCAAATATGCAGCGATGGAAATTGTGCGACTGCAGCATGCCACATTTCAAGCTACTGTGTGTCTGTGCCTCTGCCTCCCTCTCACCCTGTCTATGTCTGCTCTTGCCTGGCAGGTTTGTCACTCTGTCGGGCAGTTCGCTTAGTTAGCATCCAGAGTTTTGCATGCTGTGGCAACTTTGCCTGCTGCTCATTTGTTGTGTTTGTTGCTTTTTGTTGTTGTTGTTGTTGCTGGCAACAAGCACAAAACGCATGTCAAATGTCAACTGGAAAAGAGTTGCAAGATGGATCAGGTAAGACAGACGAGACTGGGGAAGGGGAGACTGCTGCCTTGATTTATGCAGATAAATCGTAGACACAGGTTGACAGCATCCGATCAGCGTTGCAAGTGGGTGGTTCAACTATTGATTTGGTGGTGCTCTTGGTGGTGCTCCTGCTGCTTTTCTTTCTGCCTTTCGTGGTGGTTTCGCGTATTTACTTTTAATGACGCACTGCGGCCACTTATATTGAGCGTTTGTCAGTGGAGCCCAAATTGAAAGCACTGAAATGTTTTTCCCGGAAAAACAACATTTGCTCTCAGTTCTTACAAGGTCTGTACTTCTTATCCCCGCTGTGTGTGTGTGTGTGTGCGACTGTGTGTAATGTGTGTGTGACGGCTCGCATTTTATTGGTCACAACAAGACAACCGCAAATGTCGTTAAATTTTGCTGGACAAGCTTTGCTGCCGCTGCCGCTGCTGCTGTTCACCCCCTGCTATTCCCCCTGCTGTCCTGGCCTATTTGGCTTTGTGTACTCCAACTCCAGCTCGTTGCCGTCGTAATGCGTCATGTTCAGCAAGCGTTGCGCTGCTTAATTCTTTGCCTTCATTCTCATTAACTTGGCTAAGCCACACTCAAAGAAATAATTGGGGAAACCCGTTTTCATAATAAAAAAAAAGTTTGGTTAAAAGTCTTGTTTAACCAAAGCAATTATATCTTAACAGGATTATTATTAATACTTTTTCCAAATACACTCAGAAAAAAATTGGATTGAATATTTGGAATATTTGGGATTATTCAGAAAGTAAATATCTAAAATATCTATATTTCAGGGTACATTTTTCTCAAATTTGGGGAACATATGTTCTATTCTCAAACTTTTAAGATAGTTTATAAATTCCATATAATATAATATAGGGCAATTTTTGTTCTGAGTGTACGCCCTGATTGGCGAATCCCGCCTTGATCATCAGTAAAAGGTTTTGGATTTGCTTAAGTTATCATTTCTTAGCATTTATATAGACATTTTTTTTTTGTATTTTCGCTGAGTGCGTTTGGTTTGTTAGTTAGCCCAGGCTGTCAGCAGCACGTAGCACTGACTCACTGAGTCACTTTGTGGCAAGTCGACAGCCACGTTTTGCAGCTGGATTCCCAGCCTGTGTTCCAGCTCCAGTTGAAGTCAGTTGAATTCAGACTGTGTGTGTCTTTTTTTATTTTATTTTTGGTTTTAACTATCAGCTTTGAGCTTGTCGGCATGTTCTCATAAATATGAGCAAGCAAATGACAGTTGTCATACGCAACGCAGCTGGCGCAACTAGCTGAGCTTACTCCAATCACCCCCCTCCTCCACTTCCCGCTGCCTCACCACGCTGCCTTTCTTTCATTGGGTTGCTGCTTGATTTGTTTGTGGATCACGCGGCGTATGCGCAACGAGCCGCATGGCAATTAAAGCCCAATTGACAGCACGTCCAAAGTGTGCCGCCAACATACACACACCCACACGCAACACATACACACACACATATGCTCTCTCCATCTCTCTGCCCCTTTTTGTATATAGTTGGCGACCCGTGCCGTAGCTTTTATTTTTTGATTGCGTCCTCTTTTGGATTGTGTTTTTGTAATTTTTCATTTTTTTGGCGGCCTTTTCAATGCGCTTCAATTTAATTTAATTCGCAATAAATTGAACATTTTTTCCATTGTGCGCAAACGACACAATTTGTGTATGCAACATACATAACATACATACAACAACTGCCTCTCCCTTCCTCCTCCCTCCGCCAATCCTCCTTCGATCCGCATTGCCAGCCCGCATCCAACTTCCTTTTTAATGTGCACGTTTCGACATTTTTTCGTCATTTAATATTCCGTTTGCTGAGCAACAGCAACAGTGCCTGCAAATATGCATCGAACACGAGAGCTCTCTTCTGTATATATGGCAATTATATTGCTCTCAATTACAACAAAAAGATGCATAAGTGGCTTATATTAAGTATGTATGTAGATGCTGCATATACATACATATATATACTCCCTGAATTGCGATGTTTGTCTTCCGGCTGCTGAAAAAAAAAGTCTGGTTACATATCGAATTAAGTTATTAAATCTTTAACTGTATTTTTTGTTTTTTTTTTTCCCAACTGTGGCTCATATAATTATGCTCGACCAATCAAATACAAATCAGCTAATTGATACGTTTTGGGGCTCAGAGCCTCATTAAGCAGCAAATATCTCAGCGTTTAACACACGCCTCACAAAAGTTTCGTCGCCTCGGGGCACGCAACATGCTAACAGCTGCTGCTGATAGGCATAACAAGATGTTGCCGGGGTTGGGGGGAGGTGGAGGTGGGCAAGGCCAATACATCAGACAACCTATAATTAAAATGTGAACCTTTCTGCGGTTTTCTGAGTCTTTGGTCTGCCTGCTCTCTTCAAAATAGCCGAACTGAGATTACGCAAATTGAGCCACGCCCACAAGTTTTTGCTTGCGGTTTGCTTACCCAACTTCATCAACAACAAATATTAAACACAAATTACATAATCAGTTTTCGAAAAATCAATTTATCGACTGCATACCAAATCAATTATAGATTAATGTGCTTTTTACGCCGACTCATTTTTTATGGTTTAATTTATCTGTAAGAATTATTGTACAAAAATATTTAAATCTCTTTTGCACATTTTATTCACGGCCTGACACGATTTATAGTTTGATTAAACAATTATATATATCGTATTGCTGTATTATATACATTAATTTTCGAATTTATTTGTTTTGATTATATATTTGTACAAATTACTTCGAAAGGTATTTTTTTGGCCTTTTAATTTTGACCATGAGTTTTACAGTCACATTTTATTTATTTATAAATATTTGCTAAAAGTTTTTTTGGCACGATTTCTTGTTTGATTGTACATCTGACTTGCTTAATATATTTTTGGAAAAATAATTTAATTTTTCTAATTTATATGATTTGATTAGATTATGGAGTAATTTTGATTTTGGTTAACTTTCACTTGAATGAAGTCTATGGTCTGGTCAAAATTAGAAAGCATGTCCAGTTGTGAGCCACACGCCCCCGTCATAGGTAATAATTTTAGTTTTGGCCAAAATGCACAAGAAAAAGAGCCGCAAAAGTTGCTGCCTGCTGCCTGCCGAGCTGGGCCATATGTAAAGGCCGGGTTAAAACCGCAGCCTCAGCTGCAGCCTGGTTGAGAAGTTGCTGCTGGCGATTGACCGCACCCCACGTGCTTACCATTATATCGAAAAGGGGTTGGGAGGGGAGGGGAGGGGTAGCCAAAATGCTGCAATGCTCGCCCCAAAAATGGTTGGCCACAATTTTGCCGCCGCCTTTTGCCTGCAGCTGCAGCAGTTAGAGACGCGAACGCCATTGAAAAATGTTTGTTGCACGTTGCTGTTGCACATTGTTATTGTTGGTCTATGCTGGGCGACAGTCAGTTAACTGTTTGCTCTGTGTGTGTGTGTGTGTGTGTTTTGGGCCTTGTTGTGTGCCTGCTGCTGCTGCTGCGGCTGCTGCTGCGGCTGCTGCTGCTCTTGGGCGCCGAAAACATAACGAATTGTTGTGGCAATCGCTTCGTTCCAATTGAATGCATGTTGCGCCACAAAACTTCCACCTCAACTTGCAACTACCAACGCCGAATCTGTATTCAAATCCGTTAACATTGCCGCTGCTTTCCTGATAAATTTGTTTTGCATTTAATGCTGACCCAGCCGAAATATGCTGGCAAATTTATAGACTCTTTCTCGCTTTCTCACTCTCGCGATGTGCACGAGCTGCACTTGAATTATTTCAACATTTCCTTAAACTGTAAATGTTTTAAAATGGTTGAGTGAAGCTCTACCAAGAAATGCAATGGTAAGAAAATTGTTGAGTTATATTTAAACAGTTTCTTGAGCTCAAAGAACAACAGCAAGAATGAGTTCTCGATTTGGTAACAGTACACAGAGTAACCCCAAGTTTATTATTATTGCTTCTTTGAGCATAAGCACTCATGAATTTAATTATTTTATGAATGAATGCATCCATGCAAAATACAGAAAACAAAGTTATAAAGAACAGCAGCAAGAATGAGTTCGGAATATGCGATACAGAGTAACCACAAGTCGATCACTTCCTTAGTCTGAATTACATACTATTCTTAATGCAGACAGAAAATAGAGTTTAAGTAGCATAAAAGCAGCAAGAATGAGTCTAAACTGGGATACTGAGTAACTTCAAGTCGATCAGTTACATTTTGTTGTTGACGCAAACAGTTATTGTTAAAGCTGCTTTTGGCCACATAATTACTACCTGTAATTTGTACAACTGCATTTCAGTGATTTACATTTAGTGGGTGGAAACGCGGCTAAGCCAAACCAAAGTATAACGACACAGCTCGTTAGCAATTAACTGGGCCAATACGCAGAGGATCGTTGGCTGAAATCGGGAAATATTTGGTAGGGCAATGCTTATTTATGTGACAGTTGCATCAGAGCGCACAAGTTAGCTCATAAATTTGGCCAACATGTTGTAATGTTGTTTGTCAACAGTTTTAGCAGTCACATAAATTAAATGCTAGTCAAGTGCGAGTGCAACTGTGCAGCTGCAACAGCAGCAGCACCAGCAGCACCAACAACAGCAGTACCAACAACACTGACAATAACACTGACAACAACAACAATATCCAACCGGCAACATGGTGTTAACATTTTTTGCCCAGCAGCCAAAAATGAAAAGTGCAGGAAAAAAAATGTGCCAGTGAAAGAAAATAAAAATCAAATCTCGTGAAAAATCCATGAAAATTCAACAGACGACGACGAAAAGTTTTTAGCTGCAGCAGTTGTTGTTGTATGTAGCTGTTGTTGTTGTTGTTGTTGTTGCTGCATGTTGCTTTGTGTGTGCTATGAAGAACTCGACTCCGAGTCAACTTCGACTGCGACTAGACTCCAGCTCCAGCAACTCTCCGACGATGAATGTTGAACGCTGGCAAACGTTGACTTTCTAACTGTTTAAAATGCTTGTGGAGCGGGCGTATTGTTGTTGTTGCTGTTGTTGCAACATGGGCAACAACAATGTTGCTGTTGTAGTTGTCAATGCCTTTAAAACGATTTTCGCCTGATTTGACACAGCGAAGAAATAGTTATTAAAGGCAAAACCAATTGAGTTGTACCATGAACAAGAAGAAGAAGAAGACGTAGACGAAGAAGAAGAAGACGTAGACGAAGAAGAAGAAGAGGAACAATAAGAAGAAGAAGACTTTCAAATAGCCGCAGGAACTTTTTGTCGACTGTCATTTTTTTTTTGGGCAATTAGGTTTTTCAATTTGACAGTTGCTGACTGATGTCGGCGATGGGGGGAATTATTCACACTGTCTGCTGCCCCTATTCAACTACTTAGCACTACTGGGAAGTAAAATAATAATAAAGTTTACAGCGCAAATCAGCGAAGCATAAAGTCCTAACCAGCAGCAACAACAGCAGCAGCAGCAATAACAATTACAAAAACAACTACCACAATTTAGCCAACCAACCAACCAAGTGTAGACTGATTTAGTCAACTTGTTCGCGTTATTTCTTATTTGCTTGAGTTGTTTCTTGGCGAGTTTCTTGGCGGCGTGTGGGAATCTTTTCTTATCTGATTGTCTTCTTGTAAGAATGGGCCGGCATAATTATATGTAGATTAGCGTTTCGAACTTGTCTAAGGTGGTCAGTGGTGGGGCCCATCTTCCCATGCCTGAACTTACACGATACATATATGCAAATCGCTTACTATACTATAGCTATATATTTTGATTCTGTGTTACAACGATTAATGGCTTTGTTTTCAATATAATAAACTTTTCGTTTTTCTTTTTTTTTAATGCTCTTTGCAGACCTGGTTCTTCACAGACACCGACGATCACTACTATCAGGAGAAGACAAGTGAGTATTGTGCTTAAAGGAAATGAAAATCATAACTTACAAAATTTCGCCAAATTCGTTCCAAAAATGAAATTGTATTTCGAAAAACGTATTTATCAGAGAGCCATTGAGGGAGTTAATCTACCTGTCGACCTCTTACCCTTTTGGCTTGGTTTTGGTTTGGGTTTTCTGAATTCGGTTTCACATCAGCCACGCAGCGGATACGCCCAAAAGAACGCCTAATCTTGGCCACTGTCTGCCCAGCCGAGAACAAAACCGATTAAAGTTTAGGCTCTGTGTGCATTGTGTGTGCACCGTGTGTGTGTGTGTAGTGTGTGTGTAGTGTGTGTTTACCTGCTTTGCTCACCCGCATTTTAATTGAATTGCAGCCTTTTTTTATTTTGCGTGCTTCGATTTTTGCGTGTCTCCCTTTCCTACTCTCTCCCTCTCTCTCTCTCTTTCTTTCTCCCGCCGTCTGCAGCTGCATAAATTTTCAAGAGTTTTTAATTAAAAAAAAAAAGTATACAACAAAAAGTTCAAATTTCAAAAAATTGTATTTCATTTTTGCATACTACTGAGAAGAGAAGAGCAGACGACGACAGACTCCAGTCTCCAGACTCCAGAAGATCTCAAGTTTCACAGCCTGGTCCTGAAGGCATTTTGATTAGGGAGCTGGAGCAGTAAGGATTTGTGCTAAACACGCATCGCAGCGATTTTTGAGTTATGTGCATAGTTGTTGTTGTTGGCCGGTAAACAAAGGATATATATATATATATAGTAAAAAGATATAGCTTGCAGTTTTTCTGTCTGTCTGTCTGTCTGCTCTGCTCTGCTGCCCTTTGTGTTTGTTGTGTGTGCTTTAAATATTTCAACAATTTTCATCCAATTAAGGCGCACAAGTTTTTTTTCTCTGCTGCTTTGCTTTTTTATTTCCACACTTGCCCCTCCTCGCCCGCAACCTCTAGTGTGTGCAATAGTATGTGTGTGTGTGTGCGTGTGTGTGTGTGCTTTATCGGCGGCGTCTGTCAAACGAGATACAAAACGTATCCGCTGGATATGAGCGGCATTCTTGACTAACAAGCTACTGTTTCTTTTTTTCGGCCTCTCCGATATGAGCTTTGGACCTTTTAGTTAATTAACATAGATGTGGCTTCTTTTCCAGCTTCTCCAGGTTCTTCCCCATTCCCCATCCCCATTCCCATACCCATACCCATTCCCATTCCCTTGGCCCGTTCCCTTTATTGGTTTTTGCTTGTTTGGTGCGTTGTTATTTTGCTTAATTACCAATCTTTAGCAAAATTCATCTTATTCTCTCTCTCTTCTTCTTACAGAGGGCCATCTTATAAACACGAAATGTTCACAGGGCCATTTTCGGAAGGCGCTGTGTTGCAAAATGTCCGCGGAACTCGATATCTTCTTGGAGAGCGGCAAAAAGTGAGTAAATTAAATGAATCTTTATATATACACTAAGAAAACGGGTGGAAAATTGTGCTAGCTTCAAGTAATACTCTGCAAAAGTATAAATTGTAAAGTCGTTTTGCACTTCCTTTTGATAATCGATGTTGTTTTTTTTATAGCTTTTTATTTTCTGCACATATCTTTCGCAGCAATTTCAATTTCAATTTCAATTTCATGCAACATTATTGCATTAACCCCGAACACACTCTTGCACTGTGCCCTTTTGGCCAAGATCTTGTCATATTGCGCCCTCCTTATGGCCAAAAGTCTTAGCTGCCGCGAGCAGCTTGATTGGTCGTCCGTTGACCAGTGCAATGACTTACAGTGTGGCTGCTGTTGCTGTTGTTGTTGCTGTTGCTGCTGTTGTAATTGTAGACTTTAATGCTTTTAATAAGCAACCGCAGGAGCAGAGCAGCTATCCAACAATCTATCCATCTATCCATCCGCTTGAGCTATAAAAGCAATGCAAACACCCAGTTTGGACCTCGGTTGCAGCTGCCATGCGTTCTAATTTGCGCAATTAAGACGCACAACAGCAGCACCAACAACAGCAACAACAGCAACAACAACAGCAGCAGCAGCAGCAACTGCGCCTCTTGCTCTCGTTCTTCCCGTTGTTCTTGTTGCAGTTGCAGCAGCCACTCAAAACTTGTCCGGCAAATATAACCGCATGAAAAAAACATGTAAGAGCTTTTCAGTTAAGGGGGACTAGCAGATATCCTGTTAAAATTAAACAAATTTAAATCTAAATTCAAAATTGCAGTTTCTTAACTCTTAAAATCGCTGCCTCTTTATAAAGCTGAGCAAGCATATATATTTACTTGATCAGTTCGGGAATATATATTAATTTTAATGCTTTTTAAGAATTAACCTTATAAATTCAGTCTCTCTCTGCAATATTAACTTGATAAGTTGCAGCTCTATCTTTCTCTCTCTTTCTTTACTGAAGATCAAGAATATATATTCACTTTACAAGTTGAACCTCTCTCTCTCTCTCTATGCTGATCAAGCACATATATGCTATACTCTACTGCCTGTTGTAAAAGTTGAAGCAACTTTACGTTCCTCATGTACAGGGTATGCAAAAAACTGAAGTTAAAAGACACTTCAACTGCTGTAAGTTGCAACTTGCAGCTAGCGCCCAAAGGAGCTGCCTAGAAATTCTTCAGCTTGTTTGTAATTACACTGGCAGCAACAACCACAACAACAACCACAACATCAACAACAACAACAACAAATTGTTGAGTTGCAAGCAGCAAATCTAGAACAACTCGGACATGATGTGACTTTATATATGAAGAGCGCCGAAGAGGATGCTGTTGTCGTTGCAGTTGCTGCTGTTGTTGTTGCACTGACTGTGAAAAGGCTGTCGACTGCTCCGTTTTGGCTTAGAACTTGAAACTGTCATTATGAAAGCACTGAGCATGCAATCAATACAATAACAACAAAAGCAGCGAAACAACAACAACAACAGTTGCAGCCGCGGCAGAAGCAAGTTGTTGGCAACAACATACACAAGTCAGAGTAGCAACAAATTGTTGCCAGCTAACTTTAGTTCATAAAAAAATGAAACAAAACTGAAATAAATGGCAACCAGGCTAAATGTGCAGTTATGATCAAGATGGGGCAGCAGTTGCGGCTGCTGCAGCAGGAGTTGCTGCTGTTGTTGTTGCTGTTTGCTGGCTGCTGGTTGCTGCGGCCTGTCGTTGCAGGCAATATGAAAATGGTATCAGGTGGCGCAGCCAGTTTCCTGTGGCCAGGCTGATTGGTAACGCTTAAATTTTTACTCAAGCTGCGAAATGTTGTGGAATAAGTGCAAACCCCAAACCAACAACAGCAACAACGACAACAGCAGCAGCAGCAGCAGCAGCAACAACAATTCCCGGCGAAAATATGGAAAGAGGTTAATTAACGTGCATTGAAACTGGCAATTATGGCGCACTGAAGTTGGCTGCTGCTGCGCTTTTATTGCCCATTGCTACGCACGGCAGCAACATATTGTTGTTGCTCCTGCTGCTGCTGGTGCTGAAATTGACTCACAGCAGCGGGATGTCCGCTCTATAAAATGCAAATCAAGCAGCAACAGTTCAAACGAGTTGTTGTTGTTGTTGTTATTACTTTTTTTTCATTTCTTTAATTTTAATTACATGGCCAAGAGTTAAATGATTTTGCACCACTGTGCGAGCAACTTTGTGGCGACGCCTTTTGCTTGCCGCTGACTGCTGGCTAATTGCACTCACACACCACTATAAAAGCGGATAATTAGTGCAATTTAATTAAAATTACAGCAGCAACAACTATTACAATAGCAGCAACAATTGCAACAGCAGTAGCAGCAGCAGAGGCAGCAAGAAATGCAAGTCACACTGGCAACTCCCTGACTTTGACTGATCTCGACCTGCCACGTCAATCAGACCTGCCCCTCCACTCCTTTGCTCGCCTAGCCCCGCCCACTTCTTGGCCTAATGCATGAAGTCGCCAGAGCAATCATAAGTTATGAGATCTAGGGAAATCGCTTTAAGGAATTTGTATACAAAACACACACACACACTCAACCCAGTCGCACACACACACACAACACACTCGCACACACAGTTTTGGAGGCGCCAATAAGGTGTCGGCAGCGTTTCCCCTACGACATTTGGGTTTCTTTTTATTATAAATTACATTTTATATTGTGTTAAGCGGCCACAAATTCCACGCTTTAAACGGTTTTCTAGTTTTTGGTTGAATGCTTTTTGTTTTGTGGTTGCTGCTCTTTGCATATACCCTAAGTGGTTCAATATATTAACTCAAACAGCAGCAAGAGAGGAGCCAATATAGTCAGTCAATATATGATCTCATCGATCTCAGACACTATCAGTTCTAAAGAGCTGAATTTTCTATATAGTCAGAGAATTTAGTAGGTTCATAAAGGCAGTTGATATAGTCATGCGATATGGTCAGCCCTGTAGCTCTGCTCCCACCGATCTCAGAGACTAAAAGACCTATTGAGCTAAGGATTGAAACATAGATTTGTGTGTCTATCTTTGATCTTTGGTATACAGACACCTTCCATGAGCTAAGTGTATGAATAATTACCCCAGCAGTTGTTTCAGCCTATAAAAGTAGGGCATCTGATAGTCGTGCATACTTGCCCACGATCACATTTACTTGCTATAACTTTTATATATTTTTTTTGTTTATTTGTTTCAAGTTCTAATTTATCTCTTGCTGTGCGCAGTCTGTGTGCGAGTGTGTGTGAGTGTGTTTTGTGTGTTGGGTGTGTTACTGATTTGTTTTGATTTTAGCCAGGTCGTGCCGTGTGTGGTTTGCCACACCTAATACACAACATTTGTCGCGGGGGCAACTGGCGAACTTGTGCCTGACTCAAATTGTGCGAATGTGTATCTTGTATTTTGCTCTATACGTATTTGTATCTGTATCTGTGTATCTGTATCTGTATCTGTTTGTGTATGTGTATCTATATCTGATTTGCCAAGTCGCGCCGAGCATGCCCTTGTCATGACGCAGCCCAACTTTATATATTTGTGTATATTTTTTGCATTTTTGCTGGCACGTTTAGTAATCAACATTTATTGACATTGTAACGGAACATTCATATTATTGTGCGCCTTCTTTTTTTTTTGTTGTGCCTGGCCCCTTTTTGTAATTACGACACGTAATATGCGTAATACTCACGGCATCAACAAAAAAAAAAATCGTAATCGGACAAAAGAAAGTGAACGAAAACAGGATTCATAAAAGGCAAACAACATGGTTGCTGCTGCTGCTGCTGATGATGATGTTGCATGAGGTAATTTTATTGAGGAGGTGGGTGTTGTTAATGTTGCTGTTGCTGTGAAAGTGCGTGGGAATTTGCTGTATGCCCCCTTCTTTTGCAACTGACGTGCTGCATCAATATTATTTCCCAGGCGTGCCACATGAGTGTTGGCTGTCCCCCCGACCCTCTTCCCTCTGCTGCGGTGCCACAGCTAATCCACATTTTAAAATAATAGTCTAAAGAGTGTGGGGCACGCAGAGTGGGGCATTGTGGCATTTCCCAACATGCACATTATGCGCCACAATCCGCAGTCCACAATCCATCTAAGGCTGCGAGCTGCGACAGTTTTAATTGTTGTTGCTCGCAGCGCATTTTCTTTGCGGCTTTGGAAAAACCTCATCAGCATTTTTGTCGCATATGTGAAAAACCAGATGTTTTGCTGTCGTCGTCGTTGTGTGAGAAAATTTTCTTTTTGCGGCCAGGGGCAACTTAGTTGAGTTGAGTTGAGTTGAGTGAGGCGCCCGCTTGTGAAGAGACAGCAGCAGCAGCAGCGGCAACAGTTGCCCGCTTGTTTGGTTGCAAGGGGGAAAGTATGCAGCGGCAGTGGCAACTGCAACTGAGCGCATCAATTTCATTTATTTGCCACTTGTGGCATCAACAAACAACAAACACCACAAAACTGTGCATAACGTCAATTATTCAATTGAATGCAATGAAAAGGGTTGCCCGGCAAGGGAAGTAGATATGCTGAGGGGCAGCTGAGGCAGCTGGGGTAAGCAGATTGAATCATTTTGACATTGTCGCAATCTTTACTCAGAATTTATTGTGTATATTTTGTGTATGAAGAAGTGAAGAAGATTTCATAGCCATTTTTATTTATATACAAGCTTAGTTTTAATGAGTTAAGTCAGAGTAATAGTTTAGTTTCTCCATCTCTCTCTCTCTCTGTCTTTCTCTCTCAATCTTTGATTATGCACTGCCACAACAGAGTATCAAACAGTCGTTTAGAAATGCTGCATGCCACATTCCCACTTAATTTGTATCGCGATTGCGGAAATGCACAATTGGAGCCTGGCTGCATATATGCAGATGAAGTTGCCACTGCAGCAACAGTTGCTGTTGCACATCCGGCGGAAAGCAGCAGCGACAACAACAACCACAACTAACAGCAGAGAGCAGAGAATTTGAGCTGCCCCGGCAAATCGCTTGCTCTACATTTCAATTAGGCGTCGTCGCCACACGACAATTGGCATCAATTTGAGAACAGCAAGACACATTTTGCACTTGTTGCACGTTGTTGTTATTGTTGCTGTTGCTGTTGCTGTTGTCTTGCAACTAATGATTGCTTTTGTTGTTTGGCATTGTCGTCGCCAGTCGTCGTTGCTGACAAATGCGTTTCAATTGTCGCCGCTGTTTCGGTTGTTTCAATTGTGTTCACTGAGCGTGTCAAAGCAGAGAGTGTAAAATGCTTTTGTGTATCTGCTGCAAGATACTACTCACGCAGCGGGTTGCCATTGTGGCAATCATAAATCTCTGAGTCATGACTGCAACTCCTGTTGCCGCTTTTGTTGTTGTTGCTAATGAAGCGAGCCGAGTTGTTGGCGCTGTTGCTTGTTGATTTGAGTGCCAGCTTAATGTAAATATCTTGTTTTTTTTTCTTTTTTTTTTCTTTCTTTTTTTTTGGAGTCCCTGACACGCCACACAACATTGATTTGTATCAATCCGCACAGAATCCGCATCTGTAAGATACATTCCACTGCCCGGCTGACAGCTGACTTATTGCTAATTGCAAAGCCAGACAACAACAACAACAGCAACAACAAAGAAAACGAATCGAAACAAAATCAGTTCGTCATCCTTCTTTTTTTCTTTTAGCTCTCTTTTTTGTTGCGATCGCTTATCTCTTGCCCGCTCGCTGGCCTGTCAAAATACTTTTAACGCACACTGTTTGGGGGCCCCCACTGATCAACTTCGACTCGCGCTTAATGCGAAATCTATTAAGACTGCCACATGCATTGCCTCTCCCCTCCCCGCGTCTCCACCCGCCACCCCTCCCAGCGACTATCCAAGTTGCGAAGTGCCCCGTCAATCATTTTTTATTATGGCTCCAGACATAAACTCATTTCGCCTGCAGTCCAACAACAACAACAACAACAACAACGCCAACGCCCAGGCAACAGCAACAGCTGCTGCTGTTGCTCTCGTATTCTACCCACAACAGCAGCATCAGCAGCAACAACATCAGCATCAATATCAGCATCAGCTCGAGTAATTGGAAAACTGCCATCAAAATAAACTAACTTCAAAGCAAACAACTAAAAAATGTTGCAGTCACTTTTAAACGATGTCCTAATACTCTCTGCTCTGCAGCTTAAAGCACTTAAAAAATGATTCGAATTTAAGGCTGTAGCACATATTGCTTTTTTAACGGCTAATAATAATAATAGTAAAAAAGATTAGTTTAGATTATCGCAGTTCAGTAATTGATTTTCCAAAATTAATGTCTGTAGTTTTAAATATTGTGGAAAAAAATATATATTTTATGGCTTAAAAGATATATGCTTAAAGGTGTTCAAGAAACTTATAAATATGTTCTCAGCAGTGGAAGACTTAAAAAAGTGAGGAAGGAAAAAATCAGAATTGTTCACGTCTTCAATTTATTTAAGAAACTTTATGCAAATTTAATTAGAAATGATAAAAAAAAATAGCACCAATTTTCAAATATATATATTATATATATATATATATATATATATATATGTAAGATACTTAAAAGACTCTAGCTTCAAAAAGACCAATCAGACTGGGCACAAAATCAATATACTCTACTTTTCCACCGCCTGTTTAAAGCATAAGCAAAATCTTTGCTCTCGTTTCGTGTCTCGATTTTCGCGGCCAATGGCCACACACAAATATACACAAACACACACAGACAAATACACAAACACAACACACATACACACAACACACACAATCTAGCAAGAGCTCCTTCAGCTGCTGCTGCTGCTGCTGCAATGCGATGCCAGATAAACAAAACCCCCAAAAAAAGAAGAAGAAAAAATACCAAACAAACAAACGAAGCATATTTTGCAACCACCAACTTTGTTTGGCTTAGTTGTTGTCTAGCTTGGTCAGCCAGCTGCAGAAGGATCCGAAAAGAAAAATATATTCAGCGATCGATTGCTTGATTTGCTTTTGTAGCCTGGGCAAATGAAAACATTTTCATTTTCATAAAATGTCACACAGCGAAGGCAGCAAACAACGCGTTAATTAAACGACAGCAGAAAATACATAAAATGCCGGCTAGATATCAATTTGGTAACCCCACAGAGAGAGGGAGTGTTAGAGTGGAGTGAGTGAGTGAGAGAGTGAGAGAGAGAGGAGTGAGGGAGCGAGGAATAGGAAAGAAGGCTGTTCGTATTGCGGCACGCATAATTAAGCGAAATTAAAAGCGCATTTTTATGCGACACGAAGCAGCTAAAAGAGGCAACGACAAGCAACAACAACTTGGCTGCCGTTTCGCACAGGTATCGCATGTGGCAGCCACATCAGCAGCAACAAGAACAACAACAACAACAATACACAATTTATGAATGCCACAGCTACGATTAGCTGACTACTCTAACTCTCCTCCTACCCCCACTCTAACTCTCCCCCTCCTCACAGCTTGGGCAATAAAAATTATATTAAATTACCCAAGAGACGCCAGCAAACGCTTCGATTTTATTGAATAGTTATGGACTCCTCACCACATACAATAGGGTGAATAAGAGAGGGGAGCAGGGTGCGAGAGAGCTAGCAAATAAAGTGCTGTTTTCTATGAGCTCGGGGCAGCTGGGGGCAGCTGCTGCTGTACGATACACTTCCTCATGCGAGGCATTAAGATATGTGAACAGATTTAATAGATACTTATACGGATTATTCGAATCTATGTTTTCGACAAGAAAATCCACTCGAAAGATATTTAATACGCAGCAAAGAGGATAAGAGCAGACAAGGAATTTTGCAAAGTAAGTTGACTAATTCTCAAGATCATTACAGATATATATATATATATATATACATATATATAAAGTCTTTCTTTGCAGTCAATTATCAAACACAAGATGCAAATGTGCTCAAATTTACTTTTGAGGCATACAGATATATCGATGAAGATTTCTGATTAAAACTGCTCAGATATATCTACCTACAGTTATGATATATCTTGAATCAGAATCATTCAGATCCAAGCCTAGAGTAATTAATCTGTTAAGTCAGCAAACGCACCAGTTAAGAACTGAATTATGAAGGCAATGAAAATTGCTAGCGAAGCCTTGGCAAGCTTGATGATCAAGTTGTTGTATCTCTTCTCTCTCTCTCTCTCGTCATCTCTTTGTGAGGCCGCATGAGTTCATTCGGTAACTGCAACTTGGAACATGCAACGTTGCTAGGGGGAACAACAAGCTGTTCGTTCGATAGGCCCGGCAGCATTTTAATGGCATCATTAGGCCACCGTTGGCTACCGGATATGGTTGATCGTTTGTCACAGAGGCTAATCCCAGGCAAACTGCAATTGCAGCTGCCACAGCCTTGACCACTGCGATCACACTCAGCACACTCACACACACACAACACACACACTCTGCATAATTACCATCTAAATTAGTTCATTTTTTATGCGGCATGCAAAAAAAACATAAAAAAGACGAGCCTCGACTTAAATCTCAAAGCTTTATTTGCTTGAACATTACGATTTTGCTGCTAGGGGAAGAATGTGGCAAAGGTGACTTCTGACTCCCTGTGCCTAGTTCGAGTAAGAGTAGCGAACTCCGTAGATGGTGTCATTGGCTTCTGGCAGTTTGCAAATCTTGCCAATATTGGAACGATTCAGGCGATCGGCAATCAAATTGAGATCGAGATTCTGGACGCGCACCATCAGCGTTGGTTCTTTGTCGACGGTGCGATAGGCCATATTTTTGGTGCATGCAGCGGAACTATTGCCGTTGGCCGTCGCATCGGGCAGCGGGCCAATATTCAGAGGACCAACATCGACGCCGATTCGCGTGTTGCCACAGGATATGCAACGGATGCCAGTGCTGATGAAGCCAGCGGCACGCGGACACGTGTCCTTGGTCTCGATCTTCGCTAGCCGCAGATCGATGTTATCGAAACGATCGCGTATATATTTCTTAAGTGCCGGCATATGCACCTTATCCAGCTTGCTATCCAGCATATCCTGCAGCTCCTCCATGGTGCCAAGGAACGTCAGATTGTAGTCATTGACCAGTTCACGCATTTTCTCAATCTCAATCACACACTGCTTGACCAGCTCGAGTCGCTCGAACAGCGCCTCCGTTTTGCTGAGAAACGCCTTGAGGGTCGCATAGAACTTGTCGAGCTCCTTCTGGATCTGCTCGACCATATCGATCATGGGCGAGGCAATGCGTCGCAGCAGTTTCTTCATGAAATCCATATTCTGCAGCAGACTGCAGGCGATCTTATTGTCCTCATCGCAAACGGTGCACAGATCCTCACAGGGTGTCGTATATTGTTCCCACAGCAGTTTGTGATACTGTTTCGAGTTGACCTTGTTGCAGACGCGTATCTGCTGGAAATGTGCCTCCATTTTGCTCTCAAGTTTTGCCAAACGTTTCTCCATTCCGTCGACTTTCTCCAATTCCGTTGAGATGGGCACAATTGTGGCCACATCGAAGGGTAGCGGTGAGATCTTTGAGCGCTCGAGCAAACGCTCCAAACACTTGCCCTCGAATCCCTCAATTGTGACCAAATCCTGCTGGCAAGCCAGCTTCTTCATCAGCGCATCCAGCAGACTGTGCAGCACAGCGATATTTATATGATTCATCTCTGGAACGCCCAGCGCAATGCATGCCAATTGCTCCAGTGTTAATTCCATTTTATATTATTTTGTATATTATTATTAATTATTATTATTATAATTTTTAGTTTTAATAGTTGTTAGTCTGTTCGTGTCGAATTTTAGTTGTAATCTAAATTGTGTTTTTATTTTCTCTGCACTTACAGATGGTTCTGTCATTTCGACGATGACAACTATGTCAATGTGCCCCGTTTGGTGAAGCTGCTCGACGAGTACAGTCCCAGCGTGGATTGGTATCTGGGCAAGCCGAGCATATCCTCGCCGCTGGAGATTCACTTGGACAACGTAAGTGCAAATCTAAATTAATATACTTTCAGCGGGTATTATAAGTTTGCTATGAAGTCTGTAATTAAGTATATAACTACGTAGAAATAGAGTATGCAGATATACTATATATTTATTATAGGTTTGTTATATCTCCAATACGTATGTGAATAATAAGGTGAGGAACGCTTTGAGCCAAAAATATGGAGAACTTGTAAAATGCAGTTTAATTTTTTTCTGAATGTGGGATGTGGATTTATAATGATTATAGAAACCTATCCAAGCCTCTGTGCCTGTCAGCGTATGTTCAGTTGCACAGTTGCTGCTTGTTTTTGCATATGCAGCAAATAAACATTTTTCCAATGCCCGTAATTACCTGAATCTATGAATATAGCTGTGACTGTGGCTTTAGTTATGGCTCTGCCAACTGAACAACTGAGCAGCGCTGGCTGGCTGGCTGGCTGGCTAGCGATATCGGGCTGCCTTTCTCCTGTGCGGTGGGGACGGGTGCATTATTTATGCGCTTGACTGTGGCCATTTGTCTATGCCGCCATTTGGCTTCCAGCTGCCAGCACAGGCTATCATTAATAACCGATATGATCTGGCTGCACTCGGACTTGTTCCCATTTCAATACGGAGTGCTGCTTTACTTTGCTTTGGTTTGGTTTGGTTTGCTTTGCTGGGGCGCATTTGAAATATCGCCAGATGATCCCGTAATGAATGCTGTTGCATGGCGATTTGTGGCAATGTTTGGTAGGCCGGCCGCATGCCACACAGTTCGAACTCAATAACCGTAGCGAATCAGCTGGCTTAAACTCAGTCGAGTTCCCTGCGTTGCGTTGCTCTGCGCAGCGCCACAAACTAATTGAAAGCCCCAAACTTTACGCTTCATTAGGTCACGAGAAGCGACGAGGAGGAGGAGGAGGAGGAGGAGAAGGAGCAGCCGTAGCAGCAAACGCTGTCAAGTTTCAAGTTTTTAGTCTGGGGCTCGGCTTTGGCATTTTTCGTTGGTGTGTATTAAGTTTCCTCAGCGCACATGTCCATTTACATGGTCAATTAATCAAGTGTTTCTTCCTTTTCTCTCTTTCTTCTCATTTTTTTTTTGTTTCTTAATTTTCAAGCAATTTTAGCTGGGCCATTGCCAAAAATATATAATTTTTTTTTTGGGCTTATCCTTTGCTAACCTCAATCAAAAATGCACAGAAAAAAATGCCAAAAAATTACAAAGTTAAGTTCTTGATTTCCCTTGAAAGTTGTAAATATTTATTAAGTCAGCAAAAAGTTGCCTCGACGATTAAGTCTAAGATTATAAACATTAAAGTGGCTTGAATTAATTAGTTTGTCCAGTTCAAAGGCATACTAAACCCCGCTAACGCTCAGTAACATTTTATGTAGGGATACATTTGTTTTTCTCAGTGCACCGTTCTTCCGTTAACCTGAATGAGTCTCGTTCATCTTCTTGCAGAAAAATACGACAACGAATAAGAAGATAACCTTCTGGTTTGCAACTGGCGGCGCTGGCTTCTGCCTCAGTCGCGCCTTGACACTCAAAATGCTGCCCATAGCAGGTGGCGGCAAGTTTATTAGCATCGGCGACAAGATACGTTTTCCGGATGATGTCACAATGGGTTTCATCATAGGTGAGTGAGCCTCCACCACACTGGATAACCCTGACCAAGGCATAATGTTAACTGTTGTTTCCCTTTTGGGATGTGGTTTCTTTTTGTCCTTTGCAGAGCATCTGCTGAAAGTGCCGTTGACTGTTGTGGACAACTTCCATTCACATTTGGAGCCCATGGAGTTCATACGCTCGGATACGTTCCAGGATCAGGTATCCTTTAGCTATGCGCACATGAAGAACCAGTGGAACGTGATCAAAGTGGATGGCTTCGATCTGAAGACGGATCCGAAGCGTTTCTACTCGCTGCACTGCCAACTCTTTCCCTACTTCAGCTTCTGCCCGCCCAGATAAAAACTGGGGATAAATATATCGAAGGGTCTCGGAAGGACCCGTTGGCTGTTGCAGGCGTACGCTTGTCGTTGAATGCGGTTCAGAACCGTTTTGGGCAAACGTCGATAATGAAAAGATACAGAAATAATAAGAAAACAAATCTCGCCACTGTGATTTAATATTTAAGTATACAAATACTGTGTCGATAAACGATAACAGTTAACCGATATAACCAATAATGTGTGGTTCTTTGTATATAGATATATGTAGAATTCAACTCGAAATGTTGTGCTTCCTAGAGATTTAAACACTGATGAAGAACTTGCCTTCCAAAACAGAAACTCATCTAAGTTTACAACTATTATCGCTTAAGAATCGCAATTCCCGACAATTCAACACTTTCCAAGTGCTTCCTTTAATTAATCTTCCATTGCAGCTAAGGCTCAGTTAAATTAATGGTCTAGTCTAGGTTTAAGTTGCTGTGTAGTTTTTAGAGATCGCAGATATGATTATCATCAAAGTGCGGTGCAAAGTTGTTTTTTCTTTGGCAGTCTCTGCACTTCTGTGTAATATTGTAACTGTAACTGCAGTCGTATATATCTAATCTGTGTGTGTATATAAATACCGAGTATATCTGTAATGTAACTCTAACTGGTAGTTTAGCCCTAAGAAATGTTTAAACAAATTTGTTAATTTTTAGTTTGCCTAAATAAAACTAAATAAAATATTAAAAAACAACAATTGTGTAAAATAATTAATTAAGGCAACTGCTGAATATAATTAAAATAGTTAACAGTTCGCACACTGTTAAGCTTAACAGCATTTCTCTCTGTTAAGCCCAACTGTTAAATGTGCCTCTGTGAATCATTTAAATGTTAACAGCGCAACTTTCCTTCAATTATTCCGTTATATTTATTTAACTTTTTGGCTTATCTTGTTGGTTGCCTACAGCAGTTGTTGCTGTTGTTGTTGTCAGCTTATCAGCTCTTTGTCACTTAACATTCTGTGTACTTGTTCGTTTGTTGTTTGCTGTTGATAGCTGTTTTTTTTGCATTTCGAAAAATTCGTTGTTAATTAACGCTAAAAGCCATGTTAAGGCAGCTAAAGCGTTAACTTTTAACGATATGGATCAGAGAGTCGCCATAGGCAGACAGACGAGCAGACAGACTGCAGCAGACTGGCAGACTGGCAGACAGACAGACATTGACATGTCCACGTCCATGTCCTGTGCAGTCAAAGTCACACAGGAAGGCCCACAGACAGCAGCCACAGCAAAGTCCCGACGTTGAGGGTGCTCCCAGCACCAGCACTACTGAGGCACTCACTACCTCACGACGACGAAGACGACGACGCCGTTGCCAATGACATGTTGTGAATTTTTATAAAAGACTCACTCGACTTCAAGTCTGCCTTTTGTTATACCCAGTAATCATTGAAAATTGTTAAAAAGGGGTACTCTGAAATTACAATAGGTAAAAGCAGCATTAGCGAGTACATAAAGTAGATATATAAAGTAGATTTTTATCAGCAACAGTTAGACATGCCTGTCTGAACTCAGAAATTATAAGCTAGTGTTTTGTAATTTGGAATCCATCAGGTAGAGGATGTTTATTTAACTTATTTGAATAGCATCCACTTGTAGTCTACAAACTTTGAATTGGTTGCAGTAGAAGCACAGAGCTAAAGAGTCAATATTAAATAAAGAAGTTGTGTAAAGGATTGTAAAAGAAGCACAAAATTAACTTAGGAATCAATCTGATGCACAAACATATTGCAATTCCATCTGTGCAGTCTACAAATTGTCGAAAATCAACTGAGGAATCAAACTCCCATTTAGAACTAGTAGCGCGCACTGATTGCATTTGTCAGCTGTCTACAAGGTATCTGCTAGTCGATGACACTTAACTTAGAGCACTCTTACTTATACTCTTTCTCTCTCTGTGTTTTGTGGCACTACTGATATGTTAAACAGTTCTGGGCAATTATTTTTTGCTGCCGTTGGTTTTTTGGTGGCTGGCTGCCTGGACTTGGTGATTTTTAGCCGCTTATATGCAGATAATCAGTTTGTAGTGCATGTCGAGCGCACAGCTGGGAGCGCGCTTTAATCAATGAAAGGCTACCTGGGATACGGATATATCAGTGGCCCCGGGTCTTAACCTGCCCGGTTAGCCAGTGGCTTTGGCCGTTGGCCGTTCCCCGTTGGCAGCTTGTGCAATTTTTGTGTCTTGTTCGTTTTAATTGCAAGTGAAATCCTTGTCAGCCTTGTCCTACGCCCCATCTTCAGTCAAGTCTGTCTGCCTTACTGTCAGTCTGCCTCTCTCTGCCTGGCTGTCTGTCTGTTCACGTCACAGCATCGATAATGAATTAATTATCATATATTAAAAGTCAGTTGCTTAAGCTCGCTTGTTGATAATCTCGCTCTCTGTTTGCCTGGGCACGCCTTTGCATATTTTATGTACTGTATTTTCCAACATTTAATGAACTCGAGTTCAGTTTTCGGATTTGACTCTTAACTTTTGCGGCACTCATTTGATTTTCCAGACCATTCATCATATTTTCAACCACAACCAGGCCTAACATAATAAAAAAAAAACACCAGTGGCAAACACAAAAAAAAGGTAGCTCAGCATTCTTTTTTTTCTTCAATGCGGCGCCGCCCACGAAAGATACGAAGTTAGGCAAATGTATCTCAACTTTAACCCACTGAAATTGATTTAATTCGTGGTTAGCTGCAGACACAACGCATTCATTAGATACACAAGAAAATAAGTAAGACGAATGCTGTATTTTTTATGCAAAATCATAAAATTAATTGAATTTTTGGCTGTGTTCATTTTGAAGGACTTGCCGACGCTAAGACTGCTAAGACTGCTAAGAAAAGATACAAAAGTATCTGAGCGTTGTATTTTTGTAGGCGACTGCAGTTCATTTTGTATGCAGAGCAGCCAGCAAGGCGCAAATTACACGAGCGCAAGCAAGCAGCTCAAGATTCTTTTGCCGAGATACGAGGCAGCGAAGAGGAGAGAACGCCAAGCCGAGTATCTTGTAGATGCACGCTCGTCAATGCGTGCCCAAAGTATCTGTAAGATGCTTATCGTACGTTTGCACAGCGCCTATCCCCGCCACTCTTTTGGTCGTTGTCAACCAATTTTGGACGCCAGCAAGAATGCCAACAAAGCCCAATACTGGCAGGGAGAGACTATCAGGCTCGAGGCAAATAACTTGCAACGTCAGTCAGTCCATCAGTCCAGCAGTCTGTCAGTCATTCCGTTGTTGCTGCCACAAAGCCATAAATTACTGCAGCAGCAGCAGCAGCTACAGCGACAGCGGCGGCAATGCAGAGAAGTTGAAGCTGCAACACCCAAGCCGCCTGCAAGTTCAGTTCTGAATTTATGTGGTGCAGCTAAAAAGATCGGCTGGCTGCCTGCCACACAGCAGGTGCAGCTAACAGGATGGGGCAGGCTGGTCAGGGTGGTCAGGGAGATGGTCAGGGAGGGTGAGGTGGGGTCTTTGGTCTCTTGTCTATAATTGCAAAATGAACTCGCGTCTGCCTCGAGTCGGTCTTATTTTAAAGGTTGCTGCTGTAGTTTATGAGGCAACGGCAAATAAATTATGTGTATCTGTGTTTGTGTGTGCCTCCTGCTGCTGCAGCTGCAAGCTATTAGCTGCAAACTTCCTTTGGAGTCAAATCTGTGCCTTGCATCTGCAGCAACTGTTTAGCCAAGCTGCTGCTGCTGCTGCTGCTGCTCTACAACTTGATTAGGACGTGCCGCCTCAACAAATTTACACTGAACTTCGCTGTACACAAAAAACGTGGCCCAAAAATAACGGGGAAAACATAAGCAGCTGACTGGCAGATACCCTGTAATAGGTACCAGCTCAGTTTTTAGTTGAGCTAAATTTCCAAAGCCCATTTCTTTTCTTCTTATTTTCGTTCTAACTCAAAACTTTCTCAAAACTAAAACGATTTTCTGGATTTGGCTTTATTTGATTCATTCTAAGCCGAAAGAACTCACTCTTTGTGGTAGTTTGGCAACTGTAATCAAAACTGTGTCAAATCACAGCCGAGTTTTTAATGGCAAAGTAATTTTGGTAATGTTTGTTACTCTGGCTTAATTGTGCGCCTTAAATGGATGTACTCAAAAATTGCACATTGCTTGTCAAAATTCGTGACATCAATATTGTTTTAATTACAGGCTACAGGGTATATATGTACATATGAGAAAAAAAGAAGCAAATCAAAGTTGACAAAAGACAGCCGCTGGCCGCTTAAGACTTGCGCACGATGCTTATCATTTTTGTGGCTGCCAAAAAGGTACTTGGCCTGGATCGTGGCCAGGGATGGATGGATGTATGGTTGATTGTATGGTTGGATGGCTGGTTGGTTGGTTGATGGGTTCGCTGATGGCCGCTTTTATGGTTGTAATTGTTGCCTGAACGTGGCAACTGGAGATGCGTCGCGACGTTTCATCAACTGACAAAAAACAACAACAACAACAAAAACAAACAAAAACACTAAAAAAAACATGCGATAAAGATAAAGAATGTGCCAGGTGTGTGTAACAGTGTGTGTGTGTGCCTGTTGGGGCGTATGACCTGGTGAATGTTTGCGCCTGCGCAACAGCCTACACACAAAATACACACAACGCACAACAATCAACGAGACAAACAAAGGCAAATGACGCGCTTATCAGTTAAAATTAATCAGGCGTTGCCTTTGCTGCACGTTTGTGGCACGCACTTGAGCTCAAATGTGGCTTAGAAAGAATCACACACACACTCACACACAGTCGCACACCTTTCAGCGCCAGCGGTTTTCCAACGAATTTGTTTGCGCTTTAGTTGAGCATTAACATGACTTTTGTCAAGAGCCTCATCTATATGGAGGAGGGACTTAGACTCAGACCCAGAACCAGACTCGGACCCCGACCAGTTCCGTTTCGTTCCGTTTAATGTTTTTCCGTTTGTCATTTTCATTTTTCTGTTTTCTGTTTTCTCTTTTTATGTTCTTATCAGTACGAAAACTCAAGAGTTGCTCTGCCTCAAGTTTTTGATTCAGTGGAACTTGGGGCTCAGTTTTTTTCTCTACTCCAAAATGTGGTAGCTCATGATTTTTTAACTGACGCGTATCTTTTAGAATCTACTTCAAGTGCTGCCTGCCTGCCCAGTGGGCGGTAACAATCCAACACACATACAAAGACATACACACACACTTGAGCACACACTAAAAAATCCAAGTCAGATTGACGCCCACTTTGAGCAGCAAGCATTCAACAGCGCCTATAATTATAAACCATAATGGCAAACAAAGTTGAACTGCAAAAAGTGAGCAGAAGAAGAAGAGAAGACACAAAGCAACAATAACTCAACAAAACAAGACAAGTCGCGATCCAACAGTTCTCTTCTCTTGAGCAACAGTTTCTCAGGCACAACTGCTCGACTGTTTAATTGCTGAACGCTGCTGAAAATAGCTTGGAGCTATGTGAAACTGGCCGCTTCTACTCCACTTCCAGCTCCGCCTCTTACTGCTTACTGCTCCTCATCCTAATGCTCATTCTTCATCATCTTCTTCTTCATCTTAGCCACTGCTTACTCCTCCTCCTTGTTGTTGTCTTCTTCTCCTGCTGTTGCTTCTGTTTGGCCTTCGTTTCTCTACGCGATAATTACAGCATTTTGTTGTATCAATTTGTTAATGAACTCAAGACTTCATTTTCGGAGTTTTTTACGATGCGCCTTATGGCATTATTATACCCTGCAGCCATAAATGTGACTAAAAGAGTTATCAATTAGTGGCAGCATGTATGTCACTCTCAGCAGCAGACTTTTCCTCAACTTAATAAATCTGGCTTAAGCTAAACTCTAAGTTTAGCTCATATTAAACTTATTAATGATTGCCCCAATCAGCAGTAGTCGTCTTGTGGACTTATCTAGGTAAATATTCGAATATAATTTCATCTGATACTTTAACTGATTATTCACAAATTGGCAAGCATTTTCTTCATCACTTTTCCTAACGCTTTCATTTTCTTTCATAAATACATAATAAATGTTGTGAGCAAAACATGCTCGTCACCTTCAGCTCACAAACAGGGTATCAGTTGAGGCAAGCTCACAAGCTGACACTTATTAAGCATATTTCAAACAAAGTCAAAATTGATGTCTTTTTTATGAGACGCGTCGCGTTTTGTCGGAGCACTTGAATCAATTTGAAGCCACCGCCAGATGTGGATTTGGTTGTTGATGTTGCTCTGCAGTAGTCGTAGTTCATAAACTTGCAACTCAGTTCACACATTTGGGGCTGGCTGTCTCATCATATACAACACCATTTTATAACATTTTGGCGCTGGCTATACATCCAAGAAATAACTGCCTGCCCCCCTCCCCCTGCACTGCCCTTGTCTGTTTGCCTGCCTCTGATGTTGGTGTCATTATTATGAACATAAAATATTTCATTTCATTTTGAATGCTCAACTTCAACTTGTACAATAGCACAGAACTTCCCCAACTTGTTGTTGTTGTTGTTCTTCAGGGGGCTTTTTGGTCCTCATCTTTATACAGATTCACATATATTATTCGGCTTGTCTGTCGCATTTGAAATGGTTTATGTTTTGTTGTGCTTTCTTGTGTGTTTCTGTCCATTGTGTGTTGCTCACATACATTTTTGGCATAGCAGTTTTTGATCTGGCCGACAAGTTTTGCTTGCGTCATCCACAATATTTGGACAGAGCCTGGACAAACAAATGGCTCCCTTGATTTCATGAGCTGCAAGATGCCCGATTCCATGGCTGATTGCGGGGCAAGTGTGTTTGCCACACTTGCAGATACTTTTTATGCGATAGCCCAAAACTCATGTTTACCTGCGCACGCAAATTGTGCTTGCAAAATGGAAATATTTTATGCAACTATGCTGAAAACTTTGCTATCTCTCCCCATGACAATCCTCAGCTCTGTCCCCTTCTCGTTCCCCTCACCCACACACAAATTTCGATTACTGTCCAACAAATTGTTGAGCAAAGATTCAACGAGTCATCTAGGAAGGGGGCAGGGAAGAGGTGGTGTTGCCTGCGAGTGGGTCAAAAATGCTTTGCTCAGCTCTGTTTCCTGTGCGCTGCCTGAAATATTCAAAATTTTCACTCCAGAACACCCGCTAGCTATCTACACTAAGAGAAATAATTGGTCTAGTATTTGTAAAATCAAAAAGATGATTTCCTTAGAAGCCAAGTGATTTTTTCAAGAATCTTAACCATATTATTTATTATGGCGAACAAATTTCTGTTCATTTAATTCAGAGTTCGACATATTATTTCATATCATTTTTGATCAGTTTGTTATTTCTAATGCTTGATAAACTTTTTGCTGAGTGTAGCTAGAGCATCTTTGCCAAGAGCTTCAAATTGGTTTCCATACTGGGCGCAGTTTTCGTTTCATGCATCAATGGATTTACGTGTGCCCATGACAAAAGCCAAATAGTACAATGGATTTTAAATAGTTGCTCTTTTTACTGTGCGGCAGGGGAGGGGCAACATGTGGCCCATGCCACACAGACAGCAACACAATACACCAACACAGACAAAGGCAGAGCACAAGCCAGTTGAGAGCATTGCGAACGTTGTACGTTAATTAACAAATGCGTTGGCAAAATTTAAATGCAATTGCTGCACAATAAATGAATGAATGCTGGGTAAGGGTGGGGACGGCATTGGTGGCAGAGGAAACTGTGGACAATTGTCACGCGCCATAAAATCAAGCAATACAACAACAACAGCAACAACTACCAACAACAATGCAGAGACACTGCCACAACCAAAGCGTCGTATGCGTGATATTTGTCAGTGTCTCTGGCTGTCTGCAAATGCAATGAGGGTGCAATCGTCGAGCGGGGTTAAGGGGTAAGCGCTGTTGTTGTGTGTCATGTGTCAGACGTGCTGCAAACAGCAAAAAAAGTCACTTTTGCAACACAATTTCGTTTCCTAATTGAAATAAATTAAAACAACGACAAAAATTAAATGAGAAATTATGCATAAAAACTGTTTTGCAGCTGGTTGAAAAAAAAAAACGTTGCAAGAGTTAAAAGTTCAGTTCAGCATAGTTGCGAAGAGACGGAGGGGGTGTGGAGTGTGGTGTGTGAGGGTTGAGCGCCACAGAGAGACCACAACAAGGTATAAAGTTGAGCACCAGCAAAAGTTTGCTAAAAACATAAGCAGGAATTTGAGAATGTTTAACTAAAAGATACCCTTTGGAATATTTGGCTAATTATCTAATATCTTTTATGGGGTGGGTGGTAAAATGTACAAGGTTAAAGTAAAGTCATGTGTGTTATACTAAAGATAAATATGCTTAACCTAAAAACGAAACTTAATATATATAGAGAAAGTTTTCACTGCCTTACAGTCAGTTACATTCTTAAATATTTATAATTAATATTCTATATAAAAAAAAAAACATAAAAATAGATTGATAGCAGATGGCTTTGGTGTTTGTGGCACACACACACACACAGAGTCCGTTAAATAAATGTTGCACAACTTTTGTGTAAACACTTTGATGGGCACATAATGTATGAAAAATAGTTTCAGCCACTTTTTCTGTTGGGGCTTTGCAAACTTTAGCAATAGGGTCAGTTAACTAATAAAAGTCATTTGGACGCTTTTATGGAAATAGGCTATGTTAAGTGCCTGGAACGTGACTCCAACCACAATGCACACACACACAGGACACACACGCTCACACACATTTACACACACTCACACAAACAATAGCCGGCAGCTGTGGAGCTGAGAGAACTGAATTAATGTAAATATTGACACGAATTCGATGTCCGTTTGCCTAGGACACAGATCGAAAGGACTCTGCAAAGGGATCCAATGCATCCAATGTTGACTGTATCTGGTGCCAGAGATAGAGTTACTTCTGTTGTCTATGTGTTTTGTTTGTCCTGGCACAGGAAGTGTAATCCATTTGCACGACTAATGGTGTTGTGGCTGAAAACAGCAGCTCAACCCAACCACCCTTTTGAGCTGGCAGTTGTCATGTGGCTAACGGATTCCAATTAGAAATACGGTTAGATTTCATTTGTGGCAACAACAACGACACCAAAAAAAAGAGAAACCCGATTGAAATTCGACGATGCGCGATTTAAATTTCAAGACATAAAAATCAAGTAAAGACACAAAGAAAAAAGAAAAATCAAGAAAATGAGTGTTTGTTGATTGATGTCACAACATTAAAAAAGGCGGCCAATTAAGCCAAATCTATCAGCAGACAGTCGAAAATAAAGCGTGTGAGAGAGAGAGAGAGCGAAAGATGGGCGGCGTGAAAGAGAGAGGTAGCAAGCCCTGCGTGTGGCAGGCAGTTCCACAGCTCGAGAGATGTTCCGAAATTGATAAATGACACTTTTATGGGTGAAATAAACACGCAAGCAAACTAACAGCCGTCCCTCTTTAACGCCCTCTCCATCTCTCTCTCTCTCTCTGATGCATGGTGCCCTCAGTCTGCCGACTGAGTTGATTGCCAGCTTAAATGCTCGCACTCTGATTAATCAGCCACAATCATCTGATGTTTTAAGCTGCTTAAAATGCCTTCAAAATGTTTCACTCCTCCTTCAGACGGCTTCTCACTCTTCTCTGACAGCTTCTCCAAAGTGCAAATGAATTTTGATGGCCCAATACGTTTTGGGATTGGGATTCGGGATTGGAATTGGGATTGGGATTTCTCTCTGTTGTTGCTTATTCATTTCGTGGATTTTGAGTTCATTAAATTGCCATTTAAATTCTTTTTTTTTTTATTTTACTTTGATTTGTTTTCATCGTTGCGTCATAAACAACAAAACCAGAATGAAGCTCGTTAAACAATTTTTATGTAAATTCCAGAAATTGCTTTTTAGATATTTAGGCGCCCTCTGCTAAAAATCTGATTCAGGATCAGTGTTTAACTAACTGCACACATTCCCCTCATTTCTCTCTTTACCTCTTCGCGTTTCTTTTGTTTTTTTTTTTGTATATATATTTTTTAATTTAAAATCGAATAAATTTTCATGAAATTCCAGTTAAAAATGTCAAAAGCTGATTGATAGCTGGCAGACAGACGAGACGAGTAGTCGAGTTGAGAAGAGCAGCAAACGAGGCAGAGACAGAGACAGAGTCTTGAGGCCAGTTCGTATCCTGTTTCAGTGTCATCCACTCTCCTTCCTGTCCCCTTTGTGCCCTACGACTCAGCGCTCCTTCACTCTTCGGCTTCTGCCTTTAGTCAGACACCAGGCGGCACCTGCAGACGCATGTGAATGGTCTGGTTTATGCCAGACCAAGTTTACACCGAGAGAAAAAATAAATACAAATAAGTAAAACAGGGCTTGAAAAAACCTTCCTTGCTTTGACTCAAATTTAACTGCTTACAATTTTCGTAATGAATTCCTTACGATTTTTCCAAGTGTACATTTTGCACTGATGCCCTCCGTTTGGCGCAATCTCTTAAGCAATATCAAAAATTAATCACTTTTCGTATTGCTGTTGCAGTTGCAGTTGCAGCTACGCAGATACGCAGGCAAAGGGCGCGGACACAAAACAGATGTGAAACGGACACAAGGCTGAAGATGAGTATTGAGTTGGAGTTGGAGTTGGAGCTGGTGCTGGGATTGAGGTTGAGGCTGAGCCAGTTCAGTCGGTAGTTGCTTTGGGGCGTTGTTTGGGGGCGTTACGACTTTTATGTGAAACTGAAATTGGTTTTTCAGGTTGTTGTTGCTGTTGTTGTTGTAGCTAACTTCTGCAATCATCTGCTTGCAGACAGTTTGAGCTACTTCCGCTTAATCTGTGGCAGTCAAATTTCGACTGCTTATCAAATGTGTTGATAATAAGCAAGTTAACATCTTAAGTGGGTATAGGAGAAGGGGAGGGGGGGGGGGGGTGTAGTTTTGTTGCATGACCTTGAGGCAGTCCCCATTCAAAGGGCAACTCCTGAAGGCACTTTGATTAATGCATGCACAGCTAATGAGCAATTGTGTTCGTTCCGATTCTGCGGTAAGATCAATAAATTATAAATTAAAGAAATCCATTTCGACTCCTTTTTTATTTCTCCTTTTTCGTCGTCGTCGGCGCGTTGTTTGTGAGCCAAAAACTTGGCTTAAGAATTTCATGCAGTAGTCATTAAGAGGAAGCGCGAGAGAGAGAGAGAGAGAGAGAGAGAAAGAGAGATGGCGGAGTGTGGGGAACTTGCGCCCAAAGTGGAGTCCCAACTTGATGACTTTTGGAATTTTGATTAGGAGCACAGACATGTTCAAAAGGATTTTTGTTAACGCGCATCGGACTTTGAAAAATGCTCAAGCGATCAGGAGAAGGCGAGAGGCAGGGGAGGGGGCAACGGGGAAACGGGCCAACGAAGAGGGTCTAGTGAATTGGCCCATTGTATTGATGTGTCTTTGCTGCTGCTTTTTTTTTGTTGTTGCTGCTGCTGTTTGAAATATGCAAGCAATTTGATGCCAATTAAGCGAGTGATACTGGAGACCGAATGGCTTGGCCAAAAGGGATGACACAGGTGGGCGGGGAGAGAGGAGGGCGCGAAACAGGGATATATCTGCCAAGTTTGTCATACGTTTGAACATTTAACATATGCCGAGTGCAACAAGTGTGCCAATAACAAGACTCCTCACTCCAGACTCCACAGGGGAAAGGGAAGCACATGAAGACTATCAACTGCCAGCTGCATTTTGGCATATTTCTCTCTCTAGTTGAGATTGCGGCTATGTCCTAAAAGTCAAACATGTCGCGCATTTTTATTGCTCTTTGCAATTAGCGTTGCTGTCAGAAGACCACAGTGAGAACTGCAGTGGGAGAAAACTAGAAAATGCCATCGAGTCTAAGAGTGAACGACCAACAGATATCCATTGCAGAGCAGTGAGCTGGTTAAGCACTTTGTCCAAAGAAACAGCAAGTAAGAAATAAATCTATTTTAAAATTATGGGTGGCAGTTAGTTGCGAGCTGCAAAATTCATTAAATTTTCAGAGAGGCCTGGAAATATTTTCTCATTATCTAAAAGTTGATTTTAAGGCATACAAATCTTAGCTTGAATTTGGAGCCAGATTCAGGCTCATATGCGGATTTGGCTGCAGCTGGAGGTTAGTTTCGATATAGAATATGCTCCTTCACATATACGTTTTCAAGTGGTAAAGGGTATTAATAGAAGGGGAAGGGGAAGGGGCGTGGCAACGTGCTGACCGCTTTCAACACCTCAAAAGGCGAGCTGCTGCCTGCGGCACCGTTTCTAATGCTTTTTTGAGTCGAAACCCATTTCCGTTATTTAACATTGCCACAGGCGATGGCAGGGGCAGCAGCAGCGGCAAAAGAGAATCATAAAAACGTTGGCTAGCTGCCGGTGGCAGCAGTGAGTGCAACCTGGTGGCAACTGAGGCAGCCAGTTTATTACACTCGGGCCCCAACGAGGCTAACGCTGCGAAACGAGTTCAAGTTTATGGCCCAAAGATGCCCGGAATGTGAATGCGAATGCGAACGCGAATGCGAATTGTGGCTCCAGCGAGCCCAAATGGCAAAAAGTCGTCAATGTCAATTAGTCACACGTTGCAACAGTCGCAACCCCACACCCTTCTGCCTCTCATTTCCTTCTTCCCAGTCGGCAGCCCTTTAAACTATAGCTAGACTGCCAATCGATTTGTGGCAAGAACACAGAACAAAGCACAAACACCAAATTCAAACTGTGCGTCATTTTGTGGCAAGAACAAGGCACGGCAAAGGGGCAAATTCACAACTCCCAAATCACATAATCAAGTACAGGAAGAGCCCAGCGAGTGGCAAGAACGAGCATACACAGTGAAAAATAATGATCTAAATTAGTACTTACTTGTTGCCCCTTTTTTTGACGAGTGTAGCTTGACGCTACCTACACTGACCGGTACGTCGAGTCCAGTATCGAGTAGTCCATCTGCTGCATGCGCAGTGTGGCAAGCTAATTTGATTTCCTACTGGCAACACTTGCGGTTGCAAAACTCTAGCACACAGATTGGCTATAGAAAATGGGGCAGATACTGTGTGGCATAGACCGCATTGACTTCAGTTGTTGTTGTTGTTATTGCCTCGCTCCATTTGCAATTTGCATAATTACCGTTGTTGAACGTTAATTCAGCGCACTGCATCCGACAAATCCAGCATTGCCACAGCTATGGCCACTGCACATGCTGCACATGTGAGTGGCGAGTGGCAAGTAGTAAGTGGACGGTGAAGCACGTAACTTTTTGTACGGCCCGTGCAACATTTCATTACTTTTAATTGGTGGCCAATGAGGAAGCAATTTGTAGGGCCACTCAAATGTACGGCCAGGCAGCAGCAGCAGCTGCAGCGGCAGCACAGGCTGTGGCTGTGCCACACAACAGCTCCTCCAAACGGCAGCAACAGTTGCCACATTTTGGCGCCGCCTCCATCTGACGCCACTTGCCATTCAGGTGCTTGACCAAACTACACTCGACACAACAAAGTTAAAGAGCAGAAACTAAGTGTCCAATTTGTATTTAAACAATTTTTTCATTTTGAAAATAATTGCCTACAATTTTTAACAACGAAAAAGTATAAATAATTTGTAGAAATTATAACAAGGCTTAAAAAATGGTTAATTTATGCAATTTTTTGCATTTGAAGACATATTATTCAAGCTTAAACTCACTTCCTTTAAACAGCAAAATATTTCTTAATAATAAATCATTAATAAAAGTATTATGGAAATTTACATGCAATTTTTTTTAATGTAATCAGCCCGTTACACACCCCCACATCCACACTCACGCCCACCCCCCAACACAAGTCAACGAAATGTATTAAATAACCAAACATGATGCATGCAACTCCTGCTTATCTGCGACTTTATAACCATATCTACAGTTATGCTTGAGTTGAAGCTTATGCTTGTGCAACGCAGTGCGGTATCAGCTGCAGCTGCGGTGGTAAGGGTCACCTGCGGCTTGTAGCTGCAACGTGCAACATGCTGCAAAACCAAAAACCCAGCAAACCGCAACAAAATGTGGCCCAAACGCGATACTTGTGCGAGCATTTAAAAAAGGCACAAACTGAACCAAACTGAAAGAATTTGGAGGTAAACTTAAACTAACGTAGAAAAATCTTTGCTAATATTTTTGTTAGAGTCTTCAATATACAAAATGTTGATTTATTAAGTTAAGTATCTAAACAGTTTTAAGAGTCTCATTTAATCATTTAATTCCTTGTACAAAATACTTTCTTTCAATAAAAGCCAATTTTATGCCATATTTCAAGTGTTCAATTTTTTGCTTGGTATTTTAATGCTAATTTGTAATCTGGCAGCAAAATAAATGAATGTAGATAATTAAATTTCTTCATATTTTTCTTTTGGTTTTGCAAAATCATTCTGAGAATTCATAAATCTCAAATTTCCGTTTGCAGCCCGAGCGGGGAGAGCGAGAAGGGTTGAGAGTTGGGGGCGAGTTGAGAAGCTAACCTTTTTTTTGTAGCTTGAGTAGGGTATTCGAAATTTGCTCTTCTGTCTATTTGCCAATAATTCATTCAGCTTTTGCTGCACGTTCTTCTTCTTCTTAAGCTTGAAACAACTTTATATCTAGATGTTTATATATACACATACATATATATATATTTGCTGGAGGTTGACATTGAAAGCTTAGTCGCTGGCCGCCTAATGTTCATGTCGCGGTTCACATTCGATTTCATTTTCAATTTATTTTAGTCGCTTGAAGCGAGGTAGGGGGACGGACAGGGATTAGCTGGTCACAAGTGCTAAACTTTTTTTTTTGATTTTTTTTTTTATTGTGGAGCGTTCTTTGAGCTGTGGCCTAATCGGATTTGTCGCTTTAATGAAGCGCATGAAAGTAAGTTGCAAGAAATGCGCCGAAATTCGGGCTAATGAAAAAAACTTGAAGTGGAACTTATTATTCTCATTTTTTATTTTAAATATTTTCAGCGTGGGTTTTTTGGTTGGAGTATTGGAATTGGCAACGGACAAGGATTTGGGGCAGTTGGGGTGTGTCCTGGCCTGCCGGTAGCTGTCATGTTCTGATTATTTTAATTTGACACTTTTCGCCGGCAAAAGTCACCAAAATACGAAGCGAAGCGAAACTTCATTAAAAAATTGTCAAAAAACAAAAAAGAAAACGAACCGAAAAACTGACAAAAATATGTTTGCCGCGATAAGCGCAGACAGCAAAGGCAAAAGTGGAAGGGCGGCGTGGTTGGTTAGGGGGGAGGAGCAGGCTGGCATGGAGGCGTGGTCAGTTGTCAGTTACAGTGTTGCATATTTCATGCAGCTGTTGCGGCGGCGATGAGTGCGAAAATTTGTATAAAAAATACATGTCAAAATAAGAAAATTATTGAAAGGCACAAAGCGCATTAAGCCAAACAATATTCGACACAGTTTCCACAATTTTCACCAGAAATTTTCAGCAGAGAAAGAAAGAGAGAGAGAGAAAGAGGGGGCAAAGGTCTGAGCGTATCCCATTTTCCCAGTCAGCTGTCAGAGCAGCCAATCAACTGTTAAATTCGGTTATCTATTTCTGTATTGCTGTGCTAGTTAATCTTCTCTTCGGGTGTATCTATCAGATATCAGATGCAGCTGGTGGTCAGGCATCTGGTTAAATGGTTTAGGCCGTAAATAATTAGGCAGTCTATTGAGCCGAAAAGCTTCTGTAGACTTTAACCTTAACTTGGGTGCCCCGCCGATGTTCCAGTTAGTTGGAGTTGATTGACTTTCTACTTAGTTGGAGTTGATTTGGTTTCAGCTACATTTACATCTTGAAGCTTGAAGTCTGCTGAATAAATCATACGAGTTGAAAGTGAAATTTAAGTAGAATACGTAAATGGAAAAAAGATATGAAAATGCTCGAGTCGATACAGCTTGACAGGGGGTTACCCTGCACCCCAAGTCCTTAACTAGCAATCGTTTATATGAAAATTCAATTTTCATCCGAGTTTCTCAAATGTTTATGCGATTTTTCAACTACGGTGTTTGTTGTTATCATAAATCGATGGCTTAAACATATATTGAAGGCCAGTGTCATTGTGATATTCAGAGCAATTATTTTGGTTATTTGTAACGCAGAACTTCCTGTTGTCTGTTGTCCGCTGTGTGTTGTGTGTTTTGTGTTGTCTAGTCACCATTGAAAATCGCCTTAAAGTTGAGGGAAAATCTTGGCCAATCATTCAAGTTAACAATTATCCAAGCAAATGTCAAACAACAAATCAATCAGTGGCGGCATTAACTGCGGCTTTTACGGCATGCACCGATTATTTTGTGGCCCTATATGATATGCCAAACACAGAAGCAACAATAACAAATACCAAATTGGTTGTTTTTGTTGTTGTAACTGGAAACTGATGCCATTAATCATCACGAACGAAACCCAAGCCCAAAATAAGGGTCGAATTGCAATTAGATGACGACCAAGGCGACAATTTGAGGCCACAAACGGCAAGAGGAGAAACAGGTAGTAGGAGAGAGCAGAAGAAAAGAGTGTTTATTTGTGATATTTATGTATGAATGCGAGCCGAAACGTGATTTGCTAAAAGAGCCCGGGATTAGTTGAGTGGTAAATAAAAATATACTTATAGTGGCGAAATGTTGGGTAATGAAAATAAACGACTAACGGCAAAATGAGAAACGAGAAAATCGGGCAATGGGAAATGGGAAATGATAGAAAATGCACGGCTCAAAGTTAAGCTCTGTAGCTCTGTGGAGGGCAATTTAAAATGAAAATTAAAATTTAAATAGCTGCGACCATTAAGCAATATCCTGCTTGTGCGTTCGTTGCACTGAACAGCGCACATCCTGCGTGGCAGACACAGGCCAACCAGTACACCAAAGCCCAAAGGACAAGCAGGCGAGCAGCAGCAGTCGGCACTGAGAGAAAATATATATGCACAAGCAAAATATAGTCATAGCATGGGGAGTCAATTTTACAAAATTAGGAACAAATATTTATAAGCACAAGAGTCCAAATATGGAGTCCAAGGTTACAATTTTCTGAAGAAACAAAAAAAAGTATTTTAAAGTTACGAAATCAAAATGAAGAATTTATTAAGAAAACATCTTTAAACTAAAGGATATTTAAGACATTGTACTTTTCGGAATTTAACAAGAAAGTATCCTAAAATTACAAGATGAAAAACTTCACAGCTCTTGGTTAAAATTGCTCGAAACGAAGAAGGCATTACTCAAAATTATTAATTAATAGGATATTTTGTGAATTGTTGCTTGAGGGAATTTTGGTAATTTTGATATATATAATTCATAAGCTTATAGATTATTAATCGGCCAATTTTCTTAGAGTGGAGAGCAACAACTGTGTTTGTCACTCGAAGCATTTGGCTAATGCGCATCCCAGGACATGCAATTATGTGTGTGCCAGTGTGTGCGAGTGTGTGTGTGTGTCCAGTGGGTGTTTTGTCCTGTGCGTCGCTTTATTCAATTAGTAACATCCGATTATTACCTGCGTGCAAGCTGCGGCACCAAAACCAAAACTCCCCAAACTCGACAGACCTCACTCATGTGGCTAATGCCATAAAGGACATCACCCTCGATTCTGTGTGTATGTGAGTGTATGTGTGTGTGTGAGTTATGGAATGTTATGTGTTGAACAATTTCCAGGCGAGCGCTTCGCTTGTAATATCACAAAATAATTTCTCAAAACCGCATTCACAGTGCACAAACTTTACTAAAACGGATGAGGAGGCGGTGGGTGTGGCTGGTCACGCCCACTTCGGGGCCATTGACAGCAGAAGCAGCAGCGCTATTAAATCCAAAAACTGGACTCGAGTGTAAATTAAATTTCGTGTTGTGTGTGTTAAAGCAAAATGAAAACACAAACTGTAAACTCATTAAAAGTTGATCTGCGTTCTAATATATAAATATTCACAATTTATGTTTTGTTGTCTGCCCTTAACTGTAATTGCGTTTCGTATTTGCATAAATAAATTTGTTTTTAGGCGGAAAAAAGGAATAAAACAAACTCTTGTCATTCAGCAGCTGCTAATTAGATTGACAGTAACCGGCGCTCAGCAACGAACTCTTATACTTTTTACAGCATACTTTTAAGCTGCGGACTTTCAATGATCGAAATAATTGCATTAACAGTGGTTGTTGTCTGCGCTTAAGAGCGTTTTTCTAAATTCATCTCAGCAGTTGGGTTGTTATGTGGGCTAAGCTAACAGCTGTTAGGTGCTGAAACTTAACAGGAGCACATAAATAAATTTGGTTTTTGCGGAAAAGAAGGAATAAAACAAACTCTTGTCATTGAGCAGCTGCTAATTAGATTGACAGTAACAGGCGCTCAGCAACGAACTCTTATACTTTGTACATCATACTTTTTAGCTGCGGACATTAAATGATCGAAATAATTGCATTAACAGTGGTTGTTGTCTGCGCTTAAGGACGTTTTTCTAAATTGATCTCAGTGGTTGGGTTGTTATGTGGGCTAAGCTAACAGCTGTTAGGTACTGAAACAAAGAAAGAAAATCGAAAAATGCCTGAACATCGATATATGGACATAGGTCGAAACTTAAAAATGCCATAACTTCGTCAAAACTCAACTTAGATTAAAAAGCGAGGGCTTTTTGATCATATTTTCGCCCCTAAATCAATCCTACATTTTAAGTTGGAAACGTGATTTTGAGTCGGAAGACAAGTAAAAATTATAGCCTGAAAATCCGTATATCCATATATGGGCATAGGTCGAAACTTAAAAATGCCATAACTTCGTCAAAACTCAACTTAGATTAAAAAGCGAGGGCTTTTTTAGCAGGAGCTTAATCAGATTAGTAACAGGCGCTCAGCAACGAACTGTTAGGTGCTGAAACTTAACAGGAGCTTAAATATATCGCACATATAAATTTGTTTTTTGGCGGAAAAAAGGAATAAAACAAACTCTTGTCATTGAGCAGCTGCTAATTAGTAACAGGCGCTCAGCAACGAACTCTTATACTTTTTACAGCATACTTTTTAGCTGCGGACTTTAAATGATCGAAATAATTGGGTTGTTACAAATTATATTGAAATAACTGAGAAATAAATAAATTAATTCATAATGATTAATAAACAAATATGAACATTGTTCAAAAACATAAATTCAAGCATTTTCTTCTCAATTGGGTGGGCGTGGCTGCGGTTTGTGGCCAGCAAAGCAAATTTATAACGTGGACAATAAAATCTAGTCTCTGAAAATCAAAACTTTTAAAGCATACTTTTAGGACGAGCTAAAAGTCTAGGAAAACAGCTCCAGTTCGCCAAAATCCTAACGGATTTTCAATGATATGCTACTGCATTTAAATTATGAGATCTTGCAGAACTAACCACAAGATCCTTAATAGATCAATAACTATACATTTATATATAACAGACAGCAACAGGCGCTCAGCAACGAACTCTTATACTTTTTACAGCATACTTTTTAGCTGCGGACTTTAAAAGATCGAAATAATTGCATTAGCAGTGGTTGTTGTCTGCGCTTAAGAGCGTTTTTCTAAATTGCTCTCAGTAGTTGGGCTGTTATGTGGGCTAAGCTAACAGCTGTTAAGTCCTGAAACTTAACAGGAGCTTAAATATATCGCACATCAATAAATTTGTTTTTTGGCCGAATAAAAGGAATAAAACAAACTCTTGTCATTGAGCAGCTGCTAATTAGGTTGATAGTAACAGGCGCTCAGCAACGAACTGTTAGGTGCTGAAACTTAACAGGAGCTTAAATATATCGCACATAAATAAATTTGTTTTTTTGCGGAAAAAAGGAATAAATAAAACAAACTCTTGTCATTGAGCAGCGGCTAATTAGTAACAGGCGCTCAGCAACGAACTGTTAGGTGCTGAAACTTAACATTAGCTTAAATATATCGCACATAAATAAATTTGTTTTTTGGCCGAACAAAAGGAATAAAACAAACTCTTGTCATTGAGCAGCTGCTAATTAGGTTGATAGTAACAGGCGCTCAGCAACGAACTGTTAGGTGCTGAAACTTAACATTAGCTTAAATATATCGCACACAAATAAATTTGTTTTTTGCGGAAAAAAAAGAATAAAACAAACTCTTGTCATTGATCAGCTGCTAATAAGGTTGACAGTAACAGGCGCTCAGCAACGAACTGTTAGGTGCTGAAACTTAACATTAGCTTAAATATATCGCACATAAATAAATTTGTTTTTTGGCCGAACAAAAGGAATAAAACAAACTCTTGTCATTGAGCAGCTGCTAATTAGGTTGATAGTAACAGGCGCTCAGCAACGAACTGTTAGGTGCTGAAACTTAACATTAGCTTAAATATATCGCACATAAATAAATTTGTTTTTTGGCCGAACAAAAGGAATAAAACAAACTCTTGTCATTGAGCAGCTGCTAATTAGGTTGATAGTAACAGGCGCTCAGCAACGAACTGTTAGGTGCTGAAACTTAACATTAGCTTAAATATATCGCACATAAATAAATTTGTTTTTTGCGGAAAAAAAAGAATAAAACAAACTCTTGTCATTGATCAGCTGCTAATAAGGTTGACAGTAACAGGCGCTCAGCAACGAACTGTTAGGTGCTGCAACTTAACATTAGCTTAAATATATCGCACATAAATAAATTTGTTTTTTGGCCGAATAAAAGGAATAAAACAAACTCTTGTCATTGAGCAGTTGCTAATTAGTAACAGGCGCTCAGCAACGAACTCTTATTCTTTTTACAGCATACTTTTTAGCTGCGGACTTTAAATGATCGAAATAATTGCATTAACAGTGGTTGTTGTCTCCGCTTAAGAGCGTTTTTCTAAATTGATCTCAGTAGTTGGGTTGTTATGTGGGCTAAGCTAACAGCTGTTAAATGCTGAAACTTAACAGGAACTTAAATATATTGCACATTGCACATTTTCTGTGCAAGCTTAAAAGGACTTCAAATATCAATAAATTTTGAATTTAATGGCGCATCATTAATTAACAGTCAGCGCTGGCTAATTAATTTGATGCATACTTTTGAGCTGTTCAGCTTAAAACAGCTTTAAACGGTGGCTGTTGTCTAGGCTTAATTGTCAGCTTAAATTCCATTGAATATGTGCATATAAATTCATTGCATACTTGAGGGCAGACAATAAAGCAAAATGAATTTTCGAACTTATGCACAATTGATGTCGGAGCTTTGAATGCGCATATAATTTAAATATTTTTTTTTATGTAAAAATCCACCTCAAATAGATTGCCATCACATACTGTTCATACATAATTTGCAGACTTTGCAATTAAAATGATGCAGGCAATTTATTCATGGAGCACACGCTTGATTTATTTGCCCAACTGACAAATTGCACATGCCAAGCAGCAACAGTTTCATTGACATGTCATATATGTTATGATTATTTTCCCTATTTTCCCATTTCCAGTGATGATGACAATAATCTCAATAATAAGCAGATAGAATCTATATAAAATAAATAAATATATATATATATATATAAAACCAACACAGTGAAGCAAGCCAAATAAAGTTTGGCCAGATGACACAAAAGAAACAGAGAAAGAAAGGAAGAATGGCATAATATAAATTGGAAGGAGGCAAAGCCAAGTGAAATGAGAAAAGTTTTTTGCTCTAAGCTGTTATCTGTAAGCTGCCATAATAACTTTCCCCTTAAGCACCACGCCCACAATTAGCAGCGACCGACGATTTGTTGGAATTTCACTTAATAATTTAATGGAATTGATTATTATTTAAGTGCAGACAAACCAAAAGAGTCCCTCGAGTAATATACAGAAAGATTAATGCTCGTATATCAAACTTAAAAAAGGATACAAGCTTACGTTTCCCCAAAGAACGGAAAGAGAAATCAATTTAAAATAAAGTTCCGATAAGGGATAGTCTGTCACGGGGTGGGGCATGTGGAGGTTCTGAAAAGGTCCATGGATGCCAGCAATATTCTACGCCCGGGCATAAATATTTATAGCGCATCTGTCGGCACAAAGAATTCAATAAAAACATATGCAATAAATAAACGCGAAAAATAATAACAAAAACAACAGAATGAAAGCAGCTTTAGTGAAATCGATGCCCAGGACATTCTCTGTGGCAGTAGCAACAGCAGCAGCAGCATATTTACCAGCCGGTGGATGCAACATAACGTTGCTGCTGTAAATACACATGCCAGGACCTGGCCGTTTTGCTTCCTGCTGCACATCAAACGTGGTAAGCCCCAAAAAAGGATGCCCACGTTGATTGCCAGATTGTCGCTTTCTACAATAAATAAGCAAGTGGAAAAAAACACAACGACAACGGCAACTTTTACAAAAATGGTTTTCTATGACTTTTACACAATTACAATTAAGTGTTTCATTTATCACGCAAAATAATTCACATGGTCACGCAAACTTTTTCCTATCTCCCTTCCCCACTCTCTCTCTCTCTCTCCCTCTCCCTCTTTGCTTGTGGCTGCTTAAAATTCATGAGGCGTTGAGTCGCTTGTAACTGTAAATTACATTTATCAGCAACTCAAACAAACAGCAACTCCGGAAAGTGTCTAAAAGTCAGAGCCAGCAACTAAATAAATATGTGAGTATCCACATACACACATACACGGATATATTTGTGTGTGTGCAACACACTCAACAACGTGCAACATTTTCGTGTTCTACTGGACAGGAGACAAGAGCAGCAGCAACAGGATGAGGCGGATATATGTGTGTCGTGTTGGTTTGCAGCTGTTGGTCAGCATCGGTTTGAAAAATGCATTGCTGCCAGCTCAACAACAAAAAGAAGCTGTTACACAGCCGCCGCAGCACATACAAAGCGACATGACTAGCAAAAAATATAATAAAACAAGTTACACAAGCCAACGATTATATACCCTTGTAGAAAGGACTCAACCTGTCGACATTTAATTTTCACTGTAGAAATAGTATACTAACTTGGCTAGTGATGCTGATCATGTAATTGCAAAGATGTCTCCTTCAATATTTTTCATACCCCATCACAAAATTATAATACCTCCAATAAGGGTCTATCTGTGCAGTATCAGCAGCATGTTGGCCGCGAAATTTCTCATAATTTATTTGGCTGTCAAGCAGCAGTAATATAAAGATAAAGTCAACAATTTAACAATACTGTTGCCAGTGAGTTAATAGCTTGACAATATTTTTAGGCAACCTCATTCATCAAAGCTGGTTATTATTTAGAAAGTTTAATGCTTTCTTAAATGGGTAATCATAATAAATCAATTTGTTTCTTAATTTGTATTCCAGTCCTTAAGTAAATGGGCTACAATAATTATTTTAATATCTTCAGTCTTAAACACGTTTGCAATTAGATCCTTAAAATGTTGGTTCTCGAAATAATATATTTTATAATTGGAAACCAGCTTATACTCTGCTTTTTACTTTGTTAACAGTGGATAAAAGCAACCAAGTTTACGGTATAATTAGCAAAGTTATTGCCTGTTGTGCTACTCACTTCTTTTCACAAACACACACAGACACACACATACAGTTGCAACTTGGCCAACACACACATATGGACAGCGAATTTTTTGTGGACTGCCCTGAAGGGCTGCTATAACTTTTATTTTGTTGCCAATGAAATGTGAGAGGCGCGCCTTGATAGCGATTTTTGTATGATTTGGGACAGACTAGGGGTGGCAGCCATAAGGGAGAAATGGGAAGTGGATAAGGGCTGGGGAGGTTTTAAGGACCCAGAGTCTAAGCCATCATCAGCGTGACAAAGTCGATTATTTTCGTCTCAAGTGACAGCAAACAAGGCTTAAATTACGGAATAGTTAGCTGAAAACAGAATGAGAGAGAACAACAAAGAGAGAAAGAGAGAGAGAGAGAGAGAGAGAGGGAGATTGAGAGAGAGAAAGATAGAGAGAAAGGGAGAGAAAATGGGGAGACACAGAGCAATGAATGAATAAAATGAATGGCTTATCTTTTGTTGACATTCTGTGCGTCTGTGACAACATTGACCAGTTGTCTCGAACACACACTAAGCCACACATAGACACACACACACCCACACACACACACACAAGTATGTGTGGGACTCGTTAACACAGAAATAGGCTACCAAAAAAAGGAACAGTAAAGCAAAGAAAAGGGAACAATTTCTACAAGCTGACTCAGCTAAAGGAGATTTGTGCCATTTTCTACATGGCTGTGTGCTTGTGCGTCTGTGTGTGTGTGTGTGTGTGTGTTTGTGTTTATTGTATAGTAAGCTATGCGCTCACAAGTCACCTCCTTCTTTCCGTCTCTCTCTCTCACACACACTTGGCTTCCTGTGCGTAAATCCGCTTTTAATGAAAAGAAAACTCATCTGAGTTTTTATGTCTGTGTGGTCGCCGGTTAGCTGCCCCAACACACACGCACGCACACACAGAAAAACACCCTCACACACACCCAGACGGGCATAAGCACATCGCATATTACACAAAGGGCAACAGTTAATGCTCAGCAACTAAATAAATCTTGTTTTATTATACGCAGGCGAATGCTTGTGTGCCATATTAGGCTAAACACAAGCTGGTCAAACACTCCTCCAACCACCCACACCCCTTTACACTTCCCAGCTCCCCTTGCTACACACTCCTTCCTTCTTCTCCAATATTTAGCACAGCTGGCGTTTCCTCGAAAATCACTAAATAATCGAATTGGCTTAGAGGAAACGTCTTTGGTGAACACGTCACAGTAAACATGTCAATTTGGAAGTGTTTATTAGAACACTAATGCTGCCATTTTACCACACTCTCCCCCTCTTCCTCCCTTCCTCCCACACTCTCTCTCACACACTTTCTCACACTGCTTCCTTTGGGTAATCATATTTTAAAGCATTTTCACTTTCAGCGCCGCATAACTTTCGCAGTGATTTATGCCGCATATTTTTCCCGTATTCGTTGCTGACCCATTTGCTTTTGACCCAGTCAGTTCAGCAGTGTTGTTTTCAACCCCCCTCCGGCCCCATTCCATTTTCCACACTCTTAACCAAAAATCTGTGGGCAACCCAATTGAGCAAAGTTGCAACTCGGAAGTCTCTAACTCTGTTTTTCTGGTTGCAGCACCAGCTTCACCTCTCCTTCCCCTGTGCTGCGCTTGCTGGCCAACATTATCAGCCGCATTGCAGCTACCAATTTATGACCTGCTTGCTTGTTTGCTTGCCTCATCATCCCTCCACCCGCTATCTGCCCCGAAAACTGTGTTGGCGGCTTTCGAATGAATTTTGACGTAATTGTAATAAATTTTTGGTCAGCCGAGGCAGGGCAAACTTTGCTGGCAGCTCGTTTTGAATTTTTGGCCAAAACAGAATTTTTCTATATATTCAGCAAAAAAAAATAAACTTAAATGAAATGAACGACTTTCAGTCGATCTGTAAGTTAATTTTCGTGAAATTTCCTTTTATATTGACTATTTAGTATAATGTTTTCATAGCCTAAACATATTGAAAAAAAGTTGGTGAAAAAATATGTGAATTTTTTTTTTGTCAAATGGATGCAATTCAACAAATTGAGTTAAATATCAAAAACATTAACAAACAAAAAGCAGACAGAAATTTTTATATAAAATGGCAAAAGTTGAAATGCCAAATAAATTACAGTTGTGCTTTAAAAACAAAGTGAATATTTTCTAAATAACATGCTGCGGGCTTCAAATTTTAAAAGGCAAGAAAAAACATAAACAGAAAATTTAAGTTGACTGCTGACTATTCTGATTGTGTTTTCTTTAGTTTAACTGATACAGAAATCATTTATAGATGGCCTAAAGTATCTTGTGAGGTAAATAAGATTTAAAAATAAATTAATTTATAAGAGATTTACCGTTGTGTTCAACTTAATTAAATGTAATACAGAAAAAGTTGCTCATTTGCGTTGGCCCAAACAAATAGGCTGATTAGAAAGTATGCAAATATGTGGACCACACTCAAGCATGCAGCGCACATCGTACATGCCACATACCACATGCCACATGCTCTTTCACAGGCAATGTCCTTAGTTTTAGCTATTCAAATGTTTGCTCAGTTAACCACAAATGTGTCCTTCAGAAGTGGACGGCGTTGGCGAGGGAGAGGGCGGTTGAAGGGCACGCGGCCAGGCATTTGGTAATTTGCATAAAAAGGTTAGCAGCATCAAATGTTGCTAATTTTTAAGGTGCCACAGAGTGGGGGCCAAAGCTGGCAAAATTTTGCTCGTTAGTTGCGTTTAGGGATAAAAGGAAAACCAGTTGACAGGCATAGTCCGGTTGGAGTCCGGGAGTGTGGAAAAAGAATTTCCCATTTGCTCTCATTACTGCTGAATGATCAACTTTTAAAGGTGCCGCATCAGCAGAAAAAAAGAATAAAGAAAAACAAGCAAAAGACAAAGAAAAACCAAAAGCGTACAACAAAAACAAAAGCTGCTACAAAAACAAAGTTTATTTGCTCTTAAATATTTGGCAGTCTTCTCGACTTAGTTACACAAAAGTTAAATGGCAAAGTTTCTCATCCAAAAACAATTCGCGCGCATTTAACCTGAACGCAACACAAAACGTTGCGTCCGTACGGCGTGGGGCATGTGGCAAGCGGCAAGGGCCCAAATAGGGAGTGTTGAAAACTCAGTGAATTGTTTGCAACATTCAAACATTTGAACATTTCTATTTGAAGCAGCAATTGCACTCAGCAGAAAAAGTGTTATAAACAAAACTTTATTGTTTTAAGAATTTCTTAAATAAATAACTTACAATTGGAAATGCTTTAAATTAAATCAAAGATCCAAATAAACTATAGTTCACGTTAAGGCATAAAGATTTTTCCCAGTGTTGAGGGTATAAAGTTTGCATCTTTCGTAAAGTTTTGTCTGTCAAATGTTGCATGCTCCCGCTCTAATTAGACAATCAGAGAGAAATGGGGTTAGTGTGGAGGAGGGGATGAAGGGCATGGAGGTAGTTGTTAGGGAGGTAGTTGTTAGGGACTGCAATACTGAACGTGTTGAGTGTCAGGCCAAGACCAAGATCTCGTAATAAAAGCAAACGGAGCATGACAAACGCAATTTATGTGTATGTGGAGCTCTGGCAACAATTTGAGTCCTGTTCTTGCAGCCTGCTCCACAAAACACAAAGCGCCACCTGACGCGTGACACGAGGCTTTGTAAGGGAAGGGGGTGCAAAGGGTTGTTGAGCACAAATGGCATAATAAGTGGGCAAGTCTAATGTGCACAGCGGCTGCAGGGGTTGTGGGGTTGTAAATAGACAGCAGAAGGCGATGTTTGTCACTTTGACAGCTGCAAATCCAGCACAAAACAATGGCTAATAGTGTTGGGAGTGGGGCGAAGGAGATGGGAGTGTGGCAACGTCTACCCGAACAATTTAATTGCAATTCAATGAATGCAACCACAGTGGGAACAGTTGGACAGTCACACAAGCAGTTAGAGTCCTCAATGTGTCATTGGGTAAACTTAATTGACAGCTGACTGCTGACTGCTGACGCTGCTGGAGATGCCTGGGGAACAGTTGGGCAGAGAGCTATTAATGAGCAGCACACTCACAAGTACGATTAATACCCCATAAAACATGAATTAATTATTTATGCACAATGCATACGCAGAACTATTAATCAATCGCAGTTGCTTTAAGAGCTGGAGAGATTATATTTAAAATAAATGAAGGGTTATCTATAAAAATTATAATATAAATTAAATAAATCTTAGTGGTTATCCTAGTTTTCATCTATTCAACTTATAAATATGAAAATCCTACATCATTACATAAACTAATTTTGAATATTCCCATCTACTAACGTTTACAACATCTCACAAGGAATGTATAATGAGGACTCCATTTTTATATTGACCAGCATGGAAAAGGTCACCAAATAATTTGGACAGGCGCAATTAGGCTGGGAAGTTTCGCTCAGCTGGGCGGTCCCAGAGCTTTGGAAATCAGGAAAACTAATTGCATTCAGGTGTTCGCTTCACTAAATGACATAAATCGTTTGAATATTTCTCAGACGGTAAGTCTCACCTAGATTATAGTCTTATTCGATTTTGTTCGGCAACAAGTTTAATCTTTTGCAGAGCTATAACACACACGAACACACTCACGAACACCCACACAGCCAAGCAGCGCAAACGACGCACATTTTGGCCATGTCGCTCTTTCTTTTACAGTTCACCGCCTGCTCAAGGTCACTGCTGTCAGTGTGTGCGTGTGTGTGTGTGTGTGTGTGTGTGTGTGTATTACAGATGTTTTTCACACAGTCGCCACGCCCGCCCCCTGCCCAAGGGCAAAGTGTGCTAAGCAAATGACAACGCCTAAAAATAAAAGTGGAGAAGACCCAAAAACTCAAATCTGAAACCATTTACACAGCAGCAGTTGTTGTTGCTGTCGCTCAATAAACGTTTATGCATTGCGCGAGTCTGGCTAAATATTTATTTTTGTTTATCAATCATACGCACTGAGTGTGTGTGTGTGTATGTGTTGGTGTGTGTGTGCTCACTTATTCACAAATAATACTGGGAACAGTTAATGCGCAGACTCCGCGACCAGCTTGCCAAGCACGTGGTTCATAGCCATAGCAGACAGTTAACAGGCCATTAACAGTTCGTCAACAGTTGCTTGACAGCTGGCTAGCAGTTGGCTAACAGAGTGCGCTGCTTTGGGCCAAGGCTAACGTTGGTCCATGGCTTTTATACACACACACACACACACACACACAACTTACACACGCATGTGAAAACTTTAACAACGCTTGACAGGAAAATGCTTTTGGGCAAGTTTTCTTCCCCAGCGGACGAAGTTAACTCCCTCAAGTTGGCCAGTTGCAGTTTGTTGTGTTTTACATGATGCAAGCTGATCAGCATCGAAGTGTGTGTGCGTGTTGCACTCTGTGTGTGTGTGTGTGGCGAAGAGTCAATAAAGTTCAAAGGCATTCCCCAATGTGGCCATTGGCCCCAAAAGTTCAAAGTTGGCCAGAACTCAGTAAATGATGGGCACAAATCAGACAGTCAGCTCTGCCTATCGTTTCAGTTGACCGAAGTGTCTGGCTTTCGCATTTGGCCTTGACATTTGGCCTCACCTCTGAACCGTCTACTCAGATAGCTGAGTTTTATTTTGTGCGCAAAAAAGGCCAACAAAAATCAAGTAAAAAATGGCAATGTGTATAAGCTAATATATATATGTATCTGAGTATATATATATATATATCTAAATGTATTCTTTTTCCCCTGATCGGATCTTCCAGCTTCATTTCAAATTAAAAGTTAAGCTTACGCATCATTGAATGTGGGCGTAATCAAAAGTGGTGGGCGTGACAGTCAACAGTCAGCCGTCAAGACCTACGCTTAATGAAAACAAATTAATCGCATTATGTTTACACATACAGCGAGTGTCAACAGTAAAGTGAGGAACGAGAGGTGGCTGGATCGGGGAAGGGAGCAAGGCAGAGGGACTGAAAGTCAGCCTTTGTGCAAACATATAAAAGCGCAAAAGTGTTGACATTGTTAAGAGTGAAAGCAACAATAACAAGCACAGCAGCAGTTCAAAAAGTGCTGACACAATATGAGTGTGCCCAAGATACCCTGTAAAAACGAAGTGAAGCTAAAATTGTACTGCTCAAATGAGACAGCAGACATTAAACAGAGCAACGAATGGAGCGAAGGTGAAATATTTATTGGATTGTATACTTTACATCAAGAAGTTAAGAACTCTTGTTAATACTAGTTTTAATAGAAACATCAACTTTGTTCAACAACCAGCTTATATATTTTATATTTATTATAATTTATTTTATTATTTTGTTACTATTTTAATATTAAAAAATTAACACTTAGCACATAACTGCAGGCCTGAAAAAGGTAGGCAAACTACTGTTTTCCCTAGATTTTAAGACTTAAACTTTAGACTATTCTCCATAAATAAATAAATACTTTATGGCGTTAAAAAATCACACTTTAATTAAACTCACATTTCTTATAGCTGTCTAATATAATAAAAAAAAAAATGCAGTTTATCAACGCCTCGCATTTTACAGGATATTCGCAGGCTTTATTGCTGCTTTATAACGAAAGTTTTTATCCTTTTCTCGCATGTCGCATTTAACTTTTTTAATCAAAACTCAACGAATTTGCTCTTTTTCTCTTCCTCTCAATCTCTGTCTCGTTATTTTTTTGCTCTGTAGTTTTTTCTTTCGCCTGCATAAAAAATATTGCTTTCAGTTGCAATTTCTGCAATAATTCATGGTTGGTCAAACGTTCAGCCTCATTATGGCCAACAAAAAAGCCATCAGTGCAATTATCAGCCAGCAAATATGACAAAAACAGAGATGAGAACACAGAGACAAGCATTAGAAACAGAGAGAGAGAGATGGAGATAGAGAGTGAGAGAGAGGGATGAGGCGAAGCTCCATGAAGATGTCAGGCCACAAATAGAAGTCAACTTGATGAATGCTAAAACAAGTTGGCAGCCAAGTCAGAGCCAAGTTACTACAAGGGCAAACTTTTTGGGCCACGACAAGAAACACAACAACAGTGATAAATTATACACACACAACACAACACGACTAATATAACAACAAGAACACTGTCAAATAAATTGTTGCAGTCGCGTAATTTTAATTATTATGAACTGAAGAAGCGAGAACTGTGAAAATTAGACATTCATTTGGGGCATGTGAGAGTTCAGCAACGGCAGGCTTAAGCCAATTTTGTAGCAGGCCCGGAAAATCAGACGCAAACAAACTGAAAACTGGAGACAATGACGAAAAACTTTTACATTCACCAAATGAACTTTTGAACCGAGTCATGCGTGTTGTGTACTGTGTGTGTGCATGTGTGTATATGTGTCTGTGTGAGACACATGTGCGGCGCTCATAAACGTTACATTTGTTTTGACTTGTTTGTGCCAATTTGCTGACTGACTGAATGCCAGCGCAGCAGAGTAGACAACAACATTGTCAAGCCTTGTTTCTCAGTTAGCGAAAACAAGTAAAAGTGCTCGAGTTGACACGGATCGACTTGAAGAATGCCCTGCTCATAAGAAAAACTACATAAATTCCATTCTAGAGCGCTTTTACTATTTTAGCTTTGAACTCAACGCTTAGATAATATTTTTAATAGTTTTCACCATTATAGTTTACGAGCTCATCATCTAGCTTCGCGTTCAGATAAAAAACATATACACTTGACTGTGTTCATTGTATTCTTTAACTTGACTACCCCAGTCAGGCATTTCAATGGGCTAGAGGGTATTGCATAATAAGACAATGAAAATTCGCGATGCTGTCTATGCTCAGATGCTCGAGGAGCGCTCAAAAGTAGGCAACGATAATTACATGCTACAGTACAACTGGTATGTGTTGAACTAGAGGGAGTGAGTGGTAGACTTGCTCGTTGTGTGTGTGTGTGCATGTGTGTGTCGGTGTGTGTGTGAGAATGTGTTTATAATGTCGGCTGTTGTGTATTCAATATCAATTCATGTAAATTTAATTACGCCTGCCTGCGTCTTGTTTGCAGCTGCCTCTAATCCGCCAGTTAGAATGTGAGCTGTGTTGTGTTGTGCGTGTGTGTGTCTTGTGTGTGTTTTAGAATTTTGTTGTTTGTGCATATTTAATTACAGTCGGCGACAACAACATCAAATGGCTGGCAAACTAATTAAAGTGTTCATTGCTTAACCAAACAACTTTGGAGAGAGTTTCCAAGATAAATAAAAAAATATGGCAAAAAGTTGGTGAGTTTTGTAATTTTATGTTAATAATAATTGCATAAAATTGTTTAATGCGTAAACTTTAAAGATACGCGTTTAACTTTTAATACACTGCAATTTATTTTGCAATTAACGTTTCTTATAGTACTTCTTGTTGCTGCTGTTGCACTTGCTGAAAAGTAATTTCCAAGCTTTTTTTCATTTTGCCTGTGATTACAAGAAAAAAGAGCAGCAACCAAAACGCGGACTAAAAGTTGAGGCAAAGTTTTCCGACAAAGAGTTGCAAGCAGGCAGCTAAACAAACTGCTCGGTGTTGCAACTCCATTTCAAACACACCTACCAACCATTACACCCCACCCCAAACCCCTGTACCTGTCAATTTTTTAAATTTTTTTTTTGGATTGCGCTTTGTTTATTTGTCAGCGGCCAAAGTTGAAAGGCAAAACAAAATTTTCTCCTACAGAGCAACTAAAAAACTTCTGATAAAAAAGTAGAATTCAAATTGCAATTCGGATTTGAATGCGGAATTTGTTTTGGCATACAGCTGTGAGGACTTTAAGGTAAGATCGCAACAACAATTTGCAACAATCTGCTGCACCGCCTCTTCCCCTCTGCATCTGTCTTCTTTTCTTTTCGCTTGTTGCAACTTTACGCATAAATAAAATATGGGTTTGGTTTGCTTAGCTGCCGTTTTGGTTTTTCTGTTTTGCTGTTTTTCCTGCAAGGCGGCGACGTCGACAACGAAAGCAAAAACTCGTTATCGTTTAATTCCCCAACACAGCACAAGGAGTGGAGTCCTTGCCAAAGCAAGTCAAGCTATTGGCAGCTGACAGCAGCTAGCAAAAGGCGGGATGAGAAAGGAGCAGCATTTTTTGAAATGCCTTTTTTTAAATACCCTGCAAAATACATGAAAGGTCTCAACAACTGATAGAGCCTAACAGCTAAATCTCTAAGTGCAGACTAAGATATTTCACGTTTTTTTTTTGTTCTTCGATAACTCTGACTTGTTAAAAAGTGTGTATCGATGAATATTGATAAATATATATTGAAACTTCGTTTTGCGCTAGAGATGTAAATTTTGAAGAAAATCTATTTGTCGAAAAAAAACTTATCAACTATTCGCAAAATCTGCTTAATTTGTTCAGAATTTGAATTAAAGACTCAATTTTATGAATGTGACATATAAAAAAAAAAATTTGCATGTATATTGACAACATTAATAAAGAAATGATTTATTTAGGGTTAAGGACACCCAAGCAGCTGTAAAAATAAATAAAAACTCGGTACAGGGTATGCTTCTAGTCAGTTAATACTCGTCTCTTACAGTCCTACTTGTAATATTATGCATTGGCCATTTCTCGTTGCGCTTTTGTTGCAACTTTCATGCACAATATTTACATACTACAGGCTGATTGATGTTTGACTGTTTGCAAAGGGGTGGAAGGGGTAGCGGATTGATTGCTATTGGTAATGAAAAGCGGGTTGGGTTGTGGGGGTGTGTTTCGGCCAACAGATTGGCAGAGATTGGCAACATACTGCTGCTGCTGTAAGCAGATGACAACAATTCACAACTTGTAAATAAAACGACAACAACAATAATAATAACTACAATTGTTGTTAAGTAGCACAAGGCAACCAACAACAAATAGCAAAAACAGCAACAATAACAACAGACAACAACTTGGTGGAATCGATGGCCTGCTTGTGGCACACAGCCTCGACTCCATTTGGTGAGCACTGAGTGCAAATAGTTTTTGGTCGCCCACCTTCTCTCTGCTCTGCTCTGTTCTTCTTTCTTCATCCTTCCGCCTTCCTCCTTTGGCTCTTCCCTTCCCTTCCTTCCTTGTTACATGCAGCTGGCGCTTAGCCAATTTCCGCAGCATCTTCTCGTGGCACAGCTGCCTGCCCTTTTGTTTACCAACCTTAACAAAGACTTGCAGCATTTTCAGGCATTGCCATATTTACACAAATATCCACATAAACTTGTTACAAAAAGGTGTAGAAAACTCGAATCAAGCAAACAAATTTCGCAACAATTTATAAACAGTTGTGTGCTATGGACAAAAACATTCCTCCAGTTGCTCTTTACTTGACAGAGGATATATTCGACAAATTCTAGGAGTATTTCTACGGCTCTATTTTATTTCGGTTACAAAGTACAAAGTATGCCTTGAAAAATTTTGAAATTTTCTAGTGCTAGACTGTCGAGCAGAAAAACATTATTTACAGTTCTCCAAGTGAAGACGCACATCTTATAACGAAAATTTCAAAACTAAATTTTTTAGTTAACTACGAATTTTAATATTTTTTTGTCGATTTTATTTATTTTTTTTAAATGTATGAGTCTGAGGAGGATTTTTCCCTGTCAGAAGACAGTCGGAATAGTAACGAAAAAGCTGCCAAACGGTCAAATAAAGTCGATGGTGTCATGGAGGTAAGCGCAGGGAGATGCCAGCGACTCTCTTAGAGTATACATATCTCTTCAATCTTCTAGCTGTTGCCGGTATTCATTGGCCACTACGAGGATGATGGGCTCACCAGCAGCACGATTTGCACGGACTGCGATTACATGAAAGGACGGCGCATGCCAAAATTGGACTTGTGTTGCATGCCCATGCAAAGGAAGCGCAAGGCCCGTCGTTCAGCGCACAAGAGACGCACGAGCAGCAGGTCCAAGCGCTGCGTCAAGCCCAAAGCCAAGCCCAGGAGGAGGGCGGCGTCCCAAAAACGCAAGCTACGCGCCTGCCCCAAGCCCAAGCGCAGGTCCAGGCCCAAGCGTTCTGCTAACTTCTGCTGACGGCTGTGCAGCAAAACAAAAAAATTCACATTTGTTGAACCAAATTTTGAAAAATTCAAAACGAATTCATAATAAGTGCGATAAAATGTTTATCCTTGTAGATCGCATTCGAAAATAATACTGCAAGACATTTGGAAATAAAAATCGCACTGAAAATCGGAAGAATAATACACGAGAATAATTTATTTTAAGTACGCTCTTTGCCTTAGACAGACTGATTTGAAACTGACTATATCGATGCGGCTAGCATTGCTTATCAAGAATATGTATGCTTTACGGACTCGGAGTCGACTTCAATGCGTTACAAATTTAAATCAAATTTGGAATACACTCTGAAATAGGCAATTTCGAGATACCTCAGAGGGCAAATTGGCCAGATTGCTTCAAAGAATGCTTGGCTTTGGGCAAACAAATTTGGTAAAAGTCTCGTTATGCGCAGATTCACCCCATATTCACATATTCATAAATTCACATATTGTACACGCCGTAATTGGTCTTGTCTAATGAGTTGAACTTTTAGCACACATTATGAGCAACTGAGCGTAGCTGCCAGCAACCAGGTGCTTCCCCTTGCTTGCCACAGTTGCACCTTTTAACCCGGCATATTAAACGATGCCTGACTGCTCATCAAGCGTTTAGTTACACATTGTCTCTCTCTCACCCTCTCCCTCTATCTGACTCTCTCCCTCTCTCTCTCTTTCTATCTCTCTGTGAGCCATTCACAATCGCCCTCTTTCTGCCTGGACTTATTAAATGCAGCCGAGCGAAACATCAAAGTTCTTGCCTCGAATACGAAGCTTTGCCGCATCGTTTGAACTTGTAGAGATATCTCTGTCGATGCTACACACACAGAGAGAAAGAGGGAGATGTTTATTAAATAGTTGCACATCGAGTGCCTGTCAAAGAGGGGGTCTGATGGGGGTGGTGTTTGTCAAAGAACTGCGCGTAACATGAAGGCTTAGTGCGGTGATGCAATTGCAATTGCAATTCGTGCAATATTTCAATTTTGCCATTTTCCCACTGCTGCAGTTGCAACTACAACAGTTTTGGCCATGCTGTCCCTTGCACTTTGGCAAGCGTTGCCTCTTGCCTTTTGCATTTTCCCCGTAATACTTCATCTCGCTTGACTGATAAGGGGGGAGAGTTGGAGTTGCTTGTCCGACAGAATTTCCATGGCAGCCTTTGATGCAGCGCTATCGAAATGAAAACCAAACAAATGTCACGCAGTCAACACCAATCTAATCCCCCCTCCCCACGCCACCACCTTTGAGCTCGCTCCTTGCCAGAGTCTGTTGATTTAAAGCACAAATTGCAAAATTGCAAAATTTCGCATTGCGCTGTCGTTACAAAAAATTGCGTATACGTATTTCGCAAACGTAACACAAAACGTAACGGTGCGTTACGACAATTTACATTTATTGCCAACCATATTCAACCAGGGAAAGGGATGGCACAAGGGTGAGCCAGGGATGCGGCGAGGGGCTTTGCAATGGCAGCCAGCTTCTATTATATTGTTAAGCTGACATTGGCCTTGTTGTTGCTATTGTTGTTGCAATGGTTGCTATTGTTGTTGTTGGCATACACAGACACTTGGCATGAATTATGGACGGCAGCGAAATGAATTGGCAGCGAAAGGAAAATGGAAAGTATAAAGTTGAAAGCATGACTAACAAAAGCAGATAAGCCTGTCAACGGGTTGAGAGTTGCCAATTTGTTGGTTCGTTGTTGGTTTCATGCTATTGCACACATTTTTGGGCTACAAAAAAAGCACACCGAAATCGGTGACTCTTTATTTAAGATGAACTATGGAACTAGATTGTTCAACCGTAACTGGAAACACAACTTTAGCGATCTAAGCCTGAAATTTATTCAATACAATAATTATATGAGACTCCGAATTCAAATAGTTTTATTTTATCATATAATCAGATGATTTTCTCATATCTAGTCCAGATATCGCAAAGTCTGAAGGAGAACGCCATCTTTGGAGTGATAATTAATCAAATATGAATCTCTCTAAAAAAAAATACAAAAAACACCTGACTTGAAGCCAGCGAACATATTTAATTTACAAATGGGGTCATCAAATAAGGAAGAGTAAAGATTATTGTAATTACTGCATAATTACTTTCTTAATTATTGTAAGCCTACTCCTGTTTGATATATATACCGTGTTAATTAGCCTATTACCCATGCAGAGAGCCAAAGAGCATTTTGTAGTCTGTCACTTTGTGCCTTGTGTCTGTCTCTCTTTCACATTTTGTGTTTTTGTTGTGCATAATTTCGTGTGTGTGTTTTTCAGTGTGCTCCTCTGTGCGCGTAAAGACATTAACCCAACACACTTTCGCATAATGAAATTTTACTAGGCGGCGAGGTGAAATTTATGAGCTAAACAAATCATATTTCCAAGCCAAAGCATTGTTGCAATGTGGACACACAGCAAAGCTGTTAATTATTTGGTTGTCCTATTAACCAGGATATCAAACATCTTCAGACAGCATCATCTAATGGCCTGTACTCTGACTCGATGTCCTTGCTGCATATGCGTTGAGTCTTGAGGACAACTGCACTCGACACTTTTGGTGCAACAATTTTCGAGGCTATTGCAGTTTGTGTCACTCTCTCTCTTACTCTCTCTCTCTATCTCTCTCTGTGTCTAAGTTTCTAGGCCTCCTCTCTGAGCTGGTCCTACTGGCGCCATTTAGAAGGCACATTAATCAATTTGCCCGTCAACAGCAGCAGCAGAAACAGCAGCAGGAGCATCAGGAGCAAAAGGACTCGCAACCAAGCGAAACCGAAAGCTGCTTCCTTATGGAAAACTTTGGCGCAGTCGTTCATGTAAATTATAACGCCATCGTATCCGGGGCCAAGGGTTCCTCCAGCTCCTGCTCCTGCTCCTGCTCCTACTCCTGGTGCTTAGTTTTGTGGTGAAATATTTGTTGGTCGAGCGCCAGTTAAAAACTTAATTAAAACCAGAACTGGGCACAGACAGCCAACAAACATTTTGGCGCTGCACCGACTAAAATATCTTTGGCTTTTCGACCACTTTAAATGCAAAACGAAATGAAAAATATTTTCATTTTTACACACATGTTGTTTGCATGGTTTTGGCTGCAATTCAAGTGCATAATGGAAAATCCGCAAAAAAGTGGCAAGAACTTGTAAATTCTATGCTCGTAAAACTCTACGAGCTATTGTGGGTGGCAATGTGTCATTTGATCCCTTGTGCATTTGAAATTTAATTAACACGCACACATACCCTCACACACCCGCACACAACAACAATAAATGACAGACAGCTATCTAAAAAAACAAAAAGAGCAACAAGAAAAACTAATAAAAACTCATTTCAAAGAGTTTTGTTGATGAGACAAGCGATGCTGCAGTGGACACTGAGAAAACGCTGCAGAGAAATAAGCAAGGAGTGTTTCCAAAATACCCTGTAATTGAAAATATTGATTGATGTGGACATTTATGGCATTACTGTTTATTAGCCATAAATCGCTTGTGGAGCTGCTTAAGTGTCGAAGGATTGAATTTACTGATTAATTGATTTGATAGTGTTGAGTGGTTTAGAGCGGAGCGGATAGCTTAACTGGAGGTTGGGTGGTGGTCTAGGAAGTAGTATTTCATAAGGGGAGTTAGTCTGGATGATGAATCATTGCAGTCTGCTTCTTGCTAATTTATATATGCAATAACTTGGAGGTAGTGCAGTATGACCAAGATGTTTGCTTGAGATTCAATTACTGATGTCCATAAGAGGGTTAATATTTATAGTTTAATACTACAATCGAATGATAATGGAAGAGGAATCTTACGATTTGGTGACTGTAAGATAACTATCTGGAGAGATGAGTAGATTTAAATATTAATAGATTGATATATATATAGATATAGATACAGACATAGATATAGATATAGATATAGATATAGATATAGATATAGATATGGACATAGATATAGATGTAGGCATTCAGCTACCTCAATGCGTATTAATAGACCGAAGTATACAGATTAATATATCGCTTACATACACTCAAAATCATGATACCCTATTTACACAACACTTTCAATAAGTACAGGATATAAGCAGTAAGTAAAAGAGAGAGCAAAAGAGAGAGAGGCAGGGAGGCGAGTACGGAAAGAGTTGGGACAAGACAGCATTACAGCTTCCGGTCTGGCTTGGTGCTAATTCAGCGCCTGTTGCTGCCATTGCTATTGTCAGGCAGCTCTAACATGGCCAAAAGGAAGCAGCAGGATGCAGAAGGAGTATCCCGCAGGATGCAGCAGGATACTGCTTGCCGCCCGCTTTTGTCTCAGCTGTTACAAATATTTTTGCTCCTCTTACAACTTTTGCTTTAATGAATGTCAACAACATTGGAGTGTAAGTGTTGGCCGACGTCCGGGTCTGAAATCCCTGTTCCCTGTTGCATCCAAGCATTGTTAAAGTTGGTTGAGCAACTTTTTGCTGGCTACATTTTAAAACAGCTGCAGGCGGTTGCAAAATTAATAAGGATAAAAAGTTTTGCAGTCAAGTTTACGCCCAATTTATGACAGCGATTCAGATACTCGAATTTTTCACATTGAGTGCCAGCATTAATTAAAAGCCACATTTGCTTTTATGGCCAACAGCAAACTACAAACGCCAATAATGAACATGATATGATATAAGCAAAGTAGCAAAGCAAAAAGCGATAAAAAAAAAAAATTTGATTTGTTTGCCAACTGCGGATGAGCTGTAAATATAAAAGCAAAGTTGGAATGATGGAAAATTGGCGAAAATTGAAAAAGAAAGTAGAGAGCAAAATGCACTAACGACGTAAGTGCAATGGAGCTCAGCAGCGAAGCCAATAAGGCATTCAATTAATATAGTTAAGCGACAGATTCAAACTTTTATGTGCAATAAAAAAATAACGCTAAATTTTTGTACACTTTTTATAGCTGCAATGAAGCAACAAAGTTTTGTCAACTTTAGCTTGCCACATTCTGAACACGCTATGTGGCAGCACATAAAGTCGTGACTCTCACACATATATGTATATATATATATCTATCTACCACTAGAAGCAGTGCAGCCAAAGCTGTTGAAAACGAAATCGACTTGCATCATTTATTCGCAGTGATTTTTAGCCGACCGTCCAGCTGTGCAGCTTACTCCACCCATCTTCCGCTCTTCCCCTCTCTTTTCCCCTCTCCCTCTCTCTGTCACAATCCCCCACTTGTTGTAGTCTGCAGTTGTCTGCACTAGTTTGGACCAAATATTTGCTGTCCTGATCGCTTTTCCATTCAACTTTTATGAACCGTTTTTGACAATTTCGATTTTACACAGTCAATATTTACATATTGCAAAAATACAACCTTCCCTTACCAATTCCCACCCCAATTCCAACCCCTGTTCATTTTGCCCACAGTTTATTGGATGTGCAGTTAACCAAAAATAAATCGCATATCGGTTTCTCGTTTGCAGCGCATAAGCCGCTTAGCACAAAATTACTCATACGTCAAGTGGCACCAATTGAAATGCAGATTTTTAGCAGCATATATAAAAAATACGCTGACTACCGCAGAGTGCAACAGCAGCAGCAGCAGCAACAACAATTGACCCAGTTCACTGGTATCCCGGCTACTCCACCTCTAACTGAACTGCATCATCTTCTGTCATAAGCCGCCGCTCCAGCTGCCTGTTCCAGTTTATACTTTTATTTTTTTGTTTGGTTTTTTTTACCGCGTCCTGTCATTTTCAATTTGGCTAATCGACACACTCGCAACCCACATTGTCCAGCGAGAGGGGGGCTTACAAAGGGTAGAAAGGGTGCAATTGTTCCAAATAGCCACGTGGCTTGGCATCGCTCGCTAAAACCAAACAGTACGGCAGAACCACTGTCAGCTGCAGTGACCCACATATATAAAGCCAAAGCCTCACACAAACCACGCTCCAAACTAATGGTGAGCCAAAAGCAGGAAGCCAAAACATCCAAATCATCTACAAAAAAATCAAAAAAAAAAAAACAGATAAAAAAACAACTAAAAGCAAAGTCGAATTCCGTTTACTCTCGAGCGGAAATGAGAATTTCCACAAATTGGGTTTGTCCAAAAATATGAATAAATAAAACACTTTTGATTTTAGCATTTTTAGTAGCATTTTTTTTTGTTAGATGCATTGCAATCAGGGTGTCAAACCGAAACGAATTTAGGTTCCGGCTTCGGTGCTGGTAAGTGAAATTTAAGGGTTCCGGTAAGGATTTTAAGTCTTTATCAAATTTATTATCGTTTTCGAAAAACCACAATGATTTGGTTATCAACAATGACAATGGTTTGCATAAAATATTGAATAACCAGCTTAGAATTTCAATCATGTCGAGCAGATAACTTTGTTTAACGGTTCTGGTTGCCGTTTGACAACTTATTTACAGTTATGAAGAACTGAACTATAACTTTTGTATTTCCAGATTTCCTAGCAGCACCTTCCAAAATCTTGTAACCACTGTAGTTGCAGTATTTACCATTGATTTTGCAGACCATTTGTGTGGTTTGGCATGGGATTACATAAAGACCGCAAAGCGCGCTTAGCTTAGCTGAGACAGAGAGAGAGAGTGAGATAGAGGGAGGGAGAGAGAGATAGAGACGACCGCAAGAATTAATTGAAAAGTGAAAGCCCTACGAGGAAAAAAAACCTACAGAAAATAAGAAAATAAAATCAAATACAAATAGAAATTCACTTTTTTAGCGCAGTTGCCCCATAAAAAGGGGCACACCCTGCAATGTAGCAACGTTGCAGTGTTGCAAGTTGTTTGCAACACACTGCATAATGCAAAAGGTTTTTAGCCAGTTAGATAACTGGTAATTATATTTGTTTGGCAAGGCTTGGCAACTCTGCACGCCCATTCAATCCAAATCAGGTCCAAGACTGATACTCAGAAACGCCCCCATTTCCTAGCACCCTCCCCTCTTGTCAATCCACAACTAATTCGACGAATAGCCAATTTGAAGCCAATCGGAATTGTGAACTGCAAAAAATAAAAAACTTTTTCAACAACTTGAACAACTTTGTAAGTGAGTGGCAGCAACAACAGCAACAACTAAACAGCTGCAACTGCAACAGCAACAGCAGCAACTGAAGCAAAAATAGCTTGTACAATGAAATTGAATTATTTGTTGTTGGAAATTGCGCTAGCAAAACTCGCAGTTGCAACAACAACAACACCAAATAAACTACACTTCAACAGCTTTTGTTGAGCTACACATGTGTGGGTTGGAGATGTTGAGGATGGCCTAATGGGTGCCAGGGGTAGTTTTAGCCGCCGGGTCGTGCATATTTCAAAACTAACAATCCCCATTGTTATTGCTGTTGTTGTCTCGTTGATGTCGCTTTTGTGCAACGCCGCTTTTCGAAAAGCTCTACAAAAAATAGAAGAAGCAGTGGCAAAGAGTTTCTTTTTTCCAACTCTCCGAGCGGCCACTGAAAATTGATTACCGATAACGCCAGCAAAGGATAATGGACTTTTGTTGCAGCTCAGCTGAACAGACAATAAAAAAAAAAAACGAAAAGTTAAAAAAAAGGAATCGCAAAGCAAACTAACGAAATGTGTGTGCAGAAAAAACGAATAGTAGAAAATATGGCGAACAGCGCCAAAGGTCGGGTATTCAAAATACAGGATGCGACAAAAAAATGGGAGCAACATGATGATGTTGAACTGTAAACAGTCGTCCGGTCATATGCCAGCGTGTACAGGAAATGCGATTACGCCGGAGTAGTTGAGAGAAGAAAAAGCAGCTGCAGCCGGAGAAGTTGCACAGAGTGTGGAGCAAAAGAGACGACAGCTGCTGAGATTCTCATGATAGTTGCAAGAGAGCTAGAGTACGCAAATTGAGTTTGCCACAATTAAGCAATGAAAATGTAATTTCAGTTTGGCATTCAAGTTGGCATTAAAAGCTTAAAACGGTTACTTGTCGTTGAGAGAGAAACTTTTGAGGAATGAATGTTAAACAGCAAATAATTTGTACAAGAAACTTTCAACAGCCGTTCGTGCCAAATGGCTCTTAGCCATTCAGTGATTAATGCAAACCATTTAAATACTTTTACACAATACAATAACTATTTAATTAAAGCCATTGTTAATAAGCAACATCAATATTCAGCGGCTCGACTTAATTAATATTTACATAAATAATAAAATTATTTGAATTTTTTACCATTTAAATGGCGTGACAATTCGCAATTGTTTATTTTTTTCAACAGCAGTCTTTAAAAACATTCAAGTATAATTTAAATAATTGAATATAATAAATACAGCAACAAAATATTTTTTTATTAAATTAATTACTCGCAATATATGCACTTTTTAATTAAAACCTTAAGTCGATTTAATATAATTTGAATATGAAAAAATATATTTTTTTATTTAATCTCAACAGCAGGTTCATGACCTCAAGCACCCTTCAACTTGCAACCTTCGACACACATGTTCAACATTTTTAAATGGTTTCCATTTACCAAAAGCCTTGCGGGCTTAAAAGTGAGTTCATCGTTTTAAAAACGTTTCAACACTTAAACCCCAACAGGCTCAGAGTAAGTCCAGCGTTTTAATCGTCATTTCATGCGTTTTCACAGAATTTCATACAACGGACCTTTTTATGTTCTACAAAAAATAAATCACATGAAATACATTTGGTCAGCAAAGTGAACAATTTGCTCGAGTTATTTGTGTTAAAATTAAATGAGTAAAAAGCGCACGAAAAAATGCGACTGCGGGCAAAATACTGACTTATCGTACGGGAAGTTGAGGCTTGGTTTGGGTTGGGCTGGGTTAGGCTGGTTGGGTGGTAGAACACATTATTTGTGATTCCGCCCCTCTTGCCCAACCATATGGAGCAACATTGGCCCTTTTGGTCCAACCGGTTCACTGACCACACACACATCCGTTTTGCGTGCTCAAGTGCAAAAGAATTTTCCTGCATTATCTGCACGGGCAAACAAAGACTGACTGAGCAGGGTGTGACCGAGGTTGGGGTGGTTAGCTAGGGTTGTAACAGAGTTTTGGCAATTTGTAATATTTTGCTCATTACACACACAATGGACAAGTAGATACACATATATATATGCTTGTGTGTGTGAAAACTTCCGCTTGTATAAAAATGGCGCCCATTAAGAAATAAAAACGTATAAAAAAACGGAAAACGAAATCTAATAAAACATGCAAATACAAAAAATAAAAAATGAAAATGTTGGAGCAAAGTCAAGTGGCATTAAGGTGCAGAGTGGAGTGGGTGTAGCAAGAAGGGGGCAACTGCAAAAGCACAGCGTGTTTAACGAGCCATTTGCCGTTTTGGCGCTGAACCTGCTAATTGAATTAGAGACGCTGCGCTGCTGGATGTAGAATGTGTTGAATGTTGAATTTGAACAGCAGCAGCATCAGCAGCAGCATCAGCAGCAGCAGATAGTAGCTACAACATGTGGCAAGAACAGCGGGTTGTGGGCGGCGGGCTGTTGCCCACTAAACGCTTTGGCATGCCGCATGCCTCAGGGCTTACGAGTTTCGCCCGCAGGATTCAATTAAGTGTAAGTGCACCCCAAACACACACGCACACACACACACACAAAGAGGGGTGTGCGGGGTGGCGTATTAACAAAGGCGATAATAAATTCAAGTGTGCGCAGCAAGCTAAACGCTGCAACAACGCCTCCTCCACTCGTCTAATGAGCATCTTGGCTAAGATAGCAAAACTTAAATAGCTGAAATAGCTATAGCTATGGCTGACAGTGGCACTTGCAGTGACAATGTTGCCACACTTGCCACACACACCCACACACTTTGCCACATCAGTGTTGATAAGCCATAACGTTGCCCATCAAGATGCGAACACCCTGCCAAATTGCCAAAGGCAAACGGCCAAAGTGTGACCCCATAAAAACAAGCACTGTTCGATAAAAACAGCCTCAAGCCAACAGTCAACAATCTCGAATGTGGCTGTGCCAAGTGAAAATTGATCAAAATATGGCAGTGAAAACGAGCAGTAAAACGTTTTTTTGGAAAGTGAAATCCACTGCAATGTACATTCAGAGTTTAAGCCATAGTCAAAAAGCCCTGGTTTTTTTTAGATTGAACTTGGAGTCAAAATCGCATTTTCAACTTTGAACGTAGAATTAATCTACAGCTTAAGCTATGATCAAAAAGGCCTGAATCTTGAAAATCGGTTAAGTTTTGAGAAAGTTATGGCAGTAGAAAGTTTTGTCCACTCCCCAGAACACTTCTTGCTGGTCGAATTTTAACACAAATTTTGAGTTAAGATCATGTTTCCAACTTTGAATGTTAAATCATTCAGAAAATGCAATGGTTTTTGAAAATTGGTTCACTTTTGACCAAGTTAAGGCTCTGGCAAATTTTGATTCAACATTCGATTTTGACTATAAATTGTGTTTTCAAATTCTACAATGATTTTGATCTATAGCTGAAAAAATTAAGAAAAACTTTCTCAGATGACAAACAAAGTGCAAAAAGTCAAAACACTGGAAAATTCATTGAGATTAAGGCAAAATTACGAGATTGGAGGCGGGGAAAAGTGGGTTTAACTTTTTGATGAGTATAAGAAATAAGTACCTGACAGAGACACACATACATATACACACGCACAAACACACTCACATAAACACACACTCACACAGCTGTCAGCTGTGACTCGATTGTCATTCATCATTTTGTTGTTCATTGATAGAAATCAATGTCAAGCCACTCCAGCTTGTGTGTGTGTGTGTGTGAGTGTGGTGCCATGCCCATACGCCCACACGCATAACACATGCGTAACGCCTCACAATGAGGCAAGTGACTCAGTGGTTTTTTTGTTGATTGTTGACTGTTGTTTTTATCGCTTATTTGCTGCTCAGTGTTACGCACCGATTTAATGGCCAGCACAATGAGTGTCGAGCTCGAAATTAATCGAATCAAAGTTTGTAATCGAATAACAATTGAAATGATCCTCACACAAAACAAGAACAACTTTTAATTGGGTTTTTTGGGCAGCATGATTTATATTTGCCTGTCTGCTAATGCCAGCTGCCAGCTGCCAGCTGCCAATTGCCAATTGCAGTTGCAACTGCAACAATGCCTTCATTTTCAATTTTATTTTCAGTTGCAGCTTTTCAGTTTTTTTTGAAAAGTTTTTGCTTAGTGTTTCCAAGGAATTTATCGACGAATAGCCGCATAATGGAAAATTGGAAAATTGTTTGCAGCAAAAGTTGCCTGCGGGAGGTGAATGTGTCGAGAGAGGAGCATTCTATGAAATTGAGGCTATTTCATTATTAAATTCCAAAAGTGAGACGAGCACATGGAGTGGGAGGGGTGTGGGGGATAAATGACATTTTGGCTTTGGCTCGTTGACTTTTCCTCGGAGAAAAATGAAAAGCTCAGAGAAAATGACTCGAAACCAATCAGCGTAAAAATTGTTGTTGTCGACCCAGCAGCAAGGACACACGCAGTTTATCCACCTAGTGCACACACACACATGTGTGTGGCTGTCTGTGTGTGTGGATATCTGTGTGTGTGGGAGTCTGTGTGTGTTTTCTTTCGGGCTTACATGCTGTAGCCTGCTTTGTTATTGTACTTTTGTAAATTGAGTCATACTTTTGTGCTGTTTCTCGGGTCACGCCTCAGGCTGTTTATGCTGGATTTGATTCGAAGAACTCGGATTAGGAGCACAATTGCCTTTCTTGCCCAAGAGCAACTTTAAGTTTTATAAGAATTGTGTATGTCTCTATAAGATATGTATATGTAAATTCCAAAGTTTGTGTTGAGCTATACACTCTTTAGATATTGAGTGTCTTACATTTTAAGATATGCAACCTCACACAATAATCTGTAAGAAAAATTCGCTCGCAGTGCGATTGAAACTAAGTTGAAATCACAATTTACCTTGGAAGCAACATTTTAAAAGGATTCAGGGTATAAAAAGGAACTTACATTGGAGAAACAGCCTTATTCAAAATATTATCCATACAAAATAAGCTATTTGGAAATAAACAAGATTACAATTTTTTTAAGCATATTTTCTACGTGTTGTCATATTTGACGTAAGTGAAAAAAGCAGCTAAAATCTATAATTTGTAAGTTTTGTTTTAAATAAAATTCATACGATTTTTTATTGTTCAGTGAACTCTTTTCATACTCCAAAAATGTCCAGTCAGCTATCGACACTTAAGAGTCATAGCTTTGGAAATCAAAATAAAATCCATTTCTGACAGCTCAAAGAACAATTTTATACATTTTCAAGTGATTTTCGATATATTCAGAAATTGAAACAAAAGTGGGCTGTCTTATAAATTTTCTAGTGAGTCTTCGATTTGCTTTGCAGCAGCACGTACAACACACCACGTGGCGTATGCGTAATTTGATTTATATACGCCAAACGCGTTGCAAACGTTGATGAAACTGCCCCCGCTCTCCCTTCCCCCTAAGAGGAGCTTCAAATACGCCACACACAATGTAAACAAATGTCTCAGAGAGAGAGAGAGAGAGAAAGAGAGTAAAATGAAATGAGAGCGAGCAGTAGCAGTAGCAGCAGCAACAGTGTGACGTGAACTGTGACCAAGGCAAAAAAAAATAAAAATAAACAAAAAAGAGGAAAATGCTGCTGTGGAAAATGTTGGATTGGGGAAAAGAGCGCCTGCGCCGCCAACGACGACTGTAACCAGTATTTATTGGCACCGCTGCTGCTGCTGCTGCTGCTGCTGCTGCTGCTGCTGCTTCTGCTTTTACTGCTGCTGCTGCTGCTGCTGCTGTTGGCTTTATAGGCAGCAAGTCACATGCGAGTCGAGTTTTGAGTTTTGTGTTTCAGTTTAGTTTTGGCAGCGAGCGCAGTTCGACGTTGTGGCAGTTAATGTTTTGAGGCACTGTTTACGGCAGGCCAAGCGAAACGAACCAAAAACGGTGTGTGCTAGTGTGAGTGTGAGTGTGTGTGTGTCTGTGTGTGTTTAGATGAAAGTGAAAGAAGCTGTTCGTGCCATAAATTGTTTGCTTATTGAATCCTAAATAATAATAATAATGTTCCGTTTGGCGCGTTGCTTAAAAATCAATGGAAAAAAGCGAAAGTGAAAGCAGAGAAAGCACTTACAAATACATGTACACAAAAATTACAGATACAGATACAGCGCACAGCTGCTCAAAATACGCACGCACAGTGCGACAGAGAGAGAGGGAGAGAGCGGGAGAGTGAGCGAGAGAGAGCGAGGCGTGCTAACAATTTTGACGTCATAAAAGTTATGTGTGTGTGCGTGTGTGTGTGTATTTGAGGTGTTAAATTTATGAAATTAGTTAAATAAATTAGCAAGAGCAGCAGCCAGCAAGCAAACAAAAAAGTGTTGCATAAGCTGCAGGCGCAAGCAGAGGCAAGTGGCAAGTGGCAAGCTCATGATGCAGGGCGCAAAAAAATATTCTCGCTGAATGTCCTTGAACGTTGTGCATAACAAATGTGTTGTGTGTAGCCAGACAAACGTTTTCAGTTGAGTGTGGTTATGTCAGTCACTCAGTCAGGCAGTCAGTCAGCCTGCCAGTCTCTCAGTCAGTCAGTCAACATTTTTTTTCACTTGTGCCTCAATTGGCATTGGCACATTTTGTGTGCTGTTTGTTTATCTGATTCTTTTTTCTCATTTTTCCTTTTTGAGTGCAGGAAACTCAACACATAACATGTGAAACAGCAACTTGGGTTTGACTACTTTTCTAGGTCGATTTGCCTGTGGGCTTGGTGGCAGGGGCATGGGGCACTGGCATGCCTCAGTGTACGTTTTTTGGGGTTAAAGGTTGCATGCAGGCAACGCGGCTGCTTGCTCGACTACAATTTTTGCAGCTTTCGTTTGTGGTTTATCAGCATTTGCCTGCGTAATTGGGTTGCAGCAGCGAGTCCTTGAACTGCTTTCCACACACACAGACACGCACATGACGCACACACACGCACAGCTGCAGTCGCGTCACATGTGCAAACAGCTTTAAGTTTGGTTTTCTCTTTTCTGCACATATATTTTGGGGCGTTGGTTTTTTTTGTTTTTTGGGTTAGCTTGAATGCCAACTTTAAGCTGACGCAGCAGCTGAACTGGACAGTAACGTTATTTATGATAGCCTGTCAGCTACACTTGCAGAAAAAAAGTGAACTCTGAAATGGAAATCAATTGTGTGCTTCACAAATTGATTTGCTGACTATTATTATAGCCTTGCTGGGGATTAATTTACGGAAACCTTCATCTTGTAATTCATATATAAATGTCAGATCGGAGCACTATATTCCTTTCTAAGGCAGCTACGAATAATTTTTCGAAACATGAATTCTTATAAATAAATACTTTATCTTGTTATGCATAACAAACTCAACCGTTATGCGTTTTTATTTTCATTGCCATAGTTTGTGCTTCAAACTCGAACACTAATTTGCAAGTGTAGCAAACCCTTTGGGGAGCTTGCATGATGGGAGTTGGAGACAGGCACAAACCATTAAGCAAATTGCTTCCGCAAGGCTCCACAAAATGCTCGCAAAATACTTTAAATTATTGAAATGCGTAGCCGCAACACAAGCCGGGCAAATGGTGCACGGTTAAAACAAATAAAATGAGCACAGGTCCTTGGACAAATACGAGGACGAAGACCAATGCCAATGCCATGTCCCATGCCACCTCCCGCACCCCTCCATTTGGTGTTCTACCCCCTTTTTCCACTCCAGTGCACGCCTTGAGGGGCTCATAAATCTTGCTTAGCGCCTACAATTTTGAGGCGGTTGCCCTTTTCTTTTTTTGTTTGTTGCTCTCCTTTGGATTTGTTTGGTTTTGTTTTATAATATTTGCGGTTGGTCATATCCCCTGCCCCTCCCCCTGTCCCTGCTCTTGTTCCATCTGCTGCTGCTAAAAAGGTTGCTTCGCTGGGCCCAAAGCAGCATTTTCTTATATGGCATTTTAATTATTTTAAATGTGGCCAATAGAAAACTTAACAATTTCTGTTGGCCATTTGTTTGATGCCCAACGACAAAAAAGGGCTTCAAAAGCATTTTCCACAAATGCATCAAATTGGATAAATTGGACTTGGTAATTTTGTTTGTAGAAATATTATTTATGCGAATATTTATTCATATCTTGCAATAAAATGAGTCATAAAATGTTTCTGCATTTAATATTTTATTAAAACAGAGCTGTAGAGTAATTAATGTTTGGCGCTTATTTAAAATGATATCACAGATAAAATTTATTGCTGCATTATTGACACAAGAGACGAGACACAACAAATGTGATTTATTCCATGATAAATGAGGCGAGAATTTGACAAAATGGACAAATTTCAATTGATTTTAAATAACATTTGAGACTCTTATCTATGCGTATAAGATTGCAATTATTTATAAATGCAGTTTTATTTCAGGAATGGAATTATTATATTTATGAATTGCATATTTATAAACTGTTTCTTAATATTCAATCGGAATAGTTTGAATTAACTTCTGTTTGCAACAATTCATAATCATAAATGGTTCTTAAAATCTTCATTCACAAACTCTGCCTGCCTCAAGAATTCCATAACTAAACAGCAGGATATTTTCCTCCACATCCACTAGCTATACCTCTCACTCTCTCTGTCCCTCTCTCTCTCTCTCTCTCTCTCTCTGCCTAAATTCACAACTTAAATAACAAATACTTTGCATAATTTACATTAACAAAACATGAGAAGTGCCACTAAAAATAGCTGCAGAGCCCCATAAAAATATTTATGTATACAATCTGCATAAATACATTGCAAAAATGTCGATGTGAAAATCGTTGGGAAATTGAATTTTGCGGTTGTTTGCATTTTGAGGGGTGCATGCATTATCTGTTTTGTTGGTTAAACACATTAAATATACACATTAAAATGACAAAAGAACCGATTTATAATATTTAAATAAGCAACGAGTGCAATTACCCAATCCATTCATCTAACTGTGTGTGTGTATATCTGTGTGTGTATTAGTGTGTCTGTATTTGTGCATCGATAACAAATTGTCAGATATTGCAGTGCTTAACACAATTGACAATAATAATAATAATAATAACGAGAGCGACCATCGCTTAGAGTGTCAAATTGTGCAACAACAATTTAGATTTGGTGCAACATGAACAACTAGGCGTATACGTGATAAGCAACAGCAGCACCAACAGCAACCATAACAACTGCAGCAGCAGCAGCAGCAACCACAGCAACAACAACAACAAATCGCTCTGCATGGCAAAATGAGTAAGTACTGAGTAGTGATAGTCCTTCAATTATACTCAATTATGCTTAACTCAATTAAAATTCAATTCAATTAAATTGCAAATCAATATTGCGTATACGCAATGTGGCAATAACAATTGGCCACATAACAATTTTAGCTCAATTGCCTGACTCAGAGGCAGAGTTTTTGTCGAAACTTTACCCCAAAAATATCATTGTAATTCAATTTTATTAAATGCCTCCCAGACAAATTCAGACAGCAATAAACACCAACAACAATTGCAAACAACAATTGGGAGAGTTTCAACTAAGCGCATTAGACTTAAATTCTTGACAGGCAACAAGAAACAACGAAGCAGGAGCAGCAGCAGGAGCAGCAGCAGGGGCAGCAGTAGGAGCAGCAGAAGGAGCAGGAGCAGCAGCAGGAGCAGCAGGAGCAGCAGCATCGTCAGAAAGGCTACTAAAATTGTTGCAAGTGAGCACACTTGAAAAAAAAACACCTGAACTAAGTCTGAGGAAATCTGCTTAAAATGGTGAAAAAATCAAGTTGGGACTACAATGTCAGAAAGCAACCATGGCAACAACTGACAACATTGTTAAACTCCTGTAGAGGGTATTATAATTTTGTCGTGGAGGTTGTTAAGTTTTGAAGGCTTAACAGCAGTAAGTAAAAAGTTCACAATTATTATTCGATTTACGAAAGAATAGCAAAAAGAGCAAAACTTGCAATTGAAGCATATTTCGAAATCAATACATTTCTCGCAGTGTGTGCGATAGAAAAGTAGCTGGCAAAAGTGTTGTCAAGGGTCAGGAGGCAGCAGCAAAAGCAAATATCTCGCCTGCCAGCTGAGCATGCCTGTTTCTCAGTCAGTCCGACCGTCCGTCCGCCTGCCTGTCTGTCTGATTTCTTGCTCGCTTGGCACACAGAGCTTTTATCTGTCGGTTGTGGCTGTCAGTTGGGCAATATGCAGGGCTTTTCATTGATACGCTTGTCTTTCACACAATGTTTATTGCATATCAATTAGGCGAGAAGAGTTTCCAAAATTGCCCAAATCGCTTGAAATGGCCCCAATTTGAGGCAGCTGCTGCCAAGAGTTGCCACCCCTCCTGGGGGGGGTCAGCAAAGGCAAAACGTGCGCAAAAAGTTTGCCAAAGGATTCAAGGATGTGTAAAACTGAAGTGTTCAGTTTTGCATGCCCTGTCAAAATCCACTCGAGCGCAACATAATTTCCACGCTAAATGAGTTCAAGTGGCGACCAAATACACCCTCGGGTTGGGGCATGCTGCCACGCCCCTGCTGCTGCTGCTGCTGCAATCCCTTCTTCTTATTCTTTTAGTCGCACGTGTGCGCAATTAAAAATGCAGCTTGCGGTTGTCGGCCAAAGTTGCCTTTTTTTCATACTTGCCAACAACAGCAACACCAACACCAACAACTTGTGCTCCAGTGACACACAAAACGCACTGATAAATACCAAAAGGAAAAGGGAGGGGGGGTAGGGGGAGTGACAACAGTGGCGCATGCATTTGCACACATAAATATTATTTGTGCTGCTTGTAATTAAATTAATGCTCAGCGCCCTGACAAATTGCAAGCGCATTTTTGCAGCCAACCGAGAACAAACAGACAACAAGCAGGGCGAAGAAAAAATGGCACAACATAGCAACAGCAACAACCACAACTCTAATATATAAATATATATATAAATCTTTATATATATATCTGTATATATATAGTTTTTATAGAATGCAGTGCAAAGTAGCTACCAAATCCCTGACCTGATTTAAGCAGCTTCTTCGAACTGGCAGCTGCCGCTTTTCCTCTTTGCTGGCAGCTGCTTTTTCTCCTGGTTGTTGTTGCCGTTTTAGTTGTAGTCTTTGTTGTTGTTGTTGTTGCCTGCATTGGCTTTTGCTTTCGTTTCCGTTTTTAGTTACCTTCCTGCTGTTTCGCTTCCTGTACTCTCTGCTGTTTACTTTTTATGCTAAACTTTCCATTTTTATATATGTACATATATATGTATATATATATATAGACAACTATTTTTGCAACCGACAAAAAACTGTCGCCCATCTGTCTGAGGCCAGGTCAGAAAAAAAAATGCCAACTAGCATGCCAAGCACTGCTGCCTGCTCCAGTCCGCTCTCCTCCTGCCATGCCCACTCCTGGTTTACAGTTGCAAATGGCATTAGAACGTTTCACTGCACGACAGCACGACGTCGCGGCAGGACGTGCTCAAGTTACTCCACTGGCCGTGTGTCCTGAAAATGTCCTGGCTGCAAATCTATTTTTCAGAATTTTGCAGCATCGTGAAAGTCACTGAAAGACAGATTAGGGTCAATCAGCCTAAGTAATACCCTGACAATTGTGTGTGAGGCAAAAACTATGAATACAATTGAGCTTAAAAAAAGAAAATATTAAATAAAATATTTATGACAGAGCAAATTTATATTTGTTAATAGTTTTAATTTGTGAAAGTAGTTTCAACTAAGCACAACTGGGAAAAATAAAATATTTGCAATCTTAAATCTGAAAACATTTGTTGTGTTATTAAATTAAATAAATGATGCAACAATATTCTTATTACTTTGAGTACTCGCAACAAAGGCCTGCGGCTTACATATTTCAACTTAGCTAAATTAAAGACCCATTAAGTTTAAATACACCTGGGCGACTCCGAAGCTGCTTCTTACATCTTTCCAAGCCTTAAGCTTATTTTACGAGCACAACAACATGCTGCAAAGAATTCACTCAACTCGCAGAGTATTAAAACAAACGCAACATAAAAAACTGAACTGAAATTTCATTCATGTTTTCATTTCGGTGTTTTCTGCTTCGTCGAGTGCAAGATCAGCCCCAGTTTCTTTCTTTTTTGCCTGCTCTTTATTTTTCAGGGGCTGAACATAAACTCGCATTATGCCCGGCCAAATAAAACTGCAGCCAAATGACACGTACAACCGTGGAGCAGAGGGGAATGGTTGTGGGGGGATTGGGAGGTGGCAGAAGAGGGGTACGTGTGTACAATTTACTGCGACTTTGCTGTTGACTGTTTTGTTTTATTTCGTTGCCTTTTCAGGGCATCGATTTTGTCGCTGACATTTTTTGTTTTTCTCGGAGCACAGCAAAAGACAAAAAAAAAAAAAAAAGTGAGAAAAATACAACAAAAATTTAGCAGAACACACCAAAAACTGTGTCAATGAAATGGTTGTTGTCAACAGCCATTTGTTGTTTACGTTTTGTAGTTGTTTTTGTTGTGTTAAAGCTGGCAATTAGTTGTTAACAGCAGCGCAACTTTAAGACTCTTAAGTCTGACTAATTAAAAACGGTTTTAATTTCAAATTCCCTGAAAAAATAATTATTTTTATAAAACTGTTTTTGTTTCTCCTTTAGGGAAATGTGAACTTAACTGAAAGCTTGGCAGCAGTGTGGAAAGATGTTTTAACTGAAAAATGCTCAACTATTTTGAGGGTTGCTCAAGGCGTATATGAATCGACCTTAATTCAAATTTTAATTTTACAAATTATTGATAATTTGATGATGTAATCGCTTATAAAAACCAGATGAGAAAGTGGTTTATTTAAAATGCTGTTTTTTATTGTAATCGATAATCGATTTTTATCAATGAAAATTAAATAAACTTTTTCTTTACATCTTTTATAATCTTGGAGATCTTAATATTCTTTTAAGCATAACTGTTCAACCCGAAAATATTTACTTTATGGCGTCGGAGATGCTTTATTCTGTCGGTCTTTAAATCTTTTTAATGGGTTTTGTGCAAATAACAAATTTTTTCTAGCAGATTTGCAGGGAGTGAGTAGGCTAAGGCTAAGGATAACTTATGAGTCGATGTTTGCCTAACTAACTGTTTGCTCGTCTCCTTAAGTGCTTACACACACGCACACATGCTCAAACACACACACACACTCAGAGACACGGCTGCTTATGTAAATTTAACGGGTCTGCTGCTCAATAAAATGCAATTGCAAATTTATACAAATGTCCCGGAATTATGCTTGTACTTAAATCAACGGAGTCCTTCCGAGTCCTGTCAGCCACGCACATCGCACATTCAATTTAATTGTTGTGTTGTGTTGTGTATGAAATATGACAAGCGTAGGCAAATAATGCCCCACACCACTCCCCCACCACATCCTCCTTGTGTGCGTCCTGTGTATTTGTGTATGTCCTTTCTTATGGCATGTACTCATTTTTACGTGAGGATTTCATTTCGATTGTCGTATTTGCAACAATGCGGACGAAGCTCCTAATGGGGCAACAATTCTTTGGAATTTTTCTTCATCTTCTTGTTCTTCATACACGCATGCATATACCACTTATTCTTGTACAAGGATGTATATATTACATATATATATATACATACATGCTGTATTGCGTTGCTTTTACTTGGCACGTTTGTAATAAGTCTGTAATAATCAGGCGCACAGCTGCCTTTTGTTCTACTTTTTCTGCTTTACTTTGGCAGTTTAGAGCTGCTTTGTTGTTACAGCTTTATCCTGGACTCCTTTTGGAGCAGCTGTGCAACAACAGCAACTACAACAACAACAGCAAATAAACAAGTTTTGTTCGCTGTGCGTTTTATTTGCTTTACGTTCTTTGGATTCTCATTGTATTTTATAGCCAAATGCAATTTACATTTTATTTATGGCTACATTCACTACAACAATAACAGCAAACACAACAACAACAGCAACTACAACAACAGCAACTACAACAACAACAATAATGTCTGTAAAACTTTATTTAAAGTGAATTCCACTCCGTTAAAATCGAATTGTGCAAATTCCATAAGTAAAACGAAATCCGTTAAAATTGCATTTAAATTGCTTTCAGCAGCACCAAAAAAAAATATGCAAAATTTATTTAAAAATTGTGGAATATGCTAAAGAGTGAGCAGGGCGGGGGAGTGCTTTGGTGGGGGGTGGGTGTTAAAGAGGGGAAAACAGTTGCTTGTTGAACTCATTTCAGAGTCGTAAAGTTGGTCACATTCAAATTAAAATTCAACTTTAGCACACGCCTCGAGTGGCAAACAGATGCTGCCGCTGACGCTGCCACTGCCACAAACTCTTTGCCAGGGGTCGCGCTGTCCGCGCTCCAGTTACCCCCCTTCCAATTCCCATTTTGGCAGGAAGCAGCAGAAACTCGAGGACAGGTTTTAATGAGCAGCTGAACAAGGCATTCACTTGGCGAAATGAAATTATACTTTGCAGTTTAGTAATATCACTGAACCAAGATCGTCAACATTTAAAAAAGAAAATAATAATAAAAAAAGCGTTCTTCCTAGTCAATTTTCAAAATAATATCTAATTTTTTTCTGCATTTTTTAATGTTCTAGAAAATTTTGATTAAGAAAAATATCAGATTTATTTCTGCAGCTCAATAATAAATCTGATTTATTTCATCAGCTGAAAAATATATCAGAACTATTTCTTCAGCTCAAAAATATATCAGATTTATCTCTTCAGCTCAATAATATATCTGATTTGAATCTACATTTTTCTAATGCTTAAAAGATTAGAAACTTACAGATCTTTAAACTTGAAAAAAAAAGAAAAAAGATTCAAATTTATTGCTGCAGCTCAGAAATACTTGATAATTTATGTAAGTTCTTCAGAAATCTTTATGGATTTTTTTCTAGCTGAAGCCGTGTTTCAAATTTTAGATAATATATTTTTCTAAGTGTGAAGTTAACTAAAGTTAGCGACCTGATATTTCCAGAATTCTTTACACTACACTCCTGGACACTGCAGACTCGACAGACTTGATGGGTTTAGTCAACTCACTTGAGAGTTCCTCGGATCGATTTGGGTCAAATGCCTATGCTATGGCATAATGGCCAATCCAAAATCGATTCGGGCCAAATCGCTTGCACTTTTCCACACACGAGCACACACACACGCACACACATCTAAGCAGACTCTCGAATTGACTTCCTACTGCCTACTTTTAATGCATGCTCAAAAATGTGTGCAACGCTTGTTGTTTTTTTTAATGGCTAACATTTTAAGGGTGTGTTGCGGCATGTGTGTGTGTTAAATCTGTGTCAACAGCCACACCCACACCCACACCCACTCCCACACAGCCTACACCTGCCTCTTCTTCTACCAGTTGCATGCGCATGTTTTGCGTTGCCTGTTGTTGCATGTTGCGTTGACATTTTTTACCTCGCTGACAATTTACATTTTCACAGTAATTCCTCAGGCTGTAAGAGCAGCTGTTGTGTTGCAAAAACTATGCCATGATTTAATTTTACACAATTTTTGTTGCAAACACCAGAAGAGCTGATAGGCAACTGAAGTAGGCCAAATGTGTGGCACCATAATACACGAGTGTAGACTGTACTTAAGATCTAAGGCTAGATTACGTAGAAAATGCAATAATGCTGTTGGCAAGTATAATTTAATTGCACGAAGAGTTTGCACCACACAAAGAAGTGGATAATGATTATTTAAAATGGCAATTCTTAAGAATATTAAATAAAGTTAAGCAGCAGCTGCAACTTTAATGATTACTGACTCAAAACCAAAGCTCATTATCAACGCGGCGAAGAAGCCATGAATTGCTTTGAGCCCGCCCACATGGAAATTGATGTTGAAACATGACTTGTGTTAAGTGCGAGCGTGAACAAAAGCGGGCCCAAAATGCGCCAGCTGTGGCTGCAACACAAATGCAAAAGTTGGAAAATGCAAAACCGCAATCAGCATATGCAAAAAAAAAAAAACAAATGAGGAAAAAAAATAATAGTAGTCGTAAAGTAGAGCAGCTCGAGGCATATAGCTTTAAGGCACACATGCCACATACCACAGCCATCCACAGATCGGAAACGGTAAAGGTAAAAACAAAAGGCGAAAAAAAATAAAACAAAAAAACCAGACGAGGCAAGCAAAAGCAAGCACTTGAAACGGCAACGCAACGCATCGAATTGCATTGTGGCAGCACTGTGTGTGTGTGTTTGTGTGTGTGTTTGTGTATGCAAAAGGATGCAAGATGCTCAAGTGGCTGTGGCATGGCAAACATATTTTCATTTTAAACGCCGCTCGCTGCAAGCAGCAAAAAACTCATTAGAGTCGCTGCGAAAATAAATTGCTGCGAATGTCAGGCGCCAAGGATACCAAATTGCAAATTTATAATATCCGTTTTGAGAGATGTCAACAGACAGATAGAGAGAGAGGAAGAGGAGGAGAATGAGAAATGGGATCAACACGCAGCAAAAAAAAACCAAAGACTTAAACAAATCGGTCTGCAAACACTTAGAGAAAACATGTGTAACATGTGCTTTAGAGAAAAATGCCAATGGCTTTAATAAGACGCAGCAGAAATTTGTTTGTCCTGGCGAAACTCAGTTAAATATTTTGAATTTGCTTCGACAAGACTGTGCATACACTCTTCGAAAATAACATAGACTTATAAAACCACCTTTTTATAATATTTATAATATTAAATTTGTCAAAGCAAACAGCAGAAATAAATTTGTTTCATCTGCTGTTTGTATTTTGGCTTTGAGTGAAGAGACACTTGGCACTTGACTTGAATTGCTTGTTGATGTTATTCTGTGTTTTGCAATATTTTGATGTGGCAACTTATCTATTTATACACTCAGACACAGACACACAGACACACACACAAACACACATATTGCAAATGAAGAGTCTCCCAGTTTCAAGTTGAAGTTGAAGTTTAAAGTTGTGTGGAATGGTAAGAAACATTTCCATTTTATTAAAAACGTTGCCAAGTGGCTGGCTGCAAAAGTGCAATGCCAAGCCCATTAGCACAGCTATCTAGATCTGTGCACACAGCTATGTGGTGTGTGTTGGAGTGTGTGATTGTGTGTGTGTGTGTGTTTTAGTTCGTGTCTCGTAAGCAACTTCCTGTGTAGCAGCATTAGCAACACTTAAGGACACTTTTGTCGAGCTACTGGCACAGGAAGCGAGGCAAGGAAAACTCTTGCCAGGCAACCCGCACAAGTACTCAACACACCCCCGCAACCCCTCGGAGCCCCTAGCCTTGCTCCTTTAGCTAGAATTTAACATTAAGTTAATTTGCAACGTGCGCAGCAAGCAAAAACGAGGCAAGTAGTAGGAGGAGCAGCCAGGATATGCTAGCTAGCCAAGGAATCACAATGCTGAACTGCATCTTTTTCTGCTTTCAATAAATGTTAAAAAAAAAAACCAAAGAAAATGGAATAGAAAAAATAAGGAAAATGTTTTTTTCTTTGGCGCCAGTGTCATCGATGAGCTAATTTAACGCTGATTTACGATGATTGGCAGTGCAGTCACGCCAGAAACAACAGCCAGGACGTCAACGGGGACACCAGCCAGGACACTTCAGCAGCAAACGACAACGGAAACGACAACGAGTGCTTTGATTGAGAAATCACACTGAATTCAGTTGCAGCGCACGCGATGACCTTAAAAGTTACCAATTGAATTGACACTTTAATCAGAACATATTCTAACTTATCATGGTTGCAACTACAACACACACACACACACAAGCAGTTTAATACACACTTCGACAGCAAAGCAATTTGCGGGTGTTTGTGTGTGGTCAACATTGGCAACCGCAAAGGGGTTGGACATTTACGGGGCGAGCTGGTTGAGCATCTAGCTAAATTGGAATTTAACGATTCTTGATGGAACTGTACAAAAGTCACATTAATATAAATGGCTACTTTTGAAACTTGATACCACTTTTGCTAAACTTCAATTTGGGATGTTTTGCCATGCCTCATTTTTCGTTGTCAATCTGCATATCAGCAAATGTCCAGTAGCTGATGACATCTGTCATCCTGTGACTGTAAAAGTTCTGAAGTTCTGTATTTATATATGTATATGTAAATAAATATATATTTTTCCTCCTGAATCTAAATATGCATCTGTATCTGTTCATATATATATAGTTATATATTATATATATTTATTTAATTCATCTTCCCTCAATAAATTTTCATCTGAATCTATATCTCATTTTTCCTTTGTATCTACTCCTCTGATTATTTCCTTATCTGTACACATATATCTGTATCTGTATCGGTACTTCTGTACTTTATCTGCTTATCTGTATCTATATCTCTTCTCCCCTTTCGTATCTCTATCATTTCCCTTCTTCCCTCTTTATCTGTATCTCTTCTTCTGTATTGTATCTGCAAATATTCTCTTCATCAGTATTTGCATTCCATTTGTTGCAAGCTATTCCTGCTTGATGCCTGTCCATATTTCTGGTACACTCAACCGGATAACGCCGCCTCCCTTAAATCAACACGATTGCATTCAGCAACCGTAATGACCGCAATCACTATTTGTTTGACTAGGCTCCTGCCCTAGGCCTCCGAGCCCCGTTCTGAGCCCAATCCCAGAAGTGACAGCTGTTTGTTTGTTTTGCACGCTGTGCCAATTGGGAGCGAAACGTGTCCAAATTAGGACACGACAGTGGACACCAACACTGACAACTGCACAACGAGGCAGTGACTGTGGCAGTGGCAGGGGCAGCTCCTTCGTGACGCGGAAGTGGCAACTGCAACGCAAATGAACTAACCAAGAGCCACTTACTTACATTCATAAGCTGGCAGACGAGATCCGCGCACAATGCTAAAAACCCTCGACACGCGCCTTTTGCTATTTGCTCAACGGGAAAAAAGGAGCCAGCTGCGAAGTGGGGGTGGTGTGGGCCGAGTGGCAGGGGTAGGAGCAGGCGGCAGGAGCAAGGGTAGTCCATTGACAAATGGCACCCCCGCGGGGCAAAAACCAAACTCATCATCACAGTTGCTTATCCAGCGTTGCAACTGCTGGTTCACACTTCCTGCTTGGCAGGATCCTGACTCCAGCAGCTACTCCCCCCTCTCTGCCACTGCATCCATGCCTCCTCTTTTAACGTTTCGCCCTTTAACGCGTTATCAAGTGCCATTTTTCATGCAACGGCGAAGTCGACGTCAGTTTGCCACACCACAAAGTTATCCCTGGAGCTCAGGTTGCAGCAGCAGCGGCTGCAGCAGTTGCATTGTCTTCGTCCTGGCATTCACACATGTTGAAGATGCAAGCAGACAAAAGACACTCCTACAGGCACAAAGACAATGCCGCAACAGCAGGCAATCAAGGGGAAGGAGGCTACAGACGGAAAAAAATATACACAAGCAGTCAAAACATCTACATAAATTTTAAACTGTTCAGAAATAATGAATAATGTATAAAATAAAAAGTGCACTTTGAAAAAAATGCATATTTTTCTGCCTCGTAGAAATAAATTTCCAAATTTCTCCACAAGAATTTAAGTAAATTATTTATAAAATATTCATCCGTTTTTTAGACAAGCAAAACTTTGAGTTTAGGCAAGGAAAAGTTCAAGCCAAGACAGTTTATTTCAATAGTATTTTTTTTAAGTGTAGCTTAGCCCCAATTTCGTTCTTTCTGTCAATTGCAATTGCTTCGATTTGCCTAATCCTCTCATTTAATTTGCTCCTCCAACTTCAGCTGCTATTCCTCTCCCTGTGCCCCCAACAATTCCCTCTGGGATTATCTGAGCGACAAAGTGCACCTTTTGGCCTTCTTAAACCATTGTTGCCGCAAGCCGCAAGCTGACCTGTTTTGGCTCTCGAAAGCCAGCAGCGTCGCCGAACCACAATCCCCAGAGACCACCGAGCACCAAGCAGCGCAACCCACTCGGATGTGCTTCACATGCTCCAGTTGTGCACTCCAGCTTTTGGTACTTGTACAACTCTAAGCATTAAATATGTGGCCAGCAGTGTGACACGCCCCCTTTTGCCAGCTGTAGAGTTTATGAAAAATATAACACAGAGATTAAAGTTTTTTTTTCTGTTGTTGCTGCCTGCTGTTTTACCTGGCTGCCTGCCCACAATGTGTGCGTGTATGTGTGTGTTTGTGTGTGGACGTGGCACTGCTGTGCATTGTTGTTGCGGCTATTGTGGTTGCCACTGCTGTTGTTGTTGTTGTTGTAGCTGCTGCTGTTGGCAGCTCTGACATAGATATTATTGTCTTGGCAACTCCCCGAATCGTGAATCGTGAATCGTGCGCTTCTCTTGCTGGACCTGTGGCCTGAACATTTATTTTTTCCGCCATTATTTATGCATACCCTAACAAAGAGTATTTCTGTTTTGTGCTTAAGTATGTAACATCCTAAAGTAGGCATCCTTAAGCAAATGAGGCATATATAAAAGTATATCACATTTATTTTAAATATGTATTTATTTAAATTTCCCAAAAGTCAAAAAAATTTCCAGCCTGAAGTGTATGTCAGCTTCGGTGTGCTAAACTTAGCTTTCCAAGGGTCTTTTTCTGTCCCTAATTTAAGTGCAATATGTATAGTTTTCATATCATATTGTGTTGTACTATTTTTTTGTTGCTGATCTATTTGCATATATTTTGTTGTTTGTGCATTGTAATTATTTAAAGTGGTTTCTGGTTTGGGGAGAAAAGAGTGAGGAAAAGTGTTAAAGTTATGTTAAGCCCCAGCGTACAAGTAGATAAAATTAGAACAAGCAAAAGCTATAAAGTCTAGTCAGATAACTGATAATCACTTGGGGCTTATAGCGCAGATGACACAACAAAACAAAAAACGGGTCAAAAGTTGTAGTTGTTGAACTCTGCTTGGATTCATGGTTGTTCAGCTGTGAGCATTTTGAGCTGACCGCAGAATTCGAGTGTTGAATATTTGAGAAGAAGACTCGGCTTAGCAGCATTTGTCTGCAATAACTCAAGCCGCAAAACTGCATTTGGCCGCACTAGCCACAAGCGACAAACTGAATTATAGTCGAGAATATTCGAAAAGAAAAAAAATAACCCATGGGAACTTGGGGTTAAGGGGTCGAAGGCGAGCACATAAAATCCTTAGGAATAGGGTGTTAAGGGGTAAAGAGCATCATGCGTGCGTGCGTCCATTTGGGAAAATACTTTCTACACTGCAAAAAAATATGCACCAGCAATAAAAAGTCCATTTCTAGTTTACTTTGAAATACTTAAATAAAAAGTCAACTTCTACTTGAAACATTTACTTTTAGCAAAACTTCACTCCAAGTTAGACGTATTTATTTTCAAGTGTAGTTTCTGTAGTCCTTCCATTTGCCATGCTACTGCTACTGCTGTTGCTGCTGCTGATTGATGGCTCCACTTTGGGCCACAACTAAACGGATTCACATTTTGGCATTTGGCTTTCACACTCGCTGCACCAACTGGCAACATTTGAGCATTTCCTGTTTGCCATTTTTCGTTGGGAATTTAATTTCCCTGCAGTTGGTCCCTCGCTTAATGAGCTGAGTGAGTACTTACACAAAATTAAGTGTTGTCCTACTTCAGGGTGGCTTCAGCTGACTTGGCAAACATGTCTCAAAGTAGCAGCCAGCACAGATAAGGCCAAAGAGGGGCAGGGTGCCGTGGGGGCAAGCGACACAAAGGAAATGAAAAAGTAGCGCGAACAAAAACACAAATACGAGTCAAGAGGAAAAACCAAGTTAAGACTAAAAGCTAACGACTGTGAAATACTCTGTTCCTGGCATAAATATTAGCTAAGGAGTGAATTTTAAAATTGTGATCTAAACTGTGACTGTGAAATTGTGTAAAGCTGCGATTTTTAAGCTGAGTCTAACAAATTGTGAGTCTAAAGAGTCTTTTGCTAAACATGCATTTCACTATTGGGTTTTATATAGGATATATTTTGTTAACCAGACTCTCAGTCTTAGCCAATTGCTGTGCTTTTAGTTTAATAACTGTTTAGCTGTTAACTATATATGCTAACTATATATAAGTTTATACAATTGTCGAACAAAATGAGACCAACTAACGAGTCTCTAACTCCAACCGGTCATGGCACCTCTCATTTTGATAAAAGCATATCAGAAGTGCGACAAGTGAAGAAGGAAAACATTCACATTCCCATTCCCATTCCTGTAGTTGGTGTCCTACTCCTCAAGTTGTTGTTGTTGCTTTTGAAATCATCATAAAGTTGAAGATAAGTTTTCTTTTCATTTAAAAAAAGAAAACGTAAAAGAAGCAGAAAATACAAAAATGGGAGTCGTCCCAAGAGTCTCAGGAGGCGAGGAGAGAGCTATGTAGGTTTTGGCACAGGCGCGACAGGAAACAGGCTCAAAGCGACAAGCGACGACAGCCTAAGCGGAAGGTAGACGGCGGAAGGGGGGGAGGGTGTTGGGGAACGGGATTTATTTATCCCCCGAGTTGGTGAGTAGGGCAAAACAAGTTGTCGTTGTGCGTTGTTAGTTCAGCTGTTTCGTTGTTGTTGCTGTTGTTGTTGTTGTTGTTGTTGTTGTTGAGCGTGCTCTGTCTGTTCAAGCTGATGCCAAAAACTTACAACACATTTTACAGCACATTTTACAACACTTGCCGCACACACACACGTACTAATTCAATAAATGCAAGTGGGCGTTACCTGTCTGGACACACATAGCAGAGAAGTTGACATAAATCTGCATAAAGTATTCGCATATGCAAAACCGTAAAATTGAAGCACAAGAAAAAAGTAAAAAGTAAAAAGATAAAACTGAAAAAGAAAATTGTGGACGCTTAACTGGCATGTGCGGCAGCACATGTGGCAGGTGAAGAAGTAGATAGAGGCAGAGAGGCAGATTGTGGTGCAAATTGCAAGGAATAACTCTGCACATTATGCAGAAGCACGTCAGAAGGAGCAGCAGCAGCAGGAGCAGCAGCAGAAGCAACAGCAACTCGGAAAACCATTGAAAAATCTGTAGAAATTATGCAAATAGATTTCAGCAATCACTTAACTCAGCACAGCACACACAAAATCCAAATCCAAATCCAAATCCAAATGGAATGCAGCTGAAGGATGCGTGCAGCTGAAGCCAAGTGAAGTGAATATGAGCATGATAAGATGCGAATCGTGTTGAACTCAAGTTGCAAGCTGCAATGCCAACCAGCCAGTCAGACAGCCAGACAGCCAGCCAGGCAGACAGCCAATGCCAATGATATGGCTAGAAAATTGATGCATGTCTAACTCTCAACGTAAGCTGACAAGCACAAACTGGTTAACCCTTGTTAGAAAGTATCAGCTGCAAGCAGAAATCTCCACAAATCAAATTCACAAGCAGCTTTTATCAGGCATTTTCCCTGCAGCAGAGCAGCTAATGGATTGATAAAGATATTGAGCAAACAGGCAATCAAAAACTGCAATTTTTAATAAAATTCAACAACTTGAGTTGCAAATTTTAAAAACTACAAAATACTTGTGAGCATAGAGACTTTTATGAAAGTAATTTTTCATAAAATTGATTTGGAAATTTAAAGAAATAAAACATTTAAAAAAACTACAACAAACTTGTGAGCATATTTTTATGAGAGACTTTTATGAAAGTAATTTAAAAACTTGAGTTGTAAATTGTAAAAACCCCAAATTATTTGTGCGTATATTTTTCTTCAGCACTTTTATGAAAGTAATTTCTAAAAAAAATTTAACAACTTGAATTGCCAATTCGTAAAGACATTTAAATTTCCAAGTATATTTTCGCTTTCAACTTAAAAACCCGCTAAAATAGGGGCTTAGCTTAGTTTTCCGAATGCAATTTACTGATAGTTTGCATAAATAACATTTGAATATTATTAGCTTAGTTTTCGCTATACAATTTGCTGATAGTTTGCATAAATATTATTTCAAAATTTTATTATTATTGCTCCGGCAACGCCATAATTAATCGCTAATTACCATCAGTTCCCATTTACTTCTCGTATTTTGCCCCATTATGTTCGGCTACCTTTAGAAATTCACCCATAATTAGCCGCAGATAAGCAGCAAGTTTAGCACATTATTGTGCCCCTTCTTCTTCTATTTATCGTTGTTGTTGTTGTAGTTGTAATGTTGCACGCATGTGCCACAAATTGTTCACTGTACATTAGGCAACAACAAAGCAGTCGCCTCCCCCAAATTGCGTCACAGCCCGTGTCTACTTAACAAAGTCAAAGTCGTCGCACATTTGACAGAGCCTTCTGCTGAAAGGGTAAACAAATTCAAGGCGAAATTGATGACAGGGCGGCATACACATCAGACACACAAATTCACACACTCACACACACCATCACATACACACACACATATCACGCACATATATCAGCAGTTGTGACATTGCCCCATCGTCGTCATCATCGTCTTCAACATCAACTTGGCAAAGGTTGAACTAACACTGAAGCAGCTGCCATCCTCCGTCCAACAATTTTTACAGAATTTGGATTAAGTGGACTTTGCTGTAGACGTGGCAGGGAACTAGGGGGGTGCATAGAGCGGGAGTGCTAGGTGTGTGTGTGTGGCTGTGTGTTATTGTGGTACACAGGGGACCTTTGAGGTTGCGCAGGTCGCAGCGTGTTTGGCAACCTGCTGAAAAGTTTGTAAGAGTTTTTCGCGCTGCTTTGCATGTCACCCAAAGGGGGGTTGTGGTGGGTGGCTGCGGGTGAGTTAACTACAAGCTGGCACAACTACACACTCCACTACACCCTCCGCCTTCGCCTCGATCCGTCTGCGTGTGTGTGTTGGGCGCAAATATTTGCTTACGTGTCAATAACCCGCCCAGTGATTTATTTCATATTTGGTCTGGGTTCTGGCTTATGAGTTTGTGGCACTTCTACTTTGCTTCTACTTCTGGTTCGTCTTCTTGCACCTTCCGTTCACAGCTGCCGCAGGACATGTCGCATCCTGCAAATAGTTTTATGTGGACGGCCGGCCGCCTGTCAATGACATTTGATATTCAAAAGGAGACCAGCCACCTCCCCCCCCTTCGTCTAGCTGACTTTTTATGCCCTTGTGTCATAAAGTTTTATTTGTGATAAGCGAGAGACATTTGCCCAAGCCAGAAACTATATGTGCATATTCTTAATCTGGACGCAGAAACGAGTCGATACGGTTTTGAGTGTCTGTCTGACAGAGATTACATACCTTTTCTTTGGACCAGGTTGTCAGAATTGACATTCAATAACGGAGAAATTCAATATCAATCAAGAATCATTTACAGTAACCGATATTAGACGGGTCCAAAAGGCAATATAATGGAAAGGACCACAGTAACCAATTTTAAACCAAAGTAGAACCTTTAACTTTTGGAAATGATGGAAATGTTTAAGTCAGAATATTTATAATAAAGTTATGCCAGAATCTAATTAGCATTTTTACCAGTTTAAACTCATATTGAGTTTGGCATCAAAACATAAATTTAAAATGTTTTAAAGATTCCAATACCAGAACCGTTATTACTTGGCTCCAAAAGACCTCATCAGAATCGAAATCTGATAAGTTATATATAGATATCGTTTTGATAACTCTTTGTTTTGAGTATATTTTATAGACTCTACAAACAAGCAAGTTGCATTTGGCTAAGTCGCTTATCTACAAAGACGATATTTATGAAGTGAAGCCAAGCATCTTCCTTTATTTACATTCATTTACAGGGTATCTTCTAGTCACCCTCTCTCAACAAAAGTAACTCACATTTATTATAGCATACTTTTGCGAGCATATTTACCTAGAACAGTTGCTTTTGTGCAGCTGTGCAACTGTGCAGCAGTCGTTTGCCGCAGGGTCGCCTTAAAGCCACATAAATTCTGCTGTTCCCTTGAAATGAAATAGCCCATATATATAAGGATATATATATATAAATGAATAGTATATTTTTATGTCGCTACTACAGCTTGTTCAATGAAGCGTGTGCGACGCTTTATCGCCGCCATATTCCTCGATTCCCGCCTAAAACTAAACTGGCTCTGTCTCTTTCCCGGCAGTTCTTTTGGATTTGATTTAAAAGCTGTTGCCAGCCATGTGGGTGGCATGTGAGTGGGAGGGGGCAGGGTGGCGAGGTGATGGCATGTGCCGCAGCCATCGACAGAAATGGTTTATTCATGCAGCAGCCGCATTATGCAAATAGCTCTTTAGTTTTCCTGCCACGCCTCTTTGCAGCGCCTTTCGTAAAGCACTTGAAATTTGATTTTATTTTCTGTAATTTTATTTTTCTCTCAATTTCTATTTCGATTTGTTGCAACATGGAACAGGCAACAGGGAGCATGGGTAGCGATGGCACGACGAAGCCACTTCTTGCTGCCTCGATTGTGAGTTAAGCACAAGTTGAGTGCCACTTGCCAAGGAGTATCAGCAGCAGGGGGTGGCGGCAGTGGCAAGACACTTGCTGCTGCGATTCAAATACAGAAAAAGTGACTAGCTCAAGATTTGTATTTCCCTATTTTGGGGAAGGAATGTTGCTTTGGTGGCAATTGAACATTCAACAACAACAAATTCATCTCATTTCGTTGGTAATTGCATTATTCAGCTCACAACTTTGCCATTCACTGACGATTAAGCGGCTCCAAATAATAGCAAACATTTAATTTATTTTTTCGTTTTTCTTTTGCTTGTTTAGAAATTTACATAGAAAACAAATTACTAAGGCAAAACAAATTTTCGATTTAAAAAAAGGCAAAAAGAAGAGCGAGAACACAATTCCAGAACTAAATCTTGATGCTTGCCAGGCAGACAGCCACAAACTGCAGGATGTGACAAATGTTGTGCAAATATGTCGCCTCTCTTGATATGCCCCTATATATGTATATATATATATATATGTAGCACTTTGTTAACACACACGCGCATCCCTGAGCTCGCAAATCCAGCGTAAGATACCCCAAGCCTTAACTGCACCTACCCCTATACATATTTAGGCTTTGTGTTTGCTTTTAACAAAGGCAAAAGCAATTCAAGCGTTCAACGCACATATTCCTTGATGTATATATTTATATATATATATATATATATATATACATATATATATGTATAAATACAGCAGGCATAGGCATGTCTTGGAACTCGCAGATGACGATGACGATGAGAAGAGCACAATCTTGACAGCGACATCTTTTATTTTCAGGACATTTGTATACCCTGGCAGGGGTCCATTCACACTGTTTTGAGAACCAGCTTCTTAGTCACAAAGTAGGTTGTGTTATCTGCCAGATATTTCTCTGTATTCTATAAGTTAAGTCAGATTCATCAGCCAGCATTCACACCAGCTAATATTACCTAATCACATAGTAATATACCTACCTAGCAAATGGAAAACTAATCTTTGCAAAGTGGAATTTCTTTTGATAATATTTCTACAAGAGTATTTAACATTCCCCAAATAACCATTCCGTTTTCTAGAGGTCAAATCATGATACAAAAACAGGCCTGAATTTTAAATATAATTTTACTGCCCCAATTGAAGAATAAAATTAATGACTTGGGGGCAGTCAGAGCACTGAGAGTATTTCATCTATTTTACTTGTGTGCATAAATACAAATAACTTTGGATAACGATTGGAAATTAAATTTTGAATTCACTCCGGCACACATCAATAAAATTCTCAGCTCTGCATTTTGGCAATTTGCTATGCACAATTTCAATATTGACACAAATACATTGCAGGCTCATCATCAACATCAATAAATAACTCAAATCATATCAAAGCATACGTACACGCAATATTTGATATGTGAACTGCACTCAATGGGAGAAGTGCTTCGAATTTATGCACGTTTAAGATACAATTTTCGTTCGAATATTTGCATAGCAAAGTGATATTATGTAATGTCGATTGGTGTTGACTGAGAGATACCCTGTAGACAGCTGAAATTGCTTATTAAATATTAAAATTGTCTATTAAATATATCGAGTGAGACTGGGAAACCTTTGCACATATATAGCATTTCTCTCTTCTCTCCCTTCTCTGACATAGCAACTCTTTGAGCTGTAACCATTTAACAGGGTATACACATTAAACCTGTGCACGTATTAATTGCACAATAGCAAACACAAGCAACAGGAAAATTCAATTTGATATTACACTTTTCGTCATTTTTTTTTGCTGTCAATTTATGAAGAGGAAAAACCAATTCACCTTTTTGTGGTTCATTTTGCAGTTAGATCCATTAGCATTATTTATCCATCACAATGAAATCAATCGCAAAATCCTGATTTGCAAAACAACAGCAGAGAGAAAGAGAGGAAAAGGCACATCAATTCTGAAGCATTTCGAATGAAATTCAAATTTGCATTTTACGCTGCCTGCGCCTGTCATATTAATTAGCCCGTCCAGTTCGAACGCCTCTCTCTCTCTCTCCCTCTCTCTTTGCCTCTCTCTATTTGAAAACTAATTAAAATACCATGTCAATGAGTGAGCAGTAGGGCAAGAGAGGTGCAGAAAGGGACAGACTTCACATTATGCCACACCCATCAAACGCTAATCGAATAAATGTCATGAACGAACGCGCGCCCAAAAAAAAAACCGATTCAGCGCCAAAATACAGACCGACTAGGAGATGCTCTGTAATTATAGAAATAAAATAAACATTAGCTTATTGAGAGCAGTCAAAGCTTTGTTCAACTAGGAAACAACAAGTTCCACACACTTTAAGCAAATACAGGGTATTCAAATATTCACCCACACATATATACAGGCAACAACAATCCAAGTAGCTGGCTCCTGATTGCCATTCACAGTTACAATTTGGCGGGGGAGGGGGTCGAATTCAATTCATATTCATTTGGACGCCCAGCAAGTGGCATTTGAAATGACAGCGAACAATGAAATCAAATTAAAATACACTTTAGACGCTCAGTGAATGAATCCAGTGAATCCAATGAATCCAATGAATCCAATGAATCCAATGAATCAAAGGCTAAACAATACAATTGCCAGCTCGGACAACGTGGGTGATGGAAGTGGACTTGTGGGTCAGATGGGAGACGGGAGAGATGGGCTTGGTTGGGTGTCGAGAATGGTGTTGCTAGTGACAGGCCTTGAAAAATATGTGTTATAAATTTGCGTAAAATGAAATTCAGTTTTCAAGTGTGTTTCGTATACTTTAATTAGGCGGCCATTAAAGTGGCATTCATAATTGCCCCATAAAATTAACTTCATTTGCTTGAAAGGACCATAACTTAAGCGCCTGAGCAGAGAGCGGCGAGCGGAGAGCGGGTAGTGCAGTAAAAACATATTACATGTAAATTAAAAAAACGAAAAAACGAAATGACAAATGGGTTTTGACTTTGAGTATGCAAAGCAGACACACCAAATACGCTTTAGCTGGTTGAGAATGAATCGCATATCGCTTGAAGCCAAATTTCTGTTCCACAGTTTCTGAGGCTGAACTCAAACTGAACATCGACTAGAAAGGTTTACACTTTCTGATTAATAGCTAATCAATATTTATCGTATATTTAAGCTAACTAATTAATATAAATATCAGTTTGAATGTTCTTGTTTCTTTTTATTGTGTGCTCATATGACAATTATAGTTCTATGTACATATGATAATTAAATGAATGTTAACAAAAAAAAAAAAACTGTTACAAAAAAATACAACAGCAAAAAAAAAATATATATATTATCTGTTTGCCTCCGTCCCCCGAGTGTTTTCCTATTGTCCCTTCTACTGATCCTTTGGTGTCGTTGCTGCATTTTTAGATAGTTGCTGGTCTTCTTGGGTAGACTCCGTGGTTATTTCTTCCAATTGAGAGAATATGCTTCTATTAAATACCCGACCTTCAAATTTGATATTAACAATTTGAACTGGCCTACATGCTGGCGGTGAGGCGTCTGCCTGGAGGACCTTACGTTTTGCACGCTTCGTTTTTTTTCGGCGTGGTTTAATTGTTTTACCACGTGGCCTATCTTCAGCTTCCAAGTTGGTGCTGATGTCGGCGTCGCCATTGTTGTCGTTGTCACTACTCCTGACGTCGTCGAAATCGTCGCCCCATTCCGGGGGCATTACCTTACCATAACCGTACGGAGGCGGTAACTCTGCCCCCGCATCGTAGGAGGGTAAGGTGCTACGGCTGCTGCTACTCTTTTCATCATTCATGTTGTTCAGCCAAAAAGAAAAATCCTTGCCTCTACCGGGGCCCCGGAGCGGTGGATCAGGAAGTGGATGATGTTCCACTTGTTCCACTGGCTCCTGGGTAGGGGGCAGCTCCTCCGTTTCAATCTCGTTTATGATTGACAATATGGAGGACAGGGCGTCATCGTCGCTATCGTTATAATCGCCATTGTCGCCGTCGCCGTTGTTGTCGTCGGCAGTGCTGCTGACGTCATCGAAATCGTCGTCGGATGAGGTTAAGGTGCTACTGCTGCTGCTACTCTCTTCCTCACTCGTGTAGTGCCAATTATCTAAATTCTTGCCTCCACCGATGTTCGGGAGCGGTGGATCCTGGGTGGGGTCCAGCTCGCCCATTATTATGCAAGACCCGTCATCGAAGTCGTCCAAATGGCATTCAGGCGGGCTTAACTTACCGCTTAATAGACGGGGTTGCTCCTGTTTCTCCTTCTTGGCCGGTGGTTCGTCGCTGTTGCCCTTACGTTTCAACGTGCGGCCCATTGTTTGCCTTCACTTGGATTTCTCAAAGACGATGGAAAAAAATGTTACGTGTATTAACTGGATTTGGTTATTCTTACGACTTTTATTTCTTTTTTTGCTTAGCAAATGACTCGACACGAATTGGACGTCAAATGAGAATTCTTTGCAAGTCTGCTATATGCTCAGGCAAACAAATCAATGCACCTCTGATTTTGATTTTTCGACCTGTCATTCCTAAAACAAAAAAAAAACGAACAGAGTTGATTTCGATAGAATTAAATCTGGTAATCGGCTGCTGCAGCTATATCGATATTAAAGTCTTGAAACTTGGACATTTCGTAACTAACACTAACTAACACGCACCCAAAAATTTAGAAATCCCAAATATCCCCATGAGGTATGGTCACCTTAATAAATATTCAATAGTTTTGTAGACTTCTACTTAATTGCAAGCTTCCTTCTGCCTTTCTTACATCAAAATGATGATTTTGTATACTTGACCTAATTTTAAGTTTCTGTAAATCTCATTTACTTAATACTAAGTGTTCGAGTCACCAAATTTAAAAGATACATTAATAAATATTCAATGGCTTAGTCAACTTGAGTTGATTCAAAGTTTCCTTATCCTGCCTCTCTATGACTTATCTATCAAGTTTATCAACAACTTCAGCGTCTAACGGTCTCTTCAAGTGATATTCCATCCGCAACTTATCCAAGCACAAAACTAACCATAATTTACTTTGTGTAGTTAATAATCAAAGACATGGAGCATAATAAAGTTGTTGCCGGCTTTGAAAGCCACAATGAATAGACAAAATGTGCTTAAAATGCGAGCAACGCTCTAAATTCATTAACTGCATAAGGCACACACTCGAACACACACACACACACACACACACACAAACTTCAAGATGCAAAGAGACACGCAAGCTTTTTGCATGTGGTACGCACTTTGAGGCACGTTTTAAGCGGCTTAGTGAAAGTCCTTGGCAAATATACAAAAAATAAAAAAGCAAACAGCAACGAAACCAAAATATAAAATGAGCATAAGAAGCTGCCTCCTTTTCGTGGCACAGCAGCAGCTGCCTCATTGAGATGTGTGCGGCAGAGATTCGTTGGCGTTTAAATAACTTTGACGCCCCTTTTGCATGCACACACGAATGTCTCTCTGAGTGTGTTGTGTGTGTGTGTGTGTGTGTGTGTGTGTGTGTGTGTGAGTTGTGTTGTGGCATTTCAGCTTCGAATGCCTTTTGCGGCGCATCGTAGAAAGAAATGCGACTTTTGCGCACATAAGGATGCTCAAAGATAAAAGATAATATTAGGAAAGAGCAGAAATAAAAAGAGTGGAAAATTAATGAATCCACTTTGGCTAAAAAACCGTCGCTCGTCACTCAAACGCTATCAAGGAATTTAAGCCATATAAAAAGATGCTTGACAGAAGCTTCAAGCCTTGAGCACATTTCAAAATAATCAAAATAAAGTCAAAAAATAATACGAATGAGCCGCAGATATTTCTAGTCTTAAATTGAGATTACCATTACTTAAGGCTTGCTCGCACACAATTCAATTGCGAGTTGAATTAATCTGATGTTTTTAATTTAAATTAAATAATTAACAAAAATTAAGTTGTCAAACCAAATTTCAATGCTGACATTTGAGGCCGGAAAGTTCCGGCAAAGAATTTGAACTGGTTCCATTTATTTCTCGGTTTTCGATTCAGTTATGGCAGTTTACTGATATAAATATTAAATTCCAGTTACACTTTTGAATTTGAGTCGCCGATTTGACAGCTTGTTGCTTAATAAATTCGGGCTAACATTTCCAATAATATGAAACTTTTCAATTGATTAGCAAAAGTAGCTTTTTGGCCCATTGTGCAGAGCGAAAACAAACTTGGTTTGACGTCGACATTGACAGGGCCAAGGGAAATTCGAGTACGTTGCCAGTTAAGGAAATAACTACACATACACACTCACACACACATACCTACACACACACTCGCACACACACATAGAGACAGAGAATAAGTGCTCAGATGTAGGCCTCGTTACAATTTCGCCTCATTGCCAAATCTAAGAAAATTGCCGCCTCGCATTTGCCCCCCATTTAGAGCCTTACCCCTGTTAACCCAGCCACCGCTTGTAGCATTCCCCCCCTCCCTTGTAGCCGGAAAACATATATTGCTAGCAATGTGGGTTGACAAGTTTTCTAGAGTAGAGCGATACAAGAAATTTGTCTCGCTTTATATTTTGGCAAATTGTCGCAATTATCATTTGCTTTTTGTGTGCATCTTCTTTGTAGGGGGGAGGAAAGTTGCCGCCTCCTCTCTTCGTCAATCCCTTCCCCCTCCTGCAGCCCCTTTTTGAGGCATTTGCAACGCTAATGAGGCAAAACAGCCGTCATGCAGTCGGCATTGAGACGCCTTCAAGTGTGCAACGCAATTTTGCGCAAATTTAAAGCCGCATTAGACGAGGAATTAAAGAAGGGTAGGGTTTGTTAGAGGTTAGGGGTAGAGGATTAGGAGTGCGGGTGGTGGCGCGTACTGTGGTGTTTATAGAGAGACTCAACTGCACTTCCCTTTCCGCTGCGTCGGCTAGGGAGAGAAACATTGTGCGGCGACTACAAGTCAAGTTCTGTTCCGGCTGTGAAAGATGAGGATGAGGAGGATAATCATGTTGATCATGATGATGACGATGATGGTGACTGACTGACAGAGACACGAACTGACAATAACAACAGGGCGCACAGTCAATGCCAGTGGCATCAACATGTCTTTCAACACTTTTTATATGCAACTATTTTGCATATGGCAAACACAAAGTAGAAGCAAGAACAAGAAACCCCTCAAAGCGAGCGTGCTGTGGTTTTAATGTCTCTGTATATGTATGGGTGTGTGTGTGTGTTTGAGTGTGTGTGTGTGTGTGTGTGTGTGCGGCTGTCAGTTTCCTGAATATTGATGTTCGCAGCTTAACGCAGCAACGACTTGAGGCATGCAACGTAACTCGTAACAGATACACCGTATGTACAGATATACACATATATATATGTGGCATGTGGCATGTGGCATGTGGCGTATGCAGCACGTTGCTTACCATTAAGGTCGGCAACTTTGGCTGCTTTAGCTCTGCTTCTACACCTACACCATATATGAGTGTGTGTGTGTATATTTATCAAAGTCCTTCTACGTTGGCCACCATCAAGCTTGGCAGCACTTTTCCACAATCGAGCAGACATCAGCCACACCTCCATCATCCTTAAGCCTGCATCCTTCATCTGCTTTTTGCGCCATTGTAAACAGATATGCGGGCGATGTGGGTGTGCGTGTGTGCGTGTGTGTGTGTGGGTTATGTGTGTGTTTTAGTGTTGATAAGAAAGCAAGTGCTGTGAGATAAGCAAGTTGCTGTTGTTTTTATGTAGCCATGAAGCCACCCCAAATGAGGGTATATAATAGTTGCATAAAGCAATATAAAGCATCTGGGAACCCATTAAAGCATACGTATATATATATATTCCTAATCAGCATACGCAGACGAGTAGATATGGGCATATAAGTCTGCTCGTCAGTATGAAAGCACCTTTAAAACTTTCACGTGTGCCATAAGCAAATCGTGTTTACTTCAAGCTATCGATTCAAATATCGATAACAATCGATAGCAATAAGAAGCAACAATTGTAAAGATATAAGATTAGAGACATTAAAACTATTCGATCACCTAAAAATCTCCCAAGCAAAGAACAAACAATTATTATGAGCTGACTATAGGGTATCAAGCCCGTCGAATGCTCTCGACTAGAACATTATTGCTAACTGCTGTTATTGAAACTACCGCAAACACGAACAGGAGTAGTTGTAGTTATGGTTGTAGTTGTAGTAGTAGTAGTGTAAGCAGAAGAAGAAGCACAAGTGCAAATTTGAAAGGTTTTTGACATTGCTCCATCGGAGTTTCGCAGTCGCTTTTGTGTCTCTTTTGTTTTCAAGTTTACTTTGCTGTTTACTTTACTTTGCGGTTACTCTTCCCACTCCCCACTCTCCGCTCTGTTCAACTTCAGCTTCAGTTAACCAGTCTGGTCATGTCTTTAAGCCATAACGTAAAATGCACTTTGCTCGCTCTGCTCGTGAAAAGCGAGCGGAAATTACGTTCTTATGGCATGAAAACAAAGTTTGGCATATCAAAAATTATTAGCAATTTAATGCACGACTAGTCAAGGAAGTCCAAAAATAAAAAATAAAATCTAAGCAGCACAAAGCAGTAAGTGTCCAGCTCGCCAGTTGAGCTCCAACCCCAAACCCCAGCCCCAAACTCAACTCCTAACTCTTGCCGCGTGGCAAATTTCACTGACGCCAGACAGTTGCCATAACAGTTGCTGTAGTAGTTGCAAGCAGTGGGGCAACGGGGCAGCAAGTCAATGCATTTGGGGGCGGGGAGGGAGTGTATATGTTAAAAACAACATGTTCTTAGCTCCAGCTTATACACTATGCCAAAGTGCAGTATTTTGGGAAGAAATTCTTTTCTTAAAATCTTTAATTTTAAGCAACATTAATTATTATATTATTTTTCATTATTATTATCATTATACGAAAAAAAATCTAACTTTTCTATAGTTGTCTCCAGTTGTAAATATTAATTTGTGCTGCCACAAATATTTTAAAGGGCATTTGGCGATCACTTTGAGGTACTTTGAGATTAGCTTCCACAAAAATGTGCATGTTTTGCTTTGTGCAACAAACAGCTGCATCAAACAGCAGCAGTTTGCGTTGCTCTTGTTGTTGTCGACGTCATCTGCTCTGGCTGCTGTGGCACCGAGTCTGTAGCACACTTTCGTCCAGCCGTCTGTTTCGTGTCTGTGCGTCTAATTTAAAATTATGCAACTGTTTTTTTTGCTACGCTTTTTGCGGCTGCATTTTAAACCCGATCTTCCCCACCCCCTCCCCTTCTCCTGGGGCGCTATAATTTCCCAGTGGCACTCATTGACTTGTGCAGACTTTAGTTGTTGTTGTTGTTGTTGTGGCTACTGCTTTTTTTTTTTGGGGTCACGCGTTGCAAGCCCCCAAACAACGGTAATAAATCATCAGTCAAGAGGGAGACAGCAATATACAGATCTCTCTCTTTCACATTCGCTCTTTGACTGCTGTTTTTGTTTTCATTCGCATCGTTATCACTGACTGCTGCAATCGACAGCCTTTCCTCCCCCTTCCCTTTCCCCTCCCCCGCCACCCACTCACACCCCATTCCATGCCAGATGCACAAACAAAAAAAGCACATTAATCAATCCCTATACAATGTCTGGGCGTGTGTTGGTGTGTGTATGTGTGTGTGTTTGTGTACCTTCTGTGTGGTCTGTGGACCACATTATACATATATTCCCATTGTTGATGTGCCACAACAAAAAGAGCAGTTACACGCTGGGCGAACTCAGCCACAACAGCAACAACAAGTTGGAAAAATAATGTGCAACACTCGTGAAAATTTCGTCCTTTCAAAATGACAAAGGAAAAAAATATTTATTCAAAAACCAAAATATAAATTCAAAAATAAAAGAAAATAAAAAAAAATTTATGGGGCAGCAGCAAGCGGCGAGCAGTGAATTTATTTCAATTTATTTTGTGACCAAGCGATAAATATTGGCCATAAATTTGGGCGCATAAATCGCCAAGTGAGCCGCACTCAAATCGCTTATGCTTTCAGCATCTGCATTTGAATAAATACAATCAAATTAAATCGTGCATATTCATTAAAGTGCACGCTATAAATAAATAAACATAATTCAATTACCATTGTAATCTTTTAATTAAATTACTAACAAAAAAAATGATACAGTGCTCACTGGGAAAGTTGAACATTGGCTAATGAACTTACAATTATAAGCTAAAAAAATATATGTAAAAAAATATGCAAACAAATAAAATATAATAAATATAAGAACTGTGGCGAATTTAAGAATCATTAAAGATAATATATATATATGATTAAAACCAATTTTAGATATATAGGCACCAAAACAACTTTGTTTGTAAATAGTGTTTACTGTACACGAGGCAAATTGAATAAAATTTACAATATATAATTTATAAATCAATTACAAATAATAATCCAATTTAATTAAAACATGGCAATTTTTTTTTATTGTTTTTGCAGATACAACAACCACAATAATGACATTGAAATGGCGCCAGAAATACAAAAGCAGAAAAAGGCCAAAGAAACTGAAACAACAACGAACAACAATTGCAGCAGCAACAACAGCAACAATTGCAGCAACAACAGAAACAAATGCAACAAACACTGCCACAGAAATACCAAATATAAAAATCAACAGACTGAGTGAAAGAAGAGACAACAAATGGCAATCAAATGAGCGCCACAAAGCGTTGCACAAAGTGTCGCGACTAACAACACAACAATGTGCCGCAATTAAGGCTTCCAGCTGCAACAGCAGCAACAGTTGCAACAGCAGCAGCAGCGGTAGCAAACGTCAGCGTCATACAATGGCGACCTCAACGTCAACTCCGACACTGACGCTGCTGCTCTCACTTGTTACGGCAACAGCAGTGGCTGCCACAGCCGCAGCAGCAGCAGCTGCATCCTCATCAAACGTGGCGAGGCCTGCCAATTTCTCCAACTTCAACTCCAATTCGAATTCGGCTTGTTCCCTATCCGAGTTTAGCTGCTCCAATGGACGCTGTGTGCCGCTCAGCAAATTCTGCAACAACAACAACGATTGCGGCGATGGCAGCGACGAGCCACGTTTCTGCACACGTAAGTAAAGGGATGGAGAGGGATTAAAGGGGGACGGGCCACTTAACACACAGCTGATGCATGCAGGTTGATGCCAATTATGCAAAGCTGTCCGACCAGATAAGCTCTGCAAACCTGAGGGTGAAATCAGCAACAGCAGCAAAGGATTTTGTTTGCTTAATTTGCCAGGAAAGAGGGGGGAGGGGTGAAGAAGCAGATAGCGGTGCCTAGTCAGCTGGCAAATGAAATCCAAGTGGACTTCCTGATGAACCCAGTAGCTGATAAGCTTTCTCATTTATATTTAACAGCCTCTTAAGCTTTCGAGCACACTTGGTAATCGCACGTATTAAAACTTTGGCTACAGTTCGCATTAAAATGCTTAAATAAAAGTTGAATAAAGTTAATCGCATGCTCAGCTAATTATTTTAAGCTTAGATAACACAAAGATAACACGCAATAAGAGATTATCAGGAACAAAATAAAATTAAGCTTAAGTTGCTCAATAGAAATTCATTAAACTGACAAAAACCAAATTCAGAAGCAGAGCTTTTGTCATGTGATGCTCAAAAAACGAACAACTTTTATTCACTTACCTTCAATTCGATCTCATCCCATCTCACTCTCTCACCCACTCTTTCTACGTTTTCTCAAAAAAGCTAATTAATACTCAGAAGGCTAACATTTGTCACGTGATACTTAAATAACTTTTTCGTTCGTTTCCATAAAGCTTTTCTTATACATACCTCTCTTTTGATCACTCTCTCCCACCAACTCTCTCTCTCTGACATTTGCAATTAATTGCAGCTACAATATTTCCATAAGTGCTCTTCCACACCACAATGTAAGGCGCCGTGTGTAATCATGTGTAAATGTAATTAAGCACTCTCATATTGGAGCACACGCACACAAGCACAACAGCCATCTCTCTCACCTGTCGAACGTTAAGTGAAGCATTGATGAATTTAATTAGGTATTTAACAAAGGCATTCATTGCGGCAGCATAAAAAAAATAATAACAATAACAACTCGTTTGGTATATTAATTACAAAATATATAAATATTGATGCTTGTGTCCACTCAAACTTTAAATATAACCACATTTCAAGCACGACTTATTTCTTCATGCTTTCTAGTTGACAAATTTGGTTTTGCTTTGTCCCACTGGTAAAATGGAATACACACATATACAGATACCCACACACACACACATACACACATACATATGTATGCATTTGTGTATGTATATATTTATTGGAAACCAATCGCATTATCAGCACAATTATCTAATTGAGTGCAGAGATTCACCTCTGTTGAATGCATTTGGATTTGAATGAAAAGTGGCAACAAAAACAACAGTAATAATTATATCCTGGTATTAGAACTCAAATTGAATGGAAATCCGAAAATTGTGTGAATATTATCATCAATAAATCTCATGCATTTTTAATTAAACTAATTGAAAATCGCATTTGCCAAGATTGAACTATTGCCATGAAAATTTAAATGCTGCTGGTCTTTCTCAAAGCTTAAATTCCATAAAATATGCATTTCAGCTGGAATATAAAGTAAGCAGTCCACTTGCAAGCACAAAAAGGAAAACAAACATTTGCTAGATATTTAAATGTTGATGTTTTTGTAAACAATAAATGCCGATTATATTATAAGCCATAAAATAAAATTTAAATAATCAGAAACACTGATCAAAAAATAAACGCTTGCGTTCCCAGATTTTTGAAATAAGTCTCAAGCCAACCTTCAAAGTGAGCTCACTTTTTCCATTACGCCGCTGTCAAAGTCGCATTAAATTAACAGCTTATTCGTTTTGATTATTTATTGCGTCAACAAAAGCCATTTCATTAGGTAATGGTAGGTAATGGGAGTAACTGTAGCTTGCGGTTGCCTTGGCAATTTACTAACTAAACAACAACAACAAAACACAGCATAATTGGTCAACTAACGCTAATTGCGTTGAACATGTTTTTCGCCACTGCTGCTAAGCAATTATGACGCGTCTCTTCTTCTTCTATTTAAACCCTCTTCCTCTTCTGCTTTCCAGGCTGTAATCGCACGTATTACGGGGACATTGGACAGACGTATGCACTGGAATTACATCGACCCAAACAGGATCGGGTGCCCTTTGTTTGTGTGCTCACGTTCACAGCGGCGGGCGGACAACACGGCGATGTCGTCCAGGTGAGCTACGAGAATCTCCTCCTCCTCCTCCTCCCCCCCACCTTGCTTAAGAATTCATTTGCCAAGTGAAATAAACAAGTCCATTAAAAAGATAAGTAAAAGTCCAACAAGGAATATTGATTTCAAAGCCGGCAAAATCCCAGTCACTGCTGCCGTGTGCAATGAACGAAGCGTAACTCCAATCGACAGCAGTTGCCTTCCAGCTTCACACCTTCCACTGGATGTGGGAAGAGCCTTTGCCACGCTCGACTGCGTCCAGGGAGCATCCTCATTGCCCTTGCACTGTTATCTATCTCACAGTTACGCAACTGACCAAAACTTTATAGTGTGAACAGAAACTGCTGCTTCACTCTTGTGTCTAATGGGCAAGGTACTCATAGCATTGAGCAAGTGACATAATGCAATTTAACATACACGGTTGCGTTGAGCATGATTGCATGAAGAGAGAGAGAGAGAAATCGATAACTAACATAAGCTTAACATAACATGTGCAATAAGATCATTCTGAGTAGTGAAGTGCAATAAAACAAATTGTTAAATTGTTCAAGTAAAAGAAAGGACTTGAAAAATTAAATTAAATCAATTATTCTTATGAAATATAAACAATTCCCACTACAAACCTGGGAAAAAGACGTTTATTAAATGATTCTTATAAAATATCAATGAAAGAGCCTCATAAAACTGTTATTGCCGCAATTTTAATCACAACTTCTATTATGACATACACTGCTGCGTGTCCAGGTCACATTGGACAGCTTCACCATTGGTCGCTTCACGAGCTACGTGCACGAAGGATGCCCCGATGGCTATATGCAAATCGCAGAATCTGCTCGCACACCGATTGGGGGCATGTGGTGCGGCAGCTCGTGGGGACCCGTTCTATTCTACAGCGAAACACGCTCCCTCATCTTCACCATCAAGCTGAACAGGTGAGTTGTGGCCAGCAGTTGAAAGGAGCAACTAATGAACTCCATTCCCCATTCAAGACTTGCGAGGGATCAGAGCGGCTACAACTTCGACTTTCGCATTAGATACAAGGTGCTCTCAAAGGACAGCTCCGTTACCCGCTACGGTGGCATTAAGCTGGCAGGTAAATCCGCAAAGCACAGAGCAACTTTAATTTACTCCTTTGTTAACTCAAATTCTCATTTCTCTCTCTCACACTTGTAGAGCTTGCACAGTGGCACAATCGCAGCAGTTTTCTCAACCAGCAGCAGCAGCAGCAACAGCAGCAGGCCGGTCACGGTGCCCTGGAGGATTTTAGCAATGCGAGTGGTGCTCGTTCCGATCGCTATGGCCAGGACTTTAGTCTGTTCAGCGCTTATGCGAACAACAAAACCTTCATGGACTCACTGGAGAAGCCACTGCCAAAGGACGAGCACAACTACACCGAACCCAAATACTATCTGGGTGCGTGCTTGACTTATTTTTACACTCAGAAAAAAATCGATCTGAATTTTAGAACCATAGTTAGCCATTGTCGATTTAGGGCAAGTCTTTCTTATATTAAAACAGTCGATTTTTTCCTAAGTGTAGAATACTTTTATCTGTCTCTTCTTTCTTTCTCTTAAATCAATTAACATTATCGCCTTTAATCCTTGCACAGGCGACCTCATCCCGGGGACATATTGCTCGAGAATCTTCAGCGACTGTGACAAGAAGCCGTGTCGCCTGCAATCGCCCAACTATCCGGGCATCTATCCGCGCAATCTCACCTGCTACTATGCGGTGCGACAGGTGAGACAAACACACACAACATACACACTCCCACACACAACACATTCTCCCAGGTGTCACTAAACTCAGTCCCCCAACCGCGCCGTCCAAGACAATACTAAGCCCCTGGAGAGCCGTATGTCAGTCTTTAGCGCCTCATTACGGCCTTCCTGCCCCTCCAATAAGTGTCCTGGCGTGGCCCGTTGAGCGCATTAACACCGCCCCACATTAGCCCGCTTGGCTTTGTCCTTGTGTCTTGTGTTTTGCTCATAAAAATGCCGCAAAACCACAAAAAAAAAATGAAAAAAAAAAACTTTTCGTTTTGAGCATTGACAAAATGTAAAAGTCAAAACCCAAAGCAACCGAGTCGATTTAAAAGCAATTTACATTCCAAAGTAGAACGCATTTTTATTATAATTAACTAGAGGGAGGAGTCTGGTTGGGGTGGGCAATGTTTTTCAATGTTTCCTCAACAAATTAAGCCATAAAAAAGACCATTGTACTCAGAATGTCCTTAAAATGAAGTCTATTATACAATTGAGGTGTATATTACATATTATAATATTTCAGACTCTTTCATCCGAGCATTAAATATGGTAAACAGAGGAATATTCATTTTAGCTGGAGTATAAAGAACACCAAAACAATGAGGCTTACTTCGAAGAGAACTTAAAATTTAAGATGAATTTAAAGTTAAATTAAAGAATGCAATCATCAAATTTGTTAAGGATCCAAGTTGTAGTTTCTGCATTAATAAAATGTATATATATCAGAGGATAGAAGATAAAGACAGTTCTTTTCATACATTTTCATCCAAGCCACGTATCTAAAGTTGAGATGCAAAGCGGGTTTTTGCTGCCATAGCAAGACACCCCCCTTCCCCCACTGCCCATACCTGGCAGCGCCATTGAATTAAATGAAAAAATAACTCCGTCAACTATTTGTGCTCATAAAAAGCTTAACTAAAGTTTTGCAAAGTCTTTTGATAACTTTGCAGTGGGTATCTACGACTAATACTATATAAAATTAATGCAAAGATTAATTATTGTATGGAAAATGTTAATGCTTATAAAGATATCCAAACCAAACATATGCTCCTTGTACTATTAAGAAAAATACAACATTTTTATCAATCTACCATTTTATACAGATTTCACAGAGATTATTCTTCAGTTTTTCATTAATTTGTAGTGAAATTTAGACACCTTTCTACTGTGCCTAAGTTAGTCAGACTTTCTTGTGATTAACTTGGTGCAAAAAGAGGGCAACACAGCTAAAATCCAATCTCAACAGAAAAATGTTAAGGTTTAGAAACTTTAAGAAATAAAAGAAGAGAGATAGAGAAGATTGGGGAGAAGAGATAGGCCGAGATGGGCTCGGATGCTGAGGTGTGTATATAAATTAGTCAGAGTTAAACACGTGCCGAGATTTAACGGCATTTATAAATAATAAACGAAGCTGTGTCTCACACAGCCACTTATAAATAATATACTAATGAGGAACTAAGCATTGTAGAAATGTACCAATTATTTGCTCAATGGTACAAATGTACCAATTATTTGCTCAATGGTACAAATGTACCAATTATTTGCTTAATGGTACAAATGTACCAATTATTTGCTCAATGCAGCTAGAATTCAGTTCATTAATCTGTATTTGTCTGTATATATAAATATAGCACGACGTGCCCCATGGGAAACATGCGCTGATTGTCGTTAAGCAGCCCAAGGGCAACCTGGTCTGGATATCAACACAGGAAACGGCGGCCACAAACAAAATGGCGCCGCCGCCAAGTGCCCCCGGCGACAAGGATAAGAAATTTGAGCCGAAACTGAAAACATGGAACGACTGCGATTACATTCAGGTAATTAAATCTTTTACCTTTAAATGCATTTTACTTTTGTCAACATTCGTTGCGACTTTAACGAGCGCTCCGGCATCAAAAGATGCGGCCATTGGCCGGCGATTGCAGCTCCCACACCCCCTTACACCCCCACTTCCTCTTCCCCTTCCATTTCCCAAAGAACAAACTGCGCAAAAAACGTACAAGTCGAAAATGAAAGAAATGAGCAAAACTCGACAAATCTGTTGTTGGCTCGTTTCTGATAGCATTGTCCGTTTCTGACTGTGGCCCACATCCTGCGCAGCTGTCCCAGCTGTCCAGTCCGCAATCCGACTTCAGTTGCCTTAAGCTTCGATAGGCTTGCCAGACTGTGTCTTTCTGTTGGGAAGTGTTAATTTCGTAGCCTCTTTGTTTGTCACTGCTGGGGGTGGACATGTGGCACGGAGTTTGGACGGCGCCTCCTAGTTAGTGTCCCGTTAAGCCTTAAACGACACAAGCCTAACTTTTAACAGCAGCAGCAAAAGCAAAAAAAAAACCGAAAAGCGGATTTGAAGTGGCAATCTCATTAGGTAAGGATCTCGGGGCCGAGATGCCCCAAGGGTGTTATTTGTCTGCTTTGATTAGCACTTGAATAAAATTCATTTTATTTAACTAGACACGCTCCTTGTCAATGTATACAGTGTATATGCTGCATTAATATTCCTTGCATTAAATTACATTTGATGCTGTTTGACTTTGGCTACCAATCGTCACACTTGTAGCTGCTACACTCTGAAAAAAGATCGCCCTGAAAGTTCACATTTAGAAAGAACTTTTTTTTCGAAAAATCAAATGTTTTCCTTTTTAAATTGTTCCAAAATTCAGAAAAATGATTGCCAAATTCTACGGTTTTTATTTTTTTCTACTTAATTTTTAATGAGTTTTTTACAAAAAAAAAAAAATAATAATTTTTACATATTTTCAAATTACACAAAATATCTATGAAAAAATTGACAAAATCTCATTTAAAAAAATCGAATATTGAGAAAAATGTTTTTCTTTATTTGGAATTACTTAAAAATACCCAAAAAAAAAACCTCAAAATTTCAAGTCGATTTTTTTTCTGAGTGTACTCTCTCCCGCTAGATGCATACATAAATATTTATCGCACCTCATATGCCATCGAGTGCACACTTTGAATCAGATCTCTTTTGACTAAGCAGCTTTAAGCCATGTTTATATACGGCTATAATGTGTATATATGTCTGCTATATGTATGTATGTGTATATATATTTTCTCTAATAGGAAAATGTAAAGGCCAAATGGAAATCAACGGTAAAACAAACTGCTATTACACAACAAATTATTTCACACACACATAAATACATATTTAGCTACTTACCAAATAATTTAGTCGTAGATGCGCACGTTAAGCTAATCACCAACCAACCACCCCAAAAAAAAAAAGCTACCACCACATATACAAGCCACCCCCACCCCCACCCAACTCACCCCCTAGCTAATTAGTCCCGCTCTATTTGCAATAATGTTGAACAACAATTGCTTGTCATCTTTGGCCCAGAGGCCAACAATTAATCAGCCTTGGGCAACGGACTAAAAGGACATTCGTAGATAATATATTCATTATGTAGCAGCTGCGTGGGGGTGGGGGGGAGGTACGGTATTCGTCATTGGATTTATATAAATGAACACTCGACACGCACATCATAAATCGCACAACAAAGAGTCCTGTGGGCAGGGTGGGAGGTCCTGAATTCTGCCCGTACTCAGAGTTGACATGGAACGTGCCACGAGAACGGCTCCAGCTTATGTAAATTGTGTGTAAATTATTGGCAAAGGACATACATACATCTAATGCACGCCAGGACTCCGCCTACCACAATCCCAACCCCTCTCTGGCGCATCCTTGAGCTACTCATGAATAGCTTTAGTTGCGTTTGCCCACTTGTGATGAATTCCACTTCCGGTCGTCCAAAAAGCTTTTCCCCAACTTCTTTCCGCTGTTGCCCTTAAGTGTTGTGGAGCTCGGGGGTGGAGGTTTGAGGGTGTTCCGGCGGCGACAGCGGCGGCGGCGTCGACGGTTAACGCTCCCACTCAACGCGGCATGCCCCCGCGTTTTATTTGCCTCGAATTAGCACTAAAATGTTTTGACGACCAGCGAGAAATGGCTGCATCCTGACCAGCCTGCAAAGTGTCCTATATTTCCTTTGGCTGATATACACTTGCACAGGATACTTCGAGCTGCTCATAAATTTTGTAAAGGATGCAATTTTCATAGAGTAATTATATTTATATTTTCCTGATGCCTGATCAGCATCAAAGATGAGTGAGCTGCAAGAAACTCCAGCAAAGAAATATAATTTTAGATGAATTTCTTTTGGCTACTTTATTATTTGTGAATTATTATTATTGGGGTGCTTCCTGCACTGCAACCGGTTTAATCTAATTCCTGAGAGTCCTTATGTCCTCCGAGCTTAAAACTAATTTTCCTAGGGTACTATTTCTTTGCCCGACACAATCTGCTTTGATGTGCCTTGAGGCTTCTTTTCCATTATCACAATATTAGCAGACTTCTAGTTTAGCTAGGTTACTTCTTCCAGTCTACTATATCCTGTTAGTATACCAATTTCGTCCTTGCCTTTGGCTATTATGTGCTTAAATCGTTTTTGATTATAATTAACACAATTCTCTTGGGTGTTGTGGTAATCTGATACTCCTAATGGAAGCTAATTATAATCTTAGCTCCAGGAAGCAGTAATCTCTACCATGATAAACTAATCAGGTTATCAAACAGCATCTTAATTATGTTCCGGTTCTGGTAGATAATGTTAACTTCATGATTTGGTTCCAATTTTGCTGAGGTATTCGATTTCACTATGGGACTATCGATTACTGAAAACGATTCGTTAGAAATATTAAATTTCGCTCTCTGGATTTAAATTGTTAAAGTTGTTAAAATAACTGCACTTTTATAAACTTTATAAATAAATTAGAAATGCAATTTTTATAAACTCCCAATTCTTGCACAATTAATTAATTAAATGAACTATAAAACATTTATAAGCAAAATAATAATACAAGTAGAAAAACCCAGCGATTTCCGTTCTTTTAGAGCATTAAATCTTCGGCAAGCCCATAAACAACTATTCCAGTTCCATTTTTTTGTTTTCTGTGTGTCTTTTGGCCTGGACAAACTAAGTATTCAATTTGGTTATCCTGTGCTGGCTAATTCCTTTTCGGCTGTCGCCATTAAATGGTCGTTGTAGCCCGCAAAGAGCGTGCACAGCCTTTCAAATTGTGGGCTGCGGGCACGGAGGACGACGACACTTTTTGGTCATTCAGTTGGAAGGGCAGAAATCCGCACAAATGGTGCACAGGATTGCAAGCAGGCAGGCTGGCAGGCTGGCAAGCAGAAGTGCTGAAGAGCTGACTTTCCGCTGCCTACAAATTGTCCTTTCCATTTCGTCCTTTTTTGTGTTGCTGCCATTTCTTTTTACGTGCCTAAGCCAGACCAGGAATGTGGCCCAGAGTGTTGGCCATTTTGGTGCGGCATGTGTGAATAATCGCCGGAAAGCAGACGAAAGCGCCTGGACTATGCCACCATGCACATGTGTGAATGCTGTGTCCAGTCATTAGTCTTGCAACTGCCCCCGCTCCACAGTTCACATATACATATATATATATAATGCCACGCTTTCAATAAATTTGCGGTTCTCTATTACCTGATCCTGTTTTGTGGTTGTGGCCAACAACAACTATTATGCTGGGCATTTTTGCAGGCCGGCTAAATTAATGCAAAACTCGCTGGCCACAAAACTAATTTGTCATGCGTACAAATTCAACCACTGAGCCACACCAACCACCGAACCACCCATTTGACTGCCTGCCCACATGTCAGCTGCCTTTGCCAGCTGGCCAACTCAATTAATATGCTTGCAAATTATGCAAAAATACCAGCAAAGCGGCAACAACATCACACAAAAACATCTATATATATATGTATATATATATATATATATATATATTATATACATATTTATATATATATATATGGTGTTCAGCATAAATTTATGATTACAAGCTAAAGCGTTGCTTTTATAGTTTTATATAAATTAATAAATGCTATTTATTATCATATAAAATTCAACAGCTATTTAAGCTCCATCAGTAAATCTCTAGCGGTTTTAAAGCTAAAAAAATATATAATCCCCTTAACAACCAACTGAAAAACAGCCAAACTGCCAGAGAGTAATGCCAGCAATATGCGAATAAGTTTTTGACTATAAATTGGGTGATTCTTATGCGATTTTGTTGGAGCTTGTTCAGATCCATAATATGCCAATATTATTATATATATTTAGATATTTCAATGGATTTATTGTCTTAATTGCAAGACTTTAATTCCATTAAATACTACCTTTTATTCCAATCGGAAAAGGTAGTAAACTTTACCTGCTCTAAAGTCTCTAGTCTTTTATAGTATCTGACGAACATGGCTATATCCACTCAGCTGTGGATCTTGATTATGAATATATACACTTTATGGAGTCGAAGCTGCTTCCTTCTGTCTGTCACATACATAGAATATATTCAATTTATGCGCAGATGTTCAATTTATAATACTCTCTATAAAAACTTCAACTCGCAGTGCGCCCAAAAAAGCGAAAAATGCTTTTTGACTTTAAAGCCAACAAAAAAAAATTAATAAAAAAATGTAACGTTAATCCCAAAAACCCAGCTGGTACGTGAAATACATTTATGATTTCAAGCTAAAGCTTTTTTTATAGTTTTCTATAAATTAAAATATACTTTTGAATTACATGTTAAGGTTCAGCCATAAAAAACCAGCTGTTTTTAGCTACATACAGCAGCAGAATTAGCTGTTTGATAGCTGAAAAGCTGATGCCACATAAAAAGTGCACATAAAAAGAAGCCAAAAAGAACAGTTTACAGTTTACAAAAAAATATATATAAAAAATAGATTATCACGTATACGCCTAATGGGCTTTAAGTGAGCGTAATAAATATGAACGCACAGTTTGCCGGAAAACTGCACCACACGCTCTATCTCTCGCTCTATCTCTCTCTCTCTGTCTCTCGCACATTTTTGGGTGTACCCTCCCCCACCACGACCCCTTTTATCAGTAGTTACTTGTTAAGGGCACATGGAACAACATTTCCATTCACATTTCTCGTTCGCTGCGTTGTTGTTGTTGTTTTTTTGTTTTGTTTTTTGTCGTTTTTGATATCACTCATTTCGTGCTCTCCTCACACATTCTCTCGCTCTCTCTCTCTCTCTCTCTCTCTCTCTCTCTCTCTGTTTCTTTCTCTCGCCTTGCTGTTGCTCTCTGCTTTGTCTCTCTCTCTGTCTCTGTCTGTGTGTGTTTCTCTCGTTGTGCGTGCCTGGGCATCATCATCCTCGTCATCATCCCATCACAACCGGCAGGACTACGTGACCGTATATGATGGCTACACCACACGTGACCCAATCATATTGAAGTTTTGCGGCGGCGGTCAGGCTGTACCCGTATCCGTATCGAGTGGCCCGGAGCTGCTTGTGGAGTTTAGCACGTCGCCGTTTGGCACCTTTACGGGCACCTCATCGCAGCTGCTGCCACTCTACGGCTTTCAACTGGAGGTGAGCCGACCACAAATTCCACAAATTGGAAATTATACAAATAATCCATTTTCAGGTCGAGGTACAATTTGTGGACATCCAGAGTCCGACGTACTCCAAGAACAAGAAACCCTGCGAGTTTTGGATACGTGGCGCTGGCCGTGGCATTCTGGAGAATCCGAAACACTCGCTGGCACCCAACTCCACGTGTCTGTATCATCTGCAGGGCATGGGCGTCTTCAAGACCTTTGACCACCTCAGCTTATCGCGTCGCACCAACAGCCAGTCGGGCATGCATCAGCCCCTGTCCCGTTTCAAGGTGTGGATATCGGTGCTGAAGTTCAATCTGGATCCGGAATTCGGTCAGATCGATGAGACGTCTGTGGGTGCGATTGGTGTGCTGCAGACGCAGGAGGATTGCAGCGGCATGCTGCGCATCTGGGATGGCACTCTAAGGGATCCACCCGTCTGCAAGGATCTCAACTGGTGAGTTCCACTTTAACATAAACTCAACTTCCCCAGAAGCACTTCTTGAGTCATTGATTAATATTCCGTTAATCTCATGCAAACAGCGCCAGTGACTCGAGCAGTTATAACTCCCTGGGTCATCATTATGCACACAACTCGACGAATGTGATTGCGCGATTCTGTCGTGGCACAATTCCACGGACCTGCGATCGCTCGAACATCAATGAGACCTTTGCACGACCCTGCACCATATCCGAGAGCTATGTGTCGAGCAGTGATGCCATCACACTGGAGCTGCGCAACACGGAATCCACGGTGCTCAGGTGAGTTGCTTGCCAATAAATTTAGCAACTCTTCCTAATCTCTCTCGAATCAATCGTAGACCGCTCGACTTTAAGCTCAAGTACGAGTTCATTGATCTGCATCAGGATGGTCTGCCCCAGGGCGGCGGTGAGTTGGACTGCAATCGCAAGTTTGTCAGCAGCCTGATGGATCGCAAGGATCCGGCCATTTTTCGCAGTGTACGCAACATTTTCCTCTTTGGCCGCGGCGGCACGAGGCATCTGAAATGCGTCTATCGCTTTGAGGCACTGCGTGGCGAACGGGTGCGCATCAAGCTGCGCAGGGTGACAACCTCAAATCGTCCTTGCTACTCCCGTTTGGATGACGACATCAATCGATCCTTCTGCTATGGCGATACCAATGTGCGCGTCGAGGTGGGTCCCATAAATTTATAACTTGATTCGTTTAAAATAATTATAAAATTTGTACAGATCTTTGAGCGACCTTATCCCGACTCCATTCTGCTGCATCGTGGCTGCGTCTGCAACTCCTCGAATCAATCGCATTTGCCCATTGAATACACCTCGACGGGTCGTGATGTGGAGGTGCACTTCATAGCACACAATATGACCACATTGGATGATCCGGACACTGCCAATTTCGAGGGCATGTTTGAGTTTGTCAAGGCGCCAACTAGCTGCAAGGATGGCCGTCGCAAATTTGGACCAAGTGGCACCATCGATATGACCTTCGGCGATGTAAGTATTTGTCGGATTACTTTACTGCTACGACTAAACTTGCCACTCACACACTTGCAGATTGAGTGCCGCTCGAGACCGTGGCTCATTGAACCCTCCAATGGCAACAAGTTTCTGTATGTGCGCCTCAAGGCCATCTTTCTGAGCAAACACAATCCCAAGAAGACCCTCAATGCAACCCATGTGCAGACCAACAGCTGGCGCTGCGAGACCAAATCCCGAGCAGTGCTCACCACATCGGAGGGTAAGTGCAGGAAACTGAAATATTCAGATAGATTACACTTAGAAAAAAAATGTTGATGAGTTCTTTACTAAAGCTAAAACCCATTCTCAGGTCTCACAATTGTGGCCTGTCCGCTGAGTCCCGATTCGAGTGGTTATGAGTTCGTGGAGATCTTTAGCTCCGGCTGGAATGAGCGACCCAATTTTGCGCTGATCAATCGCTCCCGGGCGATAAGCGTGGAGTTTCTGCGTCCCAGCAATGGCGAGTACAGCTTCAACTGGATGGAACTGGTGCCCAGACCCACGCTGAGCATAGCTGGTGAGCCACAGAGACGCACTTTATGTGAGCTCCGTATATATATATATATCGATTCTGATTTTCGCAGAGGATTGTCAGTTCAAGTGCCCGGAGCTGGGCGCCTGTGTGAATGCGAGTGTTTGGTGCGATGACGTCATTCATTGTCCCTCGGGTGATGATGAGGCCTTCCTGCAGTGCTCGGCATTGATGAAGCTACCCGTCGAGATACTGGCCACACTCTGCCTGATCTTTGTGCTCTCGTGTTGTGCTTTTGCCGCCTTCGCTTACAAGTGAGTACAGTGCGCACTCGCTAAGGCATACCCCTTGGTAATTCCATTTGTTTTTGATCAGGAAAATCAAGCGCAAATTTCGCGGCTCCTCGGTGCTGCAGACGCGTCTCAAATCGCTGAGTTCGATGGATACGGCTGTGCTGGATGAAAAGGAGGTGATTTGCTGACAAAGCGACAATTCTGTGCGTTACGTTGAGATCGATCGTGTGACCACGGTCTGATCATTGACGAACCCTAACGTACAGAATTGTGCCCCGGAACTGATACTGATACTGAAACTGATAAAACAAACTGATAAAAAGCATCCACTACTGAAAATCAAACTAGAAATCGAAGCGAAACGCAACACAAGCAAAAATAATACCGATCGAAAGGCAATTTATATAATGATCGACATCAAATCAAAATCAAAATCAAAATCAAAATACCAAACTCAATATCGAAATCAAAGTCGCTCACCTGTTTATCAAAATGCATTTAAATCAAATCGAGAAAGGTTTTTCTTTTCCTTTTTGTATTACATAATATATATATGCATAGACATATATATATATATATAGTATATATTATTTAGTGTGGATTTTTAGTGCTGCGCAATTTTTATAAGCAATTTTTCTAGGCCCAACATGAGTTTTCCATTTTGATTCGTGCTCAGTTGGAATACTTTTTCCACACACTGTACATATTACAGACCTAAAACGTAGATTTTAGTTGAAAGAACAAAGAGAAGAAAATTTTGGGGGGAAAAAAGAAAAACTTCTGCTACGTTTTTTTTTTATAAGGAAAACGCTCATAGACCTATGTAGATAAAACTGTTTCCTAATAGCCACTAAGTATAACCAGAAACTAGCCAATCAAGCTGACTAAAAAAAAGAATTCCATAAAGTGAATACTCTTCAAACGTAAACTGAGTTAGGAGAAGTTGGGTAGATAATATCTATCCAGATTACTTGTAGTTTTTATTTTAGCCTCAAAAATGGAGGAAAATTCCACAGCATTTATTATGCGGCGCACAAAATAACAGAAGAAAGTGAACTATCTAATAATAATAATAATAATAAAAGATAAAAACATAATCTGAAGTAGAACGTAAGTGAAAATGTTTTACATTTTAAGATTGATGGATTGATGATATAAAATAAATTAGTCGAATGATCAAAATGATCGCATAGTCGAGAAATATGTCAATATATAGAAGCTAGATAAATTCGTTAGTTGTTTCATAGACGTTAGCTATATCATGCATTATATCAAACATAATTATACGAAAAAAAAAACAAAACAAAACTGAGAAATCAAGCTAAGATCGAGAACCAAAATCACGCCTCAAGTCACGCTCATTGTTGTTCTTCAAGTTGTTGTTGTTGTTGTTGATGTTGTGGTTGTTGTATGTGCACAATTCGCTCTCATAGCTCACTAAAATTCACCACCACCCCCTCACACAACCCCCTACCCTCTTTGCATGGCTCTGTGGCTCTGTGTGTGTGGCAGCTAAACTAAATTCCATAATTTCTCTATTTTATATTCTTTCTTTGGAATATTTTGTTTCTATATATGTATGTGTATAAAGAGAACGAGCCAAATCGTCGTTGAGACAAAGGCCTAAAACTACTACTTGGGAGCGGGAGCAACAACAATTAAACGCAACTGAGCTGGCTGCAAGAGAGAGAGAGAGAGACAGAGAGAAAGGGCGAGATACAGACAGACAGTGAGTGTGAAAGAGAGGGCGCGAGTGAGTGATAAGGGACTCCAGAAGGCAACGATCTTAAATGCAATATTTCTATCAACTCACCTTAAACAATTATTGTACATAAATATGACAAAAAAAAAAAACTAAACCAAAAAAAAAACCAAACAAGAACAAATAGAGAAAAACTTCAACCGTATAACAATTTTACAAATGCGCCTTTTATTTCAAAATCATTGATCATCTATACAATTAGAACAGTTCTTAAGTTACACTCGAACAAAATAGAGAGCAACAAAAAAAAGAGAAAAAAAAGTAAAACACAAACTCAGACAATAAAATTACAGAGATTTTGAGCTACTACTTGAGATCGAAATCGAGTCGAGATCATATACATACATATACATATACATACTAAATATAATAATAAAAACAACAAAAAAAGCCCAATTTAAACAAACAACTACTAAACAAAAATACATTAAAATTAAATTAAAAACATTAAATGCAATCGTATATAAATATATATATATATATTTAATGATTTTCGTTTAGAAACGCATCAGTTATTAAAAAAAACAATTAGGCAAATGCAATTAATTATACATTTATTAAAATATATACATATATATATGTGTATATGTACTATGTGTGCCGATCTCATTAAAAACGGACTGAGGCTAAGACACTGGAAACAAAAAATACACAGAACCCGGATGAGCGTCAAGCAAAAGAAAGAAAATACAAGTTGAGAGACCATATAAGGTTAGATTTTTAAAATTAACAAACTAGTTTAAATATTAAAATTAAATTACCAAGAACACACATAATAAACCAAAAAAAACGTAAACCAACATAAGCTAAATTTCAAAATGTTGTAAAAATAAAACAAAAAACAAAAATCATATCAGATTCTAAAATGATATTAAACATTAAATGGAAAAAGTAAAACCAAAAAAAAAACTCAATAAATGAACCTTTAAATTTAAACGCGGAAAATGGCTTTTCAATATATAAACTTATGACTTAAGCTGGAGAATTCTGGGAAGTATTCGATGTGGCTACTGTTGGATTGCCGTGTCGCTGGCGATGCTTGTAAAGCGAGCTGGGATCCCTCGTGGAGAACTTGCACTGCTCACATTTGAGCGGCTTCTCGCCCGTGTGCTGACGCATGTGGATCTGTGAAGGAGGGAGATATATACAGTAAATATATGGAGTATATATAGTAGTAATTCATCGCTCACTATCAGGCTCGCCTTGCGTGCGGTCTTCTTGCCGCACACGTTGCAGATGAACGGCTTTATTTTGTTGTGCACCGTTTTCACATGCTTGGACAGCGTTTTGCCATTGACAAACTTGCGCTGACAAATCTCGCAGGTTTTCTCCGCATAGAATTTGCTCTTCTTGGCCACAGCTGGCTGTGCTGTTTGCGCTTGCGTCTCGCTTGCCTCATTTTGCACCTGCTGCTGCTCTTGCTGCTGCTTCTGCTGCGCACGTCGTCGCAGCAGTTCACGTCGCATGACGCGAGAACGCCACTTCTTGTGCACACGCATATGGCGCCACACAAGCGCTGAGATGGGCGACTTGTAGTCGCAACCGATGACAGGACACTGCAACAGATCCACATCCAGTTGGTGCGATTTCCACAAGTGCAGCGAACAGCGCCGCCAATTGGCCATGTCCAAGCCGCACTCGCTGCAACTGTAGCCAACACCCTTGTGGCACTTCGCGTGCAGTGCCAACTTTTGGACATCCTCGAACTTATAAATGCAGGCGCTGCTCTCAGCGCAACTGGCGTAAAATAAGAAATGAGTTTATTACTCGAGGGAAATTAGTTATATTAAATAAGGAGGGGCCACTCACGGCACTTGCATATTGACACGCAACGCCAGACGAAAGTCCCTGAACGGCATGGGCTGCAGCTCGGCGGGGGGACGAAGCGGTGGCGGCGGTGGCGAGGACACCTCTCGATTGTGTTCCTCGAGAGACTCGAGTCTCTGGGCAATTTGTGGCTTCAGCGTGCCGTTCGTTTTAATGGGCTGGCAGTCGTGAAAGTAGACCATGTGACCACGTAGATCCTCCAGCAAGTCATATTGACGCAGACACAAGCTGCACACATAAACAATGCGTTCAGGCAGCTCCATAACAGACCAATTAACTGCAACAAAATATATTATTTTCTCTCACAAATATTAAATGACCGAAATCAGCTGTTTATTTAACAGCGTTTGAATCTTAACAGCTTTGCTCAGCTGTTGTTAACAGTGGCGCATTAGCTGGCAAAGGAGAGCGGCGAATTTAAATTAACAGCTGCTCTAAGTGAATTGTTATTTATGAAAACTGCGACTGGTGATTGATACAAGAATAAGAAATGATTTTTACTACAGCCACTGCTACATTAATTAAAAATAACGAAAGCACAACTCTAAAAACGAAATAAATTTAGAAGCGCACAGCCTTGCCACCCAGTTTAACAAATGCAACACAACGACAACGCACGTATTTCACTGTTCGCAATATACGGTCACATTGTCAATAGGAAAAACGCAAACGCGTATAAAAAATATATATTTAATAATTTCTTTAATTTATTAGTTGGTTAGCTATACATATATATATCAATTCAGCAAACCGCTGTAGTCTCGGACTCGTACGCAACGCAATTATGGGCAGCGCGCTGGAAAACTATGTGAATCAGGTGCGCACACTGAGCGCAGCGGGTAAGTGAAAATCGCGCCGACAGAAAAGAAAGAATTGTTATAATTTATATTTATTTTTGCAACTAGGCAACTATCGGGAACTCGCTGATGAGTTGCCCGAATCGTTGTCGCTGCTCGTGCGCAACTGGAGCATATTGGACAACGTGCTCGAGACACTGGACATGCAGCAGCACACGCTGGGCGTTCTCTATGTGCTGCTCGGAAAATTGCATAGCGCCGGCACCGCAAATCCGGAATCGACACAAATCATTCAATTGATGCGCGATTTCATGCAACGCTGCAATGTAGATCAACTGCGCTTCGCCGTCTGTCCCTGTGAGTGCTTGCTAATTATATATAATCCTACTTGCTTAAATCATTCACTCTTTTGCAGTCTATGAGCTGTGCCATGTGTTCACCGATTATCTGGTGCAGAAGAATCTGAGCATATTGGGCATTAAGGTGCTGTCGCGTGCCATTGATCTGATTCGACACATGGACACCCAACTAACGCCCATACACGCCGATCTTTGTCAGCTGAGTCTGAAGGCGAAAAACTTGAACGTGGTGCTGCCCTATCTGGATACGGATATCACCGACATCTCCACCGTTGCCGCCGAATGCAAGAATCAGCAGCAACAACAACAGCAGCCACAGCACACGCTGGTATCTATCTTTCTATACATATACCTGGACAGTAAAATAGGTGTGAAGATTTGAATAACTTTGTGGCCAGCACTAGCATCATGATTGACTGCTTTTTTAGTGCATTTAATTTAGCTCAATTTGACTAACGATTCCTTTTTACATCGTTATCCAAAAAACATTTGTGTGATTTTCATCATTCCAGAGAATGTTGTGCTATTTAATGAACCAGTGCTGAGTTTTTACCTATCTTCAAATTTTCTGTTCAAACCAATGAACTTTGCTGAGATGAGGCTACAACATTCCCAAAAAGGTCACTTTTGGCCAAAAACAACATTTGATGTGGCTATGCCATTTGTTTACTTTTAACAAAGCCAGAAAATTCTTATTTGAAGTACAGATTAATCTTTTGTATTTCCTTTTCTTATTTTTTAAATTCACAATTAATCTCTCCACATATATTTTACTGTCCAGTTATGCATATCTATATATCTAAACTGTATGCCACAAGTTAACTCGCATTTTTGCCTTTAGGATGCCAACAATGATGCAAAGTACTTTTTGCTATATTACTATTATGGCGGCATGATCTATACGGCTGTTAAGAACTACGAGCGTGCCTTGTATTTCTTTGAGGTGTGCATCACAACGCCAGCGATGGCCATGTCCCACATCATGCTGGAGGCATACAAAAAGTTTCTCATGGTTTCACTCATAGTCGAGGGCAAGGTAAGCATTCAATATACTCTACCTTCATTCAATTAATGTCTGGTTTTTTGCAGATAGCGTATATACCAAAGAACGCACAGGTTATTGGACGCTTTATGAAGCCGCTGGCGAGTTATTATCATGATTTGGTCAATGTTTATGGCAATGCGTCGAGTGAGGAGATGCGCATCATTATACTCAAATACAGTGAAGTATTTACGCGTGATAATAATGTCGGACTGGCCAAGCAGGTGGCGACATCCTTGTATAAACGTAACATCCAGCGTCTGACGAAAACATTTCTCACACTCTCCTTGTCGGATGTTGCCAGTCGTGTCCAGCTGCCCAGTGCCAGCGAAGCGGAGCGCTATATCTTGAACATGGTTGGTTCAGATTAGCTTCTGTATCCATTTAGCATATTAATGTGTATCCCATTTTGTCAGATCAAATCTGGTGAGATCTTTGCGAGCATCAATCAAAAGGATGGCATGGTGCTGTTCAAGGATGATCCCGAGCAATACAATCTACCCGACATGTTCCTCAATGTGCAAACGAACATTACCCAGGTGCTCGATTTGGTTAAGCAAATCAACAAAATGGAGGAAGAAATCATATTGAATCCGCTGGTAATTAATTACTCTATATAAACGTGCAGTGATTGCTTTGCTTTAATTGATTGTTGGATTGTTGAACTGAACCTAAGGGCATAATTAACATGCAACAAGTCATTAACTATTAATAATCAATTGCCAAGCACTCACTGTAAGTGCTCTTTAAGTGATTCTCAGCTAATACCCCATCGGTTTTTCCATTGCAGTATGTGAAGAAGGCGCTGGGCAGTCAGGATGAGGATTTGACGTCACAGCACCCCAAGACCTATTCAGGGTAAGACAAGAAAGCGGCACGCAATCAAAAAAAAACAAAAACAAAGCGCAAACATTACACATATTCCATATTGACAGCGATCCCACGGATTGATGTGGTCCCGTACTTCCCTAAAAAAAATAGAGACAACCACAAATAGCAAAGAGGAGCAGGAGCAGGAGCAGAAATGGAAGCGGAAGCAGAAGCAGGAGCCAAGCACAGCTGCGCCTACAATTTGCTAAATTTATAGATGAACAATGCTATTTTAAATAAAAACTAAATGTATAAATCAAATGACTCAATTTCCCCGACTCTAATCGGAATGTGTGTGCAATTAATGATAATCGATTGATAAGAGCACGTTTTTTTTTTTTGGTTTTGGTTTTTTTTTTGCACCGATCAGGCGACATTTTGCTCAATTGCTTTGCACTGGGCTGAGCAACATTCTTCTACGTGTGCGATGTGCTTTAGTTTGTTTGTTGCTTTATTACAATTATCAATGTCAGATACAACGTTTAGCTAACCCTAAATGATATGGCTAATTAAGTGACTAGACTGCCGCCGGTTGTTTGTTGTGCGTGTTTCGTTCGCTGTTTGCTGTGGTTGTTGCTTATGCTATAGTTATAGTTGTAGTTATAATTATAGATATATATTATATATAAGTACTAGTTACGTTTTTAAAGCTAGACTAATTGGTATTGTGCTCTTTTTCTCATATATAAACATGGTGACTATATACAATATTATTGTTGTTGTTGTTGTTGTTGATGCTCTTCTTCTTCATTGTTGTTGTTTTCATTTGTTGCTTGAGATTCTCGTCGAGCAGCGCTGCCAACGTCGCCGTCGCAGTTAACCGGTTTTCAGAGCATCCACTTCCAACATTGTGGTCTTCAGCGTGCTTGTGACAACGCCCACTCCTCTTCGGCCACCTTCGACGCCAATGCTGCTGTAGAGTTTGTGGATCACATTGAATAATATGAAGCTAACGATGAGCACCAGCAGCGACATGAACGCGTATGCCAGCACCAGCGGCGTATCCGATATGGGATCCAACATTGTTATATATATATATAAATATATATGTATTTATTTGTATTTTTTTTGTTTTAATTAGTCTTATAACTCCTGACAGAGAGTTGGGAGAGACTCTCTCTCTCTCTCTCTCTCTCGAGTGCGTCAAACTGACTAAATGAAAAACGGAACAGAACTTGGAACTGGTGTGAAAACGCGTATGCTAATTAAATGCCGCATATATTTATATATCTGCATATATGTATATTCACAACGCAATTACAAATATTTTTGACTTGGCTCCGTGCTTGTCGTACCGCATGCATTGACACCTGTGCTTTAACTGAGCATTTTATACGAGGCGAGCGAACGTGCGACTGAAAATTGGAATAGAACTTTTTGTGCTGATTCACTTTCCCTCCGCCCCGCTGCTGTTACGCCCGCACGAACGATAAGCCCCATATAAATATTTATATATCTTTGGTGGAAAACCCGTTTATTGGTTCGTTTGAATCTAACATTAACTAGGGTCAGGTCGAACTCAGCTGCATCTTTGATCACACATGCTCTCAGCTGACAGACGCAGAGAAGGAGAGCGCAAGAGAGAGAGAGAAAGAGCGCGCATTAACTGTGAAATACTCTGTACCCGAGTGTAAAGTGTGTTCAAGACCTTAAATCTTTATGTGACTAACTTAGTGAATTGTTAAGTGTTTTAATTGAATTGCATTTTAATTGTAGATCAGTCGATATCGTTATAAAACTACAAATTAAAAGGCTATTATATATACATCACTGAATATCTTATATATAAATATATATGAGTAGGTAATGCGGCAGATATGTATGGCTGCCTCTATCTGAGGCATTTACTTATATGTAAAAGAAATGCAGCACACAAAATTTTTATTATTTTTTATTATGTTTATATTATTATATTAAATTATTTATTTATTTCTTTATCTGACGCCGAGTAAAGTAAAAAAAAGCAGTTCAAATTGTTTTTTATTTCTTTATCAGGCGCTGAGTCAATTTGATGACAAATATATACAAAAAAACAGCAGTTCACAGCATGATGCTACCCTCTATGTAGGCAATATACACATAATTACACGGTATACACATTTTAATGAACACTCATTGAATGCGAGGCATATTCTCATATTTAAAAACATCGACGCCATCGGAGCCAATCAAGCCAACAAATCTACGCCGTCTGTTTATATATTTGTTGTGTTTTATTAATTGAATAAATGGAGAAGTGGAAATCAAACAGCCGGGCAATAAAAATTGGTAAATATAGCGTGAAGCAATTTGCGATTTTTTCAATTGTGTTTCGCTGGTGTGATTCGGGGCATAATGCTGAAGTGCGTATTATCAAAGCGACTGATAAAACACTTTATGGGCCCCCAAGTGCTAACTGATAAACGAAAAGAATTTTATGTCTGTTCACGTTAACTGTTCCAGTTTATATACTGTATGTAGAATGGGTCGTCTGCTGTGTGGCATGCTCGTGACTGGATCCGACCTTGGAACCAGTTAACCGGGGGGCAGAAGGCGAGTTCTCTAAAGACTGATAATAGATGCAAGCAGTACCTCGCTCACTATTCTCCCACTCCCTCCCTCTCTCTCTCTCTCTCTCTTTAGTGCTCGGAATTCGATGAAAGCCTACGCGTAAACATGTGACACGATGTGGCACAGTCCGTGCAACACATCAAACTGCTCTTCATATCGTTCAGCACAAGTCGCATATTATTTCGTCGGGTGCAGCGCATCAGCATCTTCAGTCTGGGCACACTGAACAGATGATCGTAGTATTTTATAACACGCAGACGGTTCAAATCACGCACACCGCCAGCTGCAGATTGTCTGCTGGCGCTGCAGTTGCACATGAAGCTTATCGCACGTTGGCTGGGATTGTTGCAGATGTCCAGCTGAACGCTAATCAGATAGGACGGCTCCAATGTGATCGTAATGCGCACTGGGATCCAGCGTTGATTGACTGATTAACTTAATGTCTATGCTGATTTACTCACCCACCGATGACTCGTGAATCTGGGAGCGATTCTGTATCCAAATGGAGCGTGCGCTCAATTCCTTCTTAATATTTTCGCTTAAGCTCTGAAACCTGCGCAAGTCCAGGGATGATCGAGAGCCAGGTGCCGCTGGCAACGGCAGACTATCATAGATGGATATATAGATTTTGTGACTGACATAGATCACAATGAAGAAGAGTATGATGAGTATGAGCAGGAACACAATGTACGTGAATAGTGTCGGCAGCCAAATGATGACCTCCAGCAGCATTGGTAAAAGAGGCTGCTTCGTTTCAATTGTTTCGATTTCAGTTTAGAATTTTGAGTTTTCAAGTGAAACGGTCAGCCTGCTAAGGGTTCTCGTTGTGGGGAATTGTTTGTTTTGCAACATCTATGTAAATGTATTTATTTTAATATTGTTTTCTCATTTTTTTTGTTGTTTTTCTTTTTTTGTGTTAGCTTTTTGTTTTTACTTTTTGTATATAGTACATACGATTTTACATTGACAATATTTTTAGTTTAAATTATATGCTCTTTTCTCTCGCTCTCGCTCGCTTTTGCTGCTGCTTGCTTACGTCACAGGTGTCTTGGCTTAATGTACACAATATTTCATGTTCCTCATTTATTTTTGCATATTTCTTCATATCATTTAGCTTTTGTCGCACACTTAACTCTGACGTGGGCACTCGCTAATCGCTCTCTCCCTCTCCCATCCTCTCTCTCTCTATGTAGTCTATAACCCGCCGGCGGGTACACTCACACTCGCGCCTGTGAGGCGCAAGGGGGCGTGGCTTGCACACTGCGCAAACCGCCTAAGAAAAAAAAAAATTAACAAAACACAAAATTAATCCCTTTGGGCTCAACTTGAGCTAAGTGCGTGCGAGTGTGTGTGTGTGTGTGTGTGTGTTAGTTTTGTGTGTATGCAATTTTTGTGGTCACACACACACACACATAAACAGCCCGCTGTTGTCAAGCATTAGTTAAATTATTTTATGTTTTGTTTTGTTTTAATTAATTTACAATTTCTTGTTATTTTCTTTTGTTTTTTGTTTGTGTGTATTTGTTGTTGTTGTTGTTTGGTGGCAGTTGTTAGAAAAATGCCATGTTGGTTAAGCGACGTATGTATAACAGAATATAACAGTTTGAAATCATCATGACTTCCAAATTTTCATTAATAAAAAGTTTGTAAATATATATATTTTTTTTTTGTCGACTTCATGTGCGAAATTTGAAATTAAATAATAATTTACTAATAATATTAAACAATATTTATGTATTTGTTCAACACAAACAAATTAGACAAAACCTAGTTAAATTATTTTTTGTTATTTTGTTTGGTTTTCTTCTTCTTCATTTTTTTTACTCAGCATGCGTGTGTATGTGTGTGTCTGTGTGTGTGTGTGTTTTATAGCTAAACTTTAATATTTATTTAATTTTTACTCATAAGTTTTTAGTTTTTGTATATTTTAGGCTGTAAAAAACATTCAGATCTGATTATTAAACGAAATGTTTTTTTTTTTGTTTTTGTTTGTTTTTGCTGGCAGCATGTTCCGTTATAAAGATATTCAGTATATATATAAATATGTATATATTTATAGATATATATATGTATGTATATTTCAACCAGTACTCGTAGAAAAGTGTTATAAGAAATGCGTTTGTTTTGTTTTTCAAATTTACATTTGCTTTTTTTCATTTGATTTTGATCTTATTTGAGTTTTTCAAAATTTGTTTTTTTTTAAAGAAAGCTCAGTGCGACAAGTTGCGTTTTTTTCGGTTTTTTTTCAGTATTTTTTTCTTTTTGTTTTTTTGGAGTTGGGAACATGCCGCAACTTTTACACGAAATTAACACACACATTACACAAATACATATGTATAACTTTTCAGCACAACATACAGAATTCATATACGTAATTAACATATTGGTATTTGGCGCCCCCTTCTCACCCCCCACTTCATAACCACCCACTCAACCCAACCCCCTCGCTCACCCCATCCGACCCAAGCCAAGCCAATCCATTTTTCACACCTGCACATTGAGCTCAACTCAATATTTCAATTCCATGGAGAACTCTCTCTAAAATGGGGCTGCTTTATATGGATTCTTTTTAGTTTTGGTTTTTTTTACACATTTAATTTAAATTTTTGTTTGTTTCTTCTTCTTCTTTTTTATGCAGTTGAGCGGTTGATTTTTGTTTGTTGTTGTTGATGTTGGCATGCGAGCTGCGTTGTTGTTGTTGTTGTTGTTGATGATGTTGTTGTGTGTGCTTGTTGTTTGCTGCTTGCTTAGACAGACAATGAAACGAAACTGTTATACTGCGTAATGTTGCGCTTCAGAATATCCGCACAGGGGCCCAAAACGCGCTCAAACCTAAAATATAAAATTTGTTATTAATCGAATAGAGTATAAATAATAAATTATTATAAATGTGTGTGTGTGTGTGTACCTCGCTCTGTCCAGTTTGACGCACTTGAGGGGGCCGCGAGCGACAACAGTTGCCGCACGTGGCCGATCCAGGAGCAGAGCAATCTCGCCAAAGTAATCGCTGGAGCCCAAACGGCCCACCTCGGCTGGCTCCTCACCCTGCTGGTGGAGATCAAATCAAAACAAATCAATTAGTAACCAATTAGACCAATTGTGAAGAGTGTTATTGGGCCTACCTCGGAGCGCTGTTGCAGTACAACGGCACATCCTTCGAGAATGATGTAGAAATCATCGCCGGCAGCGCCCTGTTTCACAATCGTTTCGCCATCCTCGAAGGCGCATGTCTCCAGCGAATCGGCGACCGTCAGTCGCTCCCATTTATCCAAGCTCTCCAGTATGGAGACACGGGAGAGGAACTCCTCGTACATTTTACGCTTGCGTATGGTTGAGCCCATCAGGATGCGTCTGTACGAGTCACGATCGATGCCCCACAGCTTGACATCGCTCTTGGCGCGCACGGTGGCCGCACGTGGTGTGCCATAGATCAGCGCCAGTTCGCCAAAACTGCCACCCTCACTAATCGTGGTCACCAGCTCAGAGTTGACAAAGACCTAGGAATGCGTACGCTGATTAAAGAGAGAGTTCTATGGGTTCTATTGGGCTACTACTCACATCCACTTCGCCCACATCGATGACATAGAAATTGTCGCCTTCGTCGCCCTGCTGTATGATATTCTCGCCGGCCGTGTGATTAACGGGAAACATGGCATCGAATATATCGGAGCGTTCGCTCTCATCCAAATGGGCGAAGAGCACATTTTTGGCAATGGCCTTGGACAGAGCGTTCATTGTCTTGTAGTCCTTGGGTACGACTTTCTTAACATAGTTGGCGGCATCCTCTTCGGTCACCGGTTCGGCAGAGATGCCACCGCGCCGGCGTACGGGTGGTGCGGCTGTTTGTGGCATTGGACTGAGATCCTCGCAATCGTCGGGACTGATTACCTGTTTGCTGGCATCCAGTTTGACTTGTTCCTGCAAGGCAGAAAGATATATTGCATAAGTATAACAGTTCATATGACAGTTTGTATAACACATCTTGTTATTCTTAAGCAGGCGCATAGCAAGCCACTAAGTAAGCCAACATTCACCTAATTTAATTTAATATTTTTTACTTATATTTCCACTCAATTCAAATCACGCTTCTCCTTTGAGACGCCCACACCTTTTGTGTTGCAACAAACTCCTGCAGCTGCGGTGCAAATTTCAATGTGCGTCATTTTGCAGACGCTTACTGTTTGTGTATATGTCAAAAGTCAGTTCAGGGAGTCAATTTGTTGGGCTCTGTTTGGGTAGTCAAAGGGACAAAAGCTGCTCCCGGGTTTCAGCTGGGCGCTTATCTATTTTTGGTAGCTCAAAGCTCGCATGTTGCAACACAGTGTAGGGGCACTGCCCACGCTTGAAGCGCGCCCACATAAAACACACACAGTTTGCATTTGCAATACTGCAATTCTGCGAAAAGGAGAATAAACCAAATAAATCTCTTAATAAGAGGGCTGCTCTGACGTCAATGGAGAGGCGCAACCAACCAACTGATTGCAACCAGACGGCCACAATTAAGCTGCACATTTAAATGTCAAACGAAATGTGACTTTTTGCTTTTTCGGCAACTGTCATTTGGGATTTGCGCTAAATTGAATTGATTGTATTACACAGCAGTTGGGCGTATGACTAAAAATTGACTAATTCAACATTATGTAAGAGGTAAAATTTGTAGTTGTATTTATTTATTGCGACTAACGATTGTAATTAACAAATAAATATTAAATTAAATGTTGTTTTTAAGTGTTGAAAATGACAAGCGACATTTTTGTACTTTATGCACTCTGCTTACACAAAGTGCTGATAATGATGCGAGCCACAATAAGTGTATAACAGTTGTTTATGGCCAACTTTAAGTATTGTTTACATCAATATACCTCAAATTAGCGCTAATATAGAGCACGCCATAACTTGGCCAAATGCTGCCTTGAGGCCAGATTAGATGTTGGCAACTATTTGTAGCCTCTTCGAGAGTTTGATTACAACAATTAAGCTTATCGCTAGAATTTTAATGGCTTCCTACGCACGCAGTTAATGAAAAACAAAAATGCGCAAAATGCATAAACATTTAATGGGCTAAACAAAAAAAATCGCGTTTGATGATGAATCACATAAAACATAAAACAAGCAAACAAACAAACACACACACACAAATAAACAACACGCATCGATTTGTGGTGTAAACAAATTTCAAAATTAACTTGAGCAATTTGGAGCAGATGATCATGGCATGGCGAGCTGATAAGAATGATTTTTTTTTTTTTTTGTCGGGCCACTTGCCAATTGTTAACGATGAGCTGTCAATAGTTAAGAAGGCGTTTGCGCCACGCCCACGCCCCATCAATTAACGCCAGGCGCAGCTGCAGCTGCAGCGCATACAAAGTGCCAACAAATCAAGCACTTTAATAACAAGCACTCGTTAAAGGCTGCAGCAAACAAAACTAAGCCGCAAAAAGCTGACAAGTCAAAGTCGCCTGTTGACTAACTACCACGTTCCCCCCTCCCCCCCACGCTCCTCTCGCTCTACCACACTTGAGCTCTCCCGGGCAAACAAAAAGTGCAATTTTATGACCAGGGCCATGTCGTCCTCGTCCTCGTCCTCGACCTCGTCCTCGTCCTCGTCATCTTCGTTGCCGGCGCGTGTTGGCCGTGACCTTTATGCAGACGCGGAGTCGGCGCTGAACAGCAAACAACTAGTCCACCATTGGCCCTGGCCCTGGCCCTGGCTATGCAGCTCCACTCGCTCTCTCTCACTCTCTCGCTCACACTCTCCCTCTCTCTTACTCGCTCTCTCTCTCTCTCTTTGCAACTTTTCATTTATATATCTCTGCGAATTTTCGCGTCATATCCAACGGAAATCGATGTCGCTTTGACAAAATTGAGTTACTGACGTAAAACTAAATTGCAAATGGTGTCTGTGTATGAGTGTGCGGGTGTTTGTGTGCGGGTGTGTGTGTGTGCAAGTGTGGGTGTGTGTAATCTTGACGTACGCTTATCAATACATATAAACATTAACAAGCCCCTGCGACACTTGTCAGCTGATTAAATGACAAAGCAAGATGATTTTTACCATTTGATTGCAACTCCATCAAGTCACTCACAATTTGCAGATAGTTGCGATTACACTGAGCAAAAATTAAGTATACGTCAAGAAAAATAAATTTTTAGCTGTATATTGAAAATGACTGGCTTGCTTAATAACCCACGCTGTCTGTTGATAAGTTGCAAGTTTTCAACTTTTGGGGCAACCATTAATCAAAAAGATTATGGCCAGCATGGGTCAAGATTAGGCTGTCAAAACTGAATATTTAACAATCAGTAACAAACCGTAGCCAATGTTGAATTATTAAATGTTGAACCACTTGTAAAGTTTATCGAAGCGTGCAGAATGTGTCGAGAATGGGGGCTGAGAGGCCTCCACAGGACTAACTGAATCATTTTGTGGCATAGGAATACAACATGCGGCATGAAGGACGACAATTAAGCTGGGCAGAGGCTCAAATAAGCCCAATGTGTTATAGATGGGACAGGACTGACTTGAAAGACCTACCGTTCTCTTGACAGGATTTTTTGGATTAAGAAAAATTAGCTAAACTAGATATAGTCAGTGGCAAACTCTGCCGATCTTATGATAATGAGAAATAGTCCTCAAAGCACATTAGAGCAGATTGTGTCGGGAACAGTAATGGTACCCTAGGGAAACTTGTCTTAAGTGGGTTCAGAAGGGATCTAACAGATCGCAGTGCAGAAGGCAACCCAATAATAATACCCTCTGCCTCTGAAATACGTTACTGTTTGGCAACCTGGATTTTGAATATTATATATATATATCTATATACATATATAGATATTTATTTATATTTTCTCTAGAAAATTGCAACAACTTTAAGAAGTTTTTTGCTCTGCACGGAATTAAGTGTCACAAATTGTGATTAACAAAATTCCAACACGTTCTGCTCGATTTTTTCGCTCCGTGTAATACAACTCAATGCCAATGTGCCATAAAAATGCAATTTTATATGAGGTGATAAGTGCAACAGAAACAACAATAACAATAACAATGACAATAACAACAATAAATGCTTTTCATTTGGGTGCATTTTTAAAGAAAAACGGGAAACCAAATTGCTGCAAGGCAGTTAAACATGAATGCATAACGAATGAGTGTGTGAGTGTGAGTGTGTGTGAGTCAATGAGTTCATTGCATGAGTGCTTATTCAATAAAAGAGCAGTTGAGAAAAAAAAAATAATAATAGACATGTGCATATTTACAACAACAACAAAAACAAATGCGCTTTGCAAACCTTTGACATATTTTAGCTTTTGCTTTCAGCTGCTAAAGATGTGTGTGTGGTGTGTGTGTCTGTGTCTGTGTGCGCTCGTGTGTGTGCTGGTGTGTGTTTGTGTGTGCAATTGCAACAAATGCTGTAAATGGTCACCGACTAGAAAATAAACAAAAAAAACAAATGACATTCCACTTTTAATTATTTTCAATTTTTTTTTTTTATATTCTCAGACACAGTTTCCACTAATGGATGTAGATTTTCACGTAGACCAGATGGTTATTTTTTTTTTTGTTTTCGTTTCAAGACGTGCACAAAAAAACTACAAAAAATGTACAAATAAATACATATTACGTATACGCAACAACAACCACGACAACAACAACAACAACAACATAAAGCAATGACAAATCCAATGTCAAAGTTTTATAAAAATAAATATTGAAACCATATTTTTTGTCTTTTTTTTTTCTTCGGTATTTAACGCAAAAATTTCACATAAATCGAACTAAAATTTTACAACAGAATATGTGCCACAAAAATATGAGAGCAAAAACATATATTCAATAATATTAATAAGGAATATGGTTATTGATAGTGATATATATATAAATATATATATATATATATATATATATATATTATATGGGCTGTGGTTATTAAAAGAATTTTTTGCCGCAGCCAAAAGAAATTAATTGGTGCAAATATGAGAGAGAATTATATAAAAATAACTAAATATATATAAAAACGTGTATATTTGGATATATACGCATATATATATATATATATATATATATATATATCAATATATGTTTCTATATTTGTGGATCGCGTGCGTCACTCAATTTGCAGATTGGTTAGTTTGACTACATAATTTCTTCCTTTGACATCATGTCAATTATTTTCACATTTGTCGCTTGCTGTGTGATTGTTGTTGCCGATTTTTTTAATTGTTTAATTAATCCAATTGCAGGAATAGTCGAGCAATGGATATGGATATATATATGTATATATATATTTGTTGTGTGTAGGTGTGTGTGTGAGTGTGTGAATAATCTACCCGCTGTTTTTTGCCGTTGCTCGTTTTCAACTTTCGTCGTCGCGTGTTATTTACAAAACGGAGGCGCGACACAAACTGAAAACTGAAAACTAAAAACTGAATTCGAATTCGCTTTCAGCTTCGAGACGGCAAACAGAGAACGACAACGTCGACGCTAAACGCTGACGTCGACGTCAACGCAGCCAGCATCGGCTTCCAGGCGCCCTTACTGCTAACCCCCCTCTCTAACCCTCTGTTCTATGTGTTTACGTATTACCGTTAAGTACTGTGTGGGTATGAGTGTGTGCGAGTGAGCCCGAATGTGAATTACAACTGGCTGTGGTTTGTCGATAGTAGCTAAGAAATGGACAGCAGTAGATGAAGAAGAAGCAGAACTGCTTAGCGTATGCACTGCACAAAATTGGGCAAAAACAAATCAATTGCAATTCTCAATCATCATCATCATCCAAATTCAAGGCAATTGAAGTGCACAAAAGAAAGAAAACAATTTTCAAAAGCCAAACAATTAATTTTTGCTACAACAATTAAAATCATTTAATTTCGAACGGTGTAGCTAAAATATTTGCCCAGTAAAATCTAAAAACAACATACAAAAACACACATGATGCTCAACAGCAACAACAAACAACTAAAATGAGCGAAACATTAATACAAGAAACGATGGCCACAAAACTGTAGCCAAGAAATTGTTTAGCCCATAAGGCTTGAGAGAGCCGTTTCTATGTAGAGGAGGGTGGTAGCGATAGGAGGAGGGAGGGGAACTTTGGCCACTTGTCAGTTTATTTGCTGTTTGTGCCGCAATGCAAATGGAGGAAAAAGGTAAAACAAATCAATTCGAGGCAAACCTAAAAACAAAGAGAGATAGAGAGAGAAATAAGCAGAGGGGGAAAGAGAGAGGAGGAGGAGGAGGAGAGACAGTGGATTGAGCCAAGGTAAAGAGCAAAGAATTGTGGGCGACTTATGAGTATTTGCCTAAGCTCAACCCACACACACATAAGCATACAAATATTCGAGAGAAAAAATAGAAAAAGATGTGGAAAAAAGCAATAATAACAATAATTGCAAACACAATCAAAAGTTGTGAGTGTGTTGGTGTGTGTGTGTGTGGAATTCATAATTTCGTATGACCATTTAAATGTGTTTTGCCTAATATTTTTGTACATAGATGTACACACGCACATCCGTTTTAATTATAATTACACTTTTGATTTAAATGTTGTTTTTCTATTTTTTCTTCATGCAAGCCACGTGACGCATGTAGCGCTGTGTAAAAGATATGCGAGAATAGAGACTGCGACAACATGCGATAATTACTAGTGTATGCGTGCGTGTGTGTGAGGGAGGGGGGGACCTATGGGACGTGCGACTAGAATGACAGTGCAAAATTAACGTGTGCTAAGTGTACGCAGTGGGCGGGCCGGGCGACCACAACATGTGGAGAAAAACCGAGACCTTGCCCACGACGAGTGTCTCTAGGCTCAGCTGAGGTAAGGCCCAAGTGTGTGGCCAAGTCATGAATATAAGTGCGTCAGAGCAATATGTGAGGCAGAGAGAGGGAATAAAGAGAGATAGGCAGAAAATAAAAATATAAAAATGGAGACAAAGAGAGCGAGCGAGAGATAGGCAGAAATATAATTATCAAAAAAACAAGATACTTAGAGTATGGGAGAAAGAGAAAGGGAGGGATGGTAAGAAAGAGAGGAAAATTAGATAGGAGATAGAGAGAGAGGGGAAAAACGATAGCAGGACCAAAAAGCAATACGGATGTAGAGATAGTAAGAAAGATAGGGAAGGGAGATGGCACAGATCAAATACAAAGAGGCAGAGAGATAATAAGATAGACAGATAGAGATAGAGATAGACAGAGGGCTTAGGAATCGTGCCATATAAGCAAATGCCCTTCTCAGCGATATTTCCAAACAATTTCCTTTACCCATTGAGCTGAATTGGTTCATAAATTATGTTTAACAGATTCAAGATATTATGGCATTATTATTTATGGAATAATAAATGAAACTTTGTCGACAACAAAACAGTTAAGCTTATTTACCATATAAAAACCATTTAACTTTTTGTTTTATAATTTACTTGGATCAATTTCATTAAATTAAAATAAACAAACTACGAAATAAAGTGATTTATTAAATGGCCTAGCAAAGCATATGATTTACTTCACATTCCTATACTGATACTGACACTTCTATACTTCTCGACCAACATTCCATAAAACTCCGCTCTGCAATTTACTAAACATTTTTTCAAAGGATATAATTTAATAATAATCGCTGCTGCCTCTGCTACAAATTCGTTTAATGTGGGTCACAGCGGAGGCGTCGCTCAGCTTGCCAGTCAACATTTTTTTTAGGCACTGTGTTAATGCTGAGCTAGCGTTATAAGGGGTCAATAAGGAAGGCGAGCGATGGGAGCCGGGGTGTGTGTGTGTGATGCTTTTATAATCGAATTAATTAAAATTTTACACACAGGCTGCGACGGCAAAGTTCTGCTCACTCTTCCTCTCTCTCTCCCTCTGGCACTCCTCCTCTCGCACACAGCACCTGCTGGCTGCTGCTGCTACTGCTGACTCTTTAAAGCTATCAACACTGAGCGAAATTCATAGGGGATATTCAAGAGTATTTTTCTTTCTTTGTTTTTTCAAATTTATGGTTTTGTTTTGCTTATTAAGCGTTATTGTTTTTGCCCTGACATTTTCATTTGCCAATTGTTTCTCTGAGTGCATAAATTTTTAGCCAACCCAGCCCGCATGCTGCAGTTGCCGTTCCTTGGAACTTGAAGCCCCACCCGCTTGTCTGCCTGCCTTGCTTTGTTAAGCAAAGTTTCCAATTCAGTGAACTTTTTGTTGCCAGCTGCCTGCCTGATCGCCCTCTGCCACCAACACCCTTTCCCTTCCCCCCGCACCCCTTATTGTGTGAGGCAGTGATACGCTTCCAATTTCCCCACTCTCACTCCCACCAAACCCAGCCCAGTCCACCCCTTCTTCCTCAGTACGTGGTGTCAGCTAAACAAAGGCTTTTGTTGTTGCTGTTGAAAATGATTCGAACCAAAAATGTTTCACACACACACACACACACATTGGAGGCGTATCCAAATCAATGCTCCATTTGCTGTCTGTTGCTTGCTGGCTGAAGGCTGACCACTGCTCAGTTAGTGTCCTGCATAATCGCTACAGCTGTCAGCAGCAGTTGACAGCTCTTTCGATTAAGGTTATCTTCATATGCATACACAGATGCCGACCATATATATATGCTTTATAAAATGCAAACTCCAAATATTTGTATAGCATTTTTCCATAATCCCTTCGGTTGCTTGAATCATTTTACTCTTCGACATATCTCCTCAATTTTTTACCCGTTGCTTTTATTTATCTTCTGTTTTCAGCCAAGCATCTCGATATATCAAATATTAAAACTTAATATTTATAGTTCGAACTGAACGAGTTTCATTAAGAGTTAACTAATACAAAATCCTTAATATGGACAACAAATTAAAATGTGAAAACAAATTTCCAATATTTACTTATCTTCAATATTAATTTTCAATTTTAATTTTGTTTTTTTTAAGCTTTTTTATACATTTTTAAAAACATATATCCCTTTTAGATTAAAGAACTGTAGATTGTGGACAATTGTAGCCATAATATCTCGTTACCACTAGTTGGTGGTCTTTAATCGAATTAGTAGCACAGCTTAGCTTACCACCCCTTTGGGTAGCGTAAATTACGTATACGCCACGTTGCGCTCGAAGAATTTTTCCATTATTGTTCCATTTGACTAATGCGTATATATATATATATATTATCATATATTGTTGTCCTGGGAAGGTAAACTCAGCTCAGCTGTTGCGTCGCTGTATGCAAAATTTTTTAGGCTCTTTCGTGTCGTTTCATTTATTGTCTAAATAATTCATGAACTTCCCTTTTTTCCATTTCGGTTCGGTTCGATTCTGTTCCGTTCTTTTGTCGTTCATCTCTGGCACATTGGTGTGCCACACTCGCAGGCTTTCAGCGTTAACGGTGCTTATAAGCCGCTTAATGGATGGCCGAACAAAGGGTCGCCGCTGTATCCGCAGCTGTAACCTCTACTCCTGTCCCAATTTGCCCAAATAACCTTTATCTCCATGTGTGTGTGTGTTTGTGTGTTATTTACATAAAGGTTTTACATTGATTTCAGTTCTGGCACAAACAAAAATTTAACCTGTGTACTCCAAATCTCTAATATATGAAAATCGCTTACTTATTTATGCATGCAGATCGATAAGTGGATGAGATGAAAGAGTAAAGACCAAAAAGTGGGGTAGTGAAACAATTTTAAGGATACACACTGCTAAGGCGGGTACGAATAAAAAATTTTAAGTAGATAAACTTTAGACTGCCAGCTAATAGGTATTTCCAAAATAATAATCAGAAAAGATACATAAACATAAAAGTCATCAAAGATTTATGGAATTCATTTAAAAATTAAGGCAATTATTATTATTATTATTCGCCCAGCTATTCCAGGCTTTCAACAAACGAAATTCGCAATTTCTTAAACCTATTATTCATATTTATTACTTAATTCTTAAATTTAAAATTGCTGTATAAATCAAAAGTATACTGTACAATTACGAAGATAAATTCAGCTGGTATTTAACATTCTTATAAGCTTTAAATAAAGGTATTTCTGTCGTCAAATAACAGCTTATTATTCTCGAGCAGTCTAAGCACAGATGATTTGGTATTCTTTAAAAAAAAAACCCTTTTACCATTTGAAAATTCCTATTCTGTATTTAATATACATTTACCGTTCTTATAAGCTTTAAAAAAGATATTCCTCAAGGTATTTTGTAAACAAAAAAAAAAAGCAAAGCTTTTCCTCCTATGAGCTATGCGCAACTAGTTAATCAAACTGTTTGTTCGAAGAGATTTAAAACTCGTAACTGTAATTGTAACTGTACCCACCATGTTTCCTTCCACTTTGGTATTTCGGTTCGCCAGGTGTTTGTTTTTGTATTTTTTTTCGCTTGCTGCGTGTTATTGGTGTCTTTAATCTAGTGTCAATACGATGGCGGTCAACAAGCTCAAGCAACAACAACAATAATAATAATAATGTGACGTTAACGACGAGGAGCTGGCCAACTATTTATTGGGCACACTAATCAGGACCGGGCGAAAAATAAACAATGCGCTGACAGCAGCTATCGTGACAATTGTTGTTGTATCAGTTTCAGTTGTCCTTTTATTTCTTAATGTTTTTATTGTTGTTTCTGTCTATAAATGTAACTGTTACGGTTTCGATTTAATGATTGTGAATGATGACAATTGTTTGGTGGAGGCGTGTTGCGCCGTTAACGCAATCAATCAAATAGAAAACGCGACTGCCGTCGCCGATAACCGTTGCGAGTGGCGAACAATTGGCGAATGTTAACTGTAACTGTAAATGTATCACTTATTAACTGTTATTGGCCGCAAGGAAATAAGACGAGGACAATGTACGCAGTTAGCAGCAGCGACGACGATTTCAAACTGACAGCGCCAGCAAACGGCAACGGCAACGACAACGACGACGACATGATGACCTTCACCAACACGCACAGCCGAAGGAAAGTGGCCAAAAAAAAAACACGCAAACTTTTCGCGCACACAGAAACACACACACATACACTGAGAGAGGAAAAGAAGCAACAACAAAGCTGTGACGCTGTCATCAACAACAGCAGCAGCATTAGGCAAAACAACAACAAAAACAACAGCACGCAGCAAAAGGGCGCCTGGCAAAAAAGCTTTGATTTCGTTTTGCGTGTTGCGTGCCGAGCAGCACAACCGAGAAGTGAGTCGAGTTAAGTTTTCAAGTGCAAAATTCCCATCAACTTTGCGAAAAAGCTGCAGCTGCTCTCTCTGTGTGTGCGTGCGTGCGTGCGTGATTGGTGGCTCTCTTTCCGAGCTGAGAGAGCGCAAGGCAAATTCGACAAGGGTGAGTAGCAGACTGAGACGTGTGAGAGAGAGAGAGCAATGTAAACATAACACAACTAGCTCTGCTTTATTTTGCATTCAGTGTGTGCAGGTATTTTATGCTCCTCGTAGGCAAAGTGTTTTGATATGCGCATTTAGTTTGCATCAACCTTAACTATGTTAACTCTGTGGGTTCACTTTGTTTTTGTAAACTGGCTGATGGAGTTATGAATAAAATAAATACAAATCTTATTTAATATTTTAAATAATGAATATAGTTTGGTCCACAAACGGCCTATTTGTTTCTCAATTTTAAATCTTACTTTATGGCGCATAGGATCTCCAAATCATATAACTGTCATAAAAGTTGATGAAAAAATTAATAAAACACCAAATCATCTTGCATATGGTGAACAGAGTATTAAAACTTCGGCACATCAAAAAACTAAGCAGTTATTTACTTTTACTTTGTCATAACGGCAAGCAGACAAATCAAAGCTTACATTATGCTACAAAAAGTCTTGTTCTCACACTCTCTCTGTCGCAGGGTGCAAAAGCTTTTTAGGCTGACCATAATAATATTATGAACTTGAGCTTGGAATGGAGTGGGTGAAGTGGGTGGACTTGGGGGACTCACTGCTGACTGAGGTCTGATCGAAATGATGGCTTCGTCAAACTTACGATATCTTCCTCGGGAATGGTGGTGCAGGAGGTGCGCACATGACGCACTCGATGCATGGCGTCCAGGCTCAAGCGATGCTCATGGTCATCGCGCAGCATTGCATCGAAAACGGCAACGCCGCCATCGATGCTGCTTTCGCGCAAAATGCGACCACCTCGGCCGCTAAAGGAGCCACTGGAGCCCTGGTACAACTGGTGATGGTGCTGCTGTTGCTGTTGCTGATATTGATGCAGATGTGGCGTGGTATTATAGTTGACGCCCACCTCGGAGAACGAACGAATACGCAGCGCACCGTTCTCATCGGTGGTGAGTGCAACGGACTTGAAGCGATCAATAACAGCATCCTGAATGCCATTCATACTCAGCTGATTGCCCATGGCGATTGGCGGCAATCACTCAATCACTGCGGCACTACTACTATACGCGACACTCGGCAACACGCTGCCACAAAATTACTATGCAAAGGAGCAGCAGCCGCTTAAGTACGCTTCTTTACAGCGTCAGGATGTTTATCAAACTGAAAGTCCACTCAGGCATTCAACAGGCAACAGGCAGGCAGCTGACAGCACTTCTGTGGGTGTGTGTGTCTCTGTGTATGTGTGTCTCTATGTGTGTGTATGGGCGAGAGAGAGCGTCCACAGGTGCTGCAACTTTTGCTTGCAGCTATATCAGCAGCAACAGCAGCACCAGCAGCACAAGCCAGCACCCAGGAATCATTGCAAGCTTTCAAGCTTACAACGCGACCTCTTCCCCCCTGCAATAATACCCCCTAAATGCAACCTGTCTATTTACACATACTTATAACACACACATACGTTTATATTTCAGGGAGCGTGTGTGTGTGTGTGAGTGAGAGAGAGAAACCATTGAACCGTTTGAGAATCGCACGCTTCTTGTGTGGGCATATTTTGTTTTATTTTCAAATACGTTCAACAATTTACCCTAAAATAGCCCCAATGAGGCTTATTATTGATTTGACATGTTAGTCGATAATCGCCACTCTTGTTTCCCCAGGGATGCGACCACAATGGAACCCAACAGAATTTAAATTTTCATAAAAAAAATATATGAAAAGATTTATAGATTTTCCTACACAAAAACTTTTAAAATATAACTTTTTGACAAAATATATATTCCGAAACAATATAAAGATTTTCTCGTTGAACCCTAATCTAAAATCTAGAAAGTTTTGACGGTTCACATATATTTTTGGGGCCATATTTTGAGAATGAATTTCAAGGCAGAGTTAAGATCTCCATCTTTTTAATTATTATTAAGATAGAGCTAAAGCCGTGATATTTCAAAATCGGTGGGTCTGGTTATGGGTCTGGAAACCTTACCAAAATACATTTTTGAGGGTAGAACTTTGAAGCAAATTTAAACGTGAAATCATTTTTCAATCTTTGAATTCTACATATATATATAACTAAAACAAATAATTTTTTTTTTTGGAAATACCATATTAGTTAATTTGTTTATCACAAATTATATGTATATGCAATATCTAAGAACAAATTAGATTTGGAGACGAAGCAGAACCAATTACTAATTGCAAGGTGCATTTTTTACTTTCTTGGCGCGACTTTTCGGCTTCTGGACGCGATTTTTCGCCTTCTGGACGCGACCTTTCGCCTTATTGACACGACATTTCCGTTTCGAAACTACGCTGCTGCGACTTGGACACGAAGAAGCCCTTGCTTTGCCACAACGCATTTTCATCCTTAAAGCCGCACATCGTTTTGCCATCATTTTGGTCCTCCTTAATGCTTGGTTTTTTCTGGCTAATTGTAGGGCGCCATCAGTGATAAGATCATAAGCACGCCGAGTGCCTAAATAGGCATTCTGTAATAATCCGCACACCCGAGGAGATCATTAAATGTGAAATGCAAACGAAATTGAATGAAAGTGAGTGATACCTGCTCGAACTGAACCTTATCGCTCTGTTTGAGTTTACGCCACAAAACTGTGGCATCGGATATCAGCTCTTTGTCCGTTGTATATTCTTTGCCCCATTCTAGATCGTATTCGCGTAGGAAATTTAAATGAGGACTCTTCGTTATCATCTCAGGCATCGACATCTAATTAATCCAAAGGAAGAAGAAAAATTGAAAAACTAAAAACAAACCGTAGCCGAAAACCTGATCGATTAAATTTATTTTCCTGTAGAGGTTTTATGTTATGACTTTTCAGATGTTTATACTTGTACTGCTGCGTGTAAACTGACTAACCTTTAGTATTCGTATTGGAGTTCTACCTGAAATCATGGCCTACTGAAAGAGGAAACTTTTCCTTATAAGGAAAATAAGTGAGTGTTGAGTTTTGTGGTGCATTTTCTTTTACAAGAGCTTAGTCTTAAACCAGCGAGAGCTTGTCCACATCCAAAAGGATCTCAAAGATCTCATAATTTTAGAAATTCGACAAACTTTTAACGACAACCCTTTATTATTCATCCTTGCTAGACGAACCGACCGGCAAATAATCATATCAAATAGTGGCAAATATATATGCACAATAAGTGATCAGAATTATATCGAAAAATAACTTGATTAAGGGCACACTTAACAATTGAGATTACAGTTGAAACTTACCCGTTCCAGTTTCTGGAAATAATTGCGCAGGAATTGCACAGGATTGTCCGGTCGGCAGACGCACAACTGGACGATGCAGTCTTTGAGTACACGTTGGATGCCATGCGATTGTATATAGTGTTCGCACTCCCGCAAGCTCTGCTCCTCCAAAGTCTTGGCCATCATATAAGACATGTGTATTGGAATTCTGTGTGTGTGTGCGTGAGTGAATGTATGGGTGTGTGTGTGAGAGTTGAAGGTTTGTGTTGGTCGAGCGTGTTGGAGCTGTATAGATTGCGTATGTTGCAGATTTTTAATTTACGCGATACGCAATATACGCAAACTAAGTATGTGTTGGTTTGTGCGCGTGTGCGTGTGTGTGTTGGTGATTGTTTGGCTGTGGTTTGTGGCTGCTGCTGCTGTTGTTGCTGTTTGCGGTTGTTGTTGTAGTTGTCGCACGAGTTTTAATTGTGCTGCACAGTGTAGAAATCAAGTAAATAAACTTATTGGAATTGGGCGTCAAGTGCACCGCCGCGAGCACCACTTGTGTATGTACATATGCATATGTATGTGGGGGAGATGTGTGTGTTATTGCCTTTTTTTCTTTTTCTCTTCTGCGTTTGCTTTTGATTTTTTTTTTTTTTTTGCAGGTTTTCTTTGCTTTTTGCCTTTGCTTTTGCTATTTGCCTTTGCTGGTGGCTTTTGGCACTGTTTTCACTTTTGTAATACACTTCGTTTATGGGAGCTGCTTAATAAGACGCTGCTGCTGTTGTTGTGTTTTGATTCCATGCACATTTGCTGCAGCATTCAGAACACTTTCTCTGGTCTTTCGTTGGGGCGAAAAAGTGCCTTTTCTATAAAACTTAACTTATTTTCACGCACGTAAACCACTGCAGTTGTTGTTGTTTTTCGATTTAGTGATGTGTGTTCAGTGTGACCGTACCAGTATAAAATTATACTATACATCTCGTTTACATTGTCTATCGCTATCGATAGCACTCTCAGATCGTAACTCTCTGCACCATTTATAAGAATTCAAAGGTATGCAAATGGTTAAATTCTTAATTTATAAAAGGTAACAACAAATAAAACCGCCATTTGCATATCAAAAATAGACCGCAATTAATTAATGATAGCTGACTCTCTATCGTGTAAGCACAATCGATAGCTATCGCTGGACATTGTACATTTCACAACACTGACTACCTTTGGTTGAGCAAATAATAACGGTGCAACGGAAGGCTGCTGCTTAAATGTTAACCTAATCAAATCAAAAAAACGAGCTCGAAAACCAGTAGCTATGTGGATGATACAAGTGAACAGCAAGTTTTTGTGCCAACCATCAAAGGTATGTAGACTATTGTAGTGATTTCTGCTCAAGCTGACACACCGTCCAATTGGCTTTCGGATTATTATTGATTTTTCACTCGCACACAGCTAAAATGCTGCACACGGAATCGTTGCCCGCACATCAAGGGATCTACACGCCGCTAAGTCAGGCAATGACCGATTCGGAGTCCGATGAGGAGATTGAGATACACAACGCCAGCAAGCATCAGCGACAGCGACAGCTAAAAACACAACAGCAGCAACACACACAGCAGCAACAGTTGCAAGTGCAACAACAGCAACAAAATCAACGCATCCGAAATCCACCAAATACTTTAGCTTTAAAATCGCCACACACACGACCAACGGCCACGCGTATTGTGGGTGGCTCCCAGCTGAAGCAGCAGCAGCAATCAAATAAAGTCAAATTGGAAAATAGCAACAACAGCAACAACAGCAGCAGTAGCTACACCAACAACATGCAAAACACATTTCGCTCCGTCATGCTCAGCGATTTGGGCGGCGGTGGAGGATCAGGAGGCGTCAGCGCCAGCGCCGGCGTTGAGTTCTCTAATTTTAATGGTGATTACGATGTGAGTGCGGATAATGTTGCCATCCTCGGCCTCCACACGGATGATGCGAAACGTTTGCCCATGTCAACGAGGAGACGTTGTTGTTTCATTGCCTCCTTGTTGCTGTGTTTGTTTGCAGTTGTGGGCTTCGTTTGGATTGTGCCCTGTGGCAATGCAGATGGCACTGGTGCCTGTCCGGCGCCCGTCGATCGCCTAAAGACGCACAACTGGCTGAATAACTACACCCGTTGTGAGCTGAGGGGTGGCGTGAATGTTGTTGCCGGCCTGCGGGCGTGGGAGAATAATTTGATATTCCTTTATCGTGGCGATGTCTTCTATCCGGAATTCCGACCCGACGAGCACAAGCGTAATGGGATAATCTCGCTGATCGGCAGCTCCGGAGTCGTCGCGTGGTATGATGCGACTGTGGATGAGCCGGTGGCCATTGATTGTACGCTGCTCGATGTGGATAGCAATGGCAAGCCGGATTGCCTGGTCATCGATGAGTACGGTGAACTGGGCGCCATCAACTCGGCAAGTGGTCAGTGGCATTGGCGTTTCATGGATAGGGCGGCACACAAACTGGATGTCTATGATTTCCCATTGATACTGCCCGATATCGATGATGATGGCGTGCTGGATATATTGTTGATATCCTGCATAACGCTGGAGCAGCGCACCAAGACTTTTGTGCAGCAGGAACAGCAGCCCGGCTCGGCGGCGGCTGCAGCGCTCGAGGCACGCAACGTGCTCCGCTTGCTCTCCGGCAGGGAGGGTAAACCAATTGGGGAGGGTTTTCGCATTCACGACTGCCAGAAGTTGTCCAAGCTGCAGCTGGACGCGGCAGGATCTGGCGCCGCTTCAGCGGCCACATTGAGCATTAGCTACAGCTGCTGGCGCAACAGCACAGAGCTGCAACGCTCGAAGACGCTAGCGGAGCTCTACGCTCTGATCACCAACAAATCGATTGTGGGTCGCCGACTGTTGCCCGCATCGAAGATCGCCCAGCATCGTCGCTATGGGCAGCGCAAGGAAATGGATGCACAGCGCAATGTGTATTTGCTGAGTGGACGTGAGCTGATCGTGGAGAATCGTGGCAAGTGTCCGGATTGCAATGTGACGTTGAAGTTGAGTGAAACTCGCGACGGACGACGGATCGCGTTGCACAATTTCACCAATAGTGGCATGTACGGCATGGTGCCGGCTCAGTGGCACTTTAAGAACACCAAATCCAAAATGTCGGGATTTGTCATCAAGTTCTGGAAGTGGCACGATGAGGTAGGCAAACACGAGCAACCACAATCGAAGGCAAGCAGTGGCAGCAGCAACAACAACAGCGTAGACAAAAGCCACAATTACACAAACAGCAGCTCCTCTTCCTCCTCCTCCTCCACCTCGAAGAACACCATCAGGGAGAAGGACAAAAGCAAGGACAAGTCATATTCCAAGGCGCAGCAGCAGCAGAAGAAGCAGCAGCAACAACAGCAATCACAACGCTTAAAACGCGCTGATGCAGTGCATCATCATGAATTTCCCGCAGCACACTCGGAATTTGATACCTTTGAGCATTTGATGCAGAAACGTGACGCCTCGTTCCATGTGCACAATCATGTCAAGAATCAGACGGCTAAACCGGGCGCCCAAATGAAGAACTACAAGATGCAAATGATTACGGAGACGGTGATATTGGTGTTATTCATTGGCGCCGATACGCGCATCGAGAACACCTCGCAGAGCAACATTGTTCAATTCTGTCGCAGTGATCGCAACAACGAGAACAACGAGGAGATGATCTGTCAACCGGATCTGACCAATCAGGAGAACTCCATGTTGATAGCCGATCTCGATCAGGATGGCTCCCAAGAGTTGGTCTCCTACATGTCCACATTCGTGCAGGAAAACGTTGATGATCCAGCCAGCGATTGGAAACTGGTCAGCTATGTTCGGCTGCTGCGTCTGCAGTCCGAGTTACCCGCCTTCTACGATCAGGAGAAGCGCAACTAGACGGCAGGATGATGGAGATGATCGAGATGATGACAGCATTTAAACAAGAGTACTTAGTAGTTAAATTGCTAGTTGCATGTATTACGATTACAATTAACAATTATATATATATATATATAAATATGCATATATACATATATATATATTATAAATAGAACCCTTTTCTAGACTCCTTCCTAACCCGTAAAATAAAGCACTCGTGGAAAATAGTCGCCATCAGGTGTGAACTTTAAATGTTCGAATTACTATCGCCATAGATCTCTAGGTCTATACATTTTGGGATATTGCTTCTATTTAAAAGTCGATTTTATATTCGGTTTGCCGAAATTTGTAACTTAACGGACAAATACCAAATTGGCATCGGGTATGCCCCGGCGCCAACAAGTCCTTACACAATGCTTGTGACAAAAACAATTATAACTATTATTATAATTCCTTCAGCTACAGTTGCAAAAAATTGCAAACTTTCCAAATTTCGCATTTGTTTTTTTAATTTTTTTTTTTGCTTTTGCTTAAGAGAACAACTAACTAGCTATTCTACCACTTTGGCTGGTAGATCTTCCGAATCCGCCCAATTAAAACGGCTCCTTATTGGCTATCATCGTTAACATAACGCTTGATGCTCGCATGAAAGTTGGCCGATGACCATTGTTCCGTTATGATCTTGAACTCGGCATCCAAGCGTTGCAGTAACACCGAATTCGCTCTATGATTTAGCTTCTTGAGCGATCGATAATGCTGCAAAAGGAAGAAGGCTTATTATCAACAAAAGATATATAAAAGTTAAGTCTGCCGCTAACTCACCTCTGCTGTGGTGCTGGAAATGAGATTGGCCACCGCCAGAGCCTCATCATTAACGCTGCGCTGCTTGCAGGTCATGTCAATGAAGCTGCTCGGATGGGCAATCAAATCCGATGTGTGCAGTCGGTTGCCCAGCAAAAACAAACGAGATTGCTGCAAAGGAGAACACACAAAATTAATAATAGTTAAGATAATGATAGACTCCAAAAGGGAATCTATAAATACAATTAGAACATAAAAGGGAAAGTCCAGGACCAGGCTAGCAAAACAGTTCAATAGTTTACCCACCACATGACTGGCGACCTTTTGATGCGTTTGCCACAGAGCATAGCCCTCGGGCAATTGTCCTAGCTTGGCATAGCTCGTTTCGAAACAGCAGTCGTCGGCAGCGACCACATAGTCGAGCAGTGGCAATTGCATAACGCCCAGATTCTTAAGGTTGCCCACAATGCCAGCCACAATTGGCTTGGGGAATGTTGCCAAAGTGCGCAGATATGTTCTGGGTAAGAGAAGAGCGCTTAATATTTGTTGAATCTAACGAATTACCAAAACAGAACTTACTTTAGTACTAAGGCTAGTTGGGTGGCGTTATTTTTGCGCTTCTCCATCGTGGTTGCCTGCAGCTCCTGGCAATCGATGCCCTGACAGAATTGTTGGCCCTGCACGCTTAGTAGCACCGTATTGCAATCGTTACTCTTGGCCAGGTGGTTCAGCGTTTCGGTGAGCTTTTGCAACAATTGCATTTTGTAGGTGTAACCCGTTTTGGAGAGCTGCACGTGAATGATGAGTTGCGTCACCTTGTCCAGCTTGTGCACCGTAACCAGCTCCACTTTGTCAGACTTGGACTCCTTGGGGGCCTGCTGTTTCAAATCGTTGGCAAGCGTTTGCGGTGCATCGCCATCGCTTCTTTGGTTCGCTTTAGTTTCGGGCATCAAGAACTTGAATGTCGGATGATCGGCAGAGTCCGAGGCATCATCGGACACAGCGGCCAGCTTGTTGTCCAGCGACAGCCGGTTATAGGACGTACTGCTCGAATAGGAGCTATTCGAACGCCGCCGCATTATCATTGATTCATCGCAGGCGCGCTGCTTATACACATAATCCCAAGAGTCTGACGGACTTTGTTTGGCGGTCTTTGCGGCGAACACAGCATCCACAGCGTTTGCTGTCGATGCACGCTTGCTGCCCGCTTTGGGTGGACTCTCCTTTCTGGATGTTGCTGCCGGCGTCACATCAACAACAGTTGTTGTCCCTGCAGCTGCTGCTGTTGCCACGCCTGCTGCTGCTTTCAGTGGCTGTAAAGGAGGCAAACTTTAATAGGCATACCTTTCTCGATCTATGTAAAAAAGAACTTACCCTCACAGTTGCTGACAATGTACGCTTGCGCATTAGCGGCTTGTTGGCTGTTTCGCCACCGCTGAGTTCGCGCTTTTCCCGCTCGACGGCCTGCATCATATTGGCGGCGCCCTCGTCACCCATCAGCCGATCAATTTCGCTGACCTTTTTCTTTTTGGCCAGACTAGTGCTGGAGCCACCATTGGGCACCACATTTGGTGTTTGTGAGCGGCGCTTGGGCGGTGATCCACCCGCCATATTTGATTCTGATAGCTTTGATGGCGTTGCTGCACGCTTTGCTGCCGTCACCTTTGATGCCTGCGGTTCCTTGGGTGTTGATGGTCGCATCTTTTTTGGCCCCAGCACAACGCAGGTTGCTTTTGTTGTTGTGGCTGTTGCTGTCGCATTTCCTGTTGCATTTGCGTTTGTTGCTGCTGTGGCCTTTGAACTCGCATATTGTGCAAAGGACTTCTGGGTTTCAGGCACATCGGGATCCCAAATGACTTTGCGCTTGATAACGCGCGTTCGCTTGAAGCCTATGCAAAAGAAGAGGATTACAGATTTGAAGGTTTACTGCTCAATCTCGATCTGAGGGATCCTCTTATCGAAGAAACCTATGTTTGAAATTCACTGTATTTCTGACCATATTTCTCATGGATTCAATAACAAATTAAAGTACCTTAAGGACAAAGCCTACTTCTGTGTCTATGCTCTTTCAATTCTTACCAGTTGATTCTGCATTGCTATTGCTGACGATGGGCAGGGGTTGATCCACAGCAAGTTTGGTTTTCTCTACAGGTTTTGCGCTTGTGGATTTGAGCGTCACTTTGACACTACCAATCATTTGCGGCACTTCAATCGCAGTCTTGGACTTTTTGATCAGTGACGACGGCGACAGCTTCTTTGTGGCAGGCGGGGAGGAGGCTATCGCATTGGATTTGGTATTGGAATTGGACGCTTTTTCGCTGCCGCTGTCGTACTCATTCCAATCATCGTTTAATGTACTGATTATGTCCAGTGGCTGTGATTGCTGCTGCTGCTGTTTGACATTGGTCGTGGTGCGACGCGCCTTCTGTGCCTTTAGATCGGCCATTTGCTTGAGGGCAACGGCGCGTGCCTGCTCCGGCGAGAGTTTCTGTTTGCCCAGCTTAGACCCCGTCATGGTGGCCGTCGTCGGACAGCTAGCAGCGGCGCCGGCAGCGGCGGCGATCATGGGACTGGGTCCGCCAGCATGGTCACCATCGTCGATTTCCATGATCTCGTATTGGCCTTCGCCTTCGATGGTGACGCCCACATTGTCCAACTCGGCCAGGGCCAGCTCAATGCTGGCCTTTTCCAACGGCGGCTTCGATTCGTGCTGATCCTGATCGGTGCCCTTGAGCAGCGCTATCAAATCCACATCCTGTAAGGCGGCCGTTGTTTCCGGCTTCTCCTTGACCTCTTTAATAACGGATGTGCAACGCTTTGCCTTTGCCAGCTCATCAATGTGGCGGAAAGCATTATTCTCGCTCCCATTTCCATTTTCGGATTTACTGGCTGCCGCAGAATTCCCCTGATCCGACACTGATGTCTGTTGCTTCTGCTTCTGGTCCTCCTCATCGTCGGCGTCGTCGTCCAAACTGGACTCGGTAGTATGCTGTATATTATGCATTTTAGCAATTTCCTGCTCCAATGAGCTCAACTCATCGAGCTTGTCCACTTTTGCCTCCGCATCGTTACTGGAAATGTTTTTTTCCTCATGTTTGGATTCTGATGCGCCCGCTTTTTTTTCTGCTTCTTCTACATTGTTTGATTTTTGCTTTTCCGATGCTGCCACTTGCTGGCTCTGCTCTGCATCTAGTTTAGTATCTTCCACTTCAGCCATGTTCCGAGTGCCTTCAAATTGGCCTTAACTCAAGTAAAAGTTAACTCAAACTTCCAAAATTCCAATGCACTCTGGTATAATATTTTTTCATGCACTTGCTGCAACAGCGGCCATTTTATAGTGATGCACGTTTACAAAACTATTACTCGATACACAAACGTCAAACAGATGACAACTCTAGCAAAAGATTTGTAGCATTTCTTATCGATATATTGTCATATTTTACGTATCGGTAGTGGCATCGATAGTCTGACAGCGCAAATCTCTACCCCCTACACCACTCCGATGAATACTTTATAGAAAAAACGTCTCATCTGCAGCAGGATAAACGCTGATAAGAAAGCAATTTGTTTATTTTATAGGCAAGTTAAATAAAATTTCTTGCCAAAAATCAAAGCACCAAATAAAAAGCAATACAAGCGCAAGTTCTAACATTAGCGACAAACGCGCAAAACTGCTCTGCCGTAGCGCCGACAACAACAACAACAGCAGCAACACCAACAACTGAAAGCCCAACAACAACAGCAAAATACACAATTTTAGGATGTGGGACTCGTCAATGTTTCTGAGCACATTGACGCCAAAGTTTTACGTTGCGCTCACGGGCACCTCGAGTCTAATATCCGGACTAATACTCATTTTCGAATGGTGGTATTTTCGCAAATACGGCACCTCATTTATCGGTGAGTTTTTTTTTGTTTTTTTTTTTGTGGATTTTGATTCACAAATGTCAAACTGTATTTTGCATATATATCAATTTTGTTGTTTTTTTATTTTGTGGCAGAGCAAGTATCGATCAATCACATTAGTCCGTGGATCAATGGCAACGATGCCCAATCCGATAATGGCAGCGGCAGCAGTACCAGCAGCGGTTCCAGCAGCTGCAGCAATAACGGTAATGGTGGCAGTGGCCATGGCGGCGGCAGTGGTGGTGGCGCCAACTCAAATTCAACCACCAGTGGCACACCCGAATGTAAAGTGTGGCGCAATCCATTAAATCTGTTCCGCGGTGCCGAATATCAACGCTTCTTTTGGGCCACCAGCAAGGAGCCCTTGACGTACTATGACATGAACCTCAGCGCCCAGGATCATCAAACGTTCTTCACCTGCGAAGGCGACGCACGCAAAGAGGAATATGAAATTATGCAAACGGCATGGCGTGAACGGAATCCAATGCAACGCATCAAATCCGCACACAATGCTCTAGAGATCAATGCTGAATGCGCACCGGCTTATATACTCCTTGCCGAGGAGGAGGCCATGACCATACTGGAGGCGGAGAAAATACTGAAGACCGCACTCAAAGTGGCCGAAATCAATTATCGTAAATCGCAGGCAACGCAACATCAGGGCGCAATTGCCGATGGTGTCCATCGGCGGGATACGAATGTCTTGATCTACATCAAGCGTCGCTTGGCCATGTGTGCCCGCAAGCTGGGCAAGCTCAAGGAGGCAGCGAAAATGTTTCGTGATCTCACCAAGGAGATACCATCGATAATGAGCGTGCTAAACATCCATGAGAATCTAATCGAGACGCTGCTCGAGATGCAGGCGTATGCCGATTGCCATGCCATATTGGCCAAATACGACGACATCTCGCTGCCCAAATCCGCAACAATTTGCTATACGGCGGCACTGTTGAAGGCGCGCGCCGTTGCCGATAAATTCTCGCCGGACATTGCATCAAAGCGTGGCTTGAGTCCGGCCGAGATGAGTGCGGTGGAAGCCATACATCGGGCTGTTGAGTTTAATCCGCATGTACCCAAATATTTGCTGGAGACAAAACCGCTCATTCTGCCGCCGGAGCATATACTCAAGCGTGGCGATTCCGAGGCATTGGCCTATGCATTCTTCCATTTGAAGCACTGGAAACAGGTGGAGGGAGCATTAAATTTGCTCCATTGCACCTGGGAGGGCACATTCCGTATGCTGCCGTATCCGCTCGAGCGGGGACATCTCTTCTATCCATATCCAACGTGCACCGAGTGCGCCGATCGCGAACTGTTGCCGGCCTTCCATGAGGTCTCCGTCTATCCAAAAAAGGAGCTACCATTCTTTATACTCTTCACAGCCGGTCTGTGCTCATTCACCGCACTGCTCGCACTGCTCACGCATCAGTATCCGGAGCCAATGGGCTTGCTGGCACAGACAGTACTTACATGGATATTGTATCCGATTCAGTTGCTCAAGGAGCGCATTGAGGCATTCTGGCCGTGCAATCTCCTCCAGCAGTTGTCCCGTGTCTAAGTTTAGCTAACCGAAATAAAACGCCAACGCACACACAACATGCACACCACTATACACTCAACACCCACTCTCCCAAACTTTCAGATCCATCAAATTTCGTCTGGCATACGACGGGAAAACCGGAACGCCTCCAAAAACACAACTTTAATCCGAGTTGCAAAAAAAAAAAACTCTCATGCACGAAGGATTAACATACATACATATACATATATATGTATATATATATACCATATATTTTGGATCTTTGTCTGTGTTTCGTGAAATAATAAAACTAACGCAAATATGAACGAATTGCTATCTAATATACCTAAAACGATCAGATGTAGGCGCCTCATTTCGGTTAATCGTTCCTATATCTCAAGTAGATATATATATATATATATATATCTGTGTTATACTGCTCGAGCGTTATCGTCAGATAATTTTTGATTTACTTATGTGTTTGTGTGTGTTTAGTTTGGCGTTCATGTATTCATATAAATTTTTATTTTGTACGCAAATAGATATATAAAAATTATACAGAAATGATTATTTCATTATTTATTTAAACATTATTTTGTGTTTATTATTACTTTGTTTGTGCCCAATCTATAATTCGCAAATGGTATAGTAACCACTGCAGACTTCACACTGATTGTTCCTTGCGGTGAAACAATTTGGATTTTGTTTCCAAAAATATGCCTTAACAGCGTTCAATATGTCCGAAGACATGGCATCTAACTGGCTTACAGTGTATGCCGGAAATTCATCCAATATGAGTTTGGAAATTCTATATAGCACCGAGTCGGTAGAAACATAAGTCCCTACCATACATTCTATTTCCTGACGGCAGTTCTCCATGAATTTTCTTGTTAGATTGAGCATATAATACCTCATATCCTCCGACAAGTTACTAAGCACATTTTCAACGCTCTCGTTATCAATGACACGATTGATTAAAGTCCTGGCCACGGAGGGTGTTATTCCAATACCCGCAATATAATCGGCAAAAGTCCTGTGACTGTTAAGATCGTTGAACACCTGTAAAGGTGGCACTTCAAAATGCGAATAAGGTGAGCTCTGCCTCTGGTTGCGCCGCTATTGAGACTATTCACCGTGGACAACCTTTCGAACGTGCGCCTGAAAAGAACATATTTAAAGATCAAATTTAAAAACAAAGATAATATTGTGGTATATGTCAGCGTACTGTTGTCGATCTCCAACAGTCTGGAGCGAAGTGGGGCTCCCTCCGATAATGGTTGACGCAAGCCTAAAATTGTATACGCTGTGTGTGATCAGCAACAGCGAGGCGGACAACTCTTTGAGATCCATGGCAGATATAGCATCACCATCTAGGTATTTCTGCAAAAGCATACATATATATTTCGTTGGATACACTTTTGCGCTGACTAAAAACAAAGGCTCACCAGAAACAAATCGTAGATGCCGTCAGCGACACCAGCGCCTGATATAATAATGCCTGAAATGTTCAAGGCATTGACAGTAAGTTCACCGACCTAGGGAGTAACAAGTGTATAGTCAAGAGGTAGGCCAAACAATGTGCACAATGCTGCCTTCCACCTACTGTATCGATATTTCTGACGGCGGCCGCTCCAAGAATTCCAACAGTGCCCCCGACGACGTTAATCCAGTGTATTCTTGTTGAACGATCCGCCACACTGATGGACTGCTCATGGAAGCTGCGATCCACCAGCTTGGCACCGGAACGTGCTGTCACATAGCTGGCACAACCGAGACCCACAGCACCAACCACAGCCGTAACGGGTGCGGCAAAAGGCATCAATAGCAATCCTGCAACAATGGGCAACAATCCCCCAATTATTGCCTTATCGAGCTTATCACGTACTTGGCCCCGGGGCGACGCCGCCGGCGTCAAACAAGCTTCCAGCTGTACGTTGCCGTCGATCAGATTGTAAATGCCACAATGTGGGGCAACCATTATGCCAGCGGGCAACACATTGTTGGCCAAGTAAGCGCCCCAGTTCTGATAGACACGCCCATTTTCGTCCACAAAGATCATGCAGCAATTGGAGCTATTGTTGCTATTTAAATTGTCAGCTGTGCCAGCACAAGAAATCGACTCCAAATTAATCAAGTAAATAGAACAAATTAAAATGCAATCTTACATTGGCAACGGCGAGCACGAAATACGGGATGGCATGTCCACTTGCTATCATCGATGGCCACCATTACAAAAATGATCGATGTCGGCGACTGTCGATTGGTGTGTTTACCTGCAAGATTAAATGTGATTCATACACATGTATAAATATATATATATATATATATACTGATTGTAATATACTTACGCTGCTCCCAAACGCTATTAGACATAGCTTCGCACACATTCCGATCTCGAATTAAACTATTCAATTTTTTCGTCAAAATTTGAGATTGGTCTGCTGATAGGCTATGATCCCATTTGGTTTCATTTCCAAAGCAAAGGGCCTCGGCAAATGACTGCTGCACCTCACGGATGCTGCGTGCCCCACTTTGGTACCTTCCTATGTTGTTTTCAGCATTCGCCATTTTTTTTTTTTAATTATTGTCTTGCGTCTGCACATTGCTGTAGTTGGACTGCAAATGATACGATTTTTGGGAAATCACATTTTTTAATCCGATCGATAGGCAAAAGAGAGCCAGAGAGTGCTGGGGATTCAGTTGCTACCGATGGTGAACTGAATCATTTATATGTGTATCGAATATCCCCAAAGATGTAAACTGCCAGCAATCGATGTGAGCACTGAGCAGTACAGTTATTGATAAAGGGCAATATCATAACATTTACTAAAACATTTAATTAACAGGCCGATAAATATTAATACACCGGCTTTAGCTGAAATACGAAATGAATACACGACTTGAAACCCGCTCGAGCGGGAACATCTCTTCTATCCATATCCAACGTGCACCGAGTGCGCCGATCGCGAACTGCTGCCGGCCTTCCATGAGGTCTCCGTCTATCCAAAAAAGGAGCTACCATTCTTTATACTCTTCACAGCCGGTCTATGCTCATTCATCGCACTGCTCACGCATCAGTATCCGGAGCCAATGGGCTTGCTGGCACAGACAGTACTTACATGGATATTGTATCCGATTCAGTTGCTCAAGGAGCGCATTGAGGCAACATGCACACCACTATACACTCAACACCCACTCTCCCAAACTTTCAGATCCATCAAATTTCGTCTGGCATACGACGGGAAAACCGGAACGCCTCCAAAAACACAACTTTAATCCGAGTTGCAAAAAAAAACAAAACTCCCATGCACGAAGGATTAACATACATACATATACATATATATATGTATATATATATATATATACCATATATTTTGGATCTTTGTCTGTGTTTCGTGAAATAATAAAACTAACGCAAATATGAACGAATTGCTATCTAATATACCTAAAACGATCAGATGTAGGCGCCTCATTTCGGTTAATCGTTCCTATATCTCAAGTAGATATATATATATATATATCTCTGTGTTATACTGCTCGAGCGTTATCGTCAGATAATTTTTGATTTACTTATGTGTTTGTGTGTGTTTAGTTTGGCGTTCATGTATTCATATAAGTTTTTATTTTGTACGCAAATAGATATATAAAAATTATACAGAAATGATTATTTCATTATTTATTTAAACATTATTTTGTGTTTATTATTACTTTGTTTGTGCCCAATCTATAATTCGCAAATGGTATAGTAACCACTGCAGACTTCACACTGATTGTTCCTTGCGGTGAAACAATTTGGATTTTGTTTCCAAAAATATGCCTTAACAGCGTTCAATATGTCCGAAGACATGGCATCTAACTGGCTTACAGTGTATGCCGGAAATTCATCCAATATGAGTTTGGAAATTCTATATAGCACCGAGTCGGTAGAAACATAAGTCCCTACCATACATTCTATTTCCTGACGGCAGATCTCCATGAATTTTCTTGTTAGATTGAGCATATAATACCTCATATCCTCCGACAAGTTACTAAGCACATTTTCAACGCTCTCACAATCAATGACACGATTGATTAAAGTCCTGGCCACGGAGGGTGTTATTCCAATACCCGCAATATAATCGGCAAAAGTCCTGTGACTGTTAAGATCGTTGAACACCTGTGAAGGTGGCACTTCATTCACATTGCGAATAATGTCCGCTCTGCCTCTGGTTGCGCCGCTATTGAGATTATTCACCGTGGACAACCTTTCGAACGTGCGCCTGAAAAGAACATATTTAAAGATCAAATTTAAAAACAAAGATAATACTGTGGTATATATAAGTATGTCAGCGTACTGTTGTCGATCTCCAACAGTCTGGAGCGAAGTGCGGCTCCCTCCGATAATGGTTGACGCAAGCCTAAAATTGTATACGCTGTGTGTGATCAGCAACAGCGAGGTGGACAACCCTTGGAGATCCATAGCAGATATAGCATCACCATCTAGGTATTTCTGCAAAAGCATACATATATATTTCGTTGGATACACTTTTGCGCTGACTAAAAACAAAGGCTCACCAGAAACAAATCGATCATGCCGTCAGCGACACCAGCGCCTGATATAATAATGCCTGAAATGTTCAAGGCATTGACAGTAAGTTGACCGACCTAGGGAGTAACAAGTGTATAGTCAAGAGGTAGGCCAAACAATGTGCACAATGCTACCTTCCACTTACTGTATCGATATTTCTGACGGCGGCCGCTCCAAGAATTCCAACAGTGCCCCCGACGACGTTAATCCAGTGTATTCTTGCTGAACGATCCGCCACACTGATGGACTGCTCATGGATGCTGCGATCCACCAGCTTGGCACCGGAACGTGCTGTCACATAGCTAGCACAACCGATACCCACAGCACCAACCACAGCCGTAACGGGTGCGGCAACAGGCATCAACAGCAATCCTGCAACAATGGGCGACAATCCCATAATTATTGTCTTATCGAGCTTATCACGTACTTGGCCCCGGGGCGACGCCGCCGGCGTCAAACAAGCTTCCAGCTGTACGTTGCCGTCGATCAGATTGTAAATGCCACAATGTGGGGCAACCATTATGCCAGCGGGCAACACATTGTTGGCCAAGTAAGCGCCCCAGTTCTGATAGACACGCCCATTTTCGTCCACAAAGATCATGCAGCAATTGGAGCTATTGTTGCTATTTAAATTGTCAGCTGTGCCAGCACAAGAAATCGACTCCAAATTAATCAAGTAAATAGAACAAATTAAAATGCAATCTTACATTGGCAACGGCGAGCACGAAATACGGGATGGCATGTCCACGTGCTATCATCGATGGCCACCATTACAAAAATGATCGATGTCAGCGACTGTCGATTGGTGTATTTACCTGCAAGATTAAATGGGATTCATACACATGTATATATATATATATATGAATATACTTACGCTGCTTCCAAACGCTATTAAACATAGCTTCGCGCTTATTCGGATCTCGAATAATGCTATTTATTTTTTGCTTCAAAATTTGAGATTGATCTGCTGATAGGCTATATAGACAAGTGCGTATATGTATACTTAGAATTACTTATAACTACTGCGCAATACTTACTGATCCCATGTGGTTTCATTTCCAAAGCCAAGAACCTCGGCAAATGACTGCTGCACCTCACGGATGCTGCGTGCCTCACTTTGTGCCCTTCCTATGTTGTTTTCAGCATTCGCCATTTTTTTTTTTAATTATTGTCTTGCGTCTGCACTTCGCTGTAGTTGGATTGCAAATGATGCGACTTGTGGGAAATCACATTTTTTAGTCCGATCGATAGGCAAAAGAGAGCCAAAACGCTCAGAGAGTGCTGGTGATTCAGTTGCTATCGATGGTGAACTGAATCATTTATATGTGTATCGAATATCCCCAGTGATGTAAGCTGCCAGCAATCGATGTGAGCAGTGAGCAGTACAGTTATCGATAAAGGGCAATATCATAACATTTACTAAAACATTTAATTAACAGGCCGATAAATATTTATACACCGGCTTTAGCTGAAATACGAAATGAATACACGACTTGAAACCATATCATAATATATGCGCACACATTCAAGATACCCGACACATATATGTATGTTCATATCCGCATACATACATTTAAAATTCCCAGACCGGTTTCTTGTATAAAAAGAACCAAAAAAAAAACGAGCTCTCCAGAAGAATGTTTTGGGACTTTCTTTGATTTCGTGCTGTTTAACCTGTGTTTTTTTTAGCACTGTTCAGACAGTGCTCTTTCGTCCCGCCCACAGTTGGTGACTCAGACAACAATTATTGAGCTTTGGTGACATTGTGGCCGTTGGTCCTATTTTTATCCGATTCACATGAATTTTGTATTTCCACAGTGCGGTGCAACGGCGCAACACGCAAGCAAAACGTACTTTTTTATACACACAAATATTTTTTGCGATTTCATTAAGATAATAAATTTTAGAATTTCTATTGCTGCATGCATGGGGAGTGTACAAACAACACTTTCTAGAAAGAGAGAGAGAGAGAGAGAGAGTGCTTTATTTATAGCAGAGAGTTTTATTTAACGTCAGTGAACGGGACATTTAACAAGTGCATGCGAGCAAGAGCAAGAGAGTAACAAATGAGAGATATATTCGAATTCTGAGCGAACACAAAGCACAATTTCATCTTGGGTTGAGATCGGGCTGTGGGTCTGGTTCGGTGTCCGTCAGTTTGTCAGTTGTTTGGCCAATAGCGTCCGAAGCGGTCATAAAACGCGCACGAATTTTCGGTCTTCAAAGATATTATCAAGTGCGTTGTTCACAGATACACAACAGCATAACGGATAAAGTTAAACAAAGAAGAGCATTTTTTCTGTATTCATTTGGCATCACAACATTCTTCTCAATTAAAGAAGTAAATTAATTGCAAAAATGAGCAACGTACAGCATATTGCAGTCGAGATGGATAAGCTGCCCAATGATAAAACACCATCGAATAATCAAGTCAGTTTATCCGTCAATACATTTGAATACATTAACATATAAACATAACAAAAACAAAAAAATAAGGAACTGGCACGCTAACGAAGAAACGTATTAAAAATTGTTTATATTACGACTAGACTAAAGTGAAGAGTATACTGAAATATTGATCAGATATTAATTTACGTACTGCTAGTAGTGTTGTGTATAGGTATTTATGTACGTATATTAAGTATGCTAGACGTTAATTACCAATGTACACATTGTTTTGAGAGCCGGAAAAGTAATTGAAAAGTAATCACTCAACAGATGAAAAAACCCCACGTTAGTCACAGTCTGAAAATCAACTATGTCTTGTCGAGTGTTCCAGTTTTATGCGTGATTTTTCCCCGTTTAGAGTGCAATACACACACGCACATAATTATACATATAAATTAATTAATCAGTAGAGATGAAGGAAGCTGTAGTGCATAATAAATATGTTTTCATATCTGCTAGGAAGCTGTAGTGCATAATAAATATGTTTTCATATCTGCTACAAAGCTAGTGATATGACAACTTATTTATTATGCACCACAGCTTCCCTGATGTTTGTTTACTGATTAACAATTAAACAAAGACAGAGAGAGAGAGAGAGTACTTATAGTACGTGTTATATATGTATTCATCTACACTAAATTTAATCCAGTAGTTTTATTTTATGCTATTTTAGGGTAATCACAACGAGGCCTTGGACGATATCGATGGTCGTCAGTTGCGCACACCTCGAGCAGGTTAGTAAACATAATTATTTATGGAGAGCTTTAAATGTATTCATTCCATTTATATGTCTGTGCTTTGCCTAAATGTCTTCTAAAAATTCTGCATGCGTAATAAACACTTTCAACTGTTCACCATATCAACAAACAATTGTGTAAGCAACATTTTCAAACTCTAATCATCATTTGTATCTAAAATCAAATTACTTTTCGCCAGTTCCCGAAATCGATGATGATGATAACGATGAACGACCCTATGCAAAAGGCTTTAATGCTGGTGTCGATGACGGGCTCTTAGGTAATGGAGGTGGTACTGGTGGGATGGATGCGCCCCATCCGAATGGTGGACGACGTCCTAGCTATGCGTTTCCCGGCTATAATGGTCCCGGATTCGTCAATATCAACGGCGTGGAGACGCCCATACCGGATGTAAATGCGTATCAGCATAAGAAGACGCTGGCGCAGGGCATGATGGATCTGGCCCTGCTATCGGCGAATGCTAATCAGTTGCGCTATGTAATGGAAACGGGCACTGGGCATCCGTACTATTATCCCAGCCTCATTTTCATTTCAATAAGCATTATATTCCAGGTATGTAAATCATTTGCATGCTGCCAAATTTGTGAACCATACAGATATATATATCTATATGTGTATATATATGACTCACTTACAGATTGTTGTCGGCGTTGGACTTATATGGAACGGCAGGTACAATATAAAGGATGAACGGGAGATTTGTCGTGCGAACAAAATTAATAATTACACAGTCATTGGCATTTTTATTGTAACGGTTGTCAATGTTTTAATATCAGCATTTGGCGTTGCCGATCGCTCATCCGTCACTACAACATAGTATGCATTTTGTTAGTAGCTCTCCCTTTGAATCTCTGTAAACTATACTTTTAGGTACATATTCACAATTTCACGAAATTCACTTTCCTCATTTTTATTTTGTAATATTGTGATAAATAAATTAAAAGCCATCAATTAGTGTTTGAATATTTGGTATGGGCGCGAAATCAGTATCGTAACTTATCGATAAGTCGAGGTAGCAGCACTGTGATCGAAACCATTCAGCTGACAGTATAACAGCCCTGTTTGGATGAGCAAACTTCTGTGGCAGCCCTGGATATTATTATTTTTGGGCAATCATTTGTCTTTGCTTTTAGCTGAATTATAATAATAAAGAATATAAATTCAATAACCAATATGGCAAAAATATTAAAAGTGGTAAGTGTTTTATAGATTGAATCAGTTGGCGTGAATGCGGCCATTGTGTTGGAGTTTGTTTCAAGCAATTGTTATTGTTATGTCATCGGCATTTTTAGCGACAGATTTTGTTAGCACTATTTCGATGTGTTCTTTTGTCGTATAGTCCACAGGTTTAACCGGCTTGGCGGTGGCCACCAATCCACATCACACATTGTCTGCGCTATATGGCAAAATATTAGGTGCCGTTGCCAAAATGCCGCAAGAGTCTAGCTATCGTAAAAACACCGAGGTGCTTGTGAAACAACGCGCTGATGCTTTGGCAAAAGTAAGTTTTTCAATAACATTAACTGTTTATCAAGAGTATACATTTATGCATCTCGTGCAGAACAAGGATATTGGTGCACTGGAGAAGTCTATCGGTTGCGGTCAAGTGGAGGAGCTAATTACGCAGGCGGAAAATGAATTGACACTGGCACGCAAAATGCTCGGCTGGAAGCCGTGGGAGAAATTGGTACAGGCGGCGCCAGCGAAGCAATGGGATTGGCCACCAGCGCAAATTCTTGAGCCGAAGGTCTAATTTATCTAGTTATGTTATTGTATCATCCTATTTGTTGACCGCAAATAAAATCTGAGCCCGATTGTAGAAAGCGCTGAAATACAATTGGTTCAAAACATTTATTTTTTCAAATAAATTTACAATTGTTCGTGTTCTGAGATCACCCCATAATCTTTGAATGCAGTTCGACAGGGAAGGCTCTTACGATTATGTTGCATCGTGTCCTTTGCAAGGAGATGGCTGAGTTAGAGCTATTTTCCGAAAAATAATTTCCTGTCTACAATTTTTCAATCTATTTTGCAGTATTCATTTCATGTTCGCCCTGAAAGTATGCTTTAAAATTTGAAATTTAGTGATAATTTTAATTTCTTCTTTTTCATATATTAAAGTATATATTTTTCTATCTGTTCAATGCCTGTGTTAAATCTGTTTCCAATCTTAATAACTATTATATTATATACATGCATAAGTTGGAATAAAGCTATATTGTATATAAACTAATAGTTTGAAATTCAATTTAAATTTAAGTTTTTAAAATATATTTAAGTGAAATATATAAAATATTTATTTAAAAACAAATTCTGAGCTCAGTGCAAATAAAACGAATGCAAAAATAAATCATTTCCCAGGGATCGTTCGACAACTTCCCGGACCCCCCCTCTCAATTAAAGCTCCACCTGCCAATGTCGATTTCTTATTTGTCGAGGCTTGCGTCGCTTGATAAGCAGCATCGAAAATCTCAGTCATTTCATCAGTATATATTCATAATGCGATCGGTAAACATAATATTGCTGCTTGTGCTAATCTTGGGCATTGTTGCTGCTTTGCCCACTGGGACAAGGCAACGTCGACAGATTGACTTGACTGTATCAGCGGAGCATGATGACAAGGACGATGAAACTGAGCTGGCACTGGAGGCCATAGCTGGACTATGGAGTAGCGCCGATAGTCGGACGAAAATCGATGGATCCGCTAGGCTTGTGCATCGCACCAATGGAATGCAAACGGGTAACACAAGCTACCAGGCGCGCGTCCATCTGCGTCATGAATATAAGACCAATCCGTATCAAACCTTATAATCCCACACACAAACAAAAACAAGGTTCCGAGCAGGACTGGCGGCTGGGCGTGCGTGTCGTTTTCAGTTAAGGACGCTGGGAGAGAGAATCGAAAAACCCCATTCAATTATACATTACACGATTGCGTGCACTGATGTCAAGGAATACCACTAATGATAATTGATAACATTTTGACCTTAGCTTTTGATTAATAAACAAACAGTTAAGTAAATTGCAAAAGACGTAACTGTTTGCCGTTTATTGCTAAACGCACAAGAGACACAAACTTTCTGCTTAAAATTACAACAACAACTTGATCGAGACACATACAATAAATAGGATATATATATATATATATATATATATATCAATGTAGATAATGAATATAAGTCGAAATGCCATTAAGTTCATAATTGTGGAATTGCACATTAGTTAAAATATATGCCGAGTGCCTGCTGCTTTTTCAGCTCGTCGACGACAAAGCTGCGGAAATCCTCATAGGCCACGTCGATGTCCACATTGTGAACGACCTTGTGAAAATTCCCCGGCATCAGACCATAGGCAATCTCTATTTTGGCAGCGTTGAGACGCTTACTTAGCGATTCCTCAGTTTCGGTGCCTCGTTTGCGTAGACGGTGTTCGAGCTCCTCGATGCTGGGTGGATTGTTGTATATCAATATGGGGTTGAGATCGGATCGCCGTATCTGTTCGACGCCCTTCTGCTCAATGTCCAGAATGCAGACACGTCCCTTATTCTGAATATCGCGGACTGCCTCCTTGCTGGTGCCGTACATATTGCCCGAAAACTCGGCTGTCTCGATGAACTCATCATTGGCAATGGCCAGCTCCATGTCCGGTCTGCTCACAAAATAATAATGGACGCCATGCTCTTCGCCCTCACGCGGACGGCGCGTGGTGTGCGAAACGCTGAATCCAAACATTTCCGGAAATTCGGCAAATAGACGCTTCAGCAATGTGCTTTTGCCGGAGCCTGAGGGACCGCACAGCACAAGCGGTCGTGGACCAGTGGCTTGCATTATTGTTCTGCTGCTGCCGCTGCTGCTAGCGCTGAATGCACGATTGACAATGAACAGAAAGCTCAGCATGTTTGTGGCCGAAAGCTAGATACGTTTTGGCTAAATTAACCCGTAGATGGACGTGTCGCACAACGCTATGTTGGCTCTAGATTAGAGATGGGCGCGTGTGCGTGTGCCCAACTGTGTGCATTATATCGTTCGTTGCATTGTGGCGGTGCTGCCGATAACACGTCTATCGCAGCAGTCTGCCCGCGCTCGCCGTTATCACTTTTGAAATGAAAAACACAAGTTTTTGGTTTAAAAACGCTTTATATGCATATTCTTATACTGTTTTCATTTTTTTTTTTTTTAATATATATATATTTAGCATAGAATTTCAAACACATACACACTGAAACTAACGCTGGTTTGAATGCTGCTCGCTGCTGATGTTTGTTTTTTTTATGTTGGTTGTTTTTTGTGTATCGTTATCGGCTTATTATTTGAATTTGAATTCGAATTACAATGCATTTTAAACTTAGTTTGCTAATAATTATTATGGATTTTACTTTTCTTGTTTACGTTTTATTTTATTTTTTATTTTAATATTTTTTGATCACAATTTGATTTCGCATATTCCCAAAATGAATTTGGTTTGTGTTCCGAATGATTCGCCTGAATGTAACCTCATACTCCTACTCCTACTCCTTCTTCGTCATCTTCTATTCCCGTTCCATACTAGTATATTAAGCCTATCTGCCGAAAAAGTGACTAATGTTCGAATTATATCAATTATACGTATGTATTTCATGCAAGCGCTGCATTTGCTTTTTTATTTTATTCTTATTTTTTCTGTTTGCTTGAGATACTACAAAATATGCTAATTTTTCAGTCATTATTATGTGGTGCTGCTTCTTCTTATTCCTCTCTTCCTTCCACACTCCTCAACTTGTTGGCAAGGCAATGAGTGGAAAAAGGATGCTCAATGCGCTTCGGCTACCTCTCCTTCGTGCTTTATGCATGTATGTGTGTAGTATGTAGTATGTGTGTGTATAGTATATGTGTATATATATTTGTATTTGTTTATGTACAATATTATAAGTTAAGCTTTTGAGAATTCGATGTTCGATGCATGACAATAATATGCATAATGGGGGAGTGATTCTGTATTTTGTTTATTAACGAGTAAAGATCAACTAAATAACAGTACTATCGTCTCTTCCAAGTGGGAGCTGTAAATTGAGTCTAATGGATCAATGAAGACTATATATATATAAATATATATGTGTCTGTGTGTGTGTGTGTGTGTGTGTGTTAAATTGATTAAATATTAAAATGGATTAATAGCTTGGCAAAATTAAAAGTATTGTGCAAGTGTTGCTGCAATTTATTAGAGCCCTAAAAATTTGTATACAACTAAAACTATACGTATGTTTAAAATTGATTACAAAATAATTGTGTATATGTATTGGTGTGTGTTTGTGTGTGTGTGTGTGTGTGTAAACTAAGCTTGTACATCCCCAAATAACTGAGTTTTAGGGGAGGCAGGGGGTTGGTTATTGGGTTGGGTTGGTTTGGTTTGGAGAGTGAATTGGCTGGCCCTTAAAAATGGGTCTCCTTAGTCTCCGTCTCCTTAATGACTACAATCATTATTATTCATATTATATATTCATGTATTGATGTATTATATTCAATTACTATAGGAGCTTAAAAATTTGCAATTGTTTATGGGGATTCATTTTTGTTTTTGTTTTCTTTTTTTTCTTTCGTTTTTTTTCTTCTTTTTTTTTTTTGCGAATTTGTATTGCTAATTGTAATTAATTGTTGGTTTAAAATGAGAAACACGACAAGTATTAACAAAAGAAACTACTAACAACAATTTTACGTTTACGATGCATTTGTTGTTGCTATTTTCTTTTAGTGCATATGTGTGTGTCTATTTGTGTGTGTGTGTGTGTGTGTGCGTGAGTGTGTGTGTGTCTGTATAATTATGTATAATTAATTATGTAATAATTATTGTTTACAAATAGAATAATCATTTTACGTGTACATTATGTTTGTTTGCTTGCGTAAATTATAAAATTACCTAATCAAGAAAATTATAAAGTTAGTTGTTGTTGTTGTTGTTGCTGCTGTTGCTGTTTTCTTTTTTCTTTTTTTAATGCTTCTTAGGCCTTCCAGTTGTTCTGGCGACTGCCGCTGGGTCCGCTTGGCTGCTGTGGCGGTATCATTTCGAGCAGATATTGTCGCTGCAGTTCCGCCGCCCGCTGAATGTCCGCCAAGCTTGTCGCATTGCTCGAATTCTTCGATGAACTCGATGCGGAGCTGCTCTTCTTGTTGTTATTGTTGAATGCTGTCGAATGCAAAACGAAAATAGTGAATAAAAGTAGTTTGCGACTTGAGCATACCATGTATTCTTCAATTTGTTACTCACCTGCTACTTGGGCCGCCTGCGCCATGGCCATTTGGTAGGTGTAGAGCAGCGGCGCAAATTGCATCATGTGCTGCGGATTGCCGCCCAGACCCTGACCAAGTGCTGCAGAAAGCATAAAATACGCATTAGCATCTTCAATTATAGAGTGTTAGCCAACACTGCCTGCTTACCCCTGAACAGCTGCTGCTGGAAGGCCTGCATGGCAGCTGCTGGCGACGCATTGCCCAGCGCCGCAGCTGGATTATTTGCGGTCGTTGTGGCGCCACCAAAATTACCCAATGCACCCAGACCAGCCAGATTGCCCAGCTGATTGAGATTACCCAGACTGGCGATATTATTTAAATTCAAACCACCCATGCCACCCAATGCGCTGAGATGCGCTGCTGCTGCCAGCGTTGCCGCCGAATACTTGTCATAACTTTGAGCCTGCTGCTGCTGCTGCTGTTGTTGTTGTTGTTGCTGCTCGCGTTGTTGGTCCCGCTGCTGCTGTTGTTGTTGCTGCTGTTGTTGCTGTTGCTGCTGCTGCTGCTGATGGTGGTGGTGGTCGCGTTCGGCGCGTGAGGAGCGCGCCGTTGCTGTGGTGGACTCGTGGTGATGCGCTGCAACTGGTCCCGGTCCCGGACTGAGTATGCCCGCCTGTTGGGCGGCAATCGCTGCCGCTGCCGCCGTTGCAGCAGCACGCGACGAACGCTGTTGGCTCGCTGCTGGCGGTGGTGTTGGCTGTTGATTCTGCTGCTGCTGTTGCTGCTGCGCTGCTGATGACGACGACGACTGCGATGGCGGCGGCGTTGGCCGTGGCGCTGGCGTCGGTGTGTGGCATTTGGTGGGTATAACCGTAACTGAGGGCGGCAAATTGACCAAAGCTGCAGCAGCGGATGCATGCGATGCCTGCAGCTGTTCGCGCTGCTCGCGTTCCCGTTCTCGTTGCAACGCCTGTTGATGCTGATGCGAGGCAGCAACGCTGGCAGCACTGCTGGCGGCGGCGGCTGCAACAGCAGCAGCATTGTTTGAGGCGCTGTGCGCTTCGATGACGACGGGTGAGGGACTGCTCTGGCTGGCCAAACGCTGCTCGATCTCCTGCTCCTGCTGCAGCGCCTTGACGAACGCCTGCTTCAGTCGATTCGTGTGCTCCGCCTTTAAAGCCTTCTTCACATTCGATGTGACGCACTGCTCGCAAATGACCTTGGCCTCCTTGTTCGCTGCAATGCAATCAATTAAACATAAATTCATTTCTATACAGTTTATGGATATGGATCTATATATGAACAGGTGTGAAGACAACTTGAATTTCTCGATTGACACTGTTTGCAGAAGGTATCTAGTCATTATAATTAAAGACTTAACTGAGCTATCTAATAATCTCGTCAAGTCTTCACACCTATTTTATATGTATATATAGATTAGCGAGTGCTGCTTACTCTGCTTCTCCCATTTCCACACGGGCGTAAAGTCAATCTTGCACTGGGCACAGCGGAAGGGTGCCGCAACCGCATTCGCCTTCTTATTAACAGTTAGATAATCGACTACCGTTTCCAGACCGAGCAGATAGACAAAATCCGTATTGCTCGGATTCGGTATGAAGTGCATCTCTGGCGGTGGCGGCTTTGGTGGCGGTATCTAAAAAAAAGAGAAACAACAACAAAAAAAGATAACATTTATAATCATTATTTTGATGTTGATTTACTCACCTGTAGCAAAGTCTTTTCCAGCTGCTTGCGCAGCGCCATTTTGGCTGCCGCCTGACGCTGTGCGGGCGTTTGCGTATCTTCGCGTGGCGCGCCGCGATCATTCTGCAAATGCAAAGTACCGTTGTAGATTTAACAGTTAGCCAACAGTTATGCTGTTCGAACTCACCTTCATGTCGTTGAGCTGATTTTGGTGCGTTTGTTGCAGTGGCGGCGCCGGCGTTATGGATACGGAATTGCTAATGGTCCCAGGTACCTTCGAATTATCCGAAATATTAGGCTGCATGTTTTTTTTTTTTTTTGTTTATTTTTATATATGATTTTTGTGGTTTATTTTTATTTAGTTTTTTTTTTGAGTAATGAAATTTTGTTTAGCATAAGAATATAGAACAGAAATTAGTGTTGCGTTCCAAGGCAAATATGCTGTGACTAAATTGAATATGAGTATATATATATACATATATATATAAACTATTTTTTTTTTTTATGTTTTCCAAAACGAAATGTGATAAATGGGAAAATGTTGTAAATTACTGTCAATTGGCTGCTCGACTGTTTTGGAGCAAATGCAGCTCTTGACAGGTGTGTGTTTAGTGTTGTGCAACGTCGTGTGATGCGTATGATTGAACTCAATAGTTTAATAGTTCGATAATGCGCAACTTCAACTGTTTTTAAAAGTAGTGTTAGTGTTGGTAAGCGTGAGTTTTGTGCATAATTTTGAATAGTGTCACACGAGCGTTTACATAGACTGGCAACTGTTTATTTTGAATAACTTGATGCAATTACTATTTAATTGAATATTAAACAGAAGTAGGTGTGATAAGTAACAGTTACTTGCGCATATGTTGAACGCTAATCGGGACAAATGAAGACAACAAATCAAACACAAATTCCAGATTCTTTTCAAGTCTTGCTTTGTCTGCGTATGTTTATGTGTGTTTGTTTTGTGTGTGTGTGTGTGTGCAAATGGTGCAATTGATGGATTTCATTCATGATGATGAATACATATATTTGATATATACATAGAGAGATAGAGAGGTGGAAAAACTCGGCGCTTACGGCAACGATGACATTACAATAACTCACATTGCGTGCTTTCAGGCTGGATGGCGGCGCCGACGTTGGCGTTATGGTCACCGACGGGGTTATGGTGAGATTCGGCAGATTTGTGCGCGGCGGCAGCACACTCGACCGATGCGAACTGTTCGTCGCTGGCGTAATCGTTGTGCCCGAGGCGAGTGTGGCGCCCGCTGCCAGCGACGATCTCGGTGGCGGCAGCAACGAGTTGTTGCCCAACGAGTTGCTGCCTAACGAGTTGCTGCCGCGATGCGAAACCGAGGTTAAAGCAGCCACAGCGGCTGCCGTCGCTGCCGACGAACTAATGCTGCGACTATTACTGGCGCTGCGAGAAGACAAAAGAAGAGAAAGAAGAGAGAGAGTGGAGTGAAAGAGGGTGAGTGATACAGTCATCGATAATCGATTTAAGTGTTATCGTTAATCGTTGCGTTGCTCACCTTATGCTAACGGCAGCCGCACTGCCACCCAAACTGCCCCGCCCCCCCTTGCTGTGGGCGGGCATCGGCAACGCTGACGTCGGCGTCACACTCAACGACCCCTTGGCTGTGAGGGAGCTGGGTATGGCCGCCAGCGGATTATTGGGCGAGACACTGGTGGGCGTTACAACCAAATTCTCCTTCATCACCTGCTGCGACTGTTTCAGTTTCTTGAGCAGCATCAGTTTGGTCTCCTCGTTGCGCAAATCCTGTCGCAGCTTGCGCAAACTCTTCTCGCGCTCCTTGAGCTCCGCATGCGTCAGCTCCTTGATGGGCACATAGGGCGGCATCTCCTCATCATCTGTTTCCGAATCAATGTTCCCATTCTGTTGCCGACCATTTGTTCGTGCCGGCAGCAAAACAATGTCGGGTGCCTCTGCATAGGATTTGGGTTCGGTTCGTGGTCGCAACACACGACGTTGTACTTTATTCTCATCCTGATTGAGAGTGACACTGCCAGTGATACTGCCACTGACACTGACACTGCCACTGCCACTCCCACTGCCTGCCACTGCATCCGTTAACGTGACGTCATTACTATTATGATTATTTGTGCTATTGTTGTTGCTGCTGCTGTTGTTGTTGCTACTGTTGTTGTTGTTGCTGCTGCTGCTGTTGTTGTTGTTATTGATGTTGGTGGCATCATTGGCATTGCCCGCGCCAGTGTCCGAGGCAGCAGCTGTGTTTGTTGTTGGTCCTGGCGCTGGCGTTATGGTCAGCCCCGTGTTGTTTGCGGTTAGGGCGCGCAGATCCCGGTTGCTGATTGTCGTCGTCGTCGTTGGCGCCGACGCTGGTGTTATGGTTAGCGCCGGATCACGGCCGGAACTCAGACTCAAGTCGACGACATCGTCGACCTCCATTTTGGCCATTTTCGCACGTCGCGTCGTCGTGATGTCGTATCTTGACCTAACTGTAACGAAAGAAGAACAATTTGTTCAGTTAGTTCAAATTATTTGACTATAATTCTGCAAGTATGAACGATATACACCTGCGGTCAAAATAATAGTAGCCGAAAATTTAAAAAAAAAAATATTAGCAAAAAAAAATTAAAGTTCTCAAATTTAATCATATTTCTATTCATTATTTATTATATATATTTGATATTTATTTTTATTCAATTATTGTCTAAATTTATCATTACAATAGTAGTCAAATAATACTGAAGTTTTCTCAGCTTTTGCATTCTGAAAACTAGATATTTATTTATTTTTTAGTGGTTGAAAACATTCCCAGATGATAAGCCAAACATTTTTCGTTCTGAATCATGAAGTTTTTGCTTCGTGTTGAAGATTTTTGAAGTGGTCTCGATTTTATCGCCATAAACTGAGTCACATTTTTATTAAATGCTTTGAGAATCAGCGCTACTATTTTGACACCACAATATACTAGCTAATGATACAGTGTATATTCCACATATTGTACACTATTGATTAATTTAATAAAATATAAATAAATGTAATATTTTCAACTCTTTTGCACATATTCGCTGCTTTTCAAAATTGCAAACACTTTCTGCTTAATTGCATTCGCCATAACGAGTGTCTACTGTCATTAAGAATGGGCCGAGTCCTTTGTGTTCTCTTTTCTAAGGGTTGATTTACCGTTTGCTGTTTTCCTTGTCTTCTTTTTTTCTATTTTTTTTTTTTTTTGTTGCGGAAATCAGAGTCTAACCCTTAATGGCTTAACATTTGCTGTTGTTGTTGTTGCTGTTTTCAGTGTCTCACCGCTTGGAAGTGTTTTGCTGCTCCCTTTTTATTTTTATTTTTTCAACGAAATAATAAAGATATCCTGATTTCAATTCATTTTGGCGACGACCTTGTTGAATCAAACTGATAGCCTCGAGACGACGACGACTGACGACTGGCGACTGACTTTGGATTCTTGTGGCTGGCGGCGGCAAAAGGAAAGCTGCTTGCACTAAATCACAAGCGAGATTTGATCGCAGATACACATACACACACACACACACACACACACACACATATATATATATACACATGTCTATGTGTGTCTGTGTAAATGTATTTGCTTGTATGCGACAAGCGCCACAGCAGTAGCAGCATTCGCATTGGGGATTGGGATTGAAACTGTGGCAGTTCCACAAGCTGCTTCTACAAGCAAGTCACGTTTTCGTTTTATCAAATTTTCGCATACAAAGCGAGAAAATTTACATGAAAACAAAGTGGACAAGCGTGAACAGGTGAGAGAGAGGTGCAGGGGAGAAGGGAGAGAGAGAAAGAGGACATGCAAATCGGTAAATGTTAGTGGCAGCAGCGCAGAACTAGAAAATCTTCAAGTACACACACACACATAGAAACACATACACACACAGGCGCATACACATACACATGTACAAGCCTCACAATACACGTGAGCGCCAAAAGGTGAATAAACTTTGCAAACAAATGCACACAAACATAAAATGTATGAAATGTGAATGAATGAATGAATGTATATAAATATAGATATAATTGCAGCGCCAACAACAACAATGTTAATATACACCTGCCCCGCTTGTCCAATAAAAAGCAAAAACCATACAACAATAAACATTCCCATTAAAATGATATAAATGCAGCCACAAACACATACACTCACACACATACAAGCGACAGCTTCAGCTTCGTAACGGGTGGCAACGCTTTAAGCTCAGCTTAGACGACCTCAAGAGGAAGAAGAACGAAGTACAAACATAACATAATCATGAGAACGCGAGCAAAAAAAAAATACTATACGTTCTATGCTTGACTATGTGTCTGTTATTGTTTGGCCAACAGCTTCCCCAACTTGCTATAAATTAACTCGCTTTGAAAGTTGGCAGCAGCACACAAATAAACACACACTCGCATTACGTGCATAATACTTTGGCTCACTCGTTCGTATTTTCCCCCCAAAGCAGCTGTCGGCATTGTCTCGTTACTTTCCACACTTGTGTCGTCATCATCAGATTGCTGCTTAAGAGCGAACTGCCGCGGCTGCACAGTGGAGAAAAGCTCTATGGCGAATGCAACAGGCACTTATGCGATTAAATTGTTATCACGGTGCCCATAAAAATATTAAATCATAAAAACCGTGGTCGTAATTTTCAATTGCTTGCATAGAAAAACATTAAATTTAAATATTATTATTAATACATATATAATTTATAAAATATTATATGTATTATTTGTATATGTAAACTGAAATATTGAAATTTCCAAGCGAGCAATGTACATATGTATACTTTGTTTACTTTTCTCTAAATAAATTGTGCTTATAATATTCAATTGGTGGTTTGAGTACCCCGTTCCACTGTGCAGCGGCTGGTGAGCGTGAGAATAACAGAGCATACGTATGTACACATATGTGTTTGTGTTGCGTGCGTGCATGTTTGTGTGTGTTTTGTTTTTTAATGAATGTTGTCCGCATTTTGTTTCTTCATTAAAGGCAAATCCAAACATTTTAACTTTTTTATAGGCGCTTTAAATAATGTTTGTATAAATACAACTCGGGCACATTTCACATGCCTGCCTGACGCTTTCCGCACACTCGCCGCTGCCACAACTTTCCCCCCTCTGGCTGGCATAAAAAAATTGATATCGATTTGTTGGCGTTTGTCGTTGCTGTTGTCACTGGTTTTATTTTTTTTCCTTTTTGTTGGCATTCAGTAAGCTTATAATTGTGTTTAATAGTGCGCTAAATGTGTTTCAATTAGCGCTTAAAGCTAAACTGTGTACACACATATACATAGTGTGTGTGTGTATGTATGTCAATAGGGCTGCATACATTTGCATATGTATGAATACGCATACATATGTACATAAATGTCTGTAATAATGTCAGTCAAGTTCAAGTTTAGTGGCAACACCGGTCGTTGGCACCTGCCTAAAGAGCGCACAGGCGAAAGACGAATGTCATCGAGAGGCGAAGAACATTAGAATGGGAAGGGGAAGTGAAGAAGAGGAGAGGAGAGTAGACAGTTACAGTTAAAAATGACCGCCAATAGTTGGCCTAGCCTTGACAAAGTCCAAGTGCTATTAGAGTCATCTCTGGCGATGACAACAACAACAATATCGCAACTAACGAGCAGCAGCAGCAACGCCAAAAAAAATATAAAAAAAACAGCAAAAGAAATAAGGTTAAATCAAAAGTACAGTTGTGTACATAGCGCAGCGAGCAGCAGCAGCACCAACAACAACAGCAACAACAACACAAACAAAAGCGAAGAGCAACCAACAAGCAAAATGTGTTTGAGTGCGGCTGCGGTGAGAAGCAGCAGCAGCCGACGACGTAGAGAGAGAGCAAGACAGAAGAGAGAGCGCGCGTCGCACACACACGCGAGACAAGGCGAGCCAAGGCAAGCAAAACTGAGAGAGAGGGAGAGAAAGAGAGCGAGGGAGAATGGCGGGCAGACGGCGGCAGTTGGCGACCGAATTGGGAGTAGAGTATGGTGCTCTGTGCTGTGGGGGAGGTGGAGGGATGTGGGCAGTCAGGCAAACTGAAAACTGTCTGGCCACCCCATGCACACACATACACACACTTACACTAACACACCCAAAGAACACCTTAACTACAGCAATCCTATTGATTTGCATATTAGTCAAGTCAAGTGACCCCACCACACCCCCTCAGCCTAACCACATGCCTGCTAATCCCGTTGTTAACTCCAAGACCAAGAAATACTAAACTTTGCTGCATTTGCCTTTAATCTGTGTGATATGCGCAAAATAATTCAATTCATTTGAATAAAATAATAACAAAAAAGCAAAAAAAAAAAGATTATCAAAACAAGTCGCAGCTTTGCACACAGAGAGAAATAAACAAACATAAGTAAATATATACATATATATGTGTATATATATACATACACATGTACATGCTTGTATAAGAAATGCGCATATCTTATGGCCTGCTATTGTATGTAGTACATAAGCAACGGCAAAAACGAACGAGGATAGGAAGAGGGGAGGGAGAGCTGCCGTTACTGTTGTTGTTGTTGTTGCTGCTGTCACTAAGAGAGAGCGCGCGTGCGAGCGAGAGAGCAGCCGACTTGTACATAGGCCATCGTACATATGTATTAACTCACCATCACCATCATCGTCCCCAACATGGTGGGTTGGTGATGGGCTGCTGCAAAATGCACTGGCGCATAAATCTAAGCTTCGCCTTGCAGCCTTGCGAAATGTTCAAATTTATTAGTGACATCAACACTAGCTCTGACTCTGGCCACTACTACCAGCTGCTTTACAGCGAGACAACATTTGAGCGCAGTGGCAACTCCACTCCTTGACTAATTTACAAAACAAGAATTAACAGTCATAATTGACACAAGCTCATTTACATATGTATGTTTGTATGTATGTTGTACACATATGGGTCGTAAAAATGTTTAGTATTATAAGCTTTTAAATACAAAAATTTTTATCTAAATGCCTAGGTATGTATGTATGTAAGCATATGTAAATATGTCAAGATGTGTGAGGCAATTCAAATCTCAGCAACTATAAATGACTATATGTGTTTATGTATGTATGTGTGTTTGTAATTATGTTTTGTTTATTAATAGCACCGATAAGGATAAGCTTTGGGAAATTGCAACAACACTCAAAATGAATACAACAACAAACAAAAAACTGCTATGTCTGTAAGTATATAAATAAATTTCTAGAAAATGGGTTACGTACAACAACAACGGCGACAACTTAACACACAAATTAATTGCGCGCACTACAAACGAAAAATCGTGGCGTCGCGTCGCTGCTGCTGCCAACGTCGCTGTCGCTGCTAGTAGTCGTTGGCCTCTGCTAGCGGCGTTTCGCTGCGACAGCGCTGCAACGCCAACTATAACAGTGTGTACATACATACATATGCACAAACTGACGTGTTTGCTAGTGTTGTTGTTGTTGTATGTGCGGATTTGCTGCTTATCGCTGCTGGACATATTTGCACTGTCTTTTTATGGCAAGCGCGCTGAGTAATTGGCAAGTAACTTTTGTGAGGGGTGGTGCATTTATACACTGTTAATATACATAAATAAAAAAAGAAATAAAACAAATACATAGTTATGTGTGACGCTGATAGACTGTTTGCAGTTGTAGACACATACATATATACATAAATATATAACCTATCAAAGTTTGCATAAGAATAACTGCAATTTGACACATCATTCCTATGACGGCCGAATTTCACAATTTTACAATGACAATTTCCATATTTGCTTAGTATACACACACATGCATTGGCAAAATCGCAGCTGAGCTGCTTGTAAAGCTCTTTTCTCGTTGTCTTTTGCCAGTTGCTCTTCTTCTTGCTGTTATTATATTATTGCTGTTGTTGTTTGTATATAAGCCAGCGACATACATACATACATACTTACATACAAACTCACACTCAGCGCTGCGCTCTCACTCACACACACACGCCACATGCACAGGCGGCATGGGTTCGACTTTTGTACATAAAATGAGTACGCCGCGCTGCGCTCGTTGCTTTTGTCTATCCAACCGTGCTTCTTGCCGTGTGTGTGTATATATATGTATATGCGTTGCTGCCTGCCAGTCTCCTTCACTAGCAACAACAAAAACAAAAGCAACAAGATTCAGCGAAAAAGTAAGACATAAAAACGCAATAACAAACATATAATTCGAAAAGGCAATAATCTATTGCATATACAAGCACATATATACACATACATATGCAATTGCATTTGCCTAAAGTTTTTCTTTGTAGGCTGAGCAAAACTTTCGTTAACCAATTATTTTTTTTTTCGGACTCGCTGCATTTCCAATACATTTTGTTGTGTGGAAAAATTCCACTTAATCAAGCAAATTACCAACGCGTCGCAGTCGCCGTCGCTGCTATGCTTTGGCTATTTTTAGGCTTTGCGCTTTACCTTTCATTTTCTTGCTTTTATTGTTGGCAAAACATCAAAACAAAAAAAATACAAATTGAATGCTACATGAAAATGAGACGAGCTCCTCTCGCACGCCTGCTGTGACCCCGCTACGCTGTCCACTCCACTACTAAGAATAACCCTAAAAAGTAACACGTAAAAGGTAAGCAGCGACGCGAGCAGCGCAGTCAGCGTTGACGTCAAGTCCAACAAAAAAAGAAAAACGCAAAGGAATAACAAAACCAGTTAGCCAATACTCACACACACAAACACAGGCAAATGTACATAATATACACACCGATACAGAGATATACACACACATTTACCATTCATTATAAATGCGACACGATAAGTGCCAAAAAACATAAGAAAATATCATCAAATACAAATTCATTCAATTCTAAGTGCAGATTTCAATTTCATTTGCAATTATAGTGTGAACATCACAATGACTATTCACAATTATTTATTTGTTATACACAAACTTGAGATAATTTAATATTGTACAATTTACCAAATTGATGTAGATTTTCATTGCATTTGATTATTAATTTTTCCAATATACAATTTTAGAGACACACTTGTCATTATTTATGTCATTTTTAACCTTGAACTAAAGAAATCCAACTCACACACACAGACATACAATTTCAGTGTGTACTTATTTATTATGTATGTATGTGAAGCACCTGTAATGATAGCTTTGCACGCGTTTTTTCACTGCTAACTGCATGTTCATAACACTGGTTAAGCGTTTGGCTGCTTGACTTATGTACATACACGAATACATACATATGTTATATATACATACATATGCATAGCATATAAAAATAAATGACATCGAAAAGAGAAAACATTTTTTCTAGCGCTTTTGCTGCTGCTGCTGATAAGCGACGAAAGGCAGCACTTACAAACAAGTGCGTACATATATATTTTTATGTACGTACATAAGTATATATATATATATTTGTATGTGCATGTGTGTGTATGCAATTGTTCACACAGCTGCTTTATATGGCCACCGCTGCTGTTGCTGCTGCTGCTGATGGGCTCCCATATGATTCACAGAAGATTTACGATTGTTTATTAGTACACTTTAATGTGTGTATGCATGTATGTATGTATGTATGTATGCATGTAGTTGGCTTGAATTAAAAGACTTAGTGTTGGGCAATGCCAACAAGCTAATTTAATAGCTAACGCCACACAAGCACACACATACATCTACATAAATTGACAGACTGCAACGCTTTCTACTGCTGCCGAACGAAAAGAAAGAAAGAAATGAGACGAGGAAGAAGAAAACAACTACATGCTCTTTATTGTATGGTGTTTTTTGTTCTTGTTTTTTATGCGCTGTTCTTATTTTGCACTTAATGACGTGTAACCAGCTCGCGCGTGTGTTTACATTTGTGTGCGTTTCTATGTGAGCATATATACATGTGTGCGTGTGTGTGTATACGTGCATAAGTGTGTGAGTTTGCTGTGTGCAAGAGCGAGATGCCACACAAAGTAAACAGGTAAAAAAGGTAAGCCGAAAAAAGAAAACAACAACAAAAAGTAGCTTTGCCACTTTTTTTCTTTTTCATTTTGCTCTTTGCTGCTTTTGTTTTGCGTGAAATTGTCAGAAGAGGAAGAAGAAGATCGGTTATTGAGTAAATTGACATTGCAGGCAGGCAGTTGGTGTTGTTGTTGTTGTAAATGATAATCATAATTATCCAACGTCAGTTGACGACCATGAAAACTTACTCAAAAAATAAGTAAAGAAAAGATCAAAGCAAAATAATAAATGCAAATTGCAGCGTTTGCTTAATTTGCAGCTTTTTGCTTTTACAAATCTGAATATATATTTGTTTATATAAAAAAGCCCACATACATACACACACACACACACACTATTTGGCTTCTTGTGCATTCTTTGCCTGGCGAACGAACCGCGACGCAGTTACATAAGCACGAACAATGCATAAACATACACACACACACATACATAAATAGATGATCTATATATATGTATTTGTATGTACATATATAGATGAGGAGGATGACAGAAACAAGGAAGTAACAAGTAGATCAACAACAACAAATGCAATGCCACTTGAAACTTGTCTACGGCTAAATAAATGTAAAGTGGCAACACTATCTATGTCTTTTTTTGCGCGGTGTGGCTACCCGCAGCACAAGGGAAAAAGGGTTCAGGCGGCTTAACGGCAAGTTGAACGGTGTATAAAAAAGTAAAACCAAATAAGAAAATAACCAACAAAAATATGTTCAACGTGCCAACAGCAGCATCTAAAACAACAACAACAGCAGCGCGACTCATTTAAACGGTCAATTGCCTCAAGCAAAAAAGGCAAACGTACGAATAGATGAGAGTGAGCGAGAGAGAGAGTGAGCGAAAGCGAGAGCGAGCAAGGCAGCGAGAATACATCGAAACCCAAACCGAAAAAACCGAAAAAAAACCTAAATGAAATTGAGTAGCGATTGTTGTTGTTTTTGACTTTGACTAGGCTGCAGCAGCAAGATGCCAAAACTGTGTTGGAATACAAAATTTAATATCTCGCTTCAAAATGAGAGCAGCACACGCATAAAAATATACACAAACAGAAAACACATACATATGCCATGCATATGTAAGGGAAAATATTGAATTGAGTATAAAACGGGCAATCAAAAAAGTTTTGCACACACACACACAAAAAAAAAAAAACTTGCATAAATTAGCCGAAGTAAAAGAGAGCGAGAGAGAGAGCGCGAGCAGCGACCAAAAGAATAAGTGCCATGAGTGAGAGGAGAGTGCGAGCAGCAAAGGCATAGATATGTATGTATTTTTTACTTGGATGTGTGTGTGCTCGCAAGGGCAATTATAATGTACCCTACACATAAACAATAATAAATTAAATAGGCACCAAAATAATAATAATAACAGACAAATGACAAATGCAACGTGTATGTGTATAAACAATGGAAAAGAGCAGTCAGCCAAAGTGGCAACGCCGCAAGCTAGTTGTTGTTTCTTTTTTTTTTGACAGCTACAGCTGTGTAGCTGTGTGTATGTGTGGGGGGAACTCACCTCTCACTCTTGGCCTGCACTCACCACAACAACAACAACGTCAACCACCAAAAAAAAGCTTCGACAAGTGAAGTGAAGGCAGCCAAAAACTTTTCTTACAAGTAGCTCTATATATATATATATATATGTATGTATATAATATACGTATTTCTATATACACTAGTGTATGTGTGTGTGTGCTGCTTATATACCTATTGCTTGAGTGAGTGCCCCTAGGCAACCGGGTGGAGCCTGTGCTCAAATTTAAAGTTGCCGTTAAAGCCGCCTTCCAGCTTCTGCCTGGATAGACTTTTTATCTATGCCTCTCTCCGTCCCTCTCTATTTGTTTGTTTGTTTGTGTGTGTGTGCTGTGTGTGCAGTTGCCCATTTGTCGACTTAACGGTTTTTTATCTGTTTTGCTGCTTTTTGATACTCTTTTTTGTAAAGGGTTTTTAATGCAAGAAAAAGAACTTGTAAGGCATTTAAGCTTATAAATTGCATAGTTAATATTATTGCATAAATAAATAAAAAGCAGCTTGCAAATATTTCGTACTTTTTTTTTGAACTTTCGGCTGCCATCAAAGAGACCTTTTCTTTCTTTCACATTTTTTCCTTTTTTTGTTTTTTGCCTTTTTCCGTTGCCCTAACAAAAATGTGTATCTAGAAATATTTTATGCAGCACGGGAAGAGAGGAAGAAGCAGCAGCAGGCACGTCAATAGCAGGGGCCGCTCTTTGTTTGTATGTGTGTGTGTGTGTGTACCTGAATGCATATGTAGTACATAAATGTGTATGTATATGTTGTGTGTATATATATATACATATATAATAGGCGGTGTTAAGACACATGTCCACATAATTGCCAAACGCGCAAAATCGAAGCCAAGTTCCAAAAACACACACACACACACACACACACACACACACACAAACACATATATACACACACACACTCAAAAACACACACACACACACAGGCAGTCATGCAAAACCGTTAGCGCTCTCGTAGCCTAGTCACTCACAGCTAACCCTACACGCAACCACACCCCTAACCCCCACCCACCACTCACCCACCACCCCCATTCTCACCCACAGCCAACACACTTCAGCTGCAGGTACAGTTGCGTTTGCAATTCGTAGTCACTGGAGTAGTTTAGTTAGTCGTAGCTGCTGCTATTTCATAATTAATACGCAGCTTCTGTCGAATATTTGAATTCCTATTCAGCCACCTTTACCCACCCCAAACCCCGCCCTCCACCGCTCCTTACCCAATGCTACGCTAATTGTCCTCGTGTATTTGGCATTTGCATTAAAATTTCGTAATATTAATGGCCAAAACTGGGCACCCGGAACAACTGCGGCTAAAACTAATTTCCTGCTGCAGGTTAAACCAGCCAGCAGCAGCAGCAGCAAACGAGACATGTGTGGATGTGTGGGTAATTGGAGGTAGTTACTATATATATATATATATATATATGTGCTTATAAGGGGTTTTAGATATCACAGTTATGGTGACTTTAGAGATTGTTTGTTTAAGACTTTTGATATTAGTCAAGTTATTGACAAAGGTTTAATGTGGTAAATAGTTGATAAGAAGATTGTGTAACTATATAAAAACTTAATATTTACAATGGAATCTTTTGCCGGAAATGAAAAAATTATAAGTACTGTTTTATTATGAAATTTAATATTAAATTAAAGGCACTAGTTGCAACAGTCTTTAGTTATTTAATGCTTGAAATATGCTTAAAATATTAAGGAACTGAGTATCTATCCTCGGGTGGGAAAGACTTTGATGCCTGGCGTCTCCCACTCCTTACAGATATTTAGACGAACTCTCCGATACATAATCTAGGAGATTAGCCCATCCACAGGAGTAGTAAGACTGAATGGGGGAATAATTAAGTCAAGCAAAGCTTAAAATTAACCTGCTGTGGGGTTTTAATAACCTAAACTAATATGTCTGAAAACTGCATAAATTAAAAATAAGATTATACTTAAATAAAGCTACTTTAAATTCCCTAACAATGCAGGCAACAAATCTTGGACCTCTTTGCACTTAATTCAATGCAAAATGTTGTGTTCTAAATTAATTTAAAATTTAAATTTAAACTCTTTTTACTTTTCATATATTTTACTGCCAACTTGACTTTAGGTTTTAATGGTTGCCGACCAAGGTCGGCACACTTATGCACTTTTGGCCCGTTGTGATAAACTTGACTTTAAGTTGATATTAAATAAATATACATGTGTAAAGCACACATAACTATAGATGTTGTATAGACATTCAAGTGTTAAAGGGAAATAGTAAAATAAAGTTTCGATTTGAGTTGGAAATAGTTGAAAGTTTGTGTTTTGAGACATGCTGTAGTTAGTTTTCAAGCAGAATGAATGCCTCAACAAATGTGTGTGTGTATCTGCACTACATACACATAAGCATGCGGAAGGTGCCACCCCTCAATTTGAAAGGTTTCTCATGTACATGCATGTATATATATAAATGTATATATATATATATATATATGTGTATATATGAGAGTACATATGTCGAAACTGCAATAGCAATTCTGGATTGTGTGCATTACAATTCGAAATTTGCATTTCGTTGTGTGGATTTTGTTGTCGCAATTGTTGTTGTTGTTGTTGCTGTTGTTGCGTTTCTAAGCCAACCATAGAGAGAGAGCGAGCGTATACAACCAAACTATACAAACAACCCCCAACCCACAACACCCCCAACCATTACCCTTGGAGAATGGAGCCTGGGCTGTGGCCCTGATCTGAGCTTGGGCGCACTATCGTTATAAAACGCCGCCCCCGGGTCGTAGTTCAAGCATACACACACACCAACACACATACACACACACACACACACACACACACACGTAGATACAATGGGTAAAATTCGAGCATTGGGATATCATCGCATAGATTACGCAACTATTGCACACAACAACCAAAAAACAACCCCACCAACACCACTTCCCTTCCAACCACCCACCCACCCACTAAACTATGGCCGGTGGCTCCACCTCATCCACCCATTCCCCTGGCTATCTGTACTCTCACTCGCGACACATTTGTGCTACTCCAAAAAGCAAAAAAGAGGGACAACGACCAGCGGTCCAAAACCACCCACTCCGCAACCACCCACCACCCACTCCATCCCCCGCCTCGTTGCTCTTGCAGCAGAATCCACTCAAGCAGAACAGAACCAACCAAATAAACCAGCCAAGCCTGGCCACCCAATGCTGCAATGCTGTCCGCGTCGCAGTCGCCGTAGGCCTTCTGTCGGATGCTGCCCCTACACACCACCTCCCCCCTCCCCAAACGAACCACCCAACCCACGCTACTATTGCAGCTGCTTCGTTTTCGGCACCGAGAGGAGTCCCGAGTCCCGGATATTATATGCATACTTGAACTATACGAGAGGAAGGAAGCGCAGCAGTTCGGGCAAGCCCAGTTCCATCCATTTCATCCCCCACCTCTCCTCTCCTCTCCTCCCTCCCAGCCACCACCCCCTTTGATGTTTTGTATATGTATCTCTATCTGTATCCGCTTTTGCATGCGGACTGAAGCTGTGTGTGTGTGGCAATTTTATGTACACATGTACACAGCTGTACCCACAGCAACAACAACTGCTATGAGTGTGTGTGTGTCCGTGAGTGGGTGTGTTTTGTCTGCGTCTGTGTGTGTGTGTGTGTTGCCCGTGTTTCGGGCCACTTTACAGCCACAGAACCACCAGCCAACAGTCCACCCACAGTACAACAATGCAAAACGTCTGCATTTCAACTAACGCCACATAAACTCAACCCAATACACAAAAACAACTACAAGAACAATAACAACAAGAGTCATAAAGTACAGTGGTCTCTCCTTAATAAGAAAACTTATAGAAAGATGAACTGGAACAAATATATCTTTATAATCTTGAGAGGCAATGTCAAAGCACTTTCTTGGCAGTCCAAGGAATGCACAATTTTAGTTTTTGAAATTACAAAGCTGTTTATGTTATGAAGAATGAGCAAATTGTTGTTAATTTTAAAGTCAATAATGAATAAAATTTTGTAGCAACAAGATACATTTTTTTGGCTGTGTGAAAATACTTTTATGACATAAATACGCCATAAATAATGGCAATAAAATTAATTAGATTTAATTAAAAGATTTTATGGGCGAGTTGCAAGAAACTGTTGGACTAAGCGGGTGTCATTTGCTAGCGACCACTGTAGACATCCCACGCACCTAACCACCCCTCTCCACACTCCCCTTAGCCACCAACCACTGGAATCCCTTTCAGTTAATGCAGCAGCCGCACTGAGTTCTAGTTTGCTTTGCTTTTGCTGCCGAAAAACTTTCGATACATAAGCGGTGTAGACAGCGCCACAATCCCCCAATCCCATGCCTAACCTCCCTACACATTCCCCACCCCAAAGCAGGGCAGCTTGCCTTATTAGGAAAATCAATAAACAAACTTGGGCGGCTTTCAACAGACACCGACAAATTTGAGCAAAGTTTTCATGAACTCATTTTCAATGTTTCGCATTATGTTTTATAAAAAGAAATTAAAGTATATATTATACATATATATTATATACATATATTTTGTATGAATAAATATATCATGTCTTGCCATCGATTTTTTCAGTCAAAACGCAACCCACTCAATGCTGTGGCCACCCAGCGCCCAAAACACCACCCACCCAGCTCAGCCGCACCATCAGCCATGTAAAGCATGCCACCTTACTTGCACACACACAGCGACGTTCTCGCACTCGCTCCCTCTCTCAACAAAGCAAACACAGAAAAAGGCCATAAAAAAAAAAAACAAAAAGAACAACAGCAAGACGAAAACAGCGTAAACGGTTGAGTGGGAGTGGTGGGGGGAGGTGTGGAGTGCTGTGTCGTGAGTTTTAAAAAAGTCAACAATAAATTCAGCGCTTGACAGCACTATGACAACTGCATGGCCGAACTGACCCTTTGCAACACTGCATCGGCATCTTTGCCCTTTCTCTATCTCTCAACCACCCACCCACCCTCTCCACCTACACACTCTGATCGAGCACACTTGACATTTGTTATCGATAAAAAAGCAAAACAAAAACGATAACACCGTTCAATTAGGTTCAAGTTGCCACCAAATTCGAGGAATTCTAAGCAAAATACACACATGCATAGGAGAGAGAGCGACATATTAAAATCTTGTTGCTGCCTGGGGGCCGTTACTCTCGCTCCCGCTCTCTCTGTCTTGTTCGCTCACAAAACGAAATCACTTAGTGGAGTGGATCGCAATGATTTTTGTTGTTGTTGCTGTTTCGGTTTCTGTTGTTGCCATTCGGCTTTGGCTTTTGTTTTTAGTTGTCAACAATGGCTAAGCTACACATGCATATGTATTTGTATATTTGTGTATGCATGTCATATATATATGTACATTTATATATATATATGTATGTGAGTGTGTGTAGATATATGTATGTAACGCCACCGCATGCATGCAACTATTGAAGCATGAACATGCAATTTATGTACTCACATACATACATACATACACACACACACAAACACATACAACAACTACACTACTAAGCGACTGTACTTTTCATATAAAATCCACTCCACACACATATACAGACATGCAGCCATATACACTAAAATAACCCCCAAAGCCCACCCATCAAAATCCACCACAACCCCTCTTCCCTACTTACCCACCCGTTGCCACCTTCAACTCTCTTGTTTAGTTTTAGTTGCGCTTTAAACTGCATTTTGCTTGTTTTTGCTGTTGTTGTCATTGTCGTTGCTGTAAGTCTCTGCACATGGAGAGAAGCTCGTGTGAGTTATCGTACATGTGTATGTACATGTGTGTGTGTGTGTTATTTCAACAATTCGTTTGCAAACAAGTGCAAAGCAGATTGGCATCTCTCAGCAAATGCATCAGCTGCAGTCAACTCCAGCCAGAAAAAAAAGCCAAAAACCAATCATAACCTAAATAAGAAAATTATTGCATAAAGAGATGAGGGGCAATTTCTCAATAACTCAAAGCAGACGACAGGTGAAGAAATATATGTGTGTATATGGGTAAACAGGTGCGTAGCATAGCTCTACTTGAATATTTTCGGCTGCTACACCCGCCGCATAAATTCAACACACACAGAGAGACACACACTAATGCAAGCGATACCGATACCGATGCCGACGCAACGACGACTAGAAAATGCGGGTCTGGGTCGTCATCGAGACGAGACGAGAAGGAGATGGCGAGAATGCATGCACATAAAGAACGCCAAAATAAGTTTAAAACTAACGACAGCCTGCGTGTGCGTGTGTGAGAGAGCATAAAACGTGACAAGAGTGTGAGAGAGCAAGTGAATATATATGTGTATAGTTACATATGTTTGTATGTGTTTGTGTGTGTGTGTGTGCGTATTTTGGAGCATGCAACTTTTCGTGCTATTGCCAAATGCGTTCGTTAGCTCTGCGTAAGTGCGGAAAAGAGAGAGAGAGGGAGAGAGCGAGAATTGAAAATGTGGGAGGGGGAAAAAGCAAGGCAGCGCGAGCAATGCGAGAGTGAGGAGGCTGAACGACACGACAAGTGCATGCGTATATGTATATGTATATATATATATATATATATATATATATATATACATGTGTGTGTGTGAGGGGTCATTTTGCAAAGTTTTCAAGTGTAAAATGTAATGGATTCCAATTAATTAGCTGCTACTTTCTCGCTCTTTACATACCAAAATTGATTTTCTTTTAACTGCGTTCAAAGAAAGTTCATTAACACAAATTTAATAAGCAGGAGGCGCCCAATAGAAGCGTGGTCTGCTCATTCATAATGACGCCAATACACGCAATTCCCCCTCCCCCTTCCCTTACACATACACCCACATCTGCTTGAGATATGGCAACCACAAACGTGTGTTTGAATATGTGTGTACAGAGAGATAACGGCAACCCCGTCGCCAAACATAAAAACGTAGCCAAGCGACAAACTGAAAAAAAAAAATAAATAAAAGAAAATAGTAGCCACAGCAGATAGTAAAAGTAAGCGCCTAGGCAGGCTATGGCGTCACTGAGACGACAACGCTGCCTAACAACAACAAAAAAAACAAGAAGACAAGCAACCGCCTAAAAAAAAATTGTCAATATAGAAAAAAAAATAAAATAAAAGTCGTACGCTAACAACAGCTTGCAAAATAATGTGCGCGAGTGTCGAAGAAGCCGCTGACATCGACGTCGACGTCAAAAGCAGCAGAGGCACCAGCAGCGACAGAGGGTCTTTTTTTTAACGAGCCGAGTGACAAGCGCACACTAGTACGAGAACTCAACACACACATACAAGCAGTCACACACACACACGCACATACATATAACATGCACACGCGACGCAGACGCCGGCCTCAGCAGCAGCAGACCGGTTGAGGTTAAATTGGATAGGGGAAGCAGATGCGATGGGTAAAACACGGTGGAGGGGGGAGGGGTAGGGGGCAGGGGTAAACTGGCTGGCTCTGTCAAGGCATACATATTGAATTTTTCTTCTTCGACGTAATGAAAATTTCAGCAGCGTGCGAATGGAATTGAATGTTCTTAGTTTGTTTTTTATTTAACTTACCTCGCAAAGAGCAAAAATGAGTAGAAAATCCGTTAAACTGCTTGTTGTTATAGTTGTTGGCGCTGCTGCTGCTGCGGCGTCGACGCTGGCGTCCAGCCTCTTGGAATTTATGCTAATTTTCCAAAAACACACACACTCACGCACGCACGCACTCACACACGCACACAATGAGAAGTGCACAAAAATTGTATAATTTTTGGCTCCTTTTTATTGATGGGAAATTTCACTTTTTGTGGTTGGGATTTGTTAATTTTCTTTTATTTATTACTTGCACACCCGCTTCTTGCTTATGTATGTATATGTATATGAATATGTATATACGTATATATATGTGTGTGTGTACGCCTGCTTATTTATCTGCTATATATGTGCACACATCCACATGCACATGTAGCATTGACGTGTACGTGTGTGTGCGCCTTTTAACACTAATACACTTGCAGAAAGGCGCTGCTGCTGCTGCGTCGTCGCTGGCCGCTCTGCTTCTGGTTTGCCTTCTACGGCTTTCCAAATATTTTTTTTCTCGACTCTTTTTCTTTACCACGCACACAAATCGCGTTTAATGGTTATATATATATTAATATATTTTTTATATTGCACGTTTGTTTATTTGCTGAATACAATTAATTGGCATATGATTTGTTTACTATGCCGAATATATATGTATATATTTATTTATGTATGTGATAAGCCTCACAAACATTAATACATATTCTATTATATACACATACACAACACACATGCATACGCGAAGAACTTGGGACACAGAGTGGGTGTATGAAACCGCAATTTATTTGTTATTGCACTACACCTGTAACACTCGCGCTCTATATATATATGTATATAGCATAATTTTGTTGATTGATGATAGCTTTGTTTGTAAACAAATCACAAAGTCGTAATTGTAAAATAATTATACGCTGTTTTTGTCCGACAACGTTTCAGCGCGTCCAACCCGCTCGATGTTGTTTTTGTAAATATTACTTATACATTTAAAATAAACGCAGTAATGTGACCGCTTGCGTTATAGACGAAAAATACCAACTTCTTCGCAATAGTATCGATGCCTCATGTTGTTGAATTGAGCGCACATTTTAGGTGAGGAGTAAAAATGTTTTTGCTCTGTAGAACTTTGTTTCCTCCATTCAGTTTAGTAATTCGCTCTGCGAACTTTTTAATTGGTTAAAACAAACAAAATCAAGGATATTATTTATATAGGTAAATATTATTGAGCTTTGCTCAATTGGGCGAGATGCTGCAAGTAGGCCTTGCGGCAGTCCATATTATCAGCTGGGCGATTGTGCGGCGCCCAAACAGGTTCACCAATAAAATAACGACGGGCTTGTATATAGTTCTGTGAATAAGAAGAATATTTTACAATAATAATAATATTATTATAAGTGTACGCACATTGGAGTCGAGAGTGAAACGATGATAAATTCCCGACGGAATTATTATCAAATCCCCTTTGATCACCTCGATGCGCAACCAGTTTTCTTCGCCACTGTAAAAGTGAATATCAATTTAATGTTTGAACTGCTGTTATTATTGCTCACTCACTCGCGCACGTCAAAGTAACCGGAACCATCGAGCACCAGGCGTATTTCCTCATCTGTATGCAAATGTTCCGTATAAAATGACTTCAGCTTGTTCAGATAATCCGGCAGGCACTGCTCTGAACAGGTGATCTGCATAGCAAAATAATCAGTATATGCTTATATTATTTATGTGCCACAAACCTCATCCTCGTAGCTGTAGCCACGTTTGGTGCGCAGCTCAATCAGCTGTTTGTCGTTCACATAGTCGTCCGCATTGATCTAGTAAAGAAGAAAGGGAAAACATAGATAAGCGCGACTTTCGTCAAGGTCGCTCGATGAGTTTACCTTAAAATATTCCACGCCGGTTCTTTTATACAGCGCCTGCAAATCCAAATATTCAGCTGGATGGCGTTTGTGTTGCAAACGCTGATCGCTTTCATCGCTGTCCATAAACCAAACTTGCACCATCTTAAAAAAATCAGCTTTTGGCGAATCGCACCAAACTGAACGAAACTGAATGAATTAGCTCGCGGTTAACTAGTTCATTCTTATCGTTCACTTGAGCTGCAGTAGCATTCAGTTTTTGTGCACAACGTAGTCAGCGTTGCCACATTGCTCAAAATAGATAGACTCAAAGCGGACAATCAATCATATTATTTGAGCAAAATTTTAAATTTTCGGTTTTTTTTTTCATTTTAAAATTTTATTTTCAGTAATTTTCAAATATGATATCGCTGATGATTCGCCGTAATATGCCGCGAACAGCATTGACCAGGAGCCTTTGCAGCAAGTGTAGCCAAGTCCCCAAAGAAGTTACGGAACAATTGGAGGTGGGCTATAAAAATTTGGTGAAATCCAAATCGCGATCGCTGCTTAAAAAGCATTTAACAAAAGAGATTTTCAATCGGCTCAAAAGCAAAGCGACGCCAAACTATTGTTCGACGCTGTTGGACTGCATACGTTCCGGGTTGTGTGAACATGAATCGGGCATTGGCATCTATGCACCCGATCCGGAGGCATATAAAACATTTGCCGAGATCTTTGATCCGATCATCGAGTCCTATCACAAGGACTTCAAGCCTACGGACAAACATCCGGCCACCTGTTTCGGCTATGGCACAGACTTTCCCAATCTTGATCCCGAGCAACGGTACATTGTTTCCACCCGCGTTCGAGTTGGCCGATCCGTGGAGGGATTCCCCTTTAATCCGTGCCTGACGAAGCGCAATTACAAGGATCTGGAGTGTATGATCAAGAAAGCGTTGCGTACCCTGTGCAACGAACATGCTGGCAAATATCACTCGCTCGGCTGCATGAATCCGGATGAAATACAGAAACTGATCGATGCACACCTGCTCTTTAAGGGCAACGATCGATTTCTGAAGGCGGCGAATGCCTTGCGCTTCTGGCCGACGGGACGTGGCATCTTCATCAATAACACGTGCACGTTTCTCGTCTGGGTGAATGAGGAGGATCACATTCGGATCATTGCATTGGAGAAGGGTGGCGATTTGGGTCGGGTCTACGAACGGATGATTATCGGTCTTGAGTCCTTGGGGCACTCTTTGAAATTCATGCACGACGCTCGTCTGGGCAATCTCACGTTTTGTCCCACCAATTTGGGCACCTCAATTCGGGCCTCCGTTCACATTAGGCTGCCGGAGCTCGCCTCCGACCGGACAAAGTTTCTCAAACTGGCCAAGAAGCATCATCTTCAAGTGCGGGGCACCCTAGGTGAATTCAGCAAGCCCTTCGACGGCGTCTATGACATCTCCAACAAGCGGCGCATGGGTCTCACCGAATACCAAGCTGTCGCCGAGATGCACAAGGGCATCCGTGCTCTGATTGACGCCGAGTGCGAGGAGACCGCCAAGAAACGGAAATAACTTAATCATCAACTTGTTATGATTAATTACGGATCACGCTGTTCACCAGCCAAGTATCAATAAATTGGAGAGCGTTCATCATATAAAAGTTGTCTCTTTGGTTTTTGATTTATAGTTTCGGCTATTTATAATCCATGGTTAAGGGTGTTCCTTTTTCACACTTTTAAATTTATTATCGATAAATCAAGTCTTGAAAATGGTCTTTGATATAATTTATAAAGCAATCCTTGTCTATGATGCTCCAGCCAAAGAACTAAGGGTTATCCCTTGAAAGTTTATTTTTTTACTGATAAAAAATTAATTGATTCTAAAAATTGCCATTAATATAATATTTTTATTTTATTTTCAATTAATAATTCAAACTTTTAAACTGCCTTTATGGCATTTGCCATCGATATATAAAGTTTAATCGATTTCTAAGGTATTTGCTATGGATAAATTGAGCTTTTAAAATTTCTCAAATAAAAATGCAATATTTTTTTTTTTTTTTATTATTTTTTTTTATAATTTTAATTCTTTTATAAACTTAAGACTTAAAATAAAAGTATTTAAAGTTTTCATTTTTTTGTTGTTTGTTTTTTGCTTGACACAAATGCCAAAATGTTTTACATTCTTTTGTTTTATTTTCTTTTAAGCAAATATTTGTGAAATAGTTTTCCAATTGTTGTTGTTGTGGGTGTAGTGTGCAGTTTGGTGTTGTTGTTGTTTGGTTGGTGGTTGTTAGAGCAGCAACAGGAGCAGCAGCAGCAGCAGTTAATCGACTTGACTTGACCACGACACTCCAAAGTAGAGACGACAAATGCCGAGTGCCGCAGCTGCAACCGCAGTTGTTGCCACCGACCGCCGCTGCTGCTGCTGATGCCGCTGCTTGCCTCCCACCGGGTCTGCAGCGCTACAAAATCCTACTACAAAACTAAAGCAAGTAATTTTCAACTGATTGATTAGTTGGCATTGGACTCCGTTTGGTCAGGCTCTCTAAGGTGTTGTTTAAGCCCAAGACGGAGTTGCTGCTTCTATTAGGGTGCAGAGCGAAATTACGCGGCCTTCTCGAGCTTGATGAGCTCGGTGATGCCATCGTACATCTCCTTGACGGCCTGGTATTCGGTGAGACCCATGCGACGCTTGTTGGAGATGTCATAGACACCGCCCTCGGCTTCGGTGTGCTCGCCACGAGTGCCGCGCACCTGCAGATTGTATTTGCCGGCGACCTCATCCAGCTTGGCCTTGTTGGCGGCCAGCTTGGGCACCTTAATGTGCACCGAGGCACGAATGGTTGTGCCCAAATTGGTGGGGCAGAAGGTCAAGAAACCAAGACGATCATCGTGGCTGAATGGCACACGCTTCTCGATCTCATTGACGGCGGTGGTCAGACGACGATAGATCTCACCGAGATCACCACCCTGCTGCATGGAGATGATGCGCAAATGATCCTCCTCATTGCACCAGACCAGGAAGGTCTTGTTGTCGTTGTGATAGATGCCACGACCCGATGGCCAGTAGCGGCAAGCATTGGCCGACTGCAGGAAGCGATCGCCCTCCTTGAACAGGAAGTGATCATCGATCAGCTGCTGCTGGACGGACTTCTCCATGCCAGTCAGGGGATAGAATTTGCCCTTAAGCTCACCCTCAAGGCCGGACAAGGTGCTGCTGACCTTACCCTCCATCTCCTTGTACTGGGCCTCAGTTAGGCAGGGGTTGAAGGGATAACCCTGCATGGAGCGACCGCAACGGACACGAGTCGAGATCACATACTCGTTGGTGGGATCAACGTTGCCGAAGGTGGTCACATCACCAAAATCGGAGGCCGGATGCTTGTCGGTCTTCTTGAAGCCACCATGGTAATCCTCGATGATGGGATCGAACAGATCGGCGAACACGCCATAGGCCTCAGCATCGGGTGCATAGATGCCGCAGCCAGAGTCGTGATTCTCCAAACCGGACTGGATCACATCGAGGAGGGTCGACTTGAAGGTCGGTGTCACCTTGTTCTTTAGATTATCGAAGATCTCCTTGGTCAGGTACTTCTTCAACAGCGACTTCGAGTCGGAGGCAGCCAACTTGGCATAACCCTCCTCCAGTTTAGCGAGAACAGCAGCGTCAACCATGGTGTCTTGTTTGCTGCAAGTACAAAATTAAACAAAATTGTTAGTTCAATATTTAAACACTTCATTTTTTAAGTATATAAAACTTGTTTTGTTTTTCTAGCAGATTCGGTGTAAATCTTTATAAATTAGGGTACGATTTAATTATATATTCAATTGTTCAGGATTTTAAACCAGACTCAGGCACACAATTCAACCAATTGCCCAAAAACTATTTGATTTTTTAAACTAAAGAAATTGAATTTTTCTATTTTTATTTTATAACTTAAAAAATCAATAAATAGTTTATGTTGAAGTTTTTCATTTTTCAGAAGCAAAAAATATTAGCTATAGACTATGAAAAAATTAACCTGAAAGTTTTCAAAAGTTTTTCTTGTTTTTTTATTACCCAAACAAATATTTAGCTATTTCTAAAATGTAAACCTATGTTTATCTGAATCTTGTAACTGTTACTACTATTTCAATTCGAAAGAATTATATCTAGGTATAAGCAGCAAAAATGGCTTATTATCTCCTTTTTTTTTGCTGAGTGTACTAACTCAATTTACGTTTCTCTCTCCAACTATGACAACGGTTTAATTTTGGGCTGGCTTTTTTTTCTTTCTTTTGGACATTTCAATCAATTGTGGCGCCCGAAAGTCGGCAATGACTTTGAATTGAGTTTTGGGATCGCTTATGGACACGCGACTGTGCAATTTTAAAGCAATCCATTAACCCCGCCAGCTGCTGCTGCTGCTCTGCCGCTGCTCTGCTCTGCTGCTGTTGGTGGTTGCTCTGCAATTATGCTGGCAATGGTGTTGGTGTTGGTGGTGCTTTGCTGTTGCATGGCTGACAAAAAGTACTTTTTGCCGGCTGCCGCTGAATACGCACACGCCCACCTCAACCCACCCCCCGCCTCCCCCTCTCCTAACTCCGCTGGGAGCGGCACATGCGCGCGGCACACAAGTGGGCTCGCCGTCCCGGCTTTTGCCTGGGCCTCGACGTCGACGTCGTCGGTCAGAGACCAGGGCAATAATATTTTTATCGCACTTAACATTTTTCGGGCAAACTGACGTCAGCATACACATACACACACACACGCACTATATTTCTAGGACCTATCACAAAAAAGAAAGAAAGAAGAAGCTGTGGAAGAAGAAGCACGCTGTATACACACCCATCGGCAGCAGCCGTTGTATCTGAGGCAGCCGCTGTGGCACTGCCATTCGGCTGCTCCCCACCACCAGCACCACCGCCACCGTTGGCGGTTGCGGCGCCATCGCCTTCGATCACTTTCTCCTTTTTATCCTTAGAAGCGCACAAACCCATTTTTTATTTTTTTGTATTTTTTGTTAGCAAAAGTTATTTTTTATGTAAAGTTGTTTGGTAAAAAATTTGGTCACAAAAGGGAATGTTTTTTGTTTTCTTCTTTTTTTTTGTGTGTGTAAAAGTTGTGTTTTGTTTTTTGTTGTTGTGGGTTTTATGCAGGTAAAATGAAATCACAATGCAGCTAAGCTTTACTCTCTGGCTTCAATAGAGTAGATCACACACAAACACACACACACACAGGAATATATATATATATATATATATATGAGTACACACACAGACAAACACACGCTTAAATTGTATTGCTTTTGGTTCTCTTTTTGTTAAATGTATATTTTTTGTTTTTTTTTTTTGTTCTTTTTTGTTGGTGGTTTGCTCGTCTTAATAAATGGCCAAAAATTTGTTTAGCTTTGGTTTCTTGATTTATTTTCTTGGTTGCAGGGGGGGGGGCTGGCTGTGCTTGGCTCTTTACACGTTTCTCGTTTGCCGCGCCCAAAAAGGTATACTACAGTTAAAGGCTACTACTGACAAGTCTAGGCTACACACTAGGGAGCAAAAAGGACGCGCGCGTGCGAGGAGCAAACTGACTGCTGGCTGCTGACTGACTGACTGCCGACTGAGTGACTAGCTGGCATTTACAACGACTACAACGGGACTCAGGCTTCGTGTTTCGGTTTCGCGGCTTCGGTTTTTGTGTTCGTTTTTTCTTTTTTTGGCGCGCGCTCGTCGTCGGATTGTTGCTCTCAGCTTGACAATTGGCAAGGAACTGACGCCGCCCAGGACAGCAAAACAGAGCCGAGCAGTGCCGAACAGAACGAGCGGTAAACGCTATACATATTCAGCAAATCGAGAAGAGGAAGACAGAGAGAGAGACGCCAAATTGGCAGGGTTTGCAGGGTTGAAAGCTAAACCCAGAAATCATTGCCTAGCCGCAGGCGCCGGCGGCAAATGAAACCCATTTATGTTGCCGGATGAGTTGCGAGAGAGCGCAACGCAACATAATGCGGAAGGATATATTTATTTGATGCGTCCAAAACACACACAATAAAAAAAAAACAGGAACTACCACCAAGAGCTGCAACAGCAGCAGCAGCAGCAGGCGGCAGGCATGGTGCGAATCGATAAAATTTGAGGCACGCGGCAGTTGAAAATTGTTGCGCCTCAAAGAGTAAATAGGGGTGTGGGATGGGGGGTGTTGCTGGCTTTGGTTATGGGTATATTTCTGGTCAAGTCAACTTCAAGTGAGGAGCTCGAGTGTGAAATGAGGGCTGCTAATGGCATGACTGCCGCTACTCAAGTGGCGTGCGGCATGCGGCATGTGTGTGCCTGTGTGAAAAAAAAAACAACTGAAAATCACGGCCAGCTTGCGGCATTCCCAGCACAGACTGAGACTGACTAGAGGCGAGTGCACGTGCACCCGCACAATAAGAGACGTGCAGCGTGCAACGTGCGACGAGAGACGACCATGAGATACTTTTTCACGCCTGTGCAGTGACGTGTAACCAGCAGCAATAAGGGGCAGACAGTTAGTCAGACCACGCTGGGCGGTAGGTGCATCAGTAGCTGCCTCTTATTGCATGTCTGTTCCACATTAATTTCGCTGCAATTTAATTTCCCTTTTTTTTCTTGCCACACTCCCTGTGTACCCTATTTTTAGTATGACTATAAAAGGGGTATCATTAAGTTGCACAAGGTTGAATGTCTTCCGGCCACACAATGTGGCAGCAACCACTCCACCGCTCCCCTCACAACGCACCACTCAGGTCAAGCAACCTTCAGTTGAACAAGTTTTGCAATTCTCAAACACTTTTCTTTTTCTTTTATATGTTTTTTTTTTTAGTGTATATTCTGATTTTTTTTCTGTGTACCTGCTGTTTGACCTTCATATCTTTCGCAAGTCTTATTTGTGCTGTGGAATTGAAGTCAACTTCATTATTATTATTATAAATATTGTAGCTGGGAGTCAGATCACCTTCTGTCATCATCTGATTGATGATGATAATGTTTTCTGAGTTTAAGACATCTTTCCCCAGAAATACTAAATATTTTCCTGACTGAGGCGATGCTTTGATGAGCTTTGAGGTTTCTTTCTCATTTTCATAAAATCGACAGAGTTCTAGTCCACAATATCCCGTCAAGGGACCCGTAAGTATTCCAAGTTTGTTGTTCCCCATGGCTTTTACTTGCTAAGCTTGTTTTTTGCAATATAGGGAGGGTATCTTCTAGTCGATCGCTCTGCTCTACAGCACTCTGACTTAGTTGCAGCTGTGGTTGCATGCAAATGCATTACTCAGCTTCTCTCATTACAAATGTGTGTAATTGTAGACAGTGATGACTAATCAAAACTAACAATGGCAAGCTGAAAATATTGATTTACAAATAATTTAAATATATATATATATATATTTCTAAAAAACCACTTAATGTGCCATTTACGCAATATATGCGATAAGGCAGAGCTGAACTAAATCTAAGATTTATGCTCCCTATGCAAGATTTGCACTTCAGCCAAGTATTATCTACAGTCAACAGCAACGTGGCTAAAATGAGATGACGACAATGTAGATCCTCAGAGTCTGGGGCAGATAAACTTTATTGATGTTTAATGATGACGCCAGCTGGCTAGGTTAGTTTACTAGCTTTAGCTACAGTTACGTTATTTATGAATAACAAAAGTCAAATTTTGTATTATCTTTTTTTTTTACTGCTACCTGATTATATACCACGAGATCACTAAATCTAAATAATAGCAAAATTAATGTTATAATTTTTGGCAAGCCAATGTTAATTAATCTTTCCAAGAATATATCTTTATAGTAATTTCAGCTGTCGCATTTCTCAAGTGAAGTTTTTAGCTAATGATTAGTGTTAATTTTCAGTTGTCATATGAGAGTCGTTTTTTGTGTTTTATAAGTGGCACATAAAGATAAAGTATTCTTGCAGAGCTTGTGAGTGGGTGGTAAGGTGGGTGGTGGCAACGTAGTCAGTCAGCAGCTCAGCGACAACGCCCCGAAAGTCAAAGCACTCGACGATTGCAACAATAGATGCGAGCTGATATATATAAACGGTTTTTGACTTATTGCCGACTGTCGTCGACTGAAGCTGACCAAGTTAATCAATTAACTCGAGTGTGCACAACAACACGACATTGAAGTCTCACACACACACACAACGTTGTCTAGATACGTCCTCAACAGCACTTAAAAGCAAATCAAATTAAGTTGGCACAATTAAAAAACTGATTTGATTAGGACCAAGCAAATAGGCACAGAAGTAAGCATCAAGGTTAAAGAAAAGCAGGCAAGCGGCAAGCGGCAAACGTGGAAAGCCTCCAAGTAAAACCAAAGGAAATTTAAAAAGACCAAGATGTCGCGGCAAACTATATATATATATATATATATTATATATATATATTGTATTATTTAGGCGCTACTTTATGGCCAGGAATGCGAAACGCGAACGCGAGCGGAAAATTTCAACCGTTAACGGTTAACTTTGATACGCGAATGATGAACGAAGTTGGCTTTTTTGCGAACTAAAGACAGCTAGAGAAAGAGCCAGAGAGAGAGAGAGAGAGAGAAAGAGATAGAGGAGAGCGATTTGGCCAAGATAGAGAGAGAGAGAGAACAAGAGCTGATAAGCCAAGCAAGAGATTGTGAGCCTTTTAGCTTTCAAGTTGATCTCACACACAAAACAGCTGACAGCGGAAAAGTTATTAACTTGGCCAACACTTGTGTGTCTACGAAGCTGTTGTTGCTTCTGGCCAATAGCTAGACAGGCAGTCCAGGCCAGGCAGTCAGCCAGCTAGCAATGAAAGCGAAAGCCTTTGCCAAGAATGGCTCATTGCAATTTTTTTTAATATTTTTTTTTTTAGCGATTTTATGGTCAATGAACCAAACACACACACCAGCTCCCCCCACCTCCCCCCACCAGACCATTGCCTTAATTGCACACAAGCTGAAAATGTTTTGGACCATGCTGCGATTTTGTACAGGCGGTTGCACAAAGAAATTGGCAAGCAGTCTGAGTCTGGCTGGCTGGCAAAGGCAGTGGCAGACAGGCATTCAGGCCAGGCTAACTGCATGGCTAAAATGCGAAATGTGTTTTTTTTTTGTTTTTTGGCCAACGACATTGACATGGCGCAAACGTGAGCAAATGCAGCGGGAAATTGCATTGCAGAAACCCAAAGCCAGCAACTCGCATGTATCGAAAAATTTAATGACATGGACAGACAGACAGGCAGGGAACGAGAGCTGTGGCATAATTGTTGAGGAAATTTCGAAATTAATCATTTATATATGTAGCTGCACATATTGAGTCTATAAACTAACTGATATTATACAAGATAACACTTACAACATGTTCAACTAGCAGCAGCAACTAACTTCCCAAAAGTTAAGTTTAAAACGAATTTTGAACAAAAATTATGTTTACTAGTTTAAATATAGTCTTCATAAGGAATTACGTTATTGCTTTTCGGTTCAATCGGTTAACTTTCGACAAAGTTATGGCTGAACAAAGTTTTGATTGCTTCCAACTCAAATCGCGTTTTCAACTTTAAATGTGGCATTATTCTAGTGAATGTTACCAATGCAGTATTGATTGAGTTGTGGCAGTTTTTCCTTGAAGGAAACTCGTTTTAAAAATGCATTTAGTTGACACAACAATTGTTAAATCCATAAATATATACATTTGACAAGCCCTCATGCGGGATACTTGAGCAACCCCTCAGTAAATAATTTATTCACTTGGATTCCACCCCGAGGTTTGTGGACTCAATTTGAACCAACCCACAAATTAATTATAAAGGAGCAGAGGCAGAGGGGAGTGGGCAGGGAGCGTCACACCCGCATTATTCAAGTACAGTACAAAAATTCCATATTCACACACCAATATGTATGTATGTATATATAAAATAAATATACATGTATGTATATATAAATGTATATTTTGTATATTTTCGTTGCTAATTTAATTAAAATTCTTTTGGCAAATGCCCAACTACTTTATACAAAAGAAATAGAGAGAGAGAGAGAGGGAGCATATGAAGGGTGTGCAGAGTGAAAAGAGAGAAAATACTATTAAGGCTTATGATGATGGTTCACATCTTGAGCTAGTGTGTTGGGGGTATAAATTTCGCTAGAATTTCGCGCTCATTGCCGGATGTCGTTGATTTAACTCTTGATGCCGTCGTCTGCGAAGACAATCAACGAATAAAAAATGCGGCAGACGCTGCAGCAGTCTCATTTAGCTACAGCAACAACAGTAATATAGCAATTATGAGAGGAAGAGAGACAGAGAAGAGAGAGAGAGATACTTTTGCTTTTACTGTTATTAACATAGCCAAGTAATTGACATTAACAGCAACTATTCGCATGCTTGCTAAAACTTGCACTGTTAACCTCCCGACGCTGTTATTAACATTGCAAAGTAGTTAGCTTTACGAGCGAGCTTTTAGTTTGGTCAAAACAGTGAAAGCTGTCCGCTAAAAGTCCTGCGTTTGCAGAAAAGCTTTGACCATTAGCTTTTGTTGCTACGGTGGCTGCCACAGTAGCGGCTACAATATTATGATAGCCGTCTGTCTGCTGCAGCTATTTGATTTGTTTACTTCGTTCTGTTGCTTCAATTACAGTTTGTTTATTTGCTTTTGTGGCACTGTGAATCAAATCGCACACACACAGGAAGACACATATGTGTATATGTGTTTATATAGCTGTATTTCGATTAGTTAGCAGTTTTGTAGGTGGATGAGGAGAAAGAAGATAGACTGACTGATAGACACTGTGCAATTTCATTTCCTGTCTAGCCAAACGAAGCGAATTGAACCCAACCCTTGTGATTATGCAACTTGTCAGCTTGCAACTCACACACACGCACACACATAGCTTTTTGTTTGAGCCGTTCCAACTTTAATGGCTGCGTTGCTTTGTCAACGTCTATGGGAAAATTGGAAAAATCCGACTAGTTTTTGTTATTTTTCTTTTTCACGATCTAACGCATTGTCACAAGTTAATCGTGAGTCGCTTTTTTGTTGCCTTTTTTTAGCTGTTTTTTTTCGCTATTCATTTTAAGCTTTAATGGATTTCAATTGAATAATTAACAATGTGCAAGCAACGTTTGGGGGGAGTTGGGGCAGCAGTTTGTATAACAAATTTGCGAGATTTGCTGTTGAAAATCAACAGATAAATAACGCTGTTTACAAAAGCACACATTTATCTAGTATCTAAGCATTTCCATTTTCCCTAACCATCTCTAAATAATTTAGCTGGATAATATTTCGCCAGCAGCTATAAATATATGCACAGGTATTGATTCTAAATCCCAGGCTTCTACAAATGCATATACATATTTGTGCCCTACACATACATATATACTATATTTATATATATATATATATATATAGATGTGAGGCATGTATTTGTGTTTGATTCTTTTGTTTATTTGTTCGTCGTTTTGGCTGTATTTTTAGCAGCCGGCGTTAGATATCAACGCCAAGCGAATACTAAACGCAGAACCTGCTACTAAATTTAGCTGCCCAAAGTATTTTTTCTCAAATTCCACACGGTTGTCAAACTCGAAAAAGAATCTTATGTAACACGGATTGGGGAAATAACCTGGACTGCAATTTGCACGAGTTCATTCAACCAAGAAAAGCAATACCTGGTGACTTTTTGACCAGATATTGTATCTACGAGTGTGAATGCGAGTATGTCTGCGATAAGCGATTATGCAATTGCCTTGGCAATGACCGAGAAAAAAAAAACAACTTTTCTTTTGCAGTGTTCGCTGTGTTTGCTGCCAGATATACCAAGTTCAAGGCGTTTGTAATTCTAGTCGCCAGCCAGGGAGAGCAGAGGAGTGGAGACGAGATGGGTGTGGCAGGCAAGTGAGGCACAACAACAAGAAAAACAACAGCTAGCAAAAATAGCGAAGACCGCCAAGTGTGAAATTGTGAAAATAGCTGACTGCAGACTTTTGGCAACAACTTGGTAGGTAAAATAACAAGCTCTCTTATCTGTGTTGGCATTTAGCGATGTTATATTGTTATCATACATAAATACTAGTCGCAGTCAAGCTTCACTAAGTCGAACTAAATTATTGACTGCAACTTTTTCTATTAAGTTTGCTGAACAAATTTAATATATTTTTTGCAGACACAAAAGTTATTATTATTTTTTTAACTCTTCCCCAAATGGCAGTTTAATTATTATTTGGTGTTTCTATTTATTATACTTCGACTGTAGTTGCTTAATTGCTTTTGATATTTGACTGTTGCGGTACAGTTGAATAATTGCAACTGAGCGTGCACTCAACGGTTGCTCAGCGGCTACGTAGCAGCTGAAAGCTGCCCAGAAGGGCAGGCAGGCAGACAGGCACACAGACAGACAGACTGGCACACAGGCAAAAAACAAGTTTTGCAAAACGTTAAAGCGCCGAAAACCAAATATAGGCATAGTCCCATTAAGAGCTGACAATATTTTTTATATATTCTTTATATGCCGGTAACCGGTTTTGTTGCGCTTTGGCGCACTTGCAAAAATCAAAATGCAAACTGCATTTTATAGACTGACTCAGCTTTGCATAAGTCTTAAATAAAAATCTCAGTTAACACTTGTCACACACACACACCGTACACACACACCGCACCACACATCGCACACACGCTAAATATACCACATCTTTGTTGCATAAGCTATAGGGCGCCACACTTAACTTAAAAAATATTTAAATATAAATATATATTTTTTTTTTTCAAATATTTTCAATTTTTTTTTTTACACTGAGAATAATGCACATATAATTTTTTGGTATTTATTGTTTATGGAGAACGGCTCACCTTTGCAACCGTAGAATTCAACGTCCAACGTTACAATGATCAGAAAGTTTTGTTCTTTGCTACAGCTGCAGTCGACAGAAAGCAGAACGGCGCACGGGCAGCAACAGCGGCAGCGACGCCGGCAGCGTTAAACGGCACCCTTCTTTCACTTTCAAACTACTCAACTAAGCGCACACACAGATGCAAGCACAGCCAGAGCGCAGGCAGCGCGAAAGAGAGACAAAAAAAAAGCTTGCCTTGCTATATGTTGCCTGTGCTTGATTGGTTTTATATGTGCGTGCGTGTATGTGTGTGAGGCCTGCCTCCTGCTACGCTGCTGTTATTTCTGCTGTCTGCTGCTGCTACTGCCGTTGTGTCTGTGTATTAGTTGCCGCCTGTGGGCAATTGACGTAGGACGTGACGTATGACAAAATTGAGAAAAGCTTTGCTTTTAATTCATGAACTTGTGAGCGCAAAAGAGCGCGCACGAAAGCTCACAGACACAAGTGTAAGCAGTGCTGTTGCCAACAGTACCAACATGTTGTGCAGTGTAAATGTGTGTGGAAAAAAGGAAAGTGTTTGCAGCAATGCAAGTGTATGTGACAGAGCGAGACAGACCGAGTAGTAAATAGCTTGCAACAAAGTGCACATATATAAAACTTTATATACAGTTAGCCGTGCGCTGTCGCGACTGCAGCAGCAGCAGCAGAGAATTATACATGGGGGCGTGCTTTCTGCTAGTGTTGGTGAGCAGCAGAACTAACGGTGCCAGCCTCACATGACACTCACACACAAGCAGAAACACAAGCACACACGCAAATAAAAAATGCAGGCGCAAACATTGCTTAATTATTGAGGAACACGTTCATGTATTTCATTTATAACAGCAAATTCAAGCTTCTGTGGGACTGACGAGAACCTGACGGTCTCTAATCAAAGTTAATCGAAATTTATTGTACAGCAGGCGTCGTAACTAAACCCATACAAGTTCATTTAATTCTTTTCTTTTTTTGGTTTTGCTAATTCTTATTTTCGTGCTGGACTTAAGTGTAAATATTTGCACGATTCAAACAAGCTGAGCTGCCAAGAAAAAAGCTCGACAAACATTTGCTATTTGAGAGAGGAGAATAGGGGAATAGAGGATACAAGATTGAAGAGCTGCCAGCTTCAAGCGATTCATTATAAATATGCACACATATACTAAAAAAATATATATATATTATATGCCATAAATTTTGGCACTAAGATCAGACAATAATAAAACAATGTTCGAGAAAAGGTACAAACAGGAAACTATTCAGTTGACTTACAAGACTGAGAAAGAAATATTTTATGTACATATACACTATATTCAATTAAGTGTTATTTAGTAATCTTTTGTCTAATTATTGAAGATCAGGCGATACAATAATAGAGTTATAAATCATTTGTGTACGTATGATACGCTCTGTATATTTTTCAACAAATTTTCGGTAAAATTCTTGAACTTGATTTTGAATACCCATCAACATTTGTTTTCACACATAAAAACATAGGTATATGTATGTACTAATATATATTTATATGTACATATTAGAAGGCAACCTGCTGATGGCAAACATAAGGCATAGAAACAGACAAGAATTCTAGATATATTGAACTGAACATATATATGCTTTTATTTGTTATTTGAGAAAAAGAATATATGTGCTTATACATATTTGAACAGTTGCCAAACGAATTTTATGCAACAGAGTACGACCATTCCACCTCATATATGAGATATTATATACATACATATCTTTAGCTGTATACATATTTAGATTTGTCGTCGTGTCGAAAAGAACTTTTGCTTTTGTTGCGCCGTAGCACATCAAATCAAATTCATAAAGCTGCAAATTAAATTTATAATTATATAATGAAAAGATATGCGCAACCTGACATTCGCAATGTCAAGTGGCAGGAGTAGGAAGCAAGCGCAGCCTTTCAGCAACAGGATGTGGTTTACATAATCTGGGTGTATTTATCTAACAATATCTGCGTTCATTTTTCTTTTCAATTTTTGCTTTCATTTTCAATTGCTGTCGAGTGGCGCCCAGATTACGTAAATCCCTCCTCTGGCAGCAGATGTGCGTTGCGAGTTGTGCGAGCAGACAAAGTAGCTATAATACCAGAATCACAAACAACAATAACACACACACACACACATACACATACACTCATGCACATTTAACATTTTCGCAGAGGGTTGTTGTCGACCTTGAAAAGCTTACGACAACGTTTTTGGTATTGTTGCTGTCAGCTGGCAGGCAGTTTTAACATTTGGAAAGCACTTAATGTACAGAGAACTAAAGCAGAGTACTTATATAAACATATTCAGATTTTATGTGAATGCTCATTAGACCGACTGAAATGAGTCATTAAATTAATGATGCTTTCTTTAAATATACTCTCTAGGCGCTAATTATTCCATAAAACCATTAAATGGTTAATATAACTTTTTTATAAGTGTGTAAAAATTCAAAGGTGAAATTTAAGATTTTTATCTAAAATGCTTAAGGGTGGACCTGATTATTTTATTGCCAAACCCCTGACGCTGAGTAACAGCAAAAAAAAAGTACATATACTTTCCATATGTATACATATATAAAAACTCCAGACATAACAGGAAATCGGTTTAATTTTTGATTATTTTCAATTATTCAGAAGGAATTTATTGCCTAGACGGAAGTTTGTGGCTAAAAACAAGGTTTTATCTTTTCTTAACTACAGTGTGTGATTAGCTTCTTTTTTTTTTTGCTTATAATACGATTAAAATTAGTATTTTGTACTTTTTTTGTTGATAATATTTTGATGATGATTTGCAGCTACGCTGATAAGCCAAACATGTGGCAAACAACAGTGTCTAAGTTCTCAAACTTTGTATAAAGTATTATTAACAACGAAAAAATAATCATAGATATGCACGCCATAAGTTGATACACATTTTGTGACAAAATTATTGCTATTAAATTCTCGATGAAATTGTATACAAAAGTGAAATGAGTAAGCAAGTTTGGTTTCAGATTTCAGTTGATTTTATGTGCCTTTATCACGCTCAAAAAGTCAGCTGAGTTTTTTTTTGTGGGCGTGTCACTCTCTCTCTGTCTCTCTCAGAGATACTGGTGAACTTGAAATATGAAAATTGCAAAAGATTGGCGTTTGTTTTGTAGCTTGAGTGCGTAATGCCCGGTTGGTCATTAATTGAATGAAAATACGGACACAATTAGTTGAGCAATGTGTTATTAATTTGCACAATTTGCGGTCAGCCAAGCACAAGTTCAGTTAACAATGTGCGCCGTTCTCCGCAGTCAATTAGCCCTGATATGGCACTGCAACAGATATATCTATATACATATATATATGATGGATAGTTAGATAGGCATATGGATACATATGTACAGATTGTACACGGGTACAAGTTGCTAAAAGCTCTGTTGTCCAATTTTATTTGTTTGCTAAACAATATTTTGGCAGCACATCAAAAGCGTCGCTTGCCAAAAGCAATTTGCAAGCGCGTGAGCCAAAAAATCAGAGATCTATGCAGATGTATATATATATATTTATGTGTGTATATAGGGATATATAGAAACGTAAAGTCAAGCCACAACCACTGGGTGACATCTGCAACATTCAACATGCCGGACACTGTCCATCAGCCACGAGGCGTGATTATGAAAGACAAAGTGAACTGAAGCAATTAGATGAGGCGTGACGCCAAACGTACTAAAAGTATATAGATATATATACATATATATGTACAGAAATATAATACATAGGATCATTTTTGTGTGTGCATGCATAACTATATTTAAATTAAAGACAGCGAGCTGCGCAGGAGGCTGTTGCTGTAGCAAACGTTGCACAGCCAATTTGCCGCACACAAACAATAAGTAAAACTTGCAAGAAAAGCAGCCAGCTGAGGCACAACGAACATGATATACACTTGCCGCAAATGGATGATAAGTGATGATTAATACATGAAATTATGAGGTTGTTTGCGTGGGAGATACATTCAAACAAGAAGATGAAGATATTCCAAGTTTCTGCAAGATAGTTTTCAAATTGAGTTAGTTTGCATAGTTAGGAATTTAGTTAGGTATACGTAGGAAAGAAGATACACTTTTATAGCTTATATTTATATCTATATGTATATATAAGCTCTAATTCGAATATACTCCAAGTTTCATAAAGATAGCTTTTAAATTGAGTTAGTTCGCATACTCCCGAAAACATATATAGAAAGGAAAGCAGACAAACGTCTCCATCAGGAAACTAAAATACCCATTGCAAGCGTATAATTAAAGAAAAGAAATCAAAATAAATCCAAGTCAATTTTTAATGTACCCTGCCGCCATACGTTTTGTCGTTTTGTGCGTTGCGAGTTTCCAAACGCGGCACGGTTATAAATATAAACTTGGCATGGGGGAGATCATGTCACACGGACGACTACGGCCAGGCGACAGAACTCAACATGCACTACACTACACTAGTACAACTACACTACACTACAAGCGCCACGTAACCAAACTTTGTTGCATTTGCAGCAGGGCGCGTATGCATTTATATTTGAATGTGGGCGTGGTGCCAACAAAAATAAAGTGCCTTTGAATTGATTGCTCGGGCCACATCCTTGATCCAAGCCACCTGGCCGGCAAACAAAAGGCTCGCGTGTGAGTTTCTATTAATATTAATCGAAAATCAATTGCATTTGCTAAGTGCGAGTGAACTTTTTGAGGGGCCAAGCTAATGCCAAGCAGAGTGTGATATCGAACACCTGAGATGAGGCCCTATAAATTCTTCATAAAAAACACTGTCGAAGCTTTAATACCCTTTTTAAGTTGAGAGATTTGTGTTGGAAGGAAAACGACCCTCTCAACTCTTTAAATACACTCACAAAATGTAATTGACTTTAATATATATTAGAAATTCTCCAAGGCTAACTCGCCTCATTAGTCAGACAGTAGATTTCTAAAATCTAGTTTTTCTTCATTGCCTCTAAGTGTTTTTTAACTAGTTAATCTTTATTATAGCAGTAGAGATGGCGAGAGAGATCTAATCTCTTTATAAATTTCTGAATAACAGAAATTAGCAGTTCTAAATTATAGATATATTTTCTATTATTATGAAATATATTTCCGAAAGCCTTTATACTTCTAAGAAGTTATATTTTGTATATATAGAAATTATTTCGAAAAAGCAGACAATTTTTCACATTTTTAAGGCGTTTTTTATTGTATATTTGTGCTAGAAGCTGCCTCCCTCTGCTTTGATGATTTTTTATTCTGGTTGTATAAATATGCTAGAGTCTGCCTGCCTCTGCCTAAAGCACACATTTGCTTAAATCCCATTTTACCCCTGTCATCTATATTTAAATTACAGGGTATATAACGAACTAAAAAAAAAAGAACACAACAAAGTCTACAAACTTGCAACCGCAGTGCAGTTCAGCCGACAGTTGCACAGTTGCCAAGAGGGCTGTCCGCCCAAGCACAGAACATGAAACTAAAATAAACAGCGTCATCGTCACCAACATCATCAGCCTCATACCGAACCCCATCAACATCCCCATTCCTATTCCCATCAGCAGCATCATCATCATGGTGCATTATTACAGGCATATATATATATATATATGTATATATATATACATTTTTTTGCTGCTACAGCAACGTTGTTGCCTCTTGAGGCTGTTGTCGCCACATGGCAACTATTTTAGCGGCAAGAAGTCAGGCGAGTTCGTTGAACTTGCCACGCGGCGGAGGAGACAAACTCAACTTGGCTGCGCTGCCATGCGGAAGTCAAAAAACTAATTGAAATAACTTAAAAAACACTTTGAAAAACCAAAAATCAAATCAAGTGTGGGTGTTAAGTGGGAATATGTTCTGCTTCATTCTTACCGTGTGCCCGCCTGCTGTGCCTCCTTGATGGACTCCACAAAGGCATTCGCCTCGCCTTTGATGAAATCCTGGCTGGCATCCTGGAGCTGCACCTTATCGATTTTGGCCAACTTGCGGGCCGGCGACTGGGCATCGAAAAGCTTCTTGTCCAGGCCATCGTGAATGGCGCCGTTGCCATTGGTTGCATTGCCATTCGTATCTGTCAGCGATTTGGGCAATGGGATTGGCATCTTGTCGCCTGCGCTTGCAACTGCCGCTTTCGGTGGAGTTGCAGGAGGTGAAGCTGCAGGAGGTGTTGCTGGTTTGGGCGGAACAACTGCGGGAGCAGGAGCTGTAGCTGGAACTGCTTGCTTGGCTGGCTCTGGAGTTGCAGGCTTGGGTGGAGTTGCTGGAGCAACTGCTGCTGGCGCTGGCTTCGGCGGTGGCGAGGGCTCCGGTGTGCTGGGCTTAGCAACTGGCTTGGGTGCTGGTGCAGGAGCAGGAGCTGGTTTGGGTGCGACTACAGGTTTGGGTGCAACAACAGGTGCAGGTGCGGGGGTCGCCTTCGGCTCCGGTTTGTTTTCTATCGCTTTGTTCACTGGCTTATTGGAACTAAAAAGCCAGGTCAAACGTTTTCTACAAAACAAAAAGAAAACAAGCAAAAGCAAAATGGAAATGATAAATAAAAACGAAATAAAATTACAAACAACAAATTAAAACAAAAGAACTACAATAAAATGTCATCGAGAATAAAAAGATAAAAAAACGCAGTCGGCACATTTCTCTTCTTCTTGTTCACACTTGCAAAGTATTTGCGAGAACTTTTTATTATTCTGCCGCAGCATTATTCAACTTTTTTATGTAAACTCAACTCACCCACAACTAATTATAACAGCTATAAGCAACAAGTTTGTTAATAAATTATTTTAAATCGATCAAATTGAGTTTTTCACTGAGCTACTGAAAATCTGCACACCGAGCTTGGCAAGGAACACGAGAGTAAAGGAGAAGTGCAATAAAAAAAGAGTGTGACCCCATTAAAGCAGAGTGTAAGAAAAGAGAGGGGGCAATGCCAAGCAGTATGACGCTATCGCTTACAATGTAATAAGTTGTCATAAATAAAAAATGCTTATCTTTTATAAGCTATAGATGAGTACAATTTAGTGACTGCTGTAATATATTCAATACAGAATAATCCTCAAATTCCATTAAATTATAGCAAAATTTGAGTAAAAGTCACAGGTGTTGCCAGAGCTTAGAAATGTTGCTAAACGATTAAAATGGTCCCACAACTAGGAATATATGTTTAAAATACTGGGAAATAAATTGAAATATTTAAAATTCGAATGCCAGAACGGTTAAAGTTATAAATCAGTTTTGCTCATGTTAATCGATTAATTATTGGTCATAAATGATACTAGGCAGTATAAAACTAATCAACACATATATAAAATTTAAATGTATTTTGCTAAAACCATAAACAATGCATTAAAAGGAAATGATTTAGCTGTTCACACATTACAGCAGCACGTGAGTTTGACTACAGTGAGAGAGCAAATCTTTTTATGACCCAGCGAATCCCTCGCTGCTGCCGCCTTAGTGCTTGCCTCTAGCTGGCGAAAGCTTTTCTACTGTCACGTAGGCCAGAAATGATAGCAGGCAGCAGAAAAAACAACTCGTGTTGTGTGGCAAATAGATAAGCAAACAAAATACAGTCGCTAAGTACCCAAAGAATTACGCATACGCTCTGGAAACTGCTCCCCACCAACCGGTAAATGACTATCGGATGCGAACGCTTCAAACTTCAATTATCACATTATGCTTTCGCAAATTTAGCGTATTCGCTGAGAGCTTTGAAGAATCAATAGCAACAACAAGCCAAATATCAAAATTTCATAATATTTGGCTCTGTTTTTTGCAAAATGTGACGGCTGTCCAATGTGTGTGTAAGGGGGTGTGTGTGTGTGTATGTGTATGTTTCCGTTGCTAATTGCACTTATCATCGCTGTAGAAGTTTTACCGGGTTGTCCCAGATTACGCCTGTTAGCTGATTTCTTGTTGTTGCCGGCAGAAATGGCCAAGAATATTATCATGTGACAATGATTAAATGACGCTAAATGCTCGAAATACTCTTATAGTTTGTACATTTAGCACGATTTACAAACTCAAATAACTGTTCCAAAAACAAGCGAGGGACTAGTGTGTTCCCAATGCTTAGTTAGATAAGATTGGACACTTGCAGTTTGGCTTAAATATGGGCCTATTTCAGCAAACGCTTTATAAATTCTTAAGCACCCGTTAAAAGTATTTAATGCCCAACACGCCATCACGCGATTTACTTAACAATCAAAGTGTTCAGTTAACTGTGCTAGCTCACTGGCTTCACGTTTATTTCAAGTTAGATTTGAGTTAATAAAACAATAAAATTCTTATCTGAATTCTTTTTAAGCCAAGACATTTTTACGACAAACCCTAAAAGTATGCAATAGAAAGCGTCGCACTCATGCACGCGATGGCTCTCAAACTGTTTAGAACTTACCGTATTTCGTCAACGGCAAATGTCAGATACCACAATGCAAACATCTTTGTTGTTGTTGTTGCTGTTGTTTTCGCTGTAAATAGTGGGAAAATATAAACAGGTTATTTACAGCATTTTTGAATCATTAAAGTACACAATTCTCTGACTCAATCGTAACGCAAGCAACAAATGCATAAATAGTGCAAAATAAATGCAACAACAAATGTGTGTATGAATGTCAATAGCAATGCGGCGCTTAACTTATGCAATGTTAAATAATACACAAACAATGAGCTGCTCAAAAACAAAAGCAAACCAAATGAAAAAAGCAACCCTCACAGAGAAACCGTTTGTAGAGTTCAATTTATGCCGGCATTTTTCGTGCGCGACAATTTTATTTATAAACAATCGCAAAAACTGATTGCCAAGTGTGTGTGTGTGTGTGTGTGTAAATGATTCGATTGCCAATTTAATGACCAAAAGTGCATACACACAACGAAACTGGGAAGACACACGTGAGTGTCGCGATTTTTTGGCAAAGTGCCAAAAATTTGAATTGATTTCGAAAGCTGATTTATTTGAGGCACTGTCTTTGAAGGCGCCTGTCGAACAGCTCAAAGAACATTCAATTCAATTGAAATTTATGCAAGATATGCGGGAAGGAAAGCGGGGGGAAGCTGGCTGCTGTTTATTTTTCTTGGCAGTCCCAACATGCGGCGTATGAACAATATTCAAAGGCACAGTCACCCACACACACACACACACACAGTGACAGTTACGTCACGCAGAATGACAGCGAAATGAATAGAGAGAGAGAGATAGAAAGAAAGAGAGAGTGACATGGAGATGGAGAGAGAGCGCGCACTTTAAAACTCATTTATGTTGACAGACGTTGAATGCATCTTCATGTTGCATGCAACAAATATACGCCGCTGATGCTACTTGCCACTTTTAAGTGCACTCACCTCTTGTGCTAGTTATTGAGCGAAAGGTAGCTACAAAAAAACGTTGTTGACGGCGGGCTTTTTAAGTTTGGTAGAAAGGGATGCTCATAAATCGTATAAAAAAATATTGGTTACGTTTTTAAATGCTAATTGTTGTTCTTAGTATTTTGAAGCAGCCACTAACAAATATATTTATCCAATATTTGCACAAACTTTTCTCACTTTTATACTATAAATCACACACTTTGTCAATTTCACTAGATATTTTTGTTATTCTGAAATTATTATATTTTTTTTTTGTGGTTGCGTTTCTTGTGTTGCCCAGTTTGCTGTTGATTGCTGCTTCAAATTTTTCGACTGTGCAAAATCGACTACTCAAGCACCGAAAGCCCCTATACAAAGAGAGCGATAGAGAGACCCAAACACTGGTCAGCGCCGACGCCGCATGTGCGCTGGCTCTCTCTCTCTCTCTCCTAGCTGCTGCTGCTGCAGTGAAGCTTTTCTTCTGCGTTTTTCACTTACCTTATAAAAATACTCTTTTTCTGTTTGTGATATCACAGATTATTACTCATGCGACGCTTAAGTTACGCCTAAAATATGAATATATACAATAGACATATCAATCATGCCTAGGTTGGTAAATGCACCCAAAAGGCATCTAAAGGCGGCCGAATCAATACACAAAAACCTAAAAATATTCGAGAGCTTTACGTTTGCAGTTTGAATAGGATTGCGGGCATATGTCAGTAGCACTCAAACTGTACGCTGTTTGCTCGCACTCTGAATTTTTAGAACTTCTACATTGTATTTAAACAGCGAAAGATGGTACAGTGGTGACTGCTTAAAAGCATTTTAAATATATAAAATTTTGTTAAAATTTCATTTAAATTTTGTACAGAAAAATTATATATGTCGAAAGTAGAATTATTTCAAAATTCATGGGGCTGACATATCTACGACGTTCTCTTATTCGAGTGACTACTGTACTGTTACTCTTATATCACGTTTCAGTTACGTAAATGCGGCATAGTTCCATCAACTCGTCGGTCCGTCCGTCTGTTCGAACGAATGTAAGCAATTTTTAGATAAGTGCCGCCCCGTAATTTCACCGTTATCTGGGCCCGTTAGCTTAATACGTCTTATCGGTCGCTGAGCGTTTACAGTTGCACAAGCACTGGAGCGTAGCTGCAATGCATTTTCCCTGCACAGCCAAATTGCATAACTGACTTATATAAGAACAGCGCCCGAGCGAGCCAAAACAAGGTCAAAAGTTCAAGGACTTTTTAGCTAGAGGCAAAAGCTTTCCGTTTATCCTGCGTCTGCGCGTGGCAAACAAATAAGCGGAAGTATTTATTTCCACTGTATGTGTGTGTGTGTGTGTGTCGAGCTGCTGGGTGCGACTTTTGTTGATGTTTTGATTGTGTAACAGCTGCTGCTGCTACTGGCGCCCTGAAGTATGCCACAATCAAATACGTATTTGGAAATGTGCGTCTCAGCATTAAAGTATTGGTGGAGGGGGGAGAGGTGTGATAAGGTCTCATATTTATTATCATGGCCTGGTCGTAACTTTTTGCCAATCCCATGCGGGCTATTCCAGCTATTATCTACTTTTGCTTACGGGTGTTTATTGTTTTGATTATGTATTTACATACGCAGGTGTGTGTGCGTGTGCGTACCATAGGGAATACTGTATTTATCCTTTTATAGCGTGCAGCTCATAAGCAGCTCTTCAAATTGGTTTGTAAAGGGATTCCGGATTATGCCGCTCATGTGTTGCCACACAATGTGTGCAGCAATAAAGGACCTTATCTCTTTCATGTTTGTGTGTGTGCCTGAGTGAAGATATTGTAGTCAGCGGAAGGTGACCTTCTTATCTCGTTGTACGGCCACATGTCTTTAAGCTTCAAATTAAATATGCCCACAAGCTTTAAAGTTTTCTTAAACCAGCTTAAGTTAAGACTTTTGTTTTGTATTTTGATAAAGTATTTTCATATTAAAAAAGTTTGGTTTAATTTTTAAACATTTTTTTTTTATTGATTTTTATTGCAGTTTTTTTTTTTTTAAATTTAATACATTTCCATTGCTACTGTCAAATTTTGTTTTGTTTTTTGTTTTTTTTTTATATGGTATATATTGAATTTGTTGTAACTTGCTTTGCTTAAACTTATGATATTGCATATGCCACAAAATTGCTGTTTGTGTTTTCATTTTTTGTTTGGCTTTAAATTGAAGCGGACAAATTGTTGCACAACTGATAAAAGCTAGCAAATATAAAAAGCAAATTCTTTTAGTTGCGGAAATTGAAATAATTGCATGCCCATCAGCATTGATAAATTGTTGGTTTCATTTTGTTCTTTTTTTTTTGTTTTGTTTGTTTGTTTACAATGTGCACATTTCATTCAGCTTGTTTCAGTTGTTGTTGTTGCTTAAACACTTCATTTCTTTTAAGTTGTTGTTGCTTGTGCTTCTCGTTATACTTTGTTTGTCTTTCTAAGTTCTTCTGCTAAGCTAACTACTACGCATAATTCATATATATTCTCAGATCCCGCTTGAAGTTCTTCATCTTCTTGTGATCTGCTTTCTACATTTGTTCTTAAACGTTTTTACTTTCGATTTTGTTTTGCAAAAGTTGGTTTTTTTTTTGTTGTTAACCTTTGGTTGGTCGCATATGTTTCGCATTGGCTTTTGTCTACTTTTAAATTCATCTTCCCTTCTCCTCTTTTGTTGTTGTTCTTGTTGTTGTTGTGTGTGTTTTTTGTGTTTGTGTGTGTGTTATTTGATTTGTTGTTTGCCTTTTTTGTTGGATTTTGTTTTTATCACAGCTTTCTTCTATACACTCTTTGCTCTTATGTTATTTTTAAGCATAACTTGCATATACATAATATATTTTTGTTCTTGTTCTTAATGCACGGCTGTTTTCTTTGTTGTTGTTGTTCTTTACATCTAGTCTAACATGCCTTCTTCTTCCATCTCCTTGTTGTTCTTGTTGTTGTTTTAGTTCATACGTTAGCTTATTTTGCATATGTGTGTGTGTGTGTATGTTTGTGGAATGATTTACAAAAGTTGTTTTACTTGTGGTTGTTGTTGTTGTTTTCATTTCGAAATTTAAATACAATAAATGGCATATAAAATATATACATATATAGTATATTTTTTTTTGTTTTTCTTTTGATTTCGTTTTCTATACAAAAAAAAACGTTACTCAGACGCAGCGTTGGAAGTGTTTTTTGCAGTTTGTTAAAACTTTTCTTGTGAATTATATTGTAATACTTGATGTGGATTGTTAAACAATAAATCAATTGCTTATCGAGTCTGAATAAATTGGAGATACAATTTCTTGATTGCCTAAGTATAGCATACATATACATATATATAAAAAAGAACTCTTTTTAGGGTCTCATTGCTGTTTTTTTCTCATGTGTTTTCCACTTTGGCTCTTTGGCGCACTTCTTTTTCTCTGTTTGTTGTTCTTGTTGTTGTTGTTGGAAGCAGCATGACACGTTTATCACATTTGTTGTTGTTGTTGTTGTTGGTATGTACTAGGCTTAATTAAATTACATTGTTGTTGTTTGTTTAACTTTTACACATACACATAAACTATGTACATACATACATACATTGACGATTGCTTCTTATTACACATGATTTGCACTCATTTTGTCATTGTTTTTACAAATTAATATTCGCTATTGAAGTTTATAACAAAAATACATGAATAGTTTTAAGTTTTTTTTTCTTTAGTTAAGATATATATTTATAACACACATGTTTGGATAGTGTATAGAGTTGTCTTTGAGATCGCATTTGCTGTTGTTGTTGTTGTTGTAAGGACAACTGCCCCTCGGGTCACAGCATTGAGCTTTGCAACATTCTTGTTTCAGTCTTTAGTTTTTTTGTTTTAATAGATTTGTTTTTGTTTGTTATTAAGTTAGATAGCATAATTTGAGCAAAGTTATTTTGTGAGTTGTTCGCTAAATGCTCAAAATTGATCTTCAGGTACCATTTTTTTTCTTTAAATATTTTTTTTTTTGCTTAGCTTCTTGGTTTTGCTGTCCTTGTGCTCGAGGGGCAACGTTATCCTATCGTCTGTTGTCCGTTTAGTATCCTAACTGCACTGCTGCTTTTGGTTTTTTGTTGTTGTTGTTTGTGCACAAACATAAGTAAACTATAGTATAGATGATATATTGTATAAATGAATGCCTGCTGTTGCTACAAAATACTCAAGTGGTTGTTCGATTGATTGATTGAATCGGATTGATTTGGATTTGATTTAAATTCTGGGCTAACGCATGTCTCATGGTTTTATGCTTATCAAGATCACAACACACGCCCGATTTTACTGGACTGTCACAAATTACATTTACATATTCATATATATACATATTTATATATATATATATAGAGAGACAGACGTGTGTTGTTTACAATATGCTTTTGTTTTTGTTTTTAGTTGCTTTACATAAGCTGCTAATATCACTTTGAAAACTACACAAATGGCGGCGCTTGTTGTTATTTGTTTGTTTGCTGTTGTTACATTTGTTGTGTGTTTGTTGTATTATCACAATTGGGCGCCAATCTTCACATTACATATTCTCACATTACTACAAAAGTTAACAATTTTTGTTTGTTTCTGTTTGTCTCTCTCTCTGCCAATCGATTGAGCTAACAATTTTTAAGACATTGGTCATTTTTTTTTGCTTTTCTTTTCTTTTTTTTTTTTTTGGTTTACAAACATTTTCAACACTTTTCTTTATACATGTTTTTGTTTTTTGTATTTTTTTAATATTTTTACTTAGCTAACTAGACAATTTGCTTAACAATTGGTTGTTGTTGTTGTCGCTGCTGCTGCTGCTGTAACTGGCTTCACTTTCACTTGCTTGCATTTTGTTTAAAATCACAGTTGTTGTTTCCTATATAATGATGTTTTAACTTCCTCTCCCTCACTTACATTTTTTTGTTTGTCGCTGATTGTTGTTCTACTTGTTCTTTGACAATAAACTGTTCGTTTTCATATTTATCTTTTTGCATTTGAAGTGCTCAAGTCTTTTGTTTTTTCTTTTCTTCTTTTTTTGCCCTTGTGGTTGCTCTTACATTCTTTGCTGTGTGGCCGAACAAAATGTAAAAAAATTTTAGTTTACTTAGTTTAAACGTACGAAAGAAATTGTAAGTTGTATAAAGGCTTGCCAATTATATAAGTTTCTTGTTTTTTTGTTTGTTTTTTTTTTTACGTTTGTAACCATATATATCAAAATGTTTTTATAGCTTAACAGAAAAGTCAATTGATCGCTTTTCGCTTTAGGGGGTTTCTTTGCTTTTTGATTTTGTTTCTTTAAGTTGCCTACGTAAATGTTTACTAAACGCTACAAATTTCTATGCGCTCGATTTGATCACGTGTCATGTTGTTTTGTTGTTGTGTTTGTTAGTGTTTTTGTGTGTTATGTTTTGTTGCTGTTATTTGTTGTTGTTCTGGCTGCTTTTTGTGTGCTTTTTTTTAATGGCTCAAATCCTGTCGCAGCAATTCATAAACGAACTTATCACGCACTTTGTAGTCAAAGGGACCATAACCTTCGCTCGGCAGCTGCTCGGGCTCAATCAGAGACCAGTGCTGACCCAACAGAGTGCACATTTCCTGCAAGCAACGATAATTGAGGATGACTTGTGCAAACTGATAAATATCTCAAAATACTCACCTCATTGAAGAGGGATTTCGGAACGCTATTGAGATGCCAATCGATTTGGGAGACTTCGAAACGGCGCAGCTGTCGACTGCGTAGCCGTGCAATGCCCAGAAGTAAATGCGGATCCATGTTGTAGCCATGGACAACGAACTCTTCGAGCAGTTTGCAGCGCCAGGACAACATGACAAAGGGATCCTGGCGACGCGTATGGCGCATATAGGCCATGCGATTGGAATGCTTGCTCACCGAATCAATGTAGTAGATGCTGCGCAACGTGTCGCTATTATGCACGGACATCCACTCGATAGCCTCGTGGTTCATGAACTCACAGAACAACATGCGTATATGCGTGATGGGCATGTGGCGGCGCAGGATGCGCAACTGAAGCAATTCCACGGCCTCATAGGCATAGACGAGCGTCAGCACCAGTTTGATGCCCGTAAAATGCGTTGCAAAGTTTGCCCAGGCTGCCTCAGAGACACCGCCATGCTCCTCCCGATCCAGACCGTGGACCACAATGAGCAGTTTTCGCAACGGCAACACCTGTATGGTGTGCAACAGCTCATCGTTGAGCGTATCGTAGTCCAGAGAGAGCACCTGCAGTGCAGCGCATTTCTGGAGCAGCGTTGTGTCCAGCCCGAGTATGGGGTAGTGACTAGGATCGTATTTAATGCTGGCTAGCGTTAGCTGCAACAGCTCCTGCGGTTTGCCCATTGCCTTGAGAAAGTCCTGGCCATAGTAGGTAAGCGCTTCGATGGCTCCCAGATCCAATACCTGACACGCTTGACTCTTGCGATTCAAAATCATCTTCAGTGGTTCCACAAAGCATCTGTTGTTAAAAGTGAAATCAAATTTAATGTGGGATCAAATATTAATAATTCATATTTCTCCTACTGTTCTATGGCGGTGAGATGTTCGCTGTGCATATTTCCAGCGGCGACAAGGCCCACGTTGTTGGTTTGGAATCGCAAGGATCGAATGTTATCACAGCGTGCCACTCTACGGAAAGTTAAACAGATTAGAAAGATAATGTATATAATATTCAAATTGTGTGTACTTACTTGTACAGTAGCCGTCGCAGCTTTTGAAAGTGAAAGGCATTGTGAAAATCGAAGACGATGACCAGCTCCTTGACCAGATTGGCCATGGTACGATGGAAGAACGACAGTTTCGCATCCTGTGCCACGTCAATGTGAAAGCGAAAGTTCCTAAAGTAGCTGTTGGCGTGGCGAAAGTAAACAAAATGGTCAGAGAGACACAGAGCTATTAACAAAAAATAAAAATAAAACTGTTTCAACGCGCTCAACGTAATCTACAGTGCGCTAGAAAAGTTTACATGCACATTCACAATTTATTGCAGACCGCAATATTATAAAATTAAAATAAATTAATCACAATTACAGTGGTTTTATACTATAGCAATATAGCACTGAGAATTATTTTAAATTTGGATCATATAAATTTCACAATTGTTAAAATCGGTGCGATAACTTTTCTCGCTCGCTGTAGTAGCGACATTAACATCAGCTGTGTGTTTGGCCATATGTGTATGTGTGGGTCTAAGCGATTACGTTTGTGTTGGTGTAGCAACATTTTCGTTGTGCTTATGTGTTTGTGCGTGTGTGTGTGAGTGCCCGTGCTTTGTTTATTATTACACGTATTAATAAATGCTTTGTCTCTTTCAAGGCCTGCCAAAAAAAAGAAAACAGCAAACTCGCCCCTCTTTGGCTCAACCCGCTGCTTGGCCAGATGAGGAACAGCTGTGCGTCACCCGTGGCAGCAGCAGCAGCATCACTTTTGTTTGTTTGAGACGCAAAAGCGAAAATCACCTCAAACACATCAATTGCATACAAATTTAAATATGTGCCTTAAATACACACATACATAATACATATGCATATGCAAGTATGTGCATGCAAATATGTATGTGTACGTGGGGGATTCTTCTGGACTCACCGTCTTTGAAAAAAAGGTTGCCTCCATGCCCAACAACAATTGGCTGCTGCGCTGCGATCTCGCGATTCGAGATAGTCGTATATTTGATTTAGTGCCACCGCTGGTATTGTATGCCATTGGGGTATATTCATAACTATAACTATTTAAATCCCAAATAAATCCGTTTCTTTACTTTATTGAACTTGTAAATTTGACTTTTTTTTTTGTGCGACCGAACAGCGCGACGCAACATCGACCAATTAAGATACAGTACTGTTAACAATTGCTACTCGCTTACATACGCAGCGAGTGTTAACTAACATTGTGTTGGTATTTTATTTGGTATTTCATACGTTTCGTGCATGGGGTCACACTGGCGTCGTGTGGTAATAGTCTTCTTGATGTCTTTAAATAATGTTACTGCTCCTGGGCGCCTGCAGGCGGCAACAGCTGTTTACAGTTTGTCGGCTGGGATATTTGCGAGCAGTGCCTGCAAATGTGTGCTGGCATGAGCGACGCCAGGCGTCAACAGAAGCTGCAGCAGCAGCAGCAACCACTCAGCTGGCCAATGCCAGCGGCATGATTGGCTTCTGGCAGACGCTCTCAAATAGCACTCCTGTGGCCTACATGCAGGATGCCATTACGCAAATACACGACTACAGTGGTCTGCCCTGGTGGGCAGCGATAGTGTTGTCAACGTTCCTGTTTCGCAGCTTTGTCACCTTGCCATTGACCATTTACCAGCACAAGATTACGGCACGCATTGAGCAGATAGCCTTGGAAATGCCGGCAATTGTTGAGGAACTGAAAAAAGAGGCGGCGATGGCCAAGCACAAATTCAAGTGGACCGACAAGCAAACACAAATTGTCTACAGGCGTTCGGTTTGTAACAACTCCTCTTTATTGAAGACCCAATTTTATCGTATATTCCCTTGCAGATCAAGAAACAGTGGCAAAATCTGATTGTGCGTGATAATTGTCATCCCATGAAGACGCTAATTGTGCTCTGGGGCCAAATACCGTTGTGGATATTCCAGTCGGTTGCCTTGCGCAATCTGGTCTACTTGCTGCCGGATCCGACGACACTCAAAGCACAAATCATTGCTACCGAACTGACAATAGGTGGCTTTGGTTGGATACCAAATCTTAGTGTAGTGGATAGTTCCTATATTCTGCCTGTGACACTGGGTCTCATCAATCTGGCCATCATCGAGGTGCAGTCTATGACACGCACGCGTCCTCCAACGCGTCTTCAGAACATTTTCAATAACGTTTTTCGAGGATTGAGTGTGGTGATGGTACCCATTGCGTGCACAGTGCCCTCGGCGCTGTGCGTCTATTGGGTGGCCTCCAGCAGCTTTGGCCTGGCGCAAAATCTGCTGTTGCTCTCACCGGAAATGCGTCGTGCCGTGGGTATACCTAAAACCAAAACGGAATTGGAGGCGCCTTATGACCAGCTCTGGCTTAAGATACAAAAGCGTGCGAGATTATTGGATGAATCGCCTGCCGATAAGTCGGCTAGCAAGTGATACTTTCTTATGAGCACAGCGAGTGCTAGCAAATTAAAATGATTCAGTTTTACAATTACAAGTTACATTTTTGTGAAATTTATTTTAAATTTCATTATTTCTATTTTTAAAAATTACTACAATTTGTGGCCAAACTTTTCTTACAAGTAAAGTGTAAATATTTAATTCACCTGGCCCAAAGCTTAATAGTTTTGAATAATTGTAATTCCGAAAAGTTCTAATTACACAAGCCACTGCATAAGCAGCTAGTCCAATATTTGTAAATTAGTATGTTTAACTGTCATGTTTGTAAATAATTATTTAGTACACAAATCTACACGACTGCCTGCCCCCCCGTTGTAAATCGTTCACGAAGACTCATCTTACATATGAATAAAATTTGTGTGGAAAAGCCCGCGCGACATATTTAGTGTCAATAAGTGGAACCAAAACAAAATGATAAGCAACCAGCCGGAGTGAGAGAGTGAGAAAAGGTCTTGGAGATTGCGATGAGCGATAAGGCGACATTCAATTGGCGCTGCACTGCAACACGATCCAAGCGACTATCTGCTGCTGCTGCTGCTGGGGCAGCATCCCAATTGAGATTCGAGAAGCTGCCTTAGTCGTCGCCTGATTGTCAGGGAAAGAACAGCTTGAATTGGAATTCGCGCGCGTTTCCCCTCTCGAATTACTTTCGTGCAAACGCTATCAGTTTTGAGTGAAAATTATTATTAATAATATATAAAATATATAGTATACACATATATAGAAAGTGTGTATAGAGCCAATGATCTGTAGGGTTTTGTGCCTGGGACTGGCACTCCTTTTTGTGCTGGTCGTGAGTATTTCAATTGATATAAATTATAAAACTGGCATTCAATTCCTGATAAACAGGAAGTCTGCTCTATTGATCTGGTCAATCTATAATTTACACAAATTTCGTAATTGCGACTTTGACAGGGGGCTGCTTATCAGCCTGGCGGTCACCATGATGGACAGTCCGGGTTATCAGCAGCGCATTTCACGAATGCTCAACAGCAGCCGATCTACGAACGGGATTCGGGCTGCCCGGCACAATTTCGTGGCCTAATGCCTTATGCCCATGATTGCCATCGGTTTATTAACTGCGCCGAGGGACGACCTGCTATCCAAACCTGTGCATCGGGCACAGCTTTTAATTCGGAGAAGCGCATCTGTGACCAACAGTCCAAGGTATCCTGTGAGGGTCCTGTCGATCGCTCGGCCCGTCTGCAGCAGCGAAGCGGGGAGGCCAAGTGTTCACCTGGCAAGAGTGGCTTAGAGGTGCATCCCTACGATTGCACCAAGTTCCTCAATTGCGCCAACGGACGGACTTTTGTGCAGAGTTGTGGACCCGGCACCGCCTTCAGTCCACACCTCTTGACTTGTGACTACAAGGACAAAGTGGATTGCGGCGATGGTCGCCTTAGCGCTGGCGAAGCAGCTCACGGTAAGTAGCCATCCTTTATATGCACAAAATATCCTTAACTAACACACACCCAGAAGGATCGCAAGGCTCTACGGATGGCCTTTATTGCCCAGCGGGCGCTCGCGGTAATTTTCCGTATGCCAATGATCCTATTAAGTATATCGTATGTGGGATTGGCGTAAAGCCACGCTTGGAGCAATGTAATCCGGGCGAGAATTTCGATATCCAGAAATTAAGCTGCATTTACGTTGGCTCCTCTGCCCAAGTCCATGTCTCCTGTAAGTTGCACTCTAATTCGCCTCCGCTTTGCTTTGCTTGTCCATTTGCTTCTCATCTTGGTGTTAATTGATCTCATCTTTTGCTCTTCATGCGCTTTCAGTGGTTTCTTTGCTTGCTTAGTTTGTAACGCCAATGAATCCTCTTAGCTGCCGCCAGGCTGAGTGACCTACACTGCCCAGAAGGAGTCGAGGGTGTGTTTACTCATCCCTTCGACCAGACCAAATTTATCAACTGTAAGGCCGGCCATGTAGCCATCCAGAGTTGTCCACCCAATCAGATCTTTAGTATATCAAAGAGTAGTTGCCAATTCAAGGCACAATCTGTGTACACTGACTATGTGTCTTACATTGTGTCTGGGATCAGCCATGAGTATTGTAAGTGAAGTCTGCTTCTCTGTGGCTCCTCATATCCTTAGTGACGATGTGTTCTCCCCTCAGCTATGATGCTCACTAGCTGCCCACCGGGCACGGATGGTCTCCATCTCTATCCGTATGATGCCGGCAAGTATGTCCGTTGTGCTGCTGGAGGAGTGATGTCCATTATTAGCTGTGGAGAGAATATGGCATACAGTTTTATTAAACGTGCTTGTCGTCTGACTTACCATTTGACTAGAGAAGAACGAGTCAGTTTCTTTTATGAGCTGAGTTCCGTTGGCAGTTCCCATTACAGTTATACGGATAGTCAGGCCTTCCAATCTTCACTGACTTCGTGTCCACACAGTCTGCAAGGCAACTACGCATATCCCTTCCTTGCCAGTTACTATGTGCTCTGCCAAAATGGCCTGCTGCAGGTGGAGTCCTGTCCAGGCGGAACTTTTTTCAGTCTCTCCTCTCGAAGGTGCGCGGCGCGTCAACAGCTCGCGTCTCATGAGTATTTGGACTACTCCTATATAAATATCCAGCTATCCAGTAAGATACTCGCTAAGTGTACTTGTCTTCAGTGATCCTCATTTATTTCCTCGCTTCCGTAGCGACATCCATGCAAGATCTGACCACTGTTACGTGTCCGGCCAATGCTCACGGCTACTATCTACATCCCTTCGACTGTACGAAGTACTTGAACTGTCGCGATCAGCAGACTTCAATTGAGAGCTGTGATAAGGGAAAAGTTTTCAGCATCTCCCAAAGAATTTGCGTGGCAACGGATCAATTGGCTGCTTCCTACGACCGCGTGGAGTATTTAACAGAAACGCAGCACGAGTTCTACCAGGGAAATCAGGTGGCAGAGGGTCGTCAGTTGCATGCCACTCATACCACACAGACTGCAAATAGAGAGGCAGCATGCCCCTCAGGTGTTAGTGGTCTTCATCCACACCCCTACGATTGCACCAAATACCTAAATTGTGCCAACAGACAAACTTTTGTTCAGGACTGTGGACCTGGAACAGCTTTCAGTGCATCCATGCTGGCCTGTGATTTTAAGGACAATGTGAATTGCGGCGAGAGTCACTCCTACACCGGCAGCACTACTACATCCCAGGGAGGTTCCTCGAGCTCAAGCGGAACAGGCGGTTACGGTGGATTGGGACACATAAGTGGATCGTTCAACGGCGCAAGTTGCCCAGCCAGTGCTCGTGGACTATTCTCCATTCCCAACGACCCTCATAGGTATCTCAAGTGTGGAATCGGCGTTGAGCCACGTGTTGAGCAATGTAATCCAGGAGAGATATTTGATGGTCACAGTTTGACATGTGTTCGCCCTGGATACTCCCCTGCCCCAAACCCTTTTCCCTGTAAGTTAATTCCATTTAATATTCCAGCTTTGCCTTGCTCGTTCCATTCGCTTCTCACTTGGGTTTTTGATCTCATCCCTTGCTCTTCATGCGCTTTCAGTTGATATTTACTTGCTCTGTAATTCTAATGAATATTCTTAGCTGCCGCCAAGCTGAGTAATCTCCTCTGCCCAGAAGGAGTCGAGGGCTTGTTTGCCCATCCCTTTGATCAAACCAAGTTCTTTAACTGCAAGGCAGGCCAAGTTGCCGTTCAGAGCTGTCCTCCCGGACAGGTCTTTAGTTTGTCCAGCTATTATTGCCAGCCTAAGTCTCAATGGGTGTCCACAGATTATGTGGCTTATGCTGTCTCAGAGATCAGCCACGAGTATTGTAAGTGAAGTGTTCCCCTATGTGATTTCTCAAAGCACTTCTGACGATGGGTTCTCCCTCCAGCTATGATGCTCACTAGCTGTCCACCGGGCACGGATGGTCTTCATCTCTATCCCTATGACGCTGCCCAATATATCCACTGCGCTAGAGGAGTGCTGTCCATTATAAGCTGTGGAGAGAATATGGCTTATAGTTTTACTCAACGCATTTGCCGTCCGACGCAGCAAATTTCGAGAGAGGAACGCGTCAAGTTTATCGTGGAGCTCAGTTTCCATGGCAGCTACGGCAATACGGATAGTCAGGCCTTCCAATCTTCGTTAACTTTATGTCCAACTAGTCTACAAGGCAACTACGTCCACCCATTCCTTGCCAGTCACTATCTCGTCTGCCACAATGGTGTGCTGCAAGTGGAGTCCTGCCCACCTGGATATGTTTACAGTATATCTAAACGCAGGTGTTCGACTCGCCAACAGCTCTCGCCGCACGAATCTTTGGACTATTCCTACATAAATAATCACCTCTCCAGTAAGCGCATCGTTAAATGTTCTAGTCTTCAGTGATGTTTATTTATTTCCTCGCTTCTGTAGCGAATTTCATGCAAGATCTTACCACTGTTAAGTGTCCCGCGGGTGCTCAGGGTTACTATCTGCATCCCTTTGATTGCACCAAGTATTTGAACTGTCGCAATCAGCAGACCTACATTGAGAGTTGCGAACGGGGGAAAGTTTTTAGCATCTCCCAACGACTTTGCGTGGCAACGGATCACTTGGCTCCCGCCTATGATCGCGTGGAGTACTTAACAGAAACGCCGCACGAGTTCTACCAAGGAAATCAGGGAACAAAAGATCATACGCTGCATCCTCCTTCACAGTATCCAATTGAGGTAGGCTCAGCTGGCTCAAGCGGATTGGGCTCAAGTGGATTGGGCTCAAGTGCATTGGGCTCAAGCGGATTGGGCTCAAGCGGATTGGGCTCAAGCGGATTGGTCTCAAGCGGATTGGGCTCAAGCGGATTGGGCTCAAGCGGATGGGGCTCAAGCGGATTGGGCTCAGGCGGATTGGGCTCAAGCGGATGGGGCTCAAGCGGATTGGGTACAAGCGGATTGGGTACAAGCTCTTATGGTGGATCATCTGGACACATAAGCGGATCCTTCAATGGGGCAAGTTGCCCAGCTGGTGCTCGTGGCCTATTCCCCATACCCAACGACCCTCATAGGTATCTCAAGTGTGGAATCGGCGTTGAGCCACGTGTGGAGCAATGTAATCCAGGAGAGATATTCGATGGCCACAGTTTGACATGTGTTTCTACTGGAAATTTCCCTATCCAAACCCCTGTCTCCTGTAAGTTTATATACATTTTGAATTCCAGTTTTGCCTTGCTTGTTCATTTGCTTCTCATTTTGGGATTATTTAAACTCATCTTTTGCTCTTCATGCGCTTTCAGTGGTTTCTTTGCTTGCTTAGTTTGTAACCTTAACGAATACTCTTAGCTGCCGCCAGGCTGACGAATCTCCTCTGCCCAGAAGGAGTCGAGGGCTTGTTTGCTCATCCCTTTGATCAAACCAAGTTCTTTAACTGCAAGGCAGGAAAAGTAGCAGTTCAAAGCTGTATTCCTGGCCACGTCTTTAGTTTATCCACAAATTACTGCCAGCCGAAGTCTGTATTGGTGACCACTGACTATGTGGCTTATGCTGTCTCAGAGATCAGCCATGAGGATTGTGAGTAATTTGCAATTGTTGGCTCTTCACAGTATTAGAGTTTCACCCCATTCAGCTATGATGTTCTCCCAATGCCCTTCTGGTACCGATGGCCTTCATTTCTATCCCTACGATGCTACAAAATATGTGCGCTGCGCTGGAGGAGTGATGTCCATTATCAGCTGTGGAGAGAATATGGCTTATAGTTTTACTCAACGCATTTGCCGTCCGACGCAGCAAGTATCTAGAGAAGAACGCGTCAAGTTTATAGTCGAGCTCGGCTTCCATGGTGGTTACAGCAATGCGCATAGTCATGAATTGCAATCTGCATTGCCATCCTGTCCACATGGTCTGCAGGGCAAATACGTGCACCCATTCCTTGCCAGTCACTATGTCATCTGCCAAAATGGTGTGCTGCAAGTGGAGTCCTGCCCACCTGGATATGTTTACAGTATCTCTATGCACAGGTGTTCGAACCGACAACAGCTCTCCTCTCATGACTTTTTGGACTATTCCTACATAAATAGCCAGCCCTCCAGTAAGCAGATCTCTTTAACTTATTGTCGTAATTGATTCTGATTGATCTTCGATCCTTAGCCAATTTAGTGCATGATCTTAGCACAGTTAGCTGTCCTCCCAATGCTCAGGGTTACTATCTGCATCCCTTTGATTGCACCAAGTATTTAAACTGTCGCAATCAGCAGACCTACATTGAGAGTTGCGAACGGGGTAAGGTTTTTAGTATCTCCCAACGATTCTGCGTCGAAAGGGATCAATTGGTGGCCGCCTACGATCGAGTTGAGTATCCAACGGAAACCCAGCATGAGTTCTACCAAGGCAGTGGAGATTCTAATGGTCGTCAGCTCTATCCCAATGAGCATGTCCTGAAAGTAGAGATAACTTGCCCGCCCGGTGCTAGTGGACTTCATCCCCATCCCTACGATTGCGCCAAGTTCCTAAACTGCGCCAATGGACAGATCCTTATGCAGGAATGCAGACCCGGTTCGGCCTACAACAGCGCAACGCGCGTATGCGAACACGCCGACCAAGTCGATTGTACAGGGAGAAGTATGAGTGCAGTCCTGGCTCCTGCACAGTTCACTAACACTGTGAGTGGTGCTTCCTATCAATTGACTTGTCCTCAGAATGTCTATGGCATGTTCGCACATCCCTTTGATGCTCGGAGCTATTTGTATTGCGCGCAGGGATACACCTCGATCAGGCAGTGCCTGTCCACCGAATACTTCAGCATCAGTCGAAGCTACTGTCTGTCGGCACAACTTGTCTCTGCAACGGATTGTGTGTCCCTGATTAGCTATGTACAGGAGGCTGGCCTGCAGCAAGTGGACTGTGAGTAGCCAGTTTGAGGTTCAACGTGCAACGAAATCCCTGACATGAACCCCTCTTGAATTGCAGTTGTGATGTGTCCTCGAGATGCTGTGGGCTATCACGTGTATCCCTTCGACTGCACAAAGTACTTGAGCTGTGAGGCGGGCGTCACTCGGCTACAGAGTTGCCCGAATGGACAGCACTTTAGCCTCTCACGGCACAGCTGTCAGTCGCCGGAGCAAGTGCAGCGCAACGATCGCATCAACTTGAGCAGCGAGCTGCACACCTTCTTCGAGTGGTGGCAGCAGCTGCTGCGTCAAGGAGTCAGCGTTAGCATTCTGTGTCCCCCCGGTCTGATTGGCAACTATCAACATCCCACGTTGCCCAGCAAGTATATCGCTTGCACTGCGCCCCAAGCTCCGGCTCAGATCCGTGACTGCTTCAGCGGTCTGATTTTCAGTGTATCCCGACGTATTTGTTTGCCAGGCACACAGGTGCCCGCATACGATCGATGTGATTACAGCGCAGAGGACTCCTACGGTTGGATAGATCTGCGTAACGGTTACTAACACTCTGAGCACTCCAAACACACTTTATTTATTCTACTAAAATGATCTTCAATTCTTGCAGACGCACGTGCTCCAAAAGCCTACGGCACATACTCTCAATACGGCAGCTCCGATCAATATGGCAGCGGATCTGGCGGCATTAAGACGACCGTCGGTCGAACTGGTGATCGCTGGACCAGCATGAACATGCCGCGTCCTGCGGGCATTGGCTTTGGTCATGATGGGGCGAGCACACAGCACTCCCAGGCCAGTGGCTGGTCTGGTCAAGGCAGCGCCTACAACCACCAGGCGCCCACTCAGAGCGTGCTCTATGTGGAGGGCTCACTCCAGCCGAATCGTAATTATCCACAACACTCTGCCACAAACACAATCTATAAGGCGCCGCTGGCTCCCATGGCGACCACAACGCCTAGCAATGTTTACTATGCCCAGCCCGTAAGGGAAACTGGCACCTCATCACGTTCTGACTTTGGTCGCGTCCACACAAACAACTGGCAAACATCACGTAAACCCTTCAATTCTCAATCCTCGACTGGACAGCGACCTTTAGACCTTGACTATCAGCCCGACGAGGATGATCAGCAGCCGCGTCAGGCTTCACGCAGACCCTTAAATCCTCAATCCTCGACTGGACAGCGACCTTTAGACCTTGACTATCAGCCCGACGAGGATGATCAGCAGCCGCGTCAGGCTTCACGCAGACCCTTCAATCCTCAATCCTCGACTGGACAGCGACCTTTAGACCTTGACTATCAGCCAGACGAGGATGATCAGCAGCCGCGTCAGGCTTCACGCAGACCCTTCAATCCTCAATCTTCGACTCGACAGCGACCTTTAGACCGCGACTATCAGCCTGATGAGGAGGATCAGCAGCCGCATCCGGCTCACGATCAGCAGCCCAGCGCATCGCAGCTGCAGCCTCGAGAGCATTTCCAGGCATCCCGTCCTACTGTGCCTGCTAATCACAGACCCACTTATCAAACTCAACCACATTTTCCAGCTGATGAGTCAAATCTTTATGGAGGATTGAAACCGCCGCCGCCACCACCTAATTCCCCCTTTATTCCTGTTCGACCAAGACAGAATCCTCATGCCACTGCTCCAACAGGACAGCGACCTTTAGACCTTGATTATCAGACCGATGAGGATGAGCAGGACCCACATCCGGCTGCAGGTGGTGATCAGCAGCCCGGTTTTAATGCTCAACCACATTTTCCAGCTGATGAATCAAATTTTTACGGCGGATTAAAACCGCCGCCGCCACCACCCAATTCCCCCTTTATTCCCGTTCGGCCAAAACATAATCCTCATGCTACTTCTCCAAAAGAACAGCGACCCTTAGATCAGGACTATAATCCCGACACGGACACCCAAGAACCACTTGCTCAGCCTTATCCATCTTACCCTCCCGTTTCCCCAGTGCCTGCCAATCACAGGCCCACCTATCGGGATTCCCAGCCTGCGGCAGATGAGTCTAATTTGTACGGTGGCTTGCAGCCACCCCCACGCCCCTCAGCACCATCCCAGACTACACCAGTTCCTTCCACTAGCTCAACTAATCTGCGCACGTATCCCATTTATCCGCCCGTATTCAATGCCACGCCTCCTCATATACCCAATAATCCACACTATAGTCCACCCTACTCAGGAGTTGCGCACTCGTATAATGCTACCTGGCAGAAGGTGCCACCTGCACCTGCACCTGCTCCCGCGCACGATCCATTCAATGCCCCAGAGGAGTACGTCGATGCTGACTATGGTGATGAAGATTCGGTGATCACCACCAGCACAGAGCCAAGCAGTTTAAGGCCACCGCCCTTTGACCATAAGTTTTACAATCCAACACAGGCCGCTGCAGCGCCACCATCAAAGGTGGCGCTTGGCGAGGCACTGCGCCTGATGTTGCGTCCCTATTTTAATCATAGCGGCAATGCCGAGGAAGCCCTAGCCGAACGTGCTGAGTCTGCCATTGCCACAGCTATAAGCAAACCACCCACCTCACCTAAATACCCAACTCGCACCACCACCTCGACGACCACGACGACGACTAGAAGCCCGATTAGTGGCCGACAGACACTGGACGATGACGCTGAACTGATTGTGGCTGGCGAACAGGAAAGCCTGGACGATACTGACGATGAGTCTGTTGTTCCAGATGCGGTTGAGACGGCGCGCACTGAGCAGACCCTAAATCCAACGACGTACGCATCCGGCACAGACACGACTGACTTCCAACGTGGCACCCGTCGAGTGGACATAGACAACACAACAAATTCAAATACGAATCAAATTCCAACTCGAGCAACAAACAATTGGCACACGCGGGTTCACAATCGTGAGTTCCACCAGCGTCATCCAAATCTGCCCGATCCATTTGATAAGCCACATCAACACCACAACCACCGCCACCATCATCCACACCATCGCCACCCACACGAACACCAACACAGCCCACACTACCACAGTCTACATCCCGAGTTGCCCAATCCATTTGATCAAGAGAAAGAGGTGAAACCGCAGCCAAGTCTTGATGAGCAGCCGAAACTAGAGTTTGAGGAGGAAGACGATTATCTGCCCAATCCAAATGCAGAAGCAACCACCCCACACGCCCCAAAGGTAAATGTTCGCAGCGACTTCGATGCCACCTGCGAATTCGACTGCGGCGGTGGCAAGTGCGTGAAACACTTGGAGGTCTGCGATGGTGTCAACAACTGTGGCAATCGCAAGGATGAAAGCCAATGCGATCATCTGGGCTACCAGGTGCGCCTTACGGGCGGCGAGAGTCCACACATGGGACGCATTGAGGTTAAGGGTGAGTTGGACTTACATTTTCACATTAAAACTGGGAATGACACCCTAATCCCCGTCTCCTCCTTCAGTCAATGGTCAGTGGGGCTATGTTTGCGATGACAAGTTTGGATTGCGCGACGCGGATGTTGTTTGCCGGGAACTGGGCCACAAAATGGGCGCCTCTGAGGTGCGTGGCAACTCCTACTATGAGCCACCTGAGCGTAACTTCAACTATGTTATGGATGAGCTCGAGTGTCGGGGCAATGAGACGCAGCTAAAGGATTGCGATTTCAAGGGCTGGGGTGTCCACAACTGTGGCGTCGATGAAGTTGTTGGCGTCGTTTGCAAAGTGCCCGTGTTGAAGTGTCCCAACAACTTTTGGCTCTGTCAGACCTCCAAAGAATGCATTCCGCCCGCCTTTGTCTGCGACAACACCGAGGATTGTGCGGACAAGTCGGACGAGAGTAATGCCGTTTGCAAGGTGCTCAGCTTCCTGGTTAAAGCATAAACTATTTGACTAATCTATTCGCTTGCAGGCACCCATTGAGTACCGCCTGGAGGGCGGTCGCAGCTCCAACGAGGGACGCCTGGAGGTCAAGTATCATGGCGTCTGGGGCAGCGTTTGTGATGATGATTTCAATCTCAGGTCGGCGCAGGTGGCCTGCAATGCGCTGGGCTACTATGGACCAGCGGTAAGTGGTGCCTCTATAAAACTATGTTTCTCTCGATCGGTATTAAAGATTATATTGTCTGTGCAGAAAATCGAGAAGAACATCTTTGGACCGGGCAACGGTCCCATCTGGCTGGATCAGGTCATGTGCGTTGGCAACGAGACGAGCATTGATAAGTGCCGTCACTGGAACTGGGGCGAGCACAACTGTAATCACACCGAGGATTTGGGTCTGCGCTGCACAGCGGGACCCCCACCACGTTCGTCGCAACAACGCACCAGGTTACAGGTAGTGAGCAAGAATCAAACAGCAGCTGGGACAGGGTCAGGCATTAGTCTGTCCGACATTGGATTGTGGGAGAGATCGAGTAAGGCTTTGCACACACCACGACGCTGTGGCATCTTCAAGGACGACCTGATCGATGAATTTGCGCATCCGGAACAGCGCGTCGTCCAGGGCAGTGTGGCACGTCGTGGCCGTCATCCGTGGCAGGCAACAATTCGTAAGCGGGGACGTGCCAGCATCTCGAGTCATTGGTGTGGCGCTGTGGTCATCTCCAAGCGGCATCTCTTGACCGCCGCCCACTGTCTCTACGGTCAACTGAAGGGTGGATTCTTTGTTCGCGTCGGAGATCACTATGCCGACATCGCGGAAACCTCAGAGGTGGACTCGTTCATTGAGAAATGGTATACGCACGAACAGTTCCGACAGCCCACACACATGAACAATGACATTGCCGTTGTTGTGCTAAAGACTCCACTGAGATTCAACGACTATGTGCAGCCCATTTGTTTGCCGGAGCTCAATGCACCCCTTCTCGAGAATCGCACTTGTACCATCTCCGGCTGGGGCTCCATTAAATCAGGCATGTCCAGTAAGTAAACTAATCTTCGTTGAATACAAATACTTTAAAATAAACTCTTTTTAAGTGCAGCTCCATCCCAGGAGTTGAGAGCTGCACAGCTGCCAATTTTGCCGGAGGACACATGCAGGCAGATGAATGTTTACGGAGATGCCATGACTAAGGGTAAGTGCTGTATAACTCAATGATTGATTGGCTGATTGATGGCAGCTTAAATCATGTACCACTTATTGTGCCATTTTATAGGCATGTTCTGTGCGGGCTCCATGGATGAGAGCGTTGATGCCTGCGAGGGTGACTCAGGTGGCCCACTTGTCTGCTCCGATGAGGGTAAGTCGTAAAAAATAAGGAGTAACTTTTTTTTATTGAACTAAATGATTCGTTTCGTTTGCAGATGGTGAGACTCTATATGGCATTATATCCTGGGGACAGCATTGCGGCTATCGGAATCGTCCTGGCGTTTATGTGCGCGTCTGTCACTATATCGATTGGATCTATGAGAAGATCAATCAAAGTTTGCTCCACTTTTAAACCGCCGTCGGCAGTTAAATTTCATGACAGCACCTAAAAGTAGGCAATAAAAATTGCGCACAGCTTCTTCTTGATTTATTTCGCGAGGGGAGAAATCAGACAGGCACGTAGATTAAGCACATAATCAATGCTAATAAAAACGCACAATAACAACAAGAATAACAGCAACAACAACAACAAAACAGAGTGACTTTAATTCACAAGTGATGGCATGTTGCCCGGGTCGGCTTGCCCCCTTTTAGAAATGTACTCTGCTTTTTGTTTGTGGCTCAAGCAATTTAAATTGTCAGCTCAAGCAAATAAATAAATACCTATATACATACATACATATATATATGTATATACTCGCACTCAATTGACACAACTAGGCAAGGGGTTGTTGCGAGGTGTGCGGGGCCATTGTGCGGGCGTTGTACGCGCGAGTGGATCAACAGAAGCTCAACAATTAACTTAATTAACTAATGATCAACGCGGACTCTACGCGTCATTTAGCGTTATTCCACACACACAAAGAAAAAATAATGCAATTCCCCCATCCCGTTTGCCCTTTCGTTCGCTTTCTCTCCTTTTTCTCAATTGTTCTCCGCTCTTTCGCTCAATCCGCTCAATTGAGCTCTCTCTCTCTCTTGGGCTGAGCCGATATTTTTTGCTTGAATGTAGCTGGCAGTTGCTTATGGAATTTCATTTGGTGCAGTTCAAGCTCAGACTCCGCTAACGTTTTAAGCCCAAACGCTTATCAGCCGCAACTGATAACTGCTAACTGCTAACTGATAGCTGGATAGTTCGTGCATCAACATGTTTATTAGGTTCCTTGCATTCTGTGTGATCGCCGGCATTTGTGCGGCCAACAATCTGGATCAATACAACTATGGCACAATGGATGGCACCACCAGCACCGAGCGCATCAATGCCGCCATGCGTTGCGTTAATGTTAATCCACAGAACTCTGTCGATCTGGACCAGGTGAGATCAAGATACGAAAATTAAACATAATTCTGGAATGCGCTCAGTTGTTAAATAATCCAATTAAAGCTGATTTGTGCTAATTAACCCTTTCGGCTAAAGGCCATATGTCACATTGATGGCTCGTCTCTACAGACAACCGACAGACAGTCAGACAGAAAGCCAGACAGTTAGTCAGACTCTTTGTATGCGGGCAGCTAATTGAACCAGCCTCGCATGCAAATCGACATTGCTCAAATTATCAAGCACTATGTACGTATGTAACTATGTACGTGTGTATGTATGCACTTACATATGTTCATCATTATTTTAACACAGTTGAATAGGTCAACAATTACGACTGAAGTTGACACTTAAATTATAAATGCCAAGAACCATTTAAGATTATTTTTTAATGCAAAGCACATAAATATGCTTGATGTTAGTTGATTTGTAGTCGATTAGAATATATTCTGTCAAGATTTTCAATGGTCAATTTCAATTAACAAATTTTAGCCTTTAGAGTAGGAATAAATAATATACAATCTTGTAGATATCTATCATCATTTTCCACATCCACAATTTTATAACTATCCGCTTAATCATATAGATAATGGGCCTCTGGTATGGCAGCGAGATCATAATGCATAGCCAAGACTTTCCCGGCGTCTACGAGTACGATTCGTGTGTTATCATTCACCTGACCGATGTCACACAGCAGGTGAGTCTTGGTTCAGTGCTCTAAGCCACAATCAGAACTTTGTTAACAGCTCATGTACAATTGGCGTGTTTAGGTGCGCAACAACAACAACTACAACAACAATCGTGGCTACAACACAAACTACAACAATCGTAATCAAAACAATTATGGTCACATTTCGACGACGCCCCAATATTATCTAGATAACGATGATCATCTGCGTCAGCCGCCACGCACAAAGTATCTGCGTATGGTGTGGAGCGAAAGGGACAACAATCTGGAGTACACCTTCAACTATACGGCTGATGCGCCCGGCCTGTGGTCGAATATTGGTGATCAGAGGGGTTCCCTGGTCCAACTCAATACATACACCCAGTTCACGGGCACTGTGCAGGTGGTGAAGGCGGTCAATGATCATTTGGTTTTGACCTTTTGCGGCAACGATGTCAAGAGCTCCATTTATACACTGGTGCTAGCACGCAACAAGCTCGGCCTCAGCTCAGATGTAAGTTTACACACGCAAATCGAAAAATATGCTCTAGAATCTGTCAACTTCTGAGTGAAGTGATTTTCTAGAACATATATATTTCGCTGCAAGTGTGGCAACAACTACTTATTGTGATTAATTACGCTTATTACTCCCTCCTCACTCTCGCTTGCAGGAGCTGCGCAGCATACGCAGCATGCTCTCGCGCCGTAGCCTCTACTCGGAAACCATACGCAAGGTTTGCAGTGCTGCTCCAACTGTGGATGGCGGTTTACTCTCGCTGCTAACGCTGCTGCTACTTGCCGCCTGGGGGCGATGCCACTGAGAGAGAGAGAGAGAGGGAGAAAGTGGCGGAACAGGAACCGCATTCCAGCCATATTCTATTTGTTAATTTATGCATAATCGACTTACTTAAGCATTTAACGCTCGGAATACAGTTGCAGCTAACTGCTAACCAAAAACCATCTAGTTTCGGTGCCTTAATTGCTCTTGTCTCTGTCAATTAAACTCAATTAGTTATGTAACCACCCCCTTCACCCCCCCTTCATCATTCTATCTATCTGACTGTCGTAGCTAAGTCTAAATAATATATGTAGGCGTTAACTGCGCTTTTAATTCAATTATAAACTCTTGACAAACATCGCTTCTATGTTTCACTTATTTGGATTCGCAATTCCCACGCTAGCCGATGCTTTTAGACCAGTTCAAATTTGAGTCTATGAGTAGAATGTAGTTAAGATTAGCTTAAATTATGATATGATAGCTTTTAAAATTTGCTCCCAATTTCGATTTCGTTTTCATAAAGTTTGAACGGCTTTGAAATGGGAAACAAACCCAAGCAGATTTGAGATTATTTTAATCGCTGCGCAGTGACGTAAGTCTTGCCATTGAACCAAGTGTTGAATTTCAGAATCATCAGAAAAAGTGGGTCGAGAAAATTTTAAATATGTTTAGATGTACATTTTTTGCTATTGAAATCGATGCGTAGAATATGCCTCAGCAGTTTTGAGAAACAAAGTGGAATCAATGTTTACCATAGCAACCAGTTTGGCAGCCAGTGTTCTCCTTCAGATTTCAATCTTATCGAAACGAGTATTTGGGTTAGTTTATCTTATCGGCGGGAAGCACGCGAATGTATGCTGTGTGTCTGGCGACTTCTAAATTTGTTTTGATAATAATTGTTTTGGTTTTTGTTTTTAGCGCAAAGGTTCCCTGATGAAGTCATCTTATCAGCACAATATTTTATGTCTACTTTCCATCCATGAGGAAAAGTTTTTGTCCAAAATATTATGGAAGATTTTAAGTTTCGACTGTACATTGAACACTGGCAGAAAACGTGTTGAATTCTTATCATCCACAAATGCACTGGCCGCCACAAAGGGCAACCTTGATCTTGACGTGTCGGGCTAAGGTTGTTTTTGTTTATTAAATTGTGTTTTTTTTTTAATGTAATTTTTATTATTATTATTGTTTAACTTTGAGGGCGCACGCTTAATATTACAACTTTACAACTGCAGTCGCTGGTCGGTTTGTTTTTGTTTTGAAAATGGACTTAGCAGTCTGCGCCGCTTAGATTGCATTTGCTGATAAGCAAAGCAAATGAAAACAAAGACAGCGCCACACGTAGACAGCTCATGAACAGTTGTACACCCCCCTCTAAGGGTTTGAACACGACGCAAACAGCTGTTATGGGGCATGGATGTGGAAAGATCAGGCAATGGGATGTGTTTCCAAATGAAGAGGTATTGGTTTGATTATGTCATCTATGGAGTATCATGTGTTCCATTAAAAGTAGTCAGTGATTTTGGGCAGGTGTTTAATTGAACCGGATGGGATTACTAATTTGCCAGAGACAAGGTTAAGCTGGGCCTAATGAGATAAGGAGGCTTCAGAATGAATTTGCGTAAATTACATGTAAAATGTGCTCGATCGACGTCAGCCATAGCCTATATATATATTGAAGCTGAATATCAGCATTATATATATGCTATATGATGACGACTTTGCACTTTGAGTTGCGCACATGGAAGTTGAGTGCAGTGCAGTGCAGCCTGTGCAATCACCTGAGGAGTCCATTCCAGTTTGGCAATGTAAACAAACAAAGGTCTGTGTCGCAGTTGCATAAAAAAAAATAAAAATAATAAAGGCATAAACTAATCATTGTGATTGTGGGCAGCAACAAGCTACAATCCAAGCACTTACAATAAATACGAGTAGATAAGCAGCTAGCTGATTGCTGTGGCTATAAAAGCGGCTGCTTTTGTAAAGTGCCTTCACAGAAACACTTCGTTGATCAAACGCGACAAATGCTTAAAGGAGCAACTATAGCAAAAAGCATCAAATAACTATTTTATAGAGCCAGCTCTATAGAAGTACCTGTGATAGTAGTTATAGACTAAAATACTTATCAATAAACTCAACACACACAATGTCATCGGCGAATAAAGTGAACTATTTGGTTGGAGCCACATCGCGGTTTATAGCCGGACGGAATGCTGTCCAGACTGTTTACTGGCGCACCTCCTCGGGACCCAATCCTCGCATGCTGAAGACGAAGAGAACCTGTGAATTCGATAGGAGTCAACAGGCGCCACAGAGTGTGCGCATGCAGAAATATAATCGCAGCTTCATCAGCAAGGAGTAGCTGCCACAGCTGCCACACCAACAAACCCATATATAGTTCCTATATATACGTATCTTTTAGTGTGTATTTATTGTATCCAACGAACGAAGTCACCTGACAACCACGTCCAACGAAATAAATGATGAGTCTTTAGTTTTTAGTTCAAAACGAATATCAAGTGTGTAACATTTCCAATGGGAGCCGCGATAAGGGCGGGGCGGGTCTTGTGCGTCATCCGAATAATGGCAGAGCACGAATTGAAGGCATGTCTATCGCATGTAACGATTAGACTCAACAAATGAGTCAATGATTGACACGGTTAGATAGAGTAAGCTGAGAGTGTTACAGATGTATAGATCGATCTCTCTCTCTCTCTCTCTCTGATTCAACTTTGCTCTCACAGGATTACTATATAAAAAGGTGTCTAAGTAAATACCCTTGCCGATGCGCTCGATGTTGATTATTCTTTGTCCAGGTATCAGATGCACAGCTGGTGAGTAGTAATCGGGTAACTTGACACAGCATCTTTTAATTAATCGTTGCTATAAGTATAGCTACATCCGATTCTGCTTGCAACAGTATAGTGCGACTAACTCTCATATAAATAAACAGACAAATAGACATGCCTATGTTTATATTGTTGGAGACGTCTCCCCAATAGTTCAACACCCTTCGCAAGAGTATCAAAATGGTTCCCAAAAATGCTATGGCATCTCCACTTGAGAAGAGGGTGAATCGAGTTTTAATTCTTACCTCAATGTCATCTAGAATAATATAATGCTAGAAGTGCGAACTCTAACTCTAACTGTTTCTGGAACAGGCTGACATGGCTTAAAAACCATTTAGTACAAAGTTGCTTTTCACTCCGTTAAAATTCATTATACAAAATAAACATTTCTTTCATCAGTTTTTTAATTATTTATGTATTTTATTTAGTTTTATATTTATTACATACATTGAGTTCTTCTCATATATATCATTTATTTATGTTTGTCGGTTTTTCGTATTTATGGTTTATTTTTGTATGTATGTATGTATGCATGTATTTATCTTGATGTATATACGTTTTGTTTGTGTGTGTGTGTGTATGTTTTTTTTGTATGTTTTCATGTTTGCCTTTATGTTTAGGTTTATAATTTCGTTTTAGATATCGATCGTACTTAATTTGTATAGTATTTAGCATTTAGTTAATATAATTCTTCTCGTCGTGGGTGAAATGTGTTTTACGTTTGTTTACTTGTTTTTTTTTTGTTTTTTTTTATTTTTTAATTATTTCTCGTCTTTAAGTATCGTAATTTAATCTTAAAATTACAGCCTTTATAAATAATTATTTTTTTCGCCTTTCCTTCATTCGATTTTTTTTTTTTTGGTTTTTCGTTTTTCTTTGTAATTTAATATGTTTTGCTTTATACTTCTTATTTCGCTTGCCGTTGTACTACGTATCCTCTTTTGCCTTTCTTTTTAATTGTTACTAAATATAGATATATAGAGACCTTTTTTGTGTTTCTTTTTTTTTAATCTTTTTCTGCATCGTATTTGATGTATTTGAATAATTTGCACACATGTATATAATATATATATATATATATATATGTATATATATATATAATAGTTATCTAAATATATATTCATATAGATTTCATATTTGACAATTTCAGTTGGGCTTAGTGTCTGGCTTTGCTTTTGTTGTGTAGTGTAGTAGTGTAGTGTAGTTTTTCCATTGTTTTTTTGTATTTTATTTTTAATTTTTGCACACGGAAGTTTTTTTTGAGTTGTACACATAAAAACCCATGAAAGAAAACGTACACAAAAAATTTGTGACGTTTTTCTTTTGCTTTTTGTTTTTTGTTTTTTTTTTGTTTTTGTAATAGATTTGTTTTTCTTTGGTTTTTGAATGCTTGGAATATGTTTTTGTTTTGTATTTGTATTTTTTTCTATGCCACATTATTTTTTGCCTAACTCAATTCACACATCGAAAACAGTTGCATTTCGTTTTGATCTCAAAAGAGAAAAATATATATTAATTATTATCTTTAATATTTGTTTTTTCATTATTCATAATACATATACATATATATATATATCATTTTTGGTTTTCGATTAAAAAATATTGCAGCTCAAAATTGTAATACTTTTTTCATACATTTAATATTATTATTATTATTATAATCATTATATTTATATATACCTTTTACTTCGCTAGTTCATTTATACAGATGTATTGACTACCCCTAGCATAGAACCCAGTTGAGATCAGTTGTGCTTCCTCTTGTTTCAATTCCCCCCGTCTCAATTCTATGCTAGTTCTGATATTTTTTTAGAGCGTATTTTTGACTGATCTAGATATCTTTATAATCCAGTAGCTTAACCTGAACTTGATCTGTTTGTTGGTTTGTTTGTTTGTTGGTATTATTGTATTTAAGTGTTGGGGTTGATTTTCTCATATGTTTTACGTATTTGATGTCGCTACTTTATGCTGCTTCAGTATTGTAATACTACATAGTAAATATCTTATGTATCTCGTATGTATCTTGTATATATAGACTCTTAATCGTGTGGTAAATTTTTTAGCTAGAGCTTTCTGTCGTACGGAAGAATTTGGATACATTTCGTTTTTCTCGTTAATCGCGTTTTCTTGTTTACCTTTTTGGTTTTTTCTGTTTTTTTTTTCTTTAGCTAAAAGTTATAATTTATCTAGAAGTTTCATTGCTAATCTTTGTTATTTATACCATAGTTTTTTTTTTTTTTAACTGGGCGCTTAACATTGATTTTGATGCCTGTGTTGCGGTGTGTGTGTGTGGGTGTGGGTGTGTTCAAGTGTGTATCTAAATTTTCAGCTATTTATTTAATCTGTTGTTGTTTGCAAATTTGCTTCAGCTTCATTTTGTCTCAATTTGTATAAAGGGAAGTTGAATTTCAGTTGATAGATGAGAAAACTGAAGACAAGTATGGAAGTCGAACGAATTAAAGTAGTACTTAATTTGTCAGCAGAAGGCAAAACCGAAATTGCACACAAATTGATATATATAAAATATAAATAGCAACGGCAGCACCGATTTTTTTTTTATTCAGCTTTTTAGAGACTTTTGCTTGCCGTTGTCAAAGAAATATTACAAAAAGTGTTTTGTTTTAATAAATTCATTTAATATCTTTTGTTTGTATATAAGTATTGCTCATATGTGTGTGTCTCGACTAAAAATACTCAACAACAATTTTTATTTACTTGAAACCATGTTAGCTACAATTTAAATATGTTTTATTTGTTTTTGTTTTTTTTTTTTTGGGGGTTGTATATATCATATATCATACTTGTATATCGTTAAATATTTCTACGCATTCGCCCACAACATGAAAGGAAAAAACCATTTTTGCAACATTCTATCATTGAGTTCACTTTCTTCGTTGATTTTTCACCATTTGCCATTTTTTTTTTGTTGTAGTTGTTGCTGCTGTTGCCTCGAGCTCGAACCTTGATACGATATTGAAATTGTTCTATATATATATAAATATATATATATATATGTATATATTGTACGGAAAGTTCTCAAAAATGCTTTGCTGACAATAACATGATCTAAAAAATGTCTTGTATATAAAAAAGGAGTTGAAACGTTCAGATTAATGGATATGGGGTCCTCCAACTAAACTAACAACTGACTCTGACTAAATATATATTGCTAATATATGATATAATACGATGCCAACAAGGCATCAACTATAGTGGTTGTCCAATACATGATATAGTACGATGTCAAGCCATCTTCAATATTGTGGGGGCGTTTAAAATATCCAACACGCCCACTCTCACCAATTGAGCTATCTCGCTGTATATTCTTCATTTTTCTATATATATATTATATGTATGTAATGCACCTGTGTGTGGGTTTTGGGTTATTTCTCTCATTTTGAGTTCGTTGCATTGTTTATTGTATTTCGTATGTGTGTGTGTGGGGTGGGGGTGGGGGATGGGGGTCTATGCAGTCTATAAACTGTATTCACTATAGTATTCATGTGCATACCGAATAATTCAATTAGTATTCAATTCATTATACACTTACATGATAATTAGACATTTCTCGTTCCTGCCCATTTTCTCGAACCAATCAACAATATTGGTTTGCGACTATGTATCTATGTGTGTGTGACTGTGTGTGTCAGCGTGTCAATCACATTTTCTTTCTGTATGTGTATGTCTGTGTGAGTGAGTGAGCTTTAATTATTTTAATATTGCTCTCTATTATATTGTATTACTCATTATTTATTAATTGTAATTTATGCTGCTTTCCTAATGCCCAGTTTTGTTTTATAATTATTTTTTACTTGCGATTTGACTAATAAGTACAATATCATAAAAATAACACTGTATATTTTGTTCTTTACCATTTTGTTAATAATTTACGTTTTTTTTTTTTTGTTTTTTGTTTGTAAATATAAATATATATAATATATATCTCAGGTTTTCCATTTATTAAATACAATATAATATAACCATATATAAAACGCGCTCGCGACTAAATCAAATTTCCAACACTGTCCCCATTACTGAGTCCTCACCCCTCTCCCCCCTTCCGCACACTACACAGCCCACTTACCATAGGGCGACACCTGTGTGCCGCATTTGAAAAATTCGTAAACACTTTGTTTTTAAATATATATTTTTTAGTTATTTGTTTTTTTTAGCGTCAGTCTTTTGTAAATTAAATTTTACTTCAAAAACATTTTAACGCACACACACAGGCGTTGACGCGCCTATACACACACACACACACACACGCGTACGCTCTCAGCAGGGTGGGTGCATAGCGAAGGGGGGTAGTGGATAGTTTTGGGGCACATCTCCTAGCCAAAAGCCGGACGCGCTCTGCATATTTATAAAAAAGGTTGCTTCTCGATTTGTATATATATATATATATATTTACATATATATATATATATAGATACATATGTATATCTTATTTGTATATATATATATATATTTAATAAAACGTGTACATATATACATATGTATAGTTTATATAAGGTTTTTATTCAATTCACACGTAGACGTTTTTTTAAAAAATGCATTTTTCTTATGTAAAAACGATTTTACTTGTTTTTAGTTTTATTTTTTTTTTTGTTGAATTAATCGTAATATAAATATTTGTTATCTGTAAAGACGCCATCGAGATATTGTTCTTGTACACTCATATTTATATATGTATATATATATATATATTGCAAGTACTTATAGATATATACGATTTTGTTTGTATTTGTATAGCCCGCAGGCCGCACGGGAAGATTTGTGAGAGACAAGAGTTTTTTTTTTGTTAGCAAATCATTAATAATTGAACTACATTTAGATTAAATAGAAGCTGTTGCTTTTCATATATGTATATATGCTTAGTAGGCGCCCGACTGCGTTTGATATACATATACCCTTGCAAGGGCCTTCTATGTTTTAGTTTCCCTCTTCATAAAACGTTTTGCTTTTATTTCAAGGCAGTAATTGCATTTAATCACTATGTTTATCTAATGGGAACGAGCAGACTAAAGCCTTTCAAGGGTATTTGGACTTCGGCAAACCGAAGATTATATTGCGTACGTTCTTGATTTAACTGTTTTTATCATTGCAATTGATTAGAGCTAATTTGACACAACCGTTTAATTCAACTATTAAATCGTTTAATTCACTGAATCTACAACACGACGACTTTAAATAGTTGCCCCTCACAAATAAAATGATTCGTTGCACATTTTGCGAATTTCGCATTTAAAGGCGCACCCTGAACGTATGCTACAGATTTATTGCGGTCAGCATGTGGGCATAATTCATTCATTCTCATTACGTATACGCCACGTAGTGTGTGTTGTGAATGTTAAGCAAATCAAAATGAAATGCAAAATATAAATGAAGGAAGTTTGTATATCGTGTTTCAGACTCGTCGTTTATCTCTTGTTAAATAGTTGAAACTCAAAATAAAACGATTCGTCGCACGTTTTGCGTATTTTGACTTTTTAATGCGCATCCTGAAAGTAGGCTACACAGTTTTATTGGGGGCTTAATTCACGTTACGTATACGCCACCACGATGTGTGTGTGTGTGTGTGTAGTGAATGTTAAACAAATTAAAATTATTTTAAATTATGAATAAAAAACAATTTGAAGTTTGTATCTCGTTTCGGGCCCGCGTCATTTATTTGGTTAACAATTGTCAATTGTGAATTTGAACATTTGAAATTTAGAAAACAACTTCTATACACAAAGATTAACAAATTTAGGTTTACAAGCAGTATAAAAAAGAAGATTGCAAAATCGATTATTATCGATAATTATTTAATGCAGTAGAAAACGTTAAAAATTTGGTGAAATCTAGGCCAAATATAAAAAAAAATAACTCCTAATCGGAACGCCAAAGACTGAGCCCGAATTTTTCGTTGGCCGCAACAATGGATTTTGCTGGTGGTAGCATTCGATTTACAGTAACTGTGCCACATGTATGTGATTCTGACTTGAGACTTGTATTTTGAATTGGTTTTCGTAGTTTGGAATAAAATCTTGAAAAGTTTGAATATGCTTCGGTCTCCAATGGGCCTCAACTAGTTATTATTTATGGGGGAAACGACGTTGAAGCATGCGAATATCCTGTTGCTGTTGTTGTTGCTTCGCTTTTGCTGGTTGCAAGCTGAACCCTTGTAAGAACGTAAACATAGTAACACAATAAACTATTGAACAAAATGAACGGATAACAAGAAACGGTTTTTTTTTGTTTTTTCGTAGTGTTGGCGTCTCCAATGTTGCACTGCTACATCTTTTGCGGCACTCCTTTGTCCTTTTCAGTTTAACAGCTGTTTTTGTACGTTTTTCGGATGTTATTTTTTTTTTTTTGTTGCTAAAGTGGTCTTTTGGTCTTTTGTTTTCTCTCTTTTTTGTTGTCAATTTTGTTTCGATTTAGGTATATAATTCTGCAGTTTTAGAGAGACTTCTTTCTGTGGGGGGGACTACATGGCCATGCGCCAGTTGTTCACCGAGATGTTATTGGCTCTGTTAATGTTGCTGTTACTGCCATCATCGAAATCCCAAGCGGCAAGTTGAGGACTCTGTTGCGGCATTTGTGTCTGAGGGTCTAATGGGAAATCGGATTAGGTACGATGAGAGATACAAACAAACAAACTAAATACTGTAAGCAACAAAAATATATAAATAATAATAATAATAACAGGTTTGTTTCTGTGTTTTTTTTTTTTGCATTTTGCTAAAAATTACTAAGTAGCTGTTGCTTTATTGTTTTGTTTTACTTTTTTAGTTCTTTCTCTTTTTAGCCTTTTTTCGTGGCGCTCTTTTCGAATAGATGTGGGTGTTTTGAGTGTGTGTGTGTGAGTGTGACTCTTATATAGTTGTTAAATAATTGTGATGATCATGTCGCTTCTCCACTTGATTTGTATATGTATATATATATTATATATAGTATGTATATATACTCTATATCGAGCTAGAGCTGCACGTATAATTATTAGTTTTTAATTTTTATTTTCTTATTTTTTTTTTTAGCTTTTTCTATAATTGCTGAATTCATTTAGGTAGGTTGTTACTTAGCACTAAAAACGTTTTTTTCTGTCTGCTCCCAACTTGAGCTACACTTTTAATCAGTTGATTTTCTTTAAAATACACATATATATATATATAATATTATATATATATGTTTTCTTTTACTTATTGTTTAGTGTTTATGCCTTTTGCTATGATATATATATATATTTTTTTTTTCACTTTTCTTGCCTTTTTGCTTTGACTAATTTGTGTTTTTTTTTGTTGCATTTTTTCTTTTTAAATATATATATAGTATATATATATTTAATATATATATATATATTTATATGCATTTTATGTACGTTATGTATGTATATGTAGTATACAATATAAATATTCACTATTAATATATATATATATATATATTTATATACATATATATATATATATGCATGTATAAACTTAATAGATTTTTTGACGATGGGACACAATCTGCTTACTGCTTACAGTAAAAACTTAAGAACCTCTTCTTGCTGCTTCTTCTTCTCTTCCCTCGAGTCAGACAATAAATTGAGTTACAAACAGTTTTTTTTTTATCTTATTCTTCTTTTTTTTTGTATGTATGTCAGCAAAAATGTTCATAATAATTATGCCATTTGTATATATATATATATATATATATTTAATATTGTTTTAAACCTAAACCATTTATTTATGAATTTTTGCTTTTTGTTTTTCAAAATATCACGTATATATCTTAAGTTATGCCTTGGATTTATTAGTTGCGGTTCATGTGTCTGTGTGTTGGGGGTGTGTGTGTGTGTGTGTGTGTGTGTGTGTTGGGTATGCCAGTACTAATAGGACATTTAGCTAAAACTAAGTCTGTCCGCTTAACAAAAATTCATAACCTAAAACTATTTCGCATTTTTGTGAGTGCTGAAAAAACCCTCGACTGGCTTAAGTACACTCCATGTGTGTGTGTGTGTGTGTGAGTGTTGTGTTTGGGCTTATCTGGTGGATGTAGTTTTCAACTAGAGCATATCAATTATTCAATTATTGCTTTTATTTTCGTTTGGTTTTTTTCTTTTTGCCATTTCTAATTATTGTTACGATTCGATTTTAAAAATGTTTTTTTTTTTTTTTAGTTTTTTTTCTTTTGTTTTTGTATGTATTAAACTATGCAACAATTGAGTTTTAAACGTTACAAATTTGTCAACAAGTTTTTTAAGGGATCTGCGGGGCAGTCAGGCAGGCCGGCGACCGCGGCGACGGGGAAGTGGTTGGAGGAAAGGAGTGTGGGTGTGGTTGTGGTGGTGGTGGTGGCGACTGCTTCAATTTGCAGGTATTTTGTGAAACCTCTGGGTTCGATTTTGTTTTTGGTGTGTATGTTGTGTGTGTGTGTGGACAAATAATTTAATTGTTATTTTTGTTGTAGTTGTTTTTTCTTGTTAAGGCAAATGTGACCTTCATAAAATATACATATAAATAATTTGTTCTTAGCCAAATTATGCACCAATTTTTTTTTGTTTTGTTTTAACATTCTTGGAATTGGGAATCGTTGCCGCGGTCGCTGTTGAGTTGAGCCCAGCCCTTTTCATTTTAAATAATTATCATTTAATTTAGTTTTATGCCAAGATTTAACAATTAGATCCGTAACAAAAAAGATTTCAATATGCATTTCGTACAAATGGAAAAACAACGTTTTTGACGAGATTTTCTTCTGCTTCTTCTTCACCTTTTCTTACACTTAGTTCAGTATTTTTTTTATTGCATTTTGTTTTTGTTTTTGTTTGTTTTTTTTTTTCGTTTTTGTTTAGCTAAATACTCGTGTAACACGCACTTACTGAGTGTCTATGTATTGCTTTAGTTATGTTTTTATTTACTCTTGTTGTTTTCTGGCTATGTACTAGGCATATAATTAGTATATAATATATATTATATATGTATGTATATATATATGTATACGGTATATGTGTGTATATATACTTTTCATACTTTGTTGCTCTTTTTTTTTTTTAGCTAGCATATATTTTGAATATCTTTATTGTATAGGTTTGTTTTTGCTTCTCTTACGCTAGTTTATCCTCCTTTTTCTTCACTATTCTTTTTTTTTTTTAGTATTTTAATTCGTTTTATTTCTCTTACAATTTCGTTCAGTTTGCTGCTTTGCTTGGCTTACAAATACATTCTATATAACTTAGGTATATATGTATGTTTATATATATGTGTGTATATAATATATATATATATATATTAGTATGTGTGTATGTGTGTGTGTGTGTGTGTATCTTTTAGCTTGCGCGCATGCTTTGTGCTGCGGTTTTTATTCATTTTTTTTGCATTTTCTTTTAATCTTAGTATTTAGTTACTTTTTTTGCTTTTTGCTTTGTATCGCTGTATGTGTATAACAGTTAACGTTATCATTTACAGTTACAGTTACTTTTATGTGTGTTTATATAATATATATATATATGTGTGTGTGTGTGAGTGAGTGTGTCTGTGTGTGTTTTTGCGTGTATTTTATATAAATTAATATTTATGCATAATTTATGTCTTTAATTTTCGTTTTGCTGCCCGCGTTTTGTGCAGCTGCTTTCCATTCTCTACCTCTTCCCCTCCTCTCTTTACCCCCTTCTTCTACCCTTGCAATATATAATTGATGCAGTTTGTTCTTTAATAAATTATATGCTAGCTGACTTGACTCTCTCTTGTGTCTGTGTGTGTGTGTGTTTCCGTTTTATTTGTGCTAAATATTTCAAAATTATATTTTTTCTACATATTCGCTGCTTTCCCTCTGCTCATTTCTGTCTTTTATTCAGCAGCTGCTGCTTTGCATTGCAACTTTCGTTGGCCATAAATCCCACCCACCCCCTCCCCTCCCCACGCTGCGAGTACCCTCAAAATTTGTTTACTACATCCACCTCTCCCCACTTAATCACCCCCCCGTCACTCAACCTGTCAGCTTCAGTTACCCATCTTCACTAATTGCACATTATTAAATGGTTCCGTCCCATCCATTTCCTTCTACTTTAGTCTGTTCTATCAACTGAAAACATAAGCTGCTTATTCAACAGCACTCTCTATGTCAGTGTGTGTGTGTGTGTGTGTGTAGATGTGTGTGTGTATTTGTGTCCTTGGTGGATTTTCAAACTATGTATCTATAAATTTATTATTGCTTTAGCAGCTGCTGCTGTTTATATAAATTCTATTAATGCTTTTGTTGTAGGTTGTAGTTGTTGTTGTTATTGTTGTTGCTATTGTTGTTGTAGTTAGTAGCATCAGTATTTGTAGTTTGTTGTTGTTGTTGTTGTAGTTGTTGTTGCTTGCTTGCTTGCTGCATCCTCAAAGTTAACAGGGATAAATGCCTACAAGAAATAGTCGAAGAATATTTTGCATATTTCAAACACATTCGTCTACAATAACTGGGCGTGTGTGTGTGTGTGTGTGTGTGTGTGTGTGAGAGTGTGTGAGTATGTATGTGTGCCGACTACATATGTTTGTATTATATATATTTAAGCTATATATATATATATATGTATTTATATGCACAACAAGCATACAACAAAAACAAATAATTAATCAATTAAATGACGCAGTTTCTACCACTAAATAAAGAAAACAGAAAACAAAAAATTTAAGTTTGGTTTTTTTTTGTGATGTTTTTTGTTGTCGTTTCTTTTTGGCTAATTCTCCTACTGCACCCCAGAGCAATACAATAAAATGTTGGGGGCGGGGGGGGGCGTGGCATTTAACTAATAAATAACGCCTAGAGCGAATGCATGTTAAACTAAAAAAAATATAAATAAAATATTAAACTAAATTAAGTTAGCAATTTAAATTAAAGCAAAAATTTGTTGTAGTTGACAACGACAGAGAAGTCTGTGGTGGAGTGCGGGGGGAGAGCAGCATCGTTGTTGTAGTTGTTGTTCTAGTGGCTGTTGTAGTTGTTGTTGCTGTTGTTGCATCTGCTTATGATGATAGTTCTTGTTGTTGTTGTGCTTGTTGTTGTTGTTGTTCGGGCAGCTCTCAACGTAAAATTGTGGCGACTACGAAAATTTAGTTTGTTGTTGTTCTGGTTGTTGATGTTGTTGTTGTTGTTGTTGTAGTTGTAGTTGTAGTTTTGGTTTTAATTTAACCTTTTAACGGCATTGGATGGTTGTTGGTTGGTGCAGCAAGAACCGAAAGAAAGAATGAAAGAAAGTAAGAAAACAAAGCGTATACTCAAAGAGGTGTTGTGTCAAAATACTACAGCAAAAATACGACAAATATATTTTACAGCGAGCTGAGCAAGCGTTCAGGACAAATGTGAAATTCACGAGCAGTGTGTTCGATAGGAGAGAGAGAGAGAGAGATAGAGATAGAGAGAGAGAGCAGGCAGTGGAAGCGTGACAGAGTGATATATAGTTAGCTCGCCCAATCCGGAGAGAGAGAGAGAGCGAGCGAGGAAGAGAGCACTGCACTTTATTTACCTTGATAGTTCTGAGGCCAAATGGTGGGTACATTCTGCAAAAGAAAGAAAGAAAAAAAATGAAAGAAATCACATTTTATTTGAGACGTAAATATAAATTGGAAATTTGTACAACACAAAAGCAATACAAATATTGCATTGGCTATCAAAGTGAAGGGAATATCTTATTTTATAGCGACTTTCTAAGAGTGACTTTCTAAGAGCTCCGCTGCTGTCTGCTCCAAACGCACTAATCATTTTAGTGAGAGATAGTCTATCACTTTTTTTTACAGTCGTTCTGTCTAAAATGCATAACTGTGAAATTTGAGGCATTAGCATGCAGAGACTAAACTGGCCAATCTATTAGAAATAGTGATTCGATGCTGATGATTTTTAGTCATTACTGTTCAGTTTGATTGGGATAACAACTACTTGATACACCTAAAAGTTTCTCATTATATTATATTCTTTCTCATAGAGCTAATCAAATTTAAACAGACGGACATCGCTATATCGACTGTACTAGTGATGCTGATAGTATCTTTACATGTTACAATATATAATTATTCAGCTGAACACTTACAGCTTTTATCATAATTTGATTATTATTAACGACGTAAAACTCAATTTACTTATTCCCTTAGGGTACAGCCCCTCTTTATTTCGCAACCCCCACTTAAGCTGGCAATATATTTAGGATACAAATTGTGCATGTTGAGGAGTATTAGGGTTAACTTACCATTGGCACGCTGTAGTACTGATAGAATGGCTGATATTGCATGGCTGAAGGTGGGTAGATGGCTGGCACGCCAGCGGCTGTAAAGTCAGTAACTAGTTGTGGTTAATTTGTCCGGCGTAACATTGTTTGTTGTTAAAGTTGTTATAGTTGTTGTTGTTGTTGTAGTGTTGAGAAGATATGGAGAGTAAAAAAATGGAATATAAAAAAGAAAATTATCGTTTTAAAACTGAAATAATTCGATAAGTGGAACTTAAATCAAGACACTCTATATATACACACTATATATATATAATCGAAATGCATCTTATCAAACGTTCGCTCACCTGGCGGATAGACGGCAGCGGCAAACTGATCCATCGGTATATTGCTCATCGGTGCTGGCGGCGTGGTTGTGTAATAGACAGCTCCATTGGTGGTCACAATCGACTGCAGAGGATTGGGCTATATAAGAAGGGGTTCACTCCATTATTGGACATACATATATAGGTCAATTTATATATTCTCATACCCAACTAACCTGCTTCTTGATAGCGGGCGCAATGTTCAGCTTACGGTCACGCAGCACAACGCACTCACCCTGTGAGATAGAGCGGGGAAGAGATAGAGAGAGAGAGAGAGAAAGCAATTTGAAATGTGGCAAAATGGATTAGAGTTTTTGTGGCAAGAAAAAACTTGTTGGTGTGTGTGTGTGTGTGTTGCTTGTGGCATCATCATCAACACAGACAACAGCCAAACGAAATTCAAATTGGAAATTCAAATTCAAATCGAACGCAGCAGCATCAAAAAAGTTCTCAAAGATAAAAAAAAAACATATGTAAAGAAAATTAAATAAAAGGCGCATCGCTTTTGTCTTTTGAACTTTATAATTTTTGTGTCAGTTCTTTTCCATTTTCATTTTGATTTTTGCTTTTTTTTTTTTTTTAATTGTTTGCTTTTGTGTGGCAGCGGCAGCGGCCCAAAAATGTGGCCAAAAGATTGAAGAAAAACACGTGCCAAGCCAAATATGAAAAATACCATTACCAAAAATTAAGATTATTTTGTGTGTGTGTGTGTGTGTGTATGGTATATAGTAGTATATAGTTTAAGATAGTAAATAGTTTTTACGCATTTATTATTATTACAAAATGTCATGTACTGTGAAACTCTTATTGGAATTTGCTTGGTTAAAATATGCATTATCGAATTTTGGCTTTTTATTTGTATTTTTTTGATTTTGCTTTTGTTCTTTACTGCGCGGCACAAATAAATCAAAGGAAACAACATCAACTCATCTTGAAATTAACAAAAACGTATATAATAATAATAGTTAAAAAAAGAAAACACATAAAAAATAAAAGCGGTTTTTATATAAAATTGAAGCTATCATCAATTCATCCATTTCAGCCGTCAATCAATCAATCGAACACCCGCAACAATCAAATTCAAATAACGAACTAGAATCATAATTGCTTTTAATTAAGTAACAACCAACACCAAAGTTTATCAAAATTATTATAATACAGTTAAAACATAAGTTAAAGCTAACCTCAAATACGCTTAAGGTATTTTATTAAACTGGATTAGTTATCAATTTCTGTTCGGGAAACCTATCGATAGTATTCAAAATGCTGAAATTCACAATAACAGAAATTAATATTACTGGTCTATGTAGTGTCACAACGAAACAGAATACTGAAACTAATTCAGAGCCAAAATCGAATGATAGTTCTAAATAATATTTTCAAAAGCTGTCGATAAACTCAGTTCAGTTGTGGTCAAATGGAGTTCCGCTGATGCAGCACACTTCAAGTGCTATCGATAACAAGCAGCATTAAATTTAAGTGGAAATTTATCGATTGCATAAAGCCACATTTGCAAATGCTTTGGATAAGAGTTGTTCAGTTGCAGTCAATATCCGTTCAATTTCCGTCTTACTGTCCGGTAGGACCTGTTGTTGGTAACGTGGGTCGGGTTATCTTTAATTGGCAATTAGGCGCTGATAGCCGCAGCAATTTGCACTTGAAATGCATGAAAAGCCCTCATAAATGGGGCAACACAACAGGCAGCGCCGAGCGCCCAAGGCAAGCCACCCCCCCAAGCCACCCATCTAGCCCACAAAACCCACTCAGAGACCCGGTTGTCGAGTCCTAAGCAAATGTTGCTGCTGCTTTTGCTTGCTTAAAGTTTTTAAACGACTCGAGGCTTTATTTCTCTGCTTCTTCTTCTTTATTTTTAACCGTATCCTTTGACCGCCGCAGGACAAACAGTCTCTCAGCAGAATAAAAGACGTCAGGCGACACAAGGATAAGTGTCCATAACACAAAAGGCCGAGCCACAGTTATATATATAAACAAAAAGAAAAAGTTGCCCCTGCCACACTCGCTCTTCCCCCCCTCCTCTCCCTTTATGTCGTATGCAGGACGAAGAACGACCCACTTTTGTCTTGGGCGAATTTAATTAAGAACCCTCTCAGTCGGGGCTTCAATGCTGGGCGCCTTTTGTGTGCTTACTCCTCTCCTCCCGCTCTCCCGGCTCGGCTTTATCTCTCTCTCTCTATGTGGCTGCCACATGAAAAGGACAACAACAGAGAGAGAGAGAGGGAGAGAGGGTGCTCTCAGTCCAGTGCCTTAAACATTTATAAAGTGCCCAAGACAAAGGCGAAAGCTTCCCCTCCTCACCCCTCTACAACTCCCACAACAATCCCAGGACACTTTCTGGTCAGTTCTCAGACATTTGAGATGCGCATTAATAAACGCATTCAAAAATTTCGGGCTTGAAAGTAACAATTCAATTGTGGTAAAAAGAGCGCTTTGAAGTGAAGTGCCCCAAAGGACTTCAAGCGGTTCCCCCAAATGTGCGAGTGTGTGCGTGTTTGTGTGTGGTTGAGGGCATGGGGTGTGTAATTATGTATACCAATATGTGGATTTAGTGCGACATTAAAAACATATACACAAAAGTTAGTGAATGCCAAAAGGGAGGATAAGTGTAAGTGTGTGTACGTCGAGGTGTGCATGTGTGTGTGTAAGGGCGCTCTGTAATTAACTGCAAGGTGTTGTTTGTTGTGGGAGCGAAGGTTCAATCTAATTGGCTAACACAGGCGGCGGCTTCGACTCTATTTGGGGCATATTTTGGTAGCTTTAACTCGAACACAAAATGACATTTTTTTTTTGGTTAAGCGAAATTAAATTAGTGCAAGTGTGTGCTTATGTCTGGGTTACTTGTGAGTGTGTGTGTCTGAGTGTGTATTATGTGTGTGTGTTGTGTCTGAGTGTGTGTTTTGTGTGTGTGTGTTTGCTAGTATTAAAACCTCGTTAAACGTTGCCACGGCAGCCCCTATTGTGCTTAGTGTTGTTGTTGTTCTGGTTGTTGCTGCCTGAGGGGAACGAGCAGGGATAGAGAGGATCTGTTGTTAGAGCATGTAAGCATACAAGGACACACACACACACACACATACAGCAGATGAAACACAAACACAGAAACAAACACTGCTCTCCTTGATTGTGCATCACTGAAAATGTGCAAAGCGCCAGCAGCGCAAAAACAATGCACATTTAATGACAAGTGGAAAACTTTTTCACTTAATGTATGCCATACACACACACACACAAAAGAAGACCCACACACACACACAGGGGCAAAGACAAGGAGAGAAGGGGTTGTGAGAGTTGTGAATACACCCGGAGAAAATTGGTATAGAATTCCTCAAGTTTTGTTCTTAACATTCAATCTAAAATTCATACTTGTCAAAAAGTTTGCCTCAAAAATGGCTCAAAACTTTTGAAAGTCTTTACTTGGTCCAAACTTGGAAAACCAGTGCTTCTTATTCATGATTCGACCTCTAGAATAATACTGCATTCAGAATTCAAGCTTCTGAAGAGTTAAAACTTGTAAGAACTAACCCAGAAAACGAGGGCTTTTCAATTATGGGTTGATCTCTAGTTTAATACTGCCTTTAAAGTCGAAAATGCAATTCTAGCTCGAAATTTATATTAAAATTACAATAAGCTCAAAAAGTCTACGCACAAGTCAAAACCAGGTTTTTCTTTAACATAGCTTGATGTCAAGATTAATACCGATTTAAGCCCGAGATTTAAATTATAGCTGGACCCTCAAAAATGTTACTTAGCTGCAGTTTAACACTTTTTTTTTCTTTCAGTGTAGCATTGACAGCTGCGTGTTATGCAACTCTCCCTAATCGAAATGCGTCAATATCAAATAAGGTTCCTCACTCATCATCCCAGCTCAGCACAGCTGAACCGAGCCCAGAACTTGGCTTTATTTAGGCAAGACACAGCGATAACTTGTTTATAGCTAGACTTGGTAGGGAAACTACTGCTCCGCGTGGGATTGTTCCCAGTAGGCGCGTCCAATGAACTTTTATGGTTGTCTCTCTTTCCCTTTCAGTCTCTCTCTCTCTGTCTCCCTTTCAGATTGCCCTGCATGGGCTGCATTTGGATGCGAGAAATTATAATTAGGTGAAATCAAAACAAGTTGAAATCGAAAACAAATTCAGATCAAATATATATTTACATAGGTGGTGACAAACAAACGGCAGAAATGATATATGCAACGAACGCTCTAGGGTCTAGGTCTATATGTATATAAGGTCTACTCTCTATATATAAAGACCGAGAGGCGTAGGCAATTTGTAGCTAATTGTTTAATTGATTAATTTGCGCAAAATAGGTAAAAATAAATAATTGAAAAAATACAATGTATAAATAGAACAAACGGTGCAACGAACTCAACTTCAACTCCAACTTGCAACTTGCAACTTGGCAACTCAATTCATTTTGCTTGGGTTATCGATAACAAATGTGTGTTGTTGTTATCGGACACAACTGTACGGTGAGAACACAAGAAATGAACGGGGACGGACAGCCGTCGCTAACGAGCTAACAAATGCAATTTTCGTATACCCTTGCAGAGAATACTATTATTTTTGTTTTCAGAATGTTATCGAGGAAGTTATCGATCTGGAATATAGGTTCTGAGTAAACAGAATTATGAGATCTTTCATGAAGATATGTGAACCAAAGCCAAGATAACTATATAGGAACAGTCGGACAATATTTGGAATGATCTGGGCATTGAAAATATATCTGCAAGGGTATTTTTTTGTAGACTTCGGCACACCGAAGTCAGCTAATCTTTCTCGTGTTGTTCTAGAACTATGTTAAAAGTGTAGTTGTAGTATATATGTATAAGTGTTTGTATGTGCGTGTGTGTGTGTGTGTGTGTTGCATATATGTATATGAATGTAAATGTAAATGTAACGTAACGTAACGCAACGGAAACGTAACTCGGAAACGTAACTCAACAAAAAACGCAATTAGAAGAAAATACAGAAATGCATAAGAATTACAAGAGTGCCGTGTGTCCGTACCGTCGTCGATAAACAATCGATAAATCATCGATAAATATCGTTGGCATATACGCGCAATCTGTACGATCTGATCTTGATCTTGATTCAAAGGAGGCACACGCTCAGTGGCTGTGGACGGCGGCGGCGTCGTTGTGTGTTGCACTAAACACGCACACGCACACACACACACACGCGCACACACACACGCACACACAGAGTGTAGTGTGCGTGTGGGTGGGAGGGAGGAACAGCTGCTGTCTGTACTTAGTGGTATTCGTAGTGTGTGTGCGTGGTGGTGTCTGTGGGTCAGGTAATGCCCTAAAAGATCGGAGTCACATTATAACAGTTCATACTTATTTTGTTGTGAGTTTGTAGTGTGTGAGTGTGGAGTGTGTGGAGTGTGTGTGTGTGGTGTGAGTGACTCTTCCCGGTACACAAAAAGCATCAGAAATTGTAAAATCATAATCGATAATTAATCGATAGAAATTAACACAGGCGACATTAGCAAGATTAGCATATGAACTTTGAACTCACCTCCGCCTGCAGTCTTTGCGCCTCCTGCTCCGTCTCAAATGTGACAAATCCGTAGCCCTTGCTAACGCCAGCACGATCCACAATGATCTTTGTACTCTTCACGGTGCCATAGGCGCTGAACACGCGCGTCAGATCCGCCTCGGTGGTGTCGCCGCTAAAGGATACACAGGAATTGAAGATTAATCAAGGAATAAGGAAGACCTCTCTCTCTGCGACAAGAACTCACCTAATGCCGCCCACAAAGATGCGATTGGGTATCAGTGTGCCATATTTGGGTGCCGCCAGCGGCGCCTCCAGTCCCGCCGTGGGCGCTGTGGCCGCTGTCGGTGCAGCCGAGATTTTGTGCATCTCGGCTGGTGTCGTCTCCAGACGAAAGTTGGCGCCGAAGGGCAGAATGGTGAGGCTGTTCTTTGTTAACGTGGGGGCTTGTGAAATAATCCAATAAAAAACGCTGCGTGGCGTTCTTCTCTCGCTCTCTCTCTCGCTCGCTCAGGCTCGCTCTCTCTCTCACTTCTGCGCAAGGATCAGTTAAGCAGCATGTACATACAACTGGTTGACTTCTTTGTTCTACTTAGGTATCTCTTTTTTATGGCTAAAACGTCACGTCCATGTATTATTCTCTTATTGCTTTTTTGTCCCAATTATTGTTCAGCTTCACTTCTATTATATTTTCCGAGTGTTTCTTTTTATATTTTGATGAAAGAAATGCTATGTTTGCTAGATCCAAATCTGTAAAGAGAATGAGATATAGAGAGAGAGAGAAAGAGAGAGGGGTGTGAGTTAAATTTCTAGGCAATTGTTATAGAGAGCTGATATATAGGCAGAGAAGACGACAGAGACCGCTGATCTTGTCGTCGTCTGTCTGTGTTTCTTTCTCTGACAAAATTGCCCCCCTACATTTCGAAATGCATCTATTTTTGGCACAAGCAGCGCCGACATATGTCACACGAAAGACGGTCCGACACTGCTCCCGAGAGAGAGAGGGAGAGAGAGGGAGAGAGAGCGAACATTGCTGAGGTAGCAGCAGCAGCAGCAGCAGAGGCAGCAGCCTCTGCCCGAGAGACTCTAGCGGCGACACATGTGTACGCCATAAATTCACCTTCAGGCGGCGGCAACAAAATAGCGCAGAGAGTTTAAATTTAACAACAGCAAGCCAAGCAAGCAACACACACAAAGTTGACTATCAACAGCAGCGGCAGCAGCAATAATGAAATGGCCAAAATAATGTATCTAGCAGATGCACAGACCCACAGATACATATGCTATATAGCACTTAACTACATAAATATATATATATATATATATATATATATATATATATATATATAGTGTACAGAGGCAGAGTTCAATTTGGAGCCCACCTTTAACATGTTTGCTCAAGCAAATTAGACTATAACTAAAATCTCTTTGAGCACAGTAGAAGCTCGATAAACAACACTTACAGAAATGCTTTGTCTATACAAATATGTATCCCACAAGTGTTGATTGCTCACTAATTATGAAATTTATATAAATAGATATGCACTCATTGATAAATGTATCTAGTCCGATAGACTTTATATTATAACTTGTGAAGCACGCTTTCAAAGAAATTTAAGTTCCGTTAAAGATTGTGAAAGAAAATATCTCTTTCTGGTTCTTCAAAAATGTTGCATTTGTTTATGCCAATCAAAATAGCACTACAAATAACAAATCTTATTTATTCTCCTATGCGAGTGTGCACTGTACTTGGCAACAAGCAATAATTAAAGCTACCTTCAACATTGTTTGCCCAAGGAAACTGGAGTATCTAAACTCGCATCGAGTGAGTATAATACATGTCATACATGCACTATTTACATGTTGTGCACACACACATACACACACACACACACACACACACACACACCACTCAGCCATTCATTCCACCAGCTAGCAACAATATTTGTGAGTTGTTTGCTTATCGCCAACTTGTATATCACATACACCAATAAAAACATAATTAGAATTTCATTAACAATCTATAAGTCCAAATTGAGTAGCGCTTTCGATATCTTTAGATACATATATATATATATATATATTCGATGTATGCATTTGTGTGTGTTGGTCAGCTCTAATGATTGTGTCTACACGTGATTATTGCTCACTGTTGGCTTCAATTTATCTGTGCCAGCTCTTGTGCTCATAAATCAACGCTAATAAATTACCATGAAATATATATGTAAAAGATAAAAACTAAATATAAATGTGAGATAGATATAGATATACAGATACAGATACAGTTATATGCACCGATTTTTCACTCATTAAATCGCGTCACATTTCCAAAACAATTTCTACACGAAAAACTGTGTATTTTTAGCACGAAAATATAAGAGCAAATATAAATTGATTTTTTAGTTTCTTTTTTTTTTATTATTATTTTTCTCTTGTGACGCTGAACACATCTCAAGCATATATATATATATATATATATATATATATAGCTATACACCCACATTGCTTGTTTTTGTTGAAAATTGTGAAAACTAAAAGCTATGCAGTGAAAGATTATGCCCAACGGATGTATTCGTGGATGGCCCAAAGTGCCCCTGACATAAATCATGGGCAGCTGCTCCTCCGCATCTTCAGGCACCCTCTTCGAACAATTTCAAATTTTGCGTTCTTAATTATTCACAGGCGCACTTCATTTCGGCCGGGCCAATAAACAAAAGATACCCAATATATATTGGACTGCTAGAGAAGTGTCGTGTCGTTAAATTGTATAAGCAATTCTGTTGCATTATTAAAATTCCCATCAAAAAGAGGGCTTTATTTTCATACAGAATCAGCTTGCGAGCAGCGAGCAGCGCGCAGCGAGCAGCAATAGAGGTCAACCGGATAATCACGGCGACATGACAACATTAACGCTATCAGCGGAATTTAATCAACACCAGACGCCAACAAGAGAAAATACTCCCACAGCAACCGCCACCACCACCCCCTCATATAACATCAGCAGCATCCACCACCCTCAACATCCAGCCAATCTGCTGTGTGTGTGTGGCTAGCAGCAATCACTCGACCAAATTGCACAAATTCCACTAGCGAAAATTGCACGCGTAATGCCAATGAAAACGAATCACCAAAGAATTTAATAATAACAATTCAGATAACACAGGTTTTTCCACGATATTCCCATATTCAGCTATGCGATACTCTACAATTGGGGTGATCGATTACCTATAACATCGATAAGCGATAGCTGATCATAAATGTTCAGCATTGATTTGTTATATAAATAAATAAATGTGCTCTCGATTGTCAATAATATCGTTTATCTATATAGACTTTGAATAAAATCTATATATATATATCATATTATTAGATTATATATTACTCTTAAGCCCTAACAATTTAATTTTCTTAATTTCTTAAAGAGCTCCAATTTGTGGAGATTTATTTATTCCATCAGAGCTTGAATGTTTCTGCTCCAAAATTTGATTTATCATCTACAGTTGAGAAGCTTATTAATCAATAATAAATGCATGTCTATATATATATATTATTGATAGACAGATGTGTTGTTGAGGGAACTTCTGACAAGCCGAAATGAGCCATAATTTATTATTGTGAAATGTTCCATTTTCAATTAGCAAATCTTCGGACAAATCCTGTGTGTGCTGAGCTGATGTACTCATCAAAAATTTATTTAACAACTGCAAATGGACTTGAGGCTTGTACACACACACACATATAGAGAGAGAGAGAGAGTAGAGAGTAAGAGGGAGAGAATGCAGAGAGAGAGAGAAATATTTCATGTATTAGCCTTCATGTGAAGGCATTTGATTGGCTGCAGAGCAATACCAGATTCCGAATCAGATGCAGCCATGCAACAATTTAACAATTAGCTGCCGTTGCTGCTGCCCCAAAAACAACATTTCAGACATTCCCGTTATCGTTCAACGCTTTTTCACTTTTTTTCACTTTTTTTTATAATGTTGCTTTTGTCTTTCTGGTTTGTGTGCCCTATTTTATTTTTTTGGCACATTTCAAGCGCAGCTTGGGCAATTAGTGCAAATGCAATTAGGAAGCGCCAAACTATCGAATAAGCAGACGGCAAACAGATGGAAAGAAAGATACAGAAAAGTGTGGAGCAATTTAAAGTCGACATTTGACCTATAAAAAAGTGGGAGAGTGTGCAGGGGAGGGGGAGGTAGGAGTGAAGCCACCCCAAGGGGACTGTAAATGAAACAGCCCAAACGAGATGCACACACAAAAAGTTGCCAGATAAAAATAGTAAAATGTTCACCTAAGCGCCGACGGCGTGTCCTTGCCGAAATACAGTAAAATGCTATACAGATAGATATATATACAGAGAGAGAAAGAGAGAGTGTGTACAAAGGGGGTGTTGCAGGAGGTGAAGGTAAAAAACCAAGGCAAGCGATAGTTAAAGCCTGATAAGACAAACAGAACAGGAAGCAAAGGGAAAAGGAAGACAGCAGCGCCTCGACTTGCACAGCAGGAAGAGAACAGGAAGGGGATTGTTGGTGGATGGGGGGCCAGCTTAGTGGGGCACGCTTGACGACGAGCTGATAAGCGTATGTAAGTCACACAAGGACAATTAGCCAAAAGCTCAAGAGGTTTAACTCTTCCAAAATCCAAATAGCAAACACACAAGTTGAGCAAATTTCCTTCACTTTTATTTTTGGCTGCGTGTGCGTGCTGCCGAATAAGTTGGCCAAAAAATACTGGCGCTGCTGGGTGGTGGTGTTGCTTATAAGCCAGGCCAAGAGTTAAGACAGGCGACTGCCTGCAGTGCACTCAGTCAAAGGTCAATTGAAGTTGCGGCCAAAAGCAGACAGCAGCAGCAGCAGTAACAGCAGCAGCAAAAGCAGCCAAGTCAAGTGTAATGCGAGAAAGCGCAAAAATGGCACACACAAAAATACACACACACACACACACAGATGCTCTGACTGACAGCGCGCCGGAAGTGGCTGTCATTTCACCTAACGCTTCCCATACCAACAAGAATAGCAAAAACGTAACGAAAAAAGGACCTGAAACATGTTACACAATCCTTGAGTGTGTGGATGACGTGATGAAGGAAAGGGGTTGGCCGTGGGGTGTTGGGGTGAGACACGAGAACTCGGACGAGGACATTGCTGCTGCTGCTTTGGATGTCAGTCAAGTGAAAGGAAATTGTAGCCACCACACACACACACACACACACATATACACAGCTAGGGTGTAGAAGGTAGCTGTGGCAGACATACCAACAGACAAACATCATCATCATGATGAGGGGACGGGTCCCGCGTTGAGTAGCTGGCGAGGAGACTTTAGCCTCAGTAGCAAAATTGATGGCCTGCCACGTTGCCAAACCCTGCGCTACTCTCTAATGTGTGTGTCTGTGTGTTTGGCTGTGTATGTGTGTGGTTGGGTGTTCGGTGTGGCACACAAAAATCCATAATCCTGTGAGCGGCAGCGACCAGCGACAGCAAGACTAAAAACGACAAACTACAAAGCGCGAGCCAGAACAAAAATAAAATACTAACAAAGATACACACACAAACACACACACACACATACATATATATGTATATACAGTGGTCGCTTCACATTTAGAATTATCTCGGAAATATTTGTGCTCTTTTAAAGCCAAGCACTTGATTTTAATCTTTCAGTTTAATTAAGTTTTTCTGGCAACAAACCAGTATGAGAAAAGTTTGCAAGATAAGGCAAATTCCAACTGTTGACAGATTAAATTCAATTTTCATGTTCAGCTTCTTCATTTTAATATATTTTAATGGATTCATTATATTTAATATTTGCAACTTACAGAAAATAAATGTTTCGCATTCAAATTGCTTTATATAAATCAACCGCAGAAGCATTTTTCCCCGTTTGAAATTCAGAATGGAAATTCAACATTTTGAGTTAGGAGTCAGGAACCGATTTTATTGGTCTATATAGTGCCACAACGGAACCGAATAACGCAAACAATTTAGAGTCAATTCGAATTCAATTATTTTTAAAACCACTCATTTATATCGCATAATGAAAATATTGCAAAAAAAAATGAATATGAAGCATTTTTGCACTTTTTGTTGTAGAAAAATGGAGCTTGCAGAAGCTGTAGAACTATTCGCTAATTCCAAGCACCTCTTGAAGCCAAAGTTTTTAATCAAGTGCTGGCAACCACTGTGTATATATAGTATATATAGTGTATAACAAAAATAAAATATAATTTGTGGATGGTGGGGGGTGTGTGTGTGTGTGAAAAGCCAAGGCAAAAGTTGTGCGAAACAATGAAACTTTGCAGCAGCAGCGTTAAATTGTTTGATGTGTGTGTAACCCTCAAACACACACACACACACACACACACTGTGTCTAATATTGTATTTTGTATTTGTATTGGATTTCTGGTTTCCAATATTTGCGCAGCAAACTTTAAGAAGGCTTCCCGAAAAACCAAAAAAAAAACTTGTCGCACAGCGCTCTCGATTTGAATCAATTTTCTCTCAGCAAAATGTACACACACAAAAAGTTTGTCAAGGCAGCCCAACACAACACACCCACTGAATGTGTGTGCGTGTGTGCGTGGTTCGGCAAAAAGTTTGCCAAGCATTTTGCAAGTGATTTATTGCCAACATCAGAGCAGAAGGAAGCTGCTGCTGCGACAACGCTGCGTATGAGCGATAGATGACGCCTAGGCGGGATATATCTTCGTGCCTCCCCTCCTGTGGCAGCTTATGCCCCTTCAGTGTGCGAGTCACAAAGGATTTAAATGGCATATAGCCAGGGGACAGCAAAATATATTATTAAACGCAAAGCCAAATTATGTCATTAAAAAACGATTCGGTTTTTGACTTATTGTTATGTTTGTTAGTTTTCTTCTACTTGCCATGCGTTGCGTATACGCAATGTGGGCATATGCAAATTTATTGGCCAGGCGGGTGTACAAACAAAAAATTCAAATGCAATCATGAGAAAGCTAACGCCAACAAGGCAAGCCAGGCAACAAAAAACGTGTAAAGTGCAAAAAGAAATGGCCTAAAAGTATGACTTGGCTGGGCAAAGAGACTGGGCCGCGGGGGAAGGTAGGGGATTAGGGGTGCAGTGGGTGTTGCCTGCCTGCCTGCCTTTCTGCCCGGCATTGTAGGGCGCTGTTGCCAACTATTTTTGTAGACCCCAGCTGCCTTTGAGTGTGCCTGTTCTTTCTTCTTCTTCTTCTTTTTTACTTTCATTCCTTGGGCCAAGGCATCAAATTAAAATGCAAAAAGAAAATGTGTGCAGACAATGGCGGTGTAAAGATGTGGGTGTCACTGTGTGTGCGGGTGTGTGCGAGTGTGTGCGAGTCTGTACGAGTGTGTGTGTGAGTGTGTCTGTGTCTTCGTGTCGTAAAAGTGAAAAAAGCGCAGCTGAGAGCACGTCATCAAAAGCGTCTCTAACTTGGCTGCCTTTATAGTTGCCATTGCTGTTGCGTTGCTCTTCTTCTTTTGCTTTTTGTTTTTTCTTTGCTGACTGCATTTGCATCTAGCTCGTTCATGTACAGACACGTCCACACACAGCAGCATATACTCCCCTCTCCCTCCCTCCTTACACCACCACAGCACACGCCCCGCCGCCTTTTGCCGCTTAACCACTTGAAATTCACCTGCGAACAGCATTTTAGACAAAATGCGCGGCCAACATTTTCGCTTTTGTTTAGCGACACAACAACAACAACAACAAGAACAACAGCAACAAGAAAAAATGTTTTTCGTTTCGATTCGTTTTTTCGTTGTATTTGTTTTTTTGGCTCAACTATTTAGCAAGCTATTTGTCTGTCATTGCAAGTGCGACCTGTGGCCCAGTTTTTATTTCTTGAGCTTGAACAACATTTATAATTTACTACAAAATTTGTTAAAATTGAAGTGCGACATTTTTCAATTAATTTTAGAAATTTTAGAATTTTGAATAAGTTAATTCAAATAAAATAAAAAAAAGGGTAAGTATATATCTGGCAATATTTAATGCAAGGATATAGGGTAAAACCCAGAAAATCAGAACAAAAATAGTAATCGATTTTTATCGATATTTAAGCAACATGAAAACTTTTAAAGATAAATCATCAAAAACTTGGTATACGCGAAATTATAAGCCAAATGAAGTCCTTTAGCTCGGACAGATGAACAAGACTATATCGAATTGTTTGATCAGACATATATATACATATTTTGTGGAGTTGGAGATGCGTCTCCCTATATAAAAGAGAGTGTGCATTCCAGAGAGAGAGAGAGAGAGCAAGTGAGTGCGAGAAAGGGAGATATACTATTTATGCACAAAAACTTTACAACTCAACTAGGTAAACAAAAGTTAAAAAGTTTAAAGTTGTAAAAACTAATATAAAACATCGTAAAACACAGCAAATATAATTTATAAGTTTACATTGCTGGAGAACAAAACAAAACAGAGTCAATAAAGTGGCAAATGCTGCTGACAAGTCAAATAAACAAAAATAAAAATAATAAAAAATTATTTGAAAATGAAGTTAATTACGCGCAAATTTCATTGAATTTCATAATGAGTATTCGAAGACCAATTTCTGTCATTAGCACAGCTGGTTAATATCGAGAACAATAAAGCCAGAAAAAATAACTCAATTATCGGATCGACTAACCGGAAACTCGTCGAGAAGGCCACGCGCGGGGGGGATTTGGGGGAGGGCTGTGTTTATAAGATGCGATCTGAATATTCAGTTGATTCACTTTCAGAGTATTCTATGCAAATGCGAAAGACGCACGGAAATGGGCACTTTTCTTTATAGTTATCTGTCTAGATAGATATATGGATGCATATCCGTGGGCGTTTATTTGGAAAATGTGTTGTACAACATAATTGGATGGTAACTAAATTGGTTTAAATGCGAAAATTCATGCCGATATACATTTTTATAGAAAAACTACGATTTAGAACCGGAATCGAATTTCATTATATTACTTCTGTTAGTGATATTTCAATAACCGAAAAGTATATAGAAATTAATCTACTAGAAGGGAAAGGGGTTTGGGAAAGGAAATGAAACTCTTTTAAGGAAAATAATATGGAAATGTGCATATTCTTTCCCAGAGTATTTTCACTTCTCGTAACCGAATCGGAAACGGCGTGAAAATTGTAACAAAAATAGTTGGATTATAAGCCGTCAAGGCAGCTATAATTATCATTATTAGGAACTTTTGAGACACAAATTGCGTGTAAACATTTTCTGAAAATTGTTTTATTTATGCTGTTAAATATTTCTCAGAATTGTTCTCGAAAACTCGTTGGAAAATAAAAGAAAATACGTTGACAAGCAATTGACAATGAAACAATTAGAAAATACGCTGACACATTTAACTGCTGTGGCACTTTAAAGATTTTCTTTAAATACAAAAAATATGTATACATGATTTTCCACAATTTACGGCGTGATAGAAACATTTTCCGCTAAACACGATAATCCATGGTCGCTTTCATAGACATACAACAAAGTGTTAATCTCAGCGAACATATCTTTTTCAAGCATTGTTGAAAATTTCGTCAGGTGGCTTTTGCCACAGTTCTCAAAAGCACAACAGATACTTGTCTTGCTGTGCGTGTGTGTAAGTGTAATGTGTGTGTGTGTGTAATCTGTGTGTGTGCATATCCGCCAGTGGGCAGCGCGATTCCGAAACCGTGAAAATATGCAGATAACTAATATTAACTTTTTGTTTGAATGCATGAATGAAGCATGGCTCAAAGTGTGTTGGTGTGTGATGTGTGTGTGATGTGTATGTGTGTGTTGGTTGTGTGTGTATTGCGTTGTGTGAGTTGAGTTGCGTTGAGTTGTGTAGTAGTAAAATAAAAGGCAAACTCAGCGCTTCGTTAGCTGAATGAAATTGTATGGAAATTGTGAGCTGCCTGCCTGTTGGCAGCAGCTAAGCGCCGACGGCCAATAATTGGCCATATACAGTTGGCCATCATAAAAAATGCCCGCAGCAGAGCCTAAAAAAAGAAGAAAAATAAAACTAACATGGTGCGTTCAGTGGTGCACGGGCCATGATCTGAAAGCAAGTACACTTAGCGAAAAACGAGGTCGAGAGAACTCGACGAGAAGTTAAATAATGTTTATCAATAATATGCTAAACGCATATTTAAAAGGTGTGGCTTTGTATCGATATTAGCTGGTAAAGTTATCGATTAATGAAGTAAACTTGAACTGCGTTTGGTAATCCAACAAACACCAGTTCTAATAATCTATGCGAATTTTCCCTGAACCCAAGTCTATGCTTTTCTTAATGAAATTATATTTACAGATAATCAATGTTAAAAATCTATATTTGCCAAACTAGTAAACTTGTCGATAAAATGAAACCTTAGTTTTTCATGGCTTCATCTTCGTTCTTTATATATAAATAAAATTCTGTATTTCAAGCGCTCATATCTCTGTTGAGTTTTGAGTTTATTTTTTCAAGTGTAGCTGGGCATTAAAAGCCGCACGCAGCTCGATTCAGTTAGTTAGAGATTAGGTCGTTGGCGGGCAGGGGCGAAAGCAGGGGAGAGTTGGGGGGTTAGGTGACCGCAGGTGGGCAGTCGTTGGGATCTACCTGCACGCTAGAGTGCAAATGGAAGTCGGGTCAGTTGGTCGATTCTTCATATTCTCCATATATTGTTTTGCATGTGGGGGGAGCAGAGCAGCACCAGCAGCAGCAGCATCTGCTGTCTGTGGCTGAAGTTCACAGAGATTTTGGAACGCTGCCAGCTGAAAGTCAAAGTTATAACCCCCAAAACTGCCTCTGCCACTCTCTCAGCGCCTTGGGATATTTACTTTATTTTATTATGTATTCGTTTTGGGTTGCAGCACACAGATTTTCTTAATATCCACCCTCCCCTCCCTCCCTCCAATGCATAAGTCTTAAATGCGTAGCAGTTCTCAAAATATAGACCCCAAAAAAAAAAAGACGAAGGAAAAGCGTTTCGATAACAGCTCGAAGGCATTTTATTTTTATGAGCAACAACAACGACAGCAAAAGCTACAAGCCCGGGGCGTGACAGTCAGTACGCCTCCCTGTAGTCCGTCCTCCCCCCATACCACACCCCAACCTCCACCATTCCGCTCCCGGCTAAGGAAAACAGCTGTCGCCAATGTTGGCGACAAAAACTCTCTTAGACAGAAAACGACTTATTTTTTGGCACGAAACGCAAAAACACAAAAAGTATCTTTTTGGCTCAAAATTAAAAGAAAACATATATGCACACACACATACACACACACAAACAACACTCACACAGAAAGTACTTTAGCACTGTGTGTGTATTTAGTCTAAGGAAAATCTCTAAAGTAACACAGATTTCTAGCGACACACACAAGATGCAAAAGCAGCAATGAAAATCCGAAAGACAACCGCAGCGCGGCGCATTTAATTTTAGATTTATTTATACAGGGTGCTCTTCACGCTGCGGCTGCTGCTGCTTCTCAAAATCTGGCTGGCAGCAGGTGGCAAAATGCCTAACACAACAGGATTGGATTTAAACGTAATCCCTTTTCAGCCCCAGGAAAGTCATTGGAAAAGGTAGCAGCCTCTTCACTCTCTGTTTGTGTCCATTAACTGTGTGCAAACGACAACAAAAAAGAAAATTTTGATTTTTTATGCGTATCTACGTCACACGGACATTAAAGAGGAAAAAATCTGTTTTTTCTAGGATGTAAAATTTAATAGGCGACATCATTTTAATGTACAAAATGACATCAAGGAAAGGCTAATCGAATATTAATGAAATTTAGAAGAAAGGTTTTCATACAAGCATTCATTTCTCGAGCGATTCTAGTTTGCATGGAAACACACAGACGGAAGAGCATGCTCATCAATAATATATACACCTTGTGGAATCTCCTTGAATCCTTTACAAACAAACCAAAACAACACACTTGATTCAAGCACTTGCATGATAGGAATAAAATGACTAAATTCTCGTAAAATATATTCTAACAAAATGAAAGCAGTCATCCTCAAACTCGGACTTATTGACTATGGTTCGAAATACTACATTCAAAGTTGGAAACGTTATTCTAGCTCGAAGTGCATGTACAAATTATACTCTTAGAAAATGCTTCTAGAAGCGGGACAAAATTATAAATGCCATAAGCGGATCTAACTGTCAAAGTATAAATACTAAATTGAAAGTTGGAAACGAGATTCCGGCTCAAAATTTAAATACAAATTTTGTAAATCATCATTAAATTTTGGTCTTCTCGCTGTATCCTTCTTAAGGAGGCAACAGCAAATCACTTTGCTGCAAGAGTGCCCCATCACTGCACGAATGCTAATGAATTGGAAAAGCATGCTGAGAGCGATCATTGGGGAGCACCCCTTATCCCCTACCCCTCCGTATGTGTGTGAGAGACATCAACAGTGCCTCCTAAGTGAGTGCTGCTGCTGCTGCTGACTATTTGTTTTTTTGTTATTTGGTCCCTGGCGACACGTTTCCTAGTCGCAGTCACCATCGCAGTCGACAAGATTTCGATTTGGTTGATGATTCTGCTGCTGCTCAGTTCTGCTCTGCTCTGCTCTGCTGAAAGCGTCGCGTGGGTTATTTTTTTTTCGAATCGGTTGGCATTTGTCGCCCAAATGTTCACACATTCATTTTATGCGACGTTTTTGTTTTTTTTTTCCCTTTGTTTTTGAGATTTGAAATGCAACTAAAATAAATATATTTTTAGAGCGCATTTTGTTTTACCTTTTTCTTTTTTGGCTTTTTTTTGTTGACTGCTTCTTTGTTGCTGTGCTGTAGAAATTTCCACTCGTTGATTTTCTTGATTTGTTTTTTTTTATTTAACTTTGTTAATGATTCTTTTTTTTTTTTTGGGTATGTCGTGCTTGATTTGATCCCAAATCTTTCATGGGCTGTTTAGCAAAATATATTAGCACCTTTTTTAATTCATTTACTTATTATTTGCCGTTTGCTTATTTTTGTTATTTGTTATTATTATTGTGGTTGTGGCTGTGGTTGTTGTTGTACCGGAACGCGTGCGCTTTAAATATTTATTTTGCCATTAAAATACATAACATTTTTCATATTTTATCACATTTTTTTGGAAAAAATAACCTTTCGTACGTGTGCATGCGTGTGTGTGTGAGCGAGCCAGCAGGTCAATAGATTGGGTGAGAGGGAGCAGGGGGTCTAATCTGATACGTTTATCAACTCATCAAAGGGCAGTCAAAATGCCAACGTGAATATATAATGGCAAATTCCTATGCAAGCGTGAATGGGAGAGCGGGGGAGGTGGTGAGAGAGAACGTAAGGACTTAACGGTTATCGAGTTGTCAGTGTGTCCGTGTGCATGCGTGCGTTCGTGCGTCTGTATGTGTGTAGTTGCTGTTGTTGTTTATGGCCACACTACGTTGTTACGTATACGCAACGTGTGCAAATGGCAACACACAAGGGACGACGCCACGTAATGAAAGGACAGCAAGAGAGAGAGAGAGTGAGAGAGCCGTCGATGACTGTGTGACTATTTGCTGTGCGAGGGAGGGGAAAAGAGGCAGAGTAGAGGCAGTGGGAGAGGGAGCGGTTGCTTGCTTTTCCACGGTTGGCGTATACACAAAAATTGTTTCAATTCTCAACAAGAACAACAACAACGAAAACATCGGAAATTTCTGTGTCACGCATAAAATATAAACTCCTTGCTCTCTTTGGGGCTGACACTTGCCACGACATTATTGTTGCTGTTACTGTTTTTTTCCGCTGAAAATCGCCAACAGAACAAAACAACAACAGCAACAACAATTAAAGCTACAGAGCCAAAAATCAAGTACGTTCATGTGTTTTATATCCACACACACATACATACATTTATATATATTATATATATGATATGTACATATATATAATATGTATATATGTATTTGTGGCCGCCGCTGATTTCTGTTTTTGTCGCTATTCGCCTGGCTGCCTGGGCTCACTTGGCCGAAATAGTAATTTTAATTTCGTTGAGTATTGTCTGGCCGGGTCTAAAACAAAAAAAAAGAATTATATTTTTTATGGCTTTTTTGGCGAAAAAAACGCAGTTTATATTTTTAAACACGACGCGTTCGTTGTTAACTGTTGTTGCTGTTGTTGTTGTTGCAGCACAGAAGAACGCACGAAAACTGGCACACACACAGAGGTATATAAACACACACATACGCACATACACACATACAAAGGCAAGCGTGTGCACGCTACTAAAATGTCGTCTAACGTACGAGTTTTGCTGCTGCTGCGGTTGACTGCGACGTCGACGTCGTTTCACGTATAACTTGTATATATATAAATATATTTAGATATATATATATATATGTATATTTTTGTGTGTGAAAACCGAAAAAAACGTGAAAAACGTTTTGTGTGCGCGACGACGACGACTTGGCGACGGCAAGAGAGTGTGTGTGTGGCAGAAGCAGAAGTGTTGCAATCACGACGGTAGAACAACGACTCAGCCAACAACACACGACGAACGCAACGCGACCAACTTGGGCCCCCAACAAGGCAGCCAGCAGCAAGCAGTAGCAGTGACGCTGACGTCAACAGCGGCGCTAGCAGCTACGTTCGGCCGAACATTCGGCATTTGCTTGGCGTTCGGCTCTCTTTGCGCTCTCGGCTCTTTCGCTCTCTTGAGCTCCCTTTGCTTTCTGGCGCTCTTTTTGTTTTCTAGCGAGGGATGCAATGCACGTGCGAGAGCGTGTCTATATGTGTGTATGCATGTGTGTGTGAAAAAGATTACAATAAACACATTTTAGCGATATTACATATTTGGCCTATTTATTAAGCAGGCAGCAATAGCAGCAACAACAACTGAACTCCCACAACCACTCTCGCTCTCTCTCGCAGTCGCTCTCTCTTTGTGTGTCGTTCGCGATTAGAGTTGTTGACGTCGACGCCACTGCTGCTGCTGCGCTATGGATGGCCAAGCAAACACAGTTATGTTTGCCGCTGCCGACGTCGCCGCAGCTGCGTGCGTTTTTTGATTCTTTGCTTATTGTGCAATGAGCCATGGCGACTTAATTGCTTTTCGTTTGGGCTTTTGGCTTCTATAACAGCAGCAGCAGCAACAACAACAATAGTAGCAGCAGCAATAACAATAAGAGCAGCAACTGCCAGTTTTTATTTTCTCTTTGCGGTACGCTGCACTTCAAATGCTTATTGTTGTTGCTGCTGCTGCCAACGCTGCTCCCTCTGCTGCTGCTGCTCCCTCTACTGCTGTTCCCTCTGCCGCTGCTGCTGTCGTTCTATCTGTCATGGCGGAGGCGCATAAATAACGGCGCTGATAAAAACTGGGCGAAGGGCGTGCACACACACACACATACACACATAGACGTAATTATGGCCAGCGCTTTTATCAACTTTACGTTGTTTTTATTTTCGTTTTTTTATTGTTTCTTTATTTTTTAGTAAAGCTCTCGATTACATAAGCGATGGAAATCTGCCTGGGAACAAGCGCATGAAACAGCCGGACGTAAGTGTGTGTGTGCGAAGTTGGAAAATTTGAATTTTTAGCATTTCAGCATACAGAGAGCAGCGCAAAGAAAAACAATCATGATAATTAAATTGAGTTCACTGATGCGTATACTTAACATTAAATTCAAAAGCAACGGCAACAAAAGCAGATTCCTCTGCCTCCGTCGCTCTTCTGCTGCTGTCACTGCTCTCAACGAGCACGTCGTCGCCTCAAAAAGGAAAATAAAAAATAATATTTTAAATTATAAAAAGAACCTTCAACTGCCAGCGCTGAAGAAATCGCTGTCGCTTGTGGGGTTGGGGATTGTTCGCTTGCTTCCGTTGTATTAGCGAAAAAACAAGAAGAAAAAAATATATAGGTTAACATTGGCGCTAGGTATCCCGCATGCTTGCCAGAGCGAGAGAGCGACATGCAAATGTGGGCCGAAGTTGCTCAGACGCGCTCTCTTCGTACACCGCCACCCCCGACAAAAACAACAGCAACTTAATCACAAAAAATCAAAGCCACTTTTTGCTCTTAAGTGCAAAAATCAGCAGCAGCAGTAGCCAACCCTAAAGCAGCAGCACCTTATCGCGCTCTCTTAAACAGAGCAAAACGAAGCCTGTCGGCTGTTAAGAGAGCCAAACGAGAGTGGACGAGTGAAAGACAGACAGAGAGAGGGAGAGAGTGCGTGGGCGACACAGGAAACAGTTTCCTAGTTGGAACTAGCGTAAAAAGCAGCGCAGCCTTAAATAGAGCAAACGTCACCGTTGCGTGTTATGCTATTGCCTCTCTCCCTCTCCCTCACTCACAATCCTACTCCTATGCTGGCCTGCTCACTCTTTAGGCTTGTTTATTCAGGTTGGGATGGGTATAATAAAGTGTAGCAAGCTCTAATTATATAAATAACTGTATAAACAAAATGCGATTTCGAATTTATGAAAAATGCTTATTAAGGATATTAATTCATAATAAATGTACACAATTTAAAAGAGCATCTATTATTTGCTGAGCACTTTCCCTCAACTCAACGCGCTCCAATTGGATTCTGCTTAGTCGCCGCCTAATAAATTACACAAACCTAACCTCAACAGCTGTTAAATGGACCGCAAAATGTAAGCGGCGCATATCATGTGAAAGACGACTTTTTAATGGGTCAGCAATGGGTCCGTCTGTTCATTTGTCCGTCTGGTTGTCGGTTTTACTGGGAGTGCGACCTTAAAGCGCATTAGCAACAGTCGAATAAATTGTAATAATTTTATTAGCAAACATGAAAAGCGGACTGGGTAGCAACCACACTGGCCAGCACCGGTTGGTAATTTCGAAAGGTGTGTTTTTGGCTCCACTTTGGAAGTTTTCAACAAATCCAATAAGAAAACGTAACATAAACAGCGAACGGCAGAGCAAGCGAGAGAGAAAGAGTGAGAATGCGCGACAAGTGCAGGCCGCTCAAGGTAAATGCGTCGCAGCTGCAGTCGTCGTCGGCGTCACCAGAGTGCAAGATCAACTGAAGCCGAGTGGCCGAAAAACGAGCACGATAGAAAATGAGAGAGAGCGAGCGAGAGAGAGGGAGAGAGCGAGCGCAACTAAATGCCAAGCAAAAGAAAAACCACGCGCGATTGACAATCAGACTACACACACACACACACACAAACACACACACTTGCATGAAGATATGAACATTTGGATGCTGACCAGTGTTAACAATTATTTACAGCTCTTTGCAGCCAAAAGAAGCTATGAATGGTTTAACTTTTTAACGGCAGCTATTTTCCAAACAAAAACTAGCCTTTTTCTTGCAAAGTTCGCCTTTTTGAAAGCTTTTTTTTATTTTCCTTGCCAAAGCTGTCAAAACAAAAACAAAAATAAATTAAAAGCTAAGACTATTTGACGACAATTTCACAACAAGAACTAGCTATTTTCTGGCGTAGTCTGATCAACACTGTTGGTAGTCATCCGTTCGCCTAGCGTCAAGTGTTGACTAAATGCAAAGAACAAATCGGCCAGCAGCCAAGACTTGTTTTGTTTTTTTTTTAGAAGCAGGCAAAGCAAAAGCAAAAAGAACCTTTTTCCTCGCTCGCATTTGACACACTGACCCAATTCCCGGTTTCGATTTTCTGGTTTTTCTTACAACAAATACACGTTTTCCGCTTAATGCACACAAACACACATGCACATAAATGCGTGTGTTTAGAAAAACGAGTTGCATGCAGCAGATCAGAATTTTCGCCCGCCAATTGTATTAAATATGCCAAAACAAAAAAAAAACAATAAAAACAATATGGCCCCCCGCACTCACCGTTATTCCGGAGATTCTTGCTTTGGCTTTTGCTGTCGCACTCGCACGCACACGCAACAAATTGTAGATGGAGTAGCAGGAGCAGGAGGTACGCCGATGTTTCTTTTTTTTGGTTGGTAGTTGCGACGTAACGTGAACGTTATTACTCAATACGAAAGAACGTTGCGCAGGTTTAACGGATGCACGATGACGGTTAAAAACGGTAAAACGGTTAATTGATTAATTGGTGGTTTTTTCTTGTTTTGTTTTCTGTTTTCCTTGTGTTTTGGGGGGGGGTTCCGATTTTAAAGTTGAACTACACTATTTTTTATTTTATTTATATTTTACACTATTAGAGATCTTACTGCCTAGAAATCACAATTACAAGTGAAAATCGGAGCCGAAAAAAATATAGACAGTTCAACGTAAACATGAATTTTAACCCAACGACTACTTTATGTCCTTATGTAGCAGCATCTTATTCGTTACACATTCACAAATACAATGAGTTTTGTTGTTGTTGTTGCTGCTGCTGCTGCTGCTGCTGCATGTGCAGCACTTACGTCGTCTATAAAAAGGTTGCTGCTACTTGTGGGGATTATCGTCAACAACAACAAAAGCACTTTTCCCGCACACCGAAATTTTCATGTGACGTAACAATTTTGGTTAATTTTCAATGTATACGAATTGGGTGTAAATCATTTAACTGGTCACTGGCTGCGCTTCGAAAACATATAACGGTGTTTTTCAATTCAAAATCAGTCGAAGAGGCAACAATGATCCGAACACACGGCACACACAATTATTTTTAACGTAAATAATGATTTGGTTGTCAGTGTTGGTAGGTTAGCTCAACGGTGCGGGTGAGTGTTGGCAAATGCTGTTATCTGGCTGTTAAGTGGGGATCTTAAGCGCGGTATGCTGTTAACAGCACAAGCACTAAGTAAAATAATTATAAATCTAAGCAATGACGCATCGATTTTTGATAGTCTCCTATTGCAAGCTGTATTTGGTCAACAGTCACATTTAGCTCATGCAAACTGTCATTTAGTGGTTATGCAAACAGCTGTCTGCTGTTGTGATTTGCTTGCTTATGCAGCCCTGGCTTATGTAAATTGCACTTGACGCTCGTAAATTTCTCAGTTCGCTTTGTGTATGGGTTTAAAGCCTGCCAGCACCAGTAAAATTCAATTTACAGCTACAAACTTAGATTCTTACTTGATTTCATAAAAAAAAGCAGCACAAAATAAATACAGATGCATTTTGTAACGAAATTTAAAAATGCGCCCAGCTGTTAATAACAGTACGAACTGCAAAAAACTGTTAAGCGCACAGCTGAGCGCATTGCACAAAATCAACATTGGAAAAAGAGCAATAGAAAACGACGCATAAAAAAGAACGCTTACAAATGCGCTAAGTAAACATGTCGCTGGTGGATCATGACTCATGGTGAGCACAATAATTATTATATGTCAGTCAGATTCTAAATGTTTGCTGACTCTGCAGGGATATCGAGCATGAGGGCTGCGAACGTTTGCGTCGCCAGATTTTGGGGCAGTTGAATGATCGCCGCCAGCTGCTGGTCAACTCCAGGGAATATGTCCAGCTAACGGACAGCATACAGACGGGCATTGAGCAGCTGCGTAAGGATTTGAAGCATCTGCGCGTGATGCTGGACAATGCTATCACTTGGGAGACGAGTCCCCAACACGAGTTGCAGCAACGTCGCATCAACTGGGACAAGTTGGAGTCGCAACTGCGCGAAATAGATGCGGGCTTCACGAGCAGCACGCGCGCTAATCAGCTAACGCAGACAACGACAAGCGGTTCGTTTTGGCAGGCAGCTGGCAGCAATGCTGCGCCTAAACCGCCACCTCCCCACGATGTTGCCTCGCTGCAGCAGCGGCAAGCTGAGATTCTGGATCATCAGAATCGTGGCCTAGAGGCGCTGTCAGCAACAATATCGCGTCAACGCAACCTTGCCACACAACTGGGCCAAGAGGTTGAGGATCAGAATGATCTGCTCGACAATCTATCCAATACGATGGGTCGCGTCGAGCTGGGCGTGCAACAAGAGACGCACAACATCAGCCAGGTGAACAGACGCGACAGCACCTGGTGCTACTGGCTGCTGATAATATCGCTCTTCGTGGCCATCATTGTCGTCATCTTTGTCTAGTTAACTGGACCAAATGTCAACTTATCCAATTGTTATATATACATATATACATATATATATCCGATATTCTATATGTAATCTGCCTGAAACGCCTGTGTATTCCAAGAATGTTTCATAGATGGTCAATCAAAAATACATATATATACATAAATATACATAAATATATACAGTATGTATATATATAAAGATCGAATATCTATATATATGATATTCTCTAGCCCCCTTTGCTGTGGGTATTTTTAATTATGTTTACACATCAACTATTCCAAAAACCGATCAGTTTTTAAAGTAACAAATTCTTTTTAATTTTAACAGATTAAAATATAATTATTTTGAATGTTTTCTTTTGCTATAAATTGATTGTAATAAAGTTGAAAAAGTCTATTTTAAAGTGTATTGAAAAACACAGTTGAAAAATGTTTTAAGAAACAAGAATTTCAGATCGATATCGATAGCGATTTTGATTAAGATCGTAATATTTATTTGCTTAACTGTCAATCAATTATTCAGTGTCTGCTCTTAGGGTCTGTTATATGTCTTCTATATAGATCAGATCAGGATAAGAATTTCAGATTGCATTGAAAATAGTTTTCCAAGTTTGTTTTGTAAAAGTATTTTTGTAGTTTCCAATAGTAAATCAAATTTTTGATTGGGATCACAATATTTATTTATCTATCAATTAATTGATTCACTGTCTGCTGGGCCTCATCTCCAGTTGTATCCTACTATATAGTAAGATCAGCTCGTGAATCGTTTTCGTTTTGGTTTCCAACAGGTTTATTTGCAGCACGGATTTAAATTACATTTACGGTTTAACATGGGTTGATCGATTAACTACAGACTTAAGCCAAATCGGAGGCGTAGGGCACATTGGCCAGGTGGCCGATGGCGCCGACGGACAGTTTGGAGCCGGCGACCTTCTTGGCTGCGGCCTGCACCTGTTGCAGCGAGATGCCATCGATGGCAGCCACCAAGGCGTCAGCTTCCAGAACGGTTCTATTCAGCGCAGCCTGGCGACCAAGCTCCTTGATCAGGCCACCATCCGAGGCGTACTTGGCGATGGTGCGTGCCTTCAGCAGTGCCTTGCCACGGGCCACATCCTTGTCGGAGATGGAACCGGATTTCAAAGCGCGCACCAGAAAATCAACAGCTTTGCCAATATCCTTGCCATCGGCGGCAGTCACAAAGCCAAAGAGGCCAGCATCCGAATAGCTCTTATTGAGTGCACGAACTGAAATGGGCGCATCTCCGCCAGCACAGCTGACAGCCTCGCCAAAGGCACCCGATGACTTGCCACGTTTGGTGGCAGCTCCGCCACCAACAGCTTGCGATAAGATGGCAAATGCCAAAGCCTCCTTCTGATTGCTGGCAGCTCCACCCTCGCCAGCCACTGCTACCACGGCCCGGTGTCCAGCTGTATCTTTGCGTGCATCGCCGCCATAGTAGCTGGACGAGCTCTGGGCACCACCGCCGCCGCTGGGGAAGCTTAGGCTCTGGGCGAAACCGGAGAGCAGATTATTCTCGACACCGACACCGACAACAGCAGCGTTGCCAGCGGAGAAAGTGCTAGCCACATAGTGCAACAGACTCTCCGAGGACAATTTGCCCAGCTGGAAGCGGGGTATGTAGATGGAGTTGCCTAGACCACGACGGAATGCAGCCTTGTGGACCAGCTCAATGGCGCGCTCCTGCAAAAGATGACAGTTGGGATTTAGATTTGAAATTTACGTTATTTAAATTTTTCTCTATATTTATTTATATTTAAATTATTTATTTGCTTACCTCTGTGCTGACCGCATCCAGTTGATTGCGCACTGTTTTGGCATTATCCTTAATCTCCCATGGCTTGAAGGCGGGCTGCAGCAGATCCTGCATATAACGCAGACCTGTCTCCACATTATCCGCTGTCGTCTCCACGGTGTACCCGACGAGTTCCCGATCTCCCCAGGTGGTCAAAGTGCCTCCCACCTGCTGAATGTTGCGCTGTATGGCAAATGCACTCGACCTCTGGGTGCTCAGTAGACCAGCGAGGCGCAGCATGTGTGAGGCGCCCAGTGTGTCATAAGCCTCATTACGGGATCCGGCACTGCAAATGCTCTTAATGCTTGAGAGGAAGCAGTTCCAATGAGAGACTGAGAAACTTACCGCAACACAATCGAGACACGGGCAATGGGAACGGAGGCATCGGCTGTGGCCACCACCAGTTTGTTCTCCAGCACGTTCACATTGATGGCGGAGGTGTCGCCAACAAGACGTGGGCAGGTGGCATAACCGCGTTTCTAGCCGACAAAACAATAACAATTACAAATTGCAAACATTTTTCTTAAAGTTTTACGTAACACGATTTTGGCCAATTGGAAGTTTTTTCTTTTTTGTTGGTTAAGTTTGGCGGGTTGACAAGCCCCAATGACTTACAGCGATTGAGCGCAAGAGATGCGTCTTGCTTGCGTTGCAGGCCATTGCGTTGGATATTCAACAAATTTGCTAACAAGTTTTTACTTAACAATTAATCGCAGCTAGCGACGACTATTTTTCCCACACCCGTTCGTTCCTAAAAATTAGCGATGTGCACCAAGTGCCAAACTATCGATGTGTTAATCGATGTATGAGTTGTGCGGCCACACTTGAATTACAAATTTAATGTTACTTTGTTTTTTGTTATTGAAGTATTTATTATAATTAAAATGATGTTCAGCTAGACTTACAGCAATTGAGCGCAGGAGATGCGTCTTTTATTTAATAAAATGGCTAACAAATTTGATAATTCGTTCCCACAAATTAGTAACGTGCACGTTATGCTAAAATATCGATTTGTTTTAGAGTTGTGCTGATCGATATGAGTTATACCACACTTTACAATTTTTAATTTTTACTTTATTTATTGTATTATTAAAGTATTTATTATAATTACAATGATGTTAGACTATCATTTCCAAATCGCGCGCATAGCTGAGCACCTGCTCCGCCAGTTCTTCCGATGGCAGCAGCTCCTTGGGCTTGATGCTTCGATCGGTGAAACTGTAATTTCCATTGCCTTCCAGTTTCCATTGGCGTTTCTCGCCAAAGGCCTTAATCTCGTCCGGAACACGCAGATTGAGTCGTTTGGCGGCATCCTTGGCGGAGATTTTCTCGTAGGACATTTCAATGCAGGCACCAATCTCATCACGCACCGTCTCCACCAGCAGATCCATGAAATAATTGTAGATCTCGGCGGGCATTGAGGAATTGGCTTGGAAAATCTTATTGTAGCGTCCCTCCATGATGTACTGTTCCAGTGCCAGAATGGGTCGGATGTACTGATTATGCTGAATGATGTCAACCGAGAGCAATTCGAGCTCGGTGTGGAAATCAGAGACGCGATTTCCGGACAACAAATACAGCAAATTGAGGCCAAGTAATTTGTATTTGTTATCCGATTCGCCGATGATTTTGGCGTAGTCGTAGTAGTAGCACTTCAGCTGGGACATGTACCGTTCGAAGGCCAGAAGATCCTTGCTGAGCACACTGTGCTCCACGGCCACTTCCAACACGGAGCGGGCCAACAAAAGTTGTCGCTTTGAGTTTTGAGCATCGTTGCCATCTGTGGGCAGAAAAGCCAATTTTACCAGTGCCACTTTCAGCTGATCCAACAGCTGACCGCATTTCGGCGTATTTGGCGGTTTCTTTGTCCACTCAGCCGTCAGCTCCTTGTATAGAGACTCCACTGTAGCCATTTTTATTTATTTATTTATTAGATTTTAAGAAAAACACAATTTGCGAGCTGAGAATGATTTTCGCTTTTGCTCTTCCTCTACCTCTATTGCCATTCACAGCGCGACACGATGTCATCTCAATTGACAACTCTTTTTTCATATCGCTATGCTAAGCGATAGTATCGATAGCTGTAGGAGACGCCGACATATTGTGTGACATTCTTGCATATTTCGAAACGAAAACTGGCTTTAAAAATGTCAGAGGATAAGAATATTTGGGATGATAGCCTCCTGATTAAGGCATACGATGACTCTGTGAACTTGGCACGGGAAACGCTTGCTCGTCAAATTGCCGATGCGACCAATCGACGCGAGGAGGACAACAATAAAGCCGAAGCGCTATGGGAGCAGCCGGTTCAGCAGAAGATTTACATGGCGGGCGACTTTGTCCGGGCCACCTATACAGATGGCGTGGACTACGAGGCCACTGTGGTGTCCATCGATGAGCAGACGCAGAAATGCGTACTCCGCTACATGGGCTATGGAAATGAGCAAGAAGTGCCGCTCTCACTCCTGCTGCCCAGCTGGGGCGACAAAGCACGAAACGATCAAATTTTATGCGCCATGCAAATAGAAGGCGAGGTGGAGGAGCAGCAGCAAAAGCAACAATGTGCGAAGACTTCCAAGAAGTCGACGGCCAAAGGAAAGCAGACAAATCGCGGACAATTGGCAGCTCCTTCGCCAGGTTTGGTGATGCCGCCAATGCCATTGGTGCCGCCAATGTTTACACCAGGCGGTGGCATCGATGGTGAACCGGAACAGGATTTTGTTGCCATGCTCACCGCCTGGTACATGTCGGGCTATTATACGGGCCTCTATCAGGGCAGGAAGGAGAGCAGTGCCAAGAAGAAGACAACGAAGAAATAAATGAAAATGTTTCAATTTGTTGTAAAAGGGAAAGACTCTTGTAGGCATTAAGAATAAATAAATACATTAAGAATAAAGAAATTTGAGCATAAATTTTTGTTCACTTCGATAACTTATCTTTGTCGATAAGTTAAGCCGGCGATCGACGCTGTGTTCGGTTATCGTTTGCCAGCCAAAATGCTGCCGAGTAGAAATCTGCGTAAGATTTGCATCTAATTATAAAAACAAATAAATAATTACTCGTTTGCAGCACCAAATCGCATTATTGAGCTGAGCGATCGCTTAAAGCCTATTTTGCTGCTTTACGAATATGCCCAAAAATACTACAAATGCAAAAGCTATCGGAATAGTCCGGGCATCAACTGGCTCGAGATTTGTGTGCATCACGAAGGAGTTCTCAATTTTACGGCGGATCCGCATCTGCTGATTCTCAACGCCATCTTTGATGCTGTCGAGGGTCAACAATTTATACCAGTCCATTATAAGGTGGGTATTCAACTTGATTTCTGCTAATTCGCTGCTCATTTTATGCTGACTTTTGCAGAGTGGACATCATGTGGACAGCTTTCTCGTGCGCTCTTGCACACCGGCCGTGGACAGTCTGTTTAAGCGTGGCTTGTGCATTCAGGTCTCCACCGGCGCCAAACTCTATTTGACCGTCTGGCTCAATGTGGCCGAATACAATTCGCAACAGATTTTACCGGTTGTTGTCATTTCACAGGTAAAACTGGAAGTTTTTAAGAAGTTTAAGTCTATGGTCACAAAACGGGTCAAAAATTAAAATACTCCAAAGGTCTGCAAAAGATTAAAGCGCAAAAATTTAAGTAATATCTTTCAATCAGGTAATTGGCCGCCTGATGGACAATCTGGAGGATTATCAGGGAGTGCAGCGAGTGCTGAATCTGAGCAATTTCGCTGCAAATCCGTGTTTCAGTAATTTTGTGGTCAGATTGTCCAATTTGGCCACCTTGCAGCTGGTGTGCACAACCGTTTACAACAATGATGATCGCCGTAGAACGATTAATGGCTTTAATCTGGCCAATAATCACATCAGCGATCTGGGACCACTGAAACTCTTTGGCGATATCGACTTTAGCCTGCTCGATCTCAGCGGCAACATGGTAAGGATTTTCTTTCACTTATATAAAATTGCAAAGTTGTCTCAAATTCTCTTCCTCTCAATTTCTCTATCTCAGATAAATTCCTCAAAGCGTCTTTGCGCCGACTTAGCCCGTTTTCGTGCAAAGCAAATAAATCTGGCTCAAAATCCCATAACTCGATTGGCGAACTATCCCAACTGCCTGAGGCCATTGATTGGCAATTTTGAGATTGTGGTAAGCAAAACTGCTATTAATGAATCATCTTTGTTAATAGTAAGTCTGTAGGATGGCGTTCCATTTGAGAGGCTTGGCAAACTGTACACGCCCCTCGACTATGAGATCGATACGGAGTCGGATGGCGTCTTAGTTGATGCCAGTTGTAAATCAAATCTGGACCAATTTAGGGACAGCGAGAATTGGCATGCCTTTTTGGTAATGGCAACTCCTGCATTCTTTTGCAACAATTCGAATAATTATGATTGATATCAAACTATTTTAGATACCTGATCCGGTGCATGAGTTTTCGAAGGAGGCATTTTTCAACTTTTTCTTCATTTCGGTGTCGCCAGAACTGAGCGAATTTTATCCCTGTTACTACAAGGTGAGTTGAATTGGGAATTGTTAAAGATTGTTGTTAGTATTGTATCTATTTATTATAATGTACTTAAGATACATTTAGATTTTGGATATTTTTTTGAATTATTTTACTTTTATCTTCCGTTTTTGAAGTACGTTGGTGGCGAGCATAAATTTCTGGTGCGTTGCTGCTACGATCAGATCGAGTATCTGGTGCACAGCCGCAATCTGATGTTGGAAATACCGCAACTGGTGGCAGATGGCGAGGCGCACGTCTTAAGCAATGACCGCCAGATACCCTTCTATCTGCGGATGGACGTCTGCGTCTTTAGGCAGGGCCAAGTGGAGCCCACGAAATGCATTGAGCTGGCAATGCAGAAACGTTTCAGTGCCATCAATCGTGTGCTCAACTTGGAACAGTTCCAAAAGGCCGACGGACTGGAGAATGTGATTGTGCTCCTCGGCTCACAAAAGATCCTGCACAGCGTACTGAGGATGGCGTCACGCAAGTTTCTGGGCAATTGCCAGGATCTGCGATTGGGCAGTAATGCGATTATAAGTCTGAGTAATTTGCGCACATTATCGATGCTGTGCAGCCTGCAGGCGCTGGATCTGGGCCTCAATTGGATCTATGATTTAGCGGATATTGATGTGCTGCGAGACGTGCCCTTGAAATCGTTGCGCCTCGAAGGGAATCCCGTGTGCCGCAATTATCCGCTGCCCAGTGCGTACATTAAGGCTGTGAAGGAAATATGTCCGAGTCTGCTCACATTGGACGATGTGGATTTGAGCGGCCGGCCGGGTGTGGCGACCCAAAAAGATTACCTAAGCGACACGGCTGCCTATGAACTAACCGGGGAGCTCTTCTTGTATCCCTTTCTGCGTGAATTTGAGCAGCTGGATAAACGCTTTAATTTGATAAAATTCTACTCGGATAAGTCCATATTCACATTGACTTCCAGCTATGATATTACACGCAGCGCCCGACCATCGAATGAGCTGTTTAAACGCATCAACAAATACAATTATCATAGCCGAAATCTGTTGAAGAACTCGCGCGACACGTGCCGCATCAATGTGGGCGCCCAGGATATTATGGAGGTGCTGATGCAGCTGCCCGTGGTCACCCATGACTATGTCTCGCTGCAGACGAATGTGCTGCACTATGACCCGAACATGGCTGTGATCTATGTGAATGGTGTGCTGCGCGATGAGCCGGACTTGTTGCTGGCCTTTAGCAGGCAATTTGTGCTCAAAGTGGATGCTGTCGGCTTGGTAAGTAAGTCGATAGATTGTCTAAATGGCATTTCATGCTAAAATTGTCTTGCTTTCATTCTCTTATTCAAAAAGGGCGTAGGGAAACGAGCGCGCCGCATGAGGATCGTCAACGAGAGCTTTAACATTATGAATCCCACCAAAAAGCAACTGAGAGATGCCTTCAAGTTCCGGGAGGTCGAGGAACCAACACAGCTACAATTCAAAGAAGACAGCTCAGTCGATGTCAAGGAGCACAAACTGCACATATTCAAGGAGGTAACTGGACTGCGTCCCAAATGGTGCACCCGTCTCGTGCAAGAGGAAGCCAACTGGGATTTCCAGCTCGCAATCGAGCAGTTCCTAGCCATGGAGTCCAACAACGAATTGCCAGACGATGCTTTTCTCTAAAAGCCCCTCTCTAAAAGCACCTCTCTAAAAACTGAATTTCTGCTGTTGTCCCTTTTGTATCAAGCCGTAAAAAAAACGTATTTCATTTATCATCATTTCGTGAATAATTGTAAGATTTGAGGATTGTGGAAGTCTCTCATCTTCCATGATTCAGACAAGTTGCCACACATTCCAGCAGCAACAATTTATAAATAGCTCGCCACAAAATAACAAGCGTCTGAAAGCAATGCGAAAAATGTGGCTTTTCTTCAGAAATGTAACTTAGTTTCTGCTGAGCAAAATAAAAGTGTTTTTTTTTGCATTCGTCGCTTCATTTTCATTTTAGAAGCGTTTTCGCGCGCGGTTCTCTTCTACTCGTTGGCTGTTGTTTGCCCGTTAACGGCGGTTTGTGCGAATCGGTTAAGCAATCCATTTGCCTCTCTCGAGTGCATTTCAAATAGACCTCTGCGAATTTGTAGTTGATCGTTTTTTATTTTATTTTATTTACGGCGCTTTAAATGTCGCATTAACAATTAAGTATTTGGCAACAGTTCATATTTGTGTCTTACATATATAAGCATAAATCTCACTTAATTAGCTTAAAATTCCATTTGGAATTAAAATTATATTAAAATTATGTGTATTATCTTCTCAAATACTTTTGGTTATATAATAAATATGATGTGCCTTAAAATTATAATGACTTTACATCTGATTTGACCAATTAGGAATGTCTAAGTAAATTCCAACCTTATTCTGTCGTATTACAGGAATTTGGCTGCAAATGAACATTACATCAAATATCCAACTTCCTGCCAACTATATAGATCCATTTGGGCTGATGGCTAAAGACAGCTCGGCTCAGGACAGAATGACAGGTGGGCAATGGCAAACTGCAGCAATTTGTGAGTCGCCAAATAATTAGGCTAATTTCAAAGCAGTATATACATATGTATGTGTGTGTGTGTGCATAAGTGTTGCCATTTTCTTTGACTAAAATTTCATCGGAATCTCGATTGCAGACCCACCCTTTTATTGACTTGACCAAACTCAACTCAAGTCAACTCCTTGGCAGACGCCAGGCGAGCAATTTAAATGCCACACCTTTTTGGACGCTACACGTGTCTCCCTCCAGCCCCGCTTCTCCGCTCTAGACAGTTCCAGTCCCAAACCCAACAGGAGACACATATGACACTCGTTGCGGCTGTTTTGGATGGCAGTTCAAGGATATCGATAAAGGGCTGGGCAACATAATTTTCCTGCGCTTTCCTTTTGCATATAAATATTCAAGTTTTTCTTTGCACTTGCAGCTCTACATCAGAATGGAGTAAAACTTCAGCTGGAGGTTGCGAATTGATAAGGTTTATGAATTTCCTTTCCAAATAGTAAGAGAGGGTGTCAAGCAAAAATGAAAAATATTTTCAAACCGGTTTCTCTAGTTGTTAAACACTTTTCATGGCTGCAGTTGCAGTTGTTGGCCCAAATTCGAGTCGCGATCAGGTAGCTGTAACTCGAAGCGTTAACAACAAGCAAACACACACACACACACACACACACATACAGCCAGCTGTGTGTTGTGTCACATTCTTATAGCGGTTTGTTGTCATACGCATTACAATACATAGTTGAGGCTTCAATACTGGAACACTCCCACTTGTTTACTTTTGAT